>CM034156.1:521581375-522192317 GCA_019776745.2 Taxus chinensis | reverse complement strand
TCGAGTGCCTGATTTGGGGGAGCATTTGGGTTATCCAGAATGAGCTCGCCTTTATCAATGAATTTTTGGACAAGATTTTTGAAAGTCTGACATCGTTCGATGTCATGACCTTTGGTTCTATGATAATGACAGAAATCATTTTCCCTATACCAGAATGGGCGTTCTCGTCTTTCATCAATATCCCTAATGGGTGGAAGTTCGATCATGTGAACTTCCAACATTTTTTCTAAGATAGAGGCATATGATTCCCCCAATGGAGCAAAGGATCGAGATGATGAAGCCCCTTTTCGAGAAGATGAGGGGTCTCTTCGTGGTGTTTGATTAGAAGTATTATCGGCTCGTGATGCTTTTAATATGATAGCGTTGGTGGATCCTTGATTCTTATCTTTAGAAGGAGAAGAATTTGGTTTGGTAAACCGAGAAAAATCTGGTTTAGACTTAGAGCGAAGTTTTAGCTTCCCTTGCTCAATGGCGCGAGATTCAAGTTTGCGTGCCATCGTGAAGGCTTCTTCAAAGGTATGAAAAGTTTGGATCCTTAAAGTAGAAGAAATGTGACTACCACAAGATCGAGTAAACAACTCGATCTGTTGGGATTGAGGAAGGGAGAAAGACAATTGGTTGATTATCTCTCTCCAACGAGCGACAAAGTCTGTAATAGACTCATCATCGAATTGGTGAATGTTATAAAGATCTGTGATCGAGATCTTATGCGCGATATTTATTGAAAAGTTTTCAACAAACATCTGGGCCAATTGAGAGAAGGAAAACAAGGAATGTTGAGGAATGTTATTGTACCAGTCTAAAGCAGGACCTGCTAGAGACATAGGAAAGGTACGGAGCATAAGCTCCTGATCCTGGACTATGAGGTAGCAAGCATGTTTGAATGCTCGCAAATGTTGCTGAGGGTCTTCCCGACTATGAAATTTTGAAAATTTAGGAAGTTCCCATTGGGGAGGATAAGGCTTAAAAGCCACTGAAGGGTGAATGGGTTCATTACACACTTCTTCAAAGGAGTATGAAGGACGAGCCCCTTTTGTGGAGGCTTCCAAGTCCGCGATTTTCTTGAAGAGAATTTGAACCACGTCTGATTGAGGAGGAGGTACATTGGTATGTCCTACATAAGAAGCAAGTGGTGGATGTTGTTGAGGTGTCAATGGGGGATTCATCTGTTGATGGATAGGATGATAAGAGGAATAACCAGGTGTTCTGGGTGACACCGGGTGGGGTATTTGCTGTGAGATAGCTTGCGTATAGGCAGGCTGTGAGATAATAAGTGGTTGAGAAAATAAAGGTTGGGTGACGGATGGAGCCTGTGATTGGTGGACTCCTATGTTTGTTGATTGGATCGGGACAGATTGAGGAACATGGGTGTTGGTTGGATTGGACATGTTGGGGAACAAGACCTGAAAGGGGCCTTCTCTTGCTGGATTAGGTATTAAGGGTGCCGATGTTAGAGGATGGGTGAAGGTCACAGTTGCTGGAACATTGGAAGAAAGACCCCCTAGAGGACGAGAAGTAGGAGCTAATTGACTATTCGGAGGGGGTTGGCTCATGAAGAGGTACTGACCTTAGGACACAATGGAGGGCATAGATGAATTAACAGCGATATGTGGGTGTGCAGACGCATTCATTATAGCAAGGGCAGAAGACCTCTCAGAAGTAGGTTGTGGAATATTTGAGGTAACTGTGGTGTTAGGAATAGGTAATACTATTTGAGAACTAGTCGATATGGTAGGTGGAAGAGAAAAGGGAGGCATAGGGGCCTCGCTCTTCTCCGTGGCTCGAGGCAAGAGAGATGATGCAAACTACTCTACGAAGGCTTGGGATGATCCACGAGGATAATCGTACACTTGTTGGATTGGTGGTCCTTGATCAGATATTTGAATGGACTTGTGTACTAGGTAGTCCATGAGGGCTATCGGATTGCGGTCGAGGAATGCCTGGAATTCAGGATCCCCGCGGGGAACATACTCCGAGCCAGATGATATTTCTGAAGGACTAGGGTAAGCTGGACGTGATGGGATTGCCTTGGCTTGATAGAAAGGATTATATGACCAGGATGGGGAACCAACTAACAACGGTCCCGAGGAAGATTGGGGGAGTGCCGAAACCTCCACACTAGTGGTGATCTCGGAGGAAGAAGGAACCAGTTGAGCCATTCTTCTAGATTGTGACCGAGTGATAACCGTCATAAACACACAGAAAAGAAAATTGACCTAACTAATGCACAGACAATTCAAGCAGCGCAAGTGATTATCTCCTTTAAATTTTGATGCTTTTAAGAAAAGAAAATGTTAGGGAAGGCTTTTTTAGAACAGGAACTACTCAGATAGCCAAACTAAGGATGGTTTGGGTAATGTTTGGTGAGGAGTCCCGAAGGCACTTCAGTAAAAGACCGGTACGTGGCTTGATATAGGGGCCTACCCCCGCACTTCACACACCGCTGCGATAAGGGAGTCGGGTGCTTTGCCAATATATACCAAAATCTTCCGTGAATTTATAGCGCGGCCTGAGTACCGCGTAGGCTCTTCCTCTTGGATATCACTTCCAAGTAGGCGAGGCCAGGGAAGGAGTTTTGTTTAAATGCTTATACCTAGTGATTTTGGCTTTGTGTGCAAGGGTGAAAAATAAAAATCAAATAGTGTCACTACCGATTTTGATCAATTTTCCAGCCTAATTAAAACTAGATGAAAAGCATGCAGCAATGAAAAAGAAAAAGTTCTTTTTAAGCACTTAAAAACGAAGTGTTTGATTTTGGTGAAGACAAGTCAAACAGATTCTTTCCCAAATGCGATTAAGTTATTTTTAAGCACCAAAAGAAAATTGAAGTGTTTGGATGTGATAGGCAACCAACAAAGAAATCCTAAAAAGGAGAAAACACCGAAAAAGAGGAATACCTGTGGATTTAGCTCTCCAAGGTGTGTGGACTTCAGAAAGCGCGTTGTTGAGCTCTTCCCCTCGAACAATTCCACGAACAAGGAAAGTGCTCCGCAAGAAGAGGTTAAGCAAATAACAAACAAAATCCAGAAAGATATATCCAGATAATGGTGAAACAGAAATCTCTATTTTTAGGGAACTAGAAAAATTTCGAAGATAACGATTTCACCTAAAAAGAGCAAGATTGAAATGATGAAAAGAAATGCTCAAATAGGACTGATAGAAATCAGTGAAGAAAAGGAACAAAGTTCAAAACTAGAAAAGAAATGAACTTACCAATAAGGGACTTTGGTTGGGTCCCACCGGGCGTGCCAGAATGTAGATCAAGAATTTCGCGCTTGTTACCTGTCCAAGTTAATGCACCAAACTAAACACAAAAACCCTGATAAACTCCAATGAAATTGATACCTGATGGATAATATCTGAAGATGTAGATGGATGAGGAAGTCGATGTAGACAAGACGGGCGCACACGAGCGATTCGCACAATAGATCTGAGTAACCTGCAAAACACCGATGCTTGACAGAAAAAGATCACGTTAAAAGATACTTAGGTGGACTGCCCGAGAGGCGGGTCCGGGAAGCGATAAGCTTCCTCGGCGGATGTCAGTCCACGTTTTCAATTAAGAAAAGAAGCATACATGATAAAAGATGTAAGTAAAAAGCTAGATTTTCTGATTGCAGTAATGAGACAGAATCTAAACAGCAGACAGAAAGTACAGAAAACAGGGAACTAGGAAATAATGCTGAATTTGTGTTACCTGTGTCCTTTTTACCTGTCTGCAGAGAAATCGGCGTCGACTGGGTAGAATCGGCATCGACTGATGTGGTCGGCGTCGATTGAGACTAATCGGCATCGACTGGGTTAGATCGGCGTCGACTAAAGGCAGATCGATCAATCAGGGACTGGGTAAGATCCGGGAATTAGAAGATGAATGTGGTCTGCTGGATGTACCGAAGTTGGTGAGACACTGGAACAGAGTCACCAGATGATAGATGGTGGTGTGCGATGCTGATGTGACAGGGATAGAGTAACGGTGCTCCTGTCAGGGATTGATTCGGACAGGATCTGCCCTAATTTGATACAATTGATGCTAAGAAGATCTCTCTTTCTCACAACCTGTATCTCTCTCGCTCTCTGTTCGTGCGTAAATGCTTCCGTTTTTTTCCTGTTCGCTCTTTTGCTCATTTGTGGTCTCTTTTTCGGTCCCTAGAACTGAGCTCTGGACTTGCTTTTATAATCGGCGCCGATCCTAGAAAATCGGCGCCGACCATATGGGTCGGCGCCGATCGCGGAATAGACTCCTGAGATGGCCAAAATGAGCGATTTCAAGAAAGATAAGACTTATCCCGAATACGGGAAATATCCCGCTTAGGGAAGAGGAGATATAGATGTGGTACATAGATAGAATAAATTTGGGGTAGATAAGTGATTAAGATGCATGGGAAGAAGCGTAATCAAATATTTAATATTTAATCACTCATGGGTAAGATGTGATGGGGTGAATTAAATTTGGAATAAGTGATTAAATCACAAATTGGATAATATCCCAAGGGAATAGTTGGTGACGTAAAACGTGCCCCAGGTTACCTAAGCAGGTAAATGAATGAGAGGGACACTGAATTGAGTAACCAATTTTAAGTGTCTACAGAAGCATTTCAGGATTTGTATTGAAGAGAGTGTAGGACACCACTGAGTTAGGACAGGTTGGAGGAAAGAGTATTTATTTGGCTGACTATGTTACAGGAAATGGAGCAGTAAGTTTTTTTGATCATACATAGATTACACGAGCCTCAGGATAGATAGAAGAAGTTTGTAGATCAGAGGAGATTTGACCACAATTATGACGTGGGAATGAAGGTGTTTCTTCATATCTGTTATGGAAAAGGATCTAAGTTAGCTCCTAGATTTGTGGGTTCATGTGAGATCTTAAAGTGGATCGGTCCCTTAGCCTATCATCTAGCCTTGCCACCCATCTTATCTCATATTCATGATGTGTTCCATGTTTATGTTCTGAGGAGATATATACCATATCCTTCTCTTGTATTGGATTGGACCGTATAGTAGGTGTAGGAGTAGGGGCAGGTGATGGTGTAGCCCATGCACATTATAGAAGGCATGACCTTGAGCCTTCGAGGCTGTGAGATTGATTAGTTGAAAATGCAGTGGGATATTTATGATAAGACTGCTTCTACATGGGAGGATGCAACCTTTCTCAAAGTCTATTTCCTACACTTGTTCCAGTGACTTCCAGGAGGAAGTCTAGTCTAAGGGGAGGGGGATGTAGTGCCTAATCCTCTTCGACGTCATCTTCCTATGTTTTATTTATCATTATGGATTACAGACATGGATATTGTTGTATAATTGACCTGTAGACATCATTAGATTGACTTTATTATCTAATTTGATTTTTGATATTGATATATGGACATTACTGTATATGATTTGATTAGCATGATGTTAGACAATAGAGGTATTGGAGTACTTATATGTTGCGACTCATATTATGATTTGTATGGATTCTTTGAGACATGAATAGACATTCGGTATTGATGATGATGATGTTTTTTAGACTATTTATATAATAACATTCTTAATTATTTTTGTATTGATCACGTTTTGATGTTCGAACTAATCTTGTGATTTCCCTAATATTGATGGAATGATAGAATAGAAAATGTTTATGAAATTGTAAACGAATGAGAAAATGGCTTAGCTTAGATGATGATGATGTTTACTGATAGATGTACATATAATTTATATGATGATTTTACAGGTGATTGTATCAAAAATAAAATGGGGTTAGGAGACCAACCATAGTGAAATATTTGATAGTTGCAACGATGGCCACCATGACAACTTTATATTATGTTGTTTTTGTTGTGGTTAGGATGTTAGGAGGTCCCCGTGGGGGGGAACCTCAAATTGTGACCATGGTATATGTTGCCTTCTTACTTTTCCTTTGATTAATTTGTGTGTTTGTATTTTATTATTGCATTGTAATTCACTTTTTTATTATTAATTTAATGTACTCTTGTTTAGTAACCAAGTATGTTGATTATGTTAATTTTGAGATGTGAACCAAGGGGGAATTTATTTGGGTAGATAGTCCTTTTGACCTTGTGATTTGAAGTTGGATTGTAATTAATTTTCTTGGTGTGTACTCAACCCTTAACTCTAAATTAGAATTTTGACTTGCAAGGAAATTTTGGAGGCTTTTGGGACAAGCTAAGCTTGTCCCACACCTCTTAACATCACCCACCAACTATACCTATGAGGTGGGGGTTGATTTTAGGCCTCATTATGTGTTTTGGGGAAGAAAAGAGATAATTAATTGCACTCTCTTAAATCTTCTTTTATTAGTGTCGTTTGGAGAACAGGGGTAGTGTTTGTGCGTATAAGAGGCTTGTCATATCCTCAACCTCCAATTTATTGCCTTGAGTTTTATGTTTGACTTGGGTGATGTGGAGTTGAAGAGAAATGATGTGGCATCCTACATGGAGCCACACCACCCTCCTCTTCTCTCTTTTCTATATATACATTCATTTTTGACATGTTGGGGCTACTCATTAATTTTTGCACTCTTGTTCTTTTGGAAGCTTGGATTTCTTCTTGGAATTTTTGGAGATTTCTTGTGTGGATACTTGCTTGGTGTTAGCTTAATTAATACAATCCTACATCATACACGCATATGGTTAAGGAGTAACTGTCCCTACCTATGTAACTGTTCCAGGGGGCTTTATATTTCCTCTTTTCCGTTGTTTTGGAAACGCATTGAATAGAATACATCTCTTGCCATCAAACTCAACCAAGCATCCATGAAGATCTTATAGAATAGGACACTGGAAGAGGTATGGACTGGTCATAAACCTTCTATCCATCATTTGAGAGTTTTTGGTTATATTGAATATATGCATGTTCCAGATGAGAAAAGGAAGAAGATCGATCTAAAGACACTGCCATGTCTTTTCTTGGGTAATAGTACTACCTCAAAGGCATATCATCTCATGGATCCTGAGACGAACAAAATATACGAGAGTCAATATTTGGTGTGTGATGAGTTATCCTTTAACTCCCTACCACACAATGGAGATCTAGTATCAACCTCGTCACATAGATTTCTTACACATCCAGATGATGGGCAAGATGATTCTTCTCAGAGAGAAGAAGAGCTGAGTGGAGACTTATTCATTGATCTAGGCATACTGGAAAACACATCTTCACATTAGTAGCAATAACACCAATGTCTGAAATGGGTCCAGAATTCTATTAGGGATGCACACCTGAACTCACTTCCAAGTACTTCTATGGGAGTGAGAAAAAGAAGTCAAGCCAGACATGAGGTAAATTTTGCACTTATGAGTTCATTTGTTGATAGCACCAAACTTGACACTATTCATGAGGCATTGGACCAACCATAGTGGAAACAGGATATGGATGCTGAATATGATTCCCTAATTTAGAATCAGATGTGGGAACTTGTTGATATGCCTCCTGTAATGCAACCCTTGTGTCTTCAATCCTCTGATTAATGTAGCAAATAAATACTAGTTGCTCTTCTCTATGTGCTTGAATTTTGCTTTTGCCATGGGGATGCTCTTGAAATAAAGAAATTTCTTTCTTTTACAAATTCAAATAGTTTTCTTCTTAACAAGTATTATTACTTCAAGAGCATTCTTGTATGCAAATAGGTCTGATTTTTCATATTGATATCTGTTTAGATCTGAATTGCAGTGTATGTGGTTAATTTTAAGTGCATTGTTAATGTAAACCTATGTTCCTTATCTACTTTTTGAAAACCATTATGAGGCACCTAGGTTTGCAAAGTAATAAAGAAAAGGATTGGTTTTTGGGTCTATGGTACACAGTGAAATGCAGAGCTTCCTTGATATACATTTCATATTCACTTAAACACCTAAAAGTGGCCTTGAGGCATTAGTTATGAAATTTCATGATTCAAGTCTGTGTACTTGTAATGCCCCGTAGGGAATCGAATCCTATTTTTGCCACCTTGGCCTCCTCCCAACCACCCGGCCTACAAATAATTGACCACCGCGTTTTCTTTTCTGTCCTTGCATGAGGGAGACGGGAGTGGGTGGAGCCCCATTTTTCTTTGCCATGATCTCGTTCTGATTCTCCTTCAATGCATACAGGTGGGTGTGGGTCTCCAAAAATCATGTTGTCCAGGCAGAATCCATGGGTGCAGAACTAGATTTCTCCTGGGAGGGCCGTGAGGAAGATTTGGCTGTATTCCACAGCTATAGGGTCGAGAGGTAAACTTATCTCAGAAAATCAGTGGCCTCCAGAGTGGGTAAGTGCGACAGCTGCTGTAGGGCGAGCCCAAGGAACCATGGTGTTGATCCTAATGTTCTGGTTGCACGCGACCACAGTCGAGACCAGTTGTTGCAGAATCTTGCAGCCGTAGTCGAAGGACGAGATAATGTTTTAGTTGAGCTATCTTGCCTTTTCATTTTGGGAAGTCGCTTCTGTCCAGGTGGCAAATCTAACATGGAAGAAGCTCGATCAAATCTTGAGGCAAGTTTTGTAATGAGGCTGAGATTGCATTCACTGCTGGTTTTAGTTCTGACCAGAAGTTATTCCAGCGCCTAGCCCATGGGTTTGATATGGTGATTATAGATGAAGCTACAAGCTAGGGAAGTAGGTGTGTTACCTCCACTTTCCTTGGGAGCTGTAAGGTGTGTTCTTGTTGGGGATCCACAGCAACTGCCTGCAGCAGTAAATAGCCAAGCAACGGGCATGTTACAGTTGGTAGAAGCCAGTTTGAGTGCTCCAACAAGTAGGTTGTCCAATTTTGTTGTTGTCTATTCAGCATTGACTGTAACCATCTATTCGGGATTGACTGTTTTACACAGCCCAAAATCAATTTGTACCTGAAATACAACTCAGGTAGTTGTTTTCACTTTTGCGGTCAGAGCAGAAGCATGGGGATACGAGAGAGAGTTTCACAACTGTATTCAGGAATATCAATACCACTGATAGGCTTTGGTATTGTGGCTAAGGCTGACAACATAGATCAGATGAAGCAAGCTGTTGACACAGCTTTACAGGTTGGGTACAGGCATTTTGACACTGCCAGTATTTATGGCACCGAGCCAGCTCTAGGAGAAGCTCTGAATCATACTATTCTAATGGGGATTATAAACAGGGATGAAATTTTTGTGACCAGTAAATTATTTGCTGGTGATCACGATGACCCTGTTTCCACTTTGAAGACAACCTTAAAGAATTTGCAGCTAGAATATCTAGATCTGTATCTTATCCAGTGGCCTATAAATTTGAGAAAGGGGGCTTCACATCCAAATCCCAAAGAGGAGGACTTTTTTTTCTTTTCCATTAGATATAGAGTCTATATGGAGGGGAATGGAGCAATGCGTGGAGTTGGGGCTTACTAAATCTATTGGTGTGAGCAATTTATCCTGCAAGAAGCTCGGCGACTTGTTGAGCTATGCCAACATATCTCCTGTTGTTAATCAGGAGGAGATGCATCCTCTGTGGCAACAAAAGAAGCTAAGAGATTATTTACAGAAATGTCAACATTCTTGTTAGTGCGTGGTCTCCTTTAGGAGGATCTGGTACTTTCTATGGTTCCAATTCTGTGATGGAAAATCTTGTTATTGAGGAGATTGCTAAGAAGCATGGAAAGACTGTAGCTCAAGTTTTGTTAAGGTGGGGTTTGGAGCAGGGAGTGAGTGTGCTGCCCAAGAGCTACAACACAAGCAGCTGCATTGAAACAATCAGATGCATATCGAGATAGCATTTAAAATAGGCATGATAAGCCCTAACCCTCTCTCTTAATAATTTATTTCCTTTAGTATTTGGGTAAATCAATCTCTGCAATTTCTGTTTGAATTCTGTAGAGATTGGGTTTTGGATGACTTATAATTATAATTACATGAATTGATCTCTCTCCCCCGTTACAATTTATCTTATTTACTATTTGAGTAGAAGAAATCTCTACATCGATTCTTGCCTACTGATCTTATAATGTTGGTTTGTCTTTTTGCCTTGATTTTTCTTCGAATGAGGGTTTCTGTAGAAAATAGTATGGAGCATGAATGAGGTTTTTAATTTTTTTTCTTGTATCGTTTATATTTTGTAGAACATGGCTTGAAAAAGTGAATCTTCCGTTATGACTGTATTTGGATTTTACTGTGGTTTTATAATAATTTAAACCCCATTAGGATTGGGGGCTTCTATTTGGGAAGAGTCATACTAGTTTAATTGGTCTTTCTAGATAGCTCCATCTGAGTCATTCGATTATCATTTACCTTGGGGATTATGGGAGACCCCCTCACCAGACCCTCTGCTATTATTAGTGCTATGAGCTTATTATTAGATTGGAACCCTCCTGAAGCATGTGTTAATGGGTTTTCTATGACCTTTACGTACATGTTATGCACACAAGTCATAATCCTGTGAGGATAATTCTTTGGCTTAATTTTTAAGGCACTACTTGGACCTTTGGATCGGTTAAAGTAATATTGGATGCATCAAGATTCTCCAAGTTTGATTGATTTGTGATGCCCTCATGCATACGAATTCAGGCAACGCTTGAAAAATAAAATTTTAAATTTATCTTATACTTTGACCTGGAAGCTTGTCGAAAGAATTTTGGTAGGAAAACAGATGAATAGAGAAGTTAAGATAACTACCCTAAATTGGAGTCATGCATAGCCTTAAGTAAAGGTGACAGCTACCATAATGGAACTGTGCTTACCATGTATGACAGTAAGGATATAAATCCACCTGAAATATTTTTAACTTCATTTTATAGAACAATTATTAATACCCATAGATTGGGGTATGCAAGTGGAGGTTGAATTAGATAATAGGGTATATTATGTTATCAGGTAACCGGTAAGGATAAATATGTTATTTCAATGCTTGGTTAACAAGTGGAATAATTATGTTATTTACGATGATTATTATGTTTAGCAAAAAAATTGATACTTGCATCTTATTAGGAGTTGAGATAATGTTGATACTTGCATTCATAGTGGCTTGGGCTATGCTTGCATATCTTAGCTAGTCAAATGTATCTTTGGCATATTACCGACAGATGACAGTATTGTTGGTCATAACTCATTCTTATGAGTTGGACTCTTTTACTAGAAGAAATATATAAAGACATGGAATAAGCAACCAAAAGGACACCTAAATAATACATGAACCTGTGGATTGGTGGAATCCTTTTTAATATAATTATAATCTTAAAATTTCGGGATAAATATCCAAACTATACTTACATACCACTGATTATCTATGAAGGTTTGATACTTGGGTAATATCGATGAACAATGTAAGATTGATACTTGTATTTATTATATAAACTTAATGTCGTTGGTGCTTTTATTTAATTGAAAGATAATCTTGTTAGACACTTATGTATTTGAAGTAGGTCGAGGGTATTAGGTGAGCGTCATTATTATTTACCTTAATTTAAGTATGATTAATTGCATGATTAAGGTTGTATATCTAGTCTCTTGGAATGGTGTTCTTATGTAAGCAGATCTTAAGGAAGTGAACATTAATGAGTATGAAATGTATTATCATGAGATGTGTAGTTAAGTTTTAAATGTATGTTAGAAATTATTTGATAAGGAGTATTGCAAACTTTCATTTATTTAAATACTAGATGGCATAAGTTATTAGGTGAGGTTTATATCTTATCATGCTCAGTTCTAGCGAACTGACTCTAGATAATATTTGTGCAGATGGATTATGCGAGTAGATTAAAGAAAAGAGTGTAAAAGTTTCATCAGTTCAAAATTATGAAGTTCTTGTAGAAAGTTCAATGCGTTGTAAATTTTGTAACTTTGCTTGCAAGGAGTTTAGAAGATCTCTTGCCGTTGTATGTTTGGAAAAACTACGTGGTGAAGTGTTCTTTCCCTTTTTTGTTGTTAGACTAGTTACTTACCTTGGTGAGATATGATATTCAATCATTACATTGGCATAAGTATTGTAAAACCTTGTTTTTGAGAATAAAGTGTTAAGTCAAAACTCTCTGACACCTTGTAATGATGTGATATAAGTAAAATTAAATGGAATGGTTAACCCTTATAGAAGTTAACTAAAATATGTGTATTTAGATAAATTAATATAGAGATGACTTACTTGAGAACAAGAGATTCCTGAAGTACTCAAAGGTGAAACTATCCTTGTAAAGTAAATTTTTATAAATTGATATCCCTAGCTAAACTAGTGAACACTACTCTTTTTTGGTGAATGCCTAAAACAAGCCAAAGGAAAACAATAGTTAGTTTCTAATAAGATTTAACAAGTAAGAGAAGAAAATTTTGAAACCACACAATTTATCTCTTAGCCTATTTGAAAGTAAATAGTTTCCTTTTGATAAACTCTTTTAGTTAAGCCTAAGTAAAAGCGTTAATAATTACGTATAAAACCCCAAGCTCCAATTAAACCTTGGTAATAACTAATGACGTCTTAAAGAGGATTTTAACTCGACCTAATCTTATTATCTCTTCCCAGGATACTTTGTAAGTTCCTCTTGATTTTTTTGAACACGAATTCTTGTTGTAGCAAGGTAATGAACAAGTTCTAGTAGCGTAAGTATGGACAGATAGCCTTGTGGAATTTAATTATTCCCTTTACTAAGTTAATAGAACTAAAAAATTCTATTGTCGTAAAGTGAAGATTTTAAGTGAACTTCTCTATAGTGTATAAGAAATTAACTCAGTTGGTAAGATGAATTTGTGCGAATCATATATTGAATCCTTCTGAAAAATTAAGTCATGAGCTAAAGGGTGTCTTATCAAAATAAATAACCTCCAATCATTTCTTACTGTGGCTTGCCCTAGTTGTAAGTGTGTCATGTGGTTGGACTTCCATGTTGTCTTGTCAAAAGAGGAGTAAATTGTCCTTGATAGGTGTGATCATTTTCGTGCTTCCCTTACGGCCATCCTTGTATTAAATTGTTCACAGTGTTAGTTGCATCCTTGGTGACGACATGTTGCATCATGTTATGTGTCAAGCAAGTTAAAAAAAAAATTTATCCTGTCTTTTACTGTGTTGTTCGTCTGTGTGATTTGTGGGTCGTTACACCTCCAGGTAAGAAATCCATTGGCTACAAATGGATTTTCAAAACAAAATATAAGGCAGATGGTTCAATCGAAAAACACAAAGCATGACTTGTTGCAAAGGGTTATGCTCAACAAGAAGGAATTGACTATGACTAGACCTGTACACCCACTGCGAAGATCAAAACCATCAAAGTTATATGTGTACTAGCAGCACAAAATGGATGGAAACTTTAGCAGATGGATGTCAAGAGTGCTTTTCTGAATGGTGATCTCAAAGAAGAAGTATACATGGCCCAACCTGAAGGGTTTGTAGATGAGCATCAGCCACACAAGGTATGTCGTATGATAAAGTCACTTTATGGACTCAAACAAGCACCTAGGGCATGGTATATAAAAATTGATGATCACCTATTACAACATGGATTCATTCATAGCCCCTCAGATACAAAATTGTATATCAAGAAGGTAGGAACATAGATTATTATCATGGTTTTGTACGTAGATGATCTTGTGATCACAGGAAGTTCTGACAATCTTGTAGATGATGTAAAGAATGATCTGAAGAAACTCTTTAACATGACTGATTTGGGGCTACTTCATTACTATCTTGGCTTAGAGATATTACAAAATAAGAATCATATCTTCATGTCCTAGATAAAATATGCCAAGACACTCCTGGAGAAGTATGCAATGTCATATTATAAACCAATGTCCACACTTATGGAAAAAGGTTTACAATTATCTAGATTCCAGGATTCACCACAGGTAGATGGCACTCACTGTAAGAAACTTGTGGGGTGTCTCATTTACTTGACTTATACCAGGCCAGATCTTTGCTTTACAGTGAGCTATCTCACCAAATTTATGTAGGAGCTAAAGAAATGTCATTGGATAGCAGCAAAGCATGTGTTGAGATATTTTTGAGGTATATTTGACTTTAGTCTAGAGTATTATAAGAACACTCAGTTCTTCTTACAGGGATATACAGACTAGGACTATGTAGGATCCATTGATGACTGGAAATCCACTTCAAGGTATGTTTTTCATCTCGGATCTGGACCTATCTCATGGGTTAGCAAGAAGAAAAATATTGTTTCTCTCTCATCCACTGAGGCTGAATATCACACCGCACGAGGAGCTATGTGCAAAGTGATTTGGTTACATTGCATTCTTGTAGTTATAGTGATTCCTGAAGAGAAACCTCCCATCATTCACTGTGACAATCAAGGTGTGTTGAAGCTTGTGAAGAATCCTGTTTTTCATGAACGAACAAAGCATATTGAGGTCAAATGTCACTACATTCATGAACAGGTCTTGAACCACCAAATTCAGCTCCAGTACTGCACTACTGATTTTTAAGTTGTAGATATTCTCACCAAGCCTCTCGGTAAGGTGAAGTTTGATTTTTTTAGGGGGTACATATGTAGGAACAATGTATTAAGTGGGGGAATATTAGCTTAATTAATACAATCCTACATCCTACACACATACAGTTAAGGAGTAACCGTCCCTGCCTGTGTAACTATTCCAGGGGGCTTTATATTTCCTCTTGTCCGCTGTTTTGGAAACACATTAAATAGAATACATCTCTTGCCATCACTTGGTTTGGAAAGAGTAAGAGCTTGTTGAAGAATTTGGAATCTCAAGATGGCAAGGTAGGTCCTTTTCCTAGTTCTTCATTTACTTGTTTGTGAGTGTTTGCAAAGAAAATGGTTGTATGTATGTATTTGGTGTGCTTGTGGTTGGTATAACATGGCCATAGGATTTATGGGAGATAGAAAATGGAATCATTTTGGGAGGGAAAAGGAATATTGTAGGCATTATGGAGGGAGTATGAATAGGGAGTTTCACTCATGGGAGAGAAAAGGGATAAAATTGATTTACCTTTGGTATTTTCGATGGGAGGGAAAAGGGGATTTGTTGAGAAGTTGGTTGTGCATTTAGAGGCATATTAGGTGAAACCCCTATCTCATTTGGGAGATAAAAGGAGGTGTTTTCGATTTTGATATTATCCCTTGGATTTTGTATAAGCCTATGTGTTGTGATTCATGTCTTGTGTTGTTGCATTTTGGTGTTGTATGTATTATTTGTCTTGTGAGTAATGTGGAAGCAATTGTTAAGTTTCCATTGGTGGAAAACATGGGTTATTTCACTACAGTTGGGGCTCGGTGGGCCAATGAGGGAAGTGGCTTCTTTCCCTCATTGGAATAATGGTTGGGAGGTGAGTGTTGCCTACACTCCCTCCCTTGTTTATGATTTAAGAAAGGAAAAGCTTAAAGTTGGAGTACTCTAGAAGTGAAGACTATTGTGTTGAGCCCATGAAAGAATACCTTCTTTTTAAAAAAATTGTCATGTTGTCTTCATTTATCTGGAGGCCTTGTAACTTGTATTTTAAGTAAGTGTATTGAGAAAGATTGATTTTTATTAATCTTTCAAAATGTATGTATATTGGAAAGAAGACATGTATAGTTGCAGCTTGTTGATATTATACTTTCTCAACTTGTAAATTTTACAAAGGATGGATTGGATGTAATCTTGCATTTTAACGAGTTAGTCTTGCAAAGTTAATTTATTAATACTTTCATTATTTTATTTGAAGTAAGAACTTGAGATGGGGTTGTAATGGAAATAAAGATCCTTTAAATCTGAATACTATTCAAGTTGTATTGTAAATCTATTTTGAAAAAAAAAATTAGGGTCCTTGAATGGAAAGTAAATGTAAATTATTCTTGCATTATTGGAAATCTTGTGTAAATGGGGAAAAGGAATCAATTTAATATAAGTATGTTTTACTTTCTTTTATTCAAATGATTATGTAAGAAGGAATATTGAGTTAATTTTATAACCAAATTTTACTTGGTTGTAAAGGAACATTTCTTCAAAGACCCACATATTGAAAAGAAGTGAAATTCAACAAATTGCCTATACCTTATCCTTATTTTTAAAATGAACCTGAAATGATATGGTGTGTATAATTGATCTATATATATATATTCCTATAATAATATAAACTTGTAGTAAGATATCCATATGACTATACAAATTTGCAACCTCCTACATTAATGGAAAACTTAATTAATAAACAAATATATAAAAGATGTATATTAATTATATATAGTGATTATATTCTAAATTTATAATATTATTAATAAATATTAATATAAGAATTTTTTATTTGTTTTAGTATTGGTAAATATTTTTTTGAAAGGGACTATACCCTTGTACAAGAAGGCTCAATAGAAAGATTTTACAATCAAATCCAAAGTGATCAAAATCAAGATTTTAAAAGAAATCCCAAAAGAAGAGAAAAATTTCCAAGAATAGAACCAAATCCTACAACAAACAACACAAAGCAATGAATTTGTAGTGAAACAACAACTTCAACAACACAACAAATCAACAAACATTTAGGTGGAGAACCGGTATTCTTGCCAGCAAGTTTCTTCTTTTTGTGCACTATTTTCCATCCTCTCGAAACCTCCTCAATAGGAAGAAACACCTCAATAGAATTAATTAGCATATTTGCATTTTGGTTCACAAAAGAGGTAGGAGGGGTATTTTCCTTTTTCGTCATGCTATCAGTTGGAATAAAATATTTTAATGTTCTAGTTAAGTCTTTTAAGTTGTTCTTGTTGTCAGCAACTGGAATTTTTTAGATAGTAGTTTTTGCAACTGATTCAGAACCAACATCAGAATCAATGTTTGAGTTCAGATCCTCCTTGGCATCAATAACCACATGTTCTAGTAGTGCATTTGTCCACCAATTTTTTATTTCAGTGGGATTTTTTATCCCACAATTAGTAGTAATGTGACCTAAGTAGAAGCGATTTCTACATCTAAAAGCTATACATTCATAATCTAACAACTGCGACCAAGTTCTGTTATGAACTTTAAGATCTATGCTTGCACGGAGGATTTTAGAGTTATCGAATTCAACTAAGATCCTAGCATAGGTAGTATGGGTATACTTGATGGTTTGAGAATAAGACATTCACTAGACCAAAATTGCAGGGGTAAATGGGACAATCTAATCGAAATAGGTTTGCAAGAAAAGGATTTGGTAAGCCGATTAAAAGAGGGAAACCAGGATTTTATAATGAGGTAGCGTGATTGAAAAAACCCATAGTTTGGATGCTATGATTTCCTTATCAGCTATTGAAGAGAAAACAACAGTAAAAAATACCTTTTGCAAAGGGGTAAGGGTTTAACCTTCTGTCAAGAAGCATGCTCTAGTGTTTGTAGATCCAAGCATGAAGTGTTGGCAGGGTAGGCCAAAAACCTATGAATCAACAAATCAAAGCATGTTTCTGGTATAAATATTCAAATTTGAGTACCTCCTCACCAAAATTAATACTAGGGGGAGTTTCAGAAGGGGAGATGACATATTTATTTCCATTCAGAGCGTCTTTGAAAGAGCCACCCGGAGGAAGCAACACATGCCCATTGTCACCATCAAATCCATTGAATCCGCCATCTAAAGAACCACAAGAAGCTATGATTTCAAGATGGAAGAGTACAATAGCAGTAGGTCATCTAAGGGATAGGGAATTTCCACCTCTATTGTATCCTCCTTTTCAAGATCCATGGTTAGATAAAACATGGTCTATTCTAGGTTTCTTTGGATTATCAATGCCTCTATTTTCAGAATTTCTAAGATTCCTGGAGAAGGCCTAGTCAATTTATAATAAAACCCTTATTTTCTTAGCCTGTGTGATCTCCTTGACCTCTAAATTTGTGCCAACAAAGTCATCACTTCCCTGAAATGGATATTGACCATGGCTTCCACCTCTATAGGAGCCATCACAGAGATTTTTTAGCATTCTAGTTGAGGGGGAGCGGTTAGGGTTTGATGGGAGAGAAGTGAGAGGAGCCATGGTCAAAGATAAAATGTAAAAATATTAATAATAATAAATAAATGTTAATATATATATATATATATATATATATATATATACATATATGTATGTATGTATAAATACATACTGATATATATATTAATAGATATTAATAATTAAAATATAAACCCATTTGATAACCTGATAAGTTGAAGGCAACTGTATTAATAAATAATAAAAAATGATTCTTTTGGTTTTTGGCTGAATGGGCCTTGGCCATTATGGTAGTGTTTTATGTAAAGGAAAAAGGGTGAGTTCCACACCCTCCCCAACCCCCACATTTTTATAAGGGGTTGGGTGGCTGTGGCACCCACCCCCATACATTGTAAAACCTGCGACTATAGGGGGGCATTGGAAAATCTAAACATCCAAACCATTTTCCTCAGTCATGGCCACATTTTCACAGGCCATAAAGGGACAAAGTCTACCAAACATCCATGTTGTCGGGTATTTAATAATTCAAAAATACATAGGTATTATTCTATATGTATAATAATATACATATATATTATTATATATATAATAATAGCTTATATATAAATATGCTTAAAATTAATGTTCTAATGGGGTTAAATGAAATATATATATATCTAAATATATACATATATGTGTATATGTTTATATACTTATACATATATTTTTAATATCTTTATATGTGGATTATTTTCTCTCCCAAATGGAATATACACAATGTATATTCATCACTATATAAAAAGAGAAGAACCAACCATGAAAACAAACAAGAATAAAATTGGCAAATACCCACAACCCAATAGGGTAGATTTTTAATAAAAGAGAAAATAATTAAAATAAAAAATAGATTGCAAGCAAACCCTGGGAGAGTGTCGCAAATAAAAATCTCAATCTTGTGAGTATCCACCTAATATCTTGAGCATCCTTTAATGGCTGCCATTCTCCCTTAACCTGCAAAACAAAGTAGAGAAATGAAAGAGTAAGGGTAAGAAAGAGTAATAAGAGAACCCATAAGGATTTCTAGGGTTTTTTTACTATGACCTAGATCTAATTGCTTAGAAAGATTTGATCCAATGGTGTAGGATGAACCCTACATATGAATTAAGTTAAAAGGGTATGGGTATTGTATTAATAGGGCCTAAGAGGGTTAGATTAAGTAGTGCAACCTTTTCATTTTGGAATGATAAATCTATGTTATTGTGCATGGTTCAAAACTATGGGATTATTAATCTTGTGTAATTAATTTGTAAATTTGATTATAGGCCTTTAAATAAATAAATTTAAAGGAGATTAATGAAGCAAAGTAATGAAAATCAAGGTAAGGAATATTTAAATAAACTATTGGAGCCTAGTAAGAATAAAAATATTAAATCGTAATATTAACTTAGAAATGGGTCAGTATTAGATAGTGATTATTTTATTTCCAACCGTCATGTAATCATGTAAGATTTATAATTGGGAGTTAATTAAATCATGGCTAATGTTTTACCTTGTAAACAAAAAAATATATTCTACAAATTCTTTCCCTGGTCAAATATATAGTTTTGGTGTGGTTCGGAACGTTGTTTTTGTGGGTGTTACACTTTTAAAGTCCATTTTATTTATTTCTATCGTTTTAGATTATTGACTTTGTTTCTAGTTTTCTCCCCTATGGTTTACAATACTTGCACTCTATACTACATGTTTTTGAAAGTGCATACTTTGGAAGATACATCATGCTTATTTTTCTGGAGTTTACAACTATTAAAATTGAGTTTGTCTATCAAATCTAAAGTTGTATTTAATTAATGGGTTAATCTCATTGACGATCATGAGATTATTATTATTATTTACTACAATGTTGTAAGAGCATCCTTAGGGTTTTTCCCTCTTTTATTATCCTTTCTTTTTATGATAGGCAAAATGAGTAATGGAGTTCTCAATGTACTCTGCATCTTGCAAATATAATGCATTAAACCAAGTGATTCATCTTTATCAATCATTTACATAGTTAATTGATGTATTTAACTGACGATCATTAGCACCGACATTTTTAGTTCATCATGGATGGTGATATAACATACTGTTAGGTACTTTTGAGGCCAAAATGATACATGAATATAAAAGAAACAAATTAAGGTATTATTTTTTCACTGCTTTGTATTCCAAGTTACATGAGAATTTCATCTTTGAGTAATGAAGCTTAAGGATTTCCTCAAATTTATGTATGGTGCAAGAGTTTTGACATTTGAAATCAGAAAAATAAAGTAAAATATTGACATTTATCCCATGAAAAAATTATGGTTTACTATTTAAAAACAAAATATAAGAATGCTAAAGAGTTGTCATAGTTTCTTTTCTTTGTGTGTATTTTATTATTGATCTTTTACACTAGATAATGTTTCTATTTGCTATTGTAATCTGTCTGAAATATATTAAATTATTTTCTAATGTAGAAATTACGTAGACTTAAACAACAAATAACATAAATAGAATAAAATAACTTGCATAAAAACATAAAACAAACTATTTACTCAAACCACCACTATTGTGCCTAAATTATAGTAATTCTCTTCTCCTATAAGAGCTTCAACTCATTACAATTAAACCTATTCTTGTTGCACTCTTTCTACCTTCATCTTCTTCTATTCGTCTCCAAAAATTAAAATTTCTCTTACAGTATATAAAAATAAATTTTCGTACACTTAACTATGAACTTATCTAAAATAAAGCTTTCCATAATTAGAACTACAGACTCTAAAAGCACCGCATGTTGTGCATGCATACAAAACATACTTATTTTATTTTATTTAAAATTTATCTAATTCATAATAATAGAACTAGACTATACTATAAAAAGGTATGGAATGCATGAATTAACCAAACTGATGTTTTCTAAACTTAGTCTTCATCCACATGAGAAATTACATGTTGCATACAAGAATATTTCAACACCCCCCTTTATTTTTATCTTGGAGATTTCATTATTTTTGAGCTGAGTTTGTATTTCCCATTCTAAAATATTCATGATCGAAAAATCCCAAACAACCTCTCAAATATTTAAAAACCTCCTTTCCAAAGACTTTGTAAAAATATCTCCAAACCGATCTTCGGATTTGAAAAATTCAAGACAAATTTCCTTATTTTTAACCAACTCCCTGATGAAATGATATCTCATATCAATGTGCTTGTTCCTCTTATGAAAAAAATGATTTTTGGACAATGATATTGCTGAGTTGTTGTCACAAAAACTTTGTGTAACGTCCTAGGTAAGTACACTAATCTGGGGGGCCAAAAAGTGGACACAAATACAAAAATAAGAAAAATGTGTATGTGTTATACAACATACACGTTATAATGTGCACGCATTTTTAATGTTACGAAATTCATGCACGCTTTGTGTTGTATGAACGTTGGAAGGGCCCAAAGGAGCTATATTTACTAAAATACATGTTAAGTATAAGATTTTGTTTATAATTTCTTAAAAGAAATAATAAAAGAAATCTTAGACTTTAGATTTATTTTAGTAAATGTAAGAAACTAGGGTCACTCTGCACCTGATGGAAGTGTTCTCGTAGCTCCAAAAATTATAATCTAGAAGATAGTTTTTCAAAATCTAATCTGCTCAGTACTTAATCATTTTCAAGATTTCAGTAAGGACCTAAAACTTTCAGGGCATATATATTCTAGTCGGTCCTTGTTTTGGGAAAACATATAGTCATTTTGTAGATTTTGTAACCTTATGGATAGGATTTCGGTCATACCACTGGTACAATTAGTACCAATTTTGAAATTTGGTCAATAATTCACTATAGTGACCACGAATCAACTCTATGATGCTTGTGTACTTCTTACTAAAATGAGATCCTCGCATTGTAGATAGAGGATTACTCATTGAATGGAATTCCTGTCCTATGGAAAAATGAGGTGATTGTAATGTGCCTCGTCCTTAAGGTATGATCACACTACTAGGTGTTCAATGATTTTTTATGAATAGTACCAAGTGAATTACATCAAGTTAACTCAGATGATTGCTCATTCTTAGAAATAGGGTGCTACATATAAAGATCATCCCCTTACCTTTCCTGGCTCTAAAATCATCCTTTCATGGAATCAAATTCATGATTCTCATATGTATCTCATGGAGATATATGATGCTTTAATACTTCACACATGATGGTCCTGAATACCTCGGTGGAATGACTAGCTTATTTTAGATTGTTCTTTGGAGAGATTTCGGTACAATGATAGACTTAGGATATGATGATCATCAAGTTACTCCTCAAGCTCCAAATTTCTCCTTTGAACATAATAAATCCTTCACAATTCAATTTATTGACCATGATGCTTTGGTGTAAGAACGTTTATTGTACATGGACACCTTTTTTCTCAAGTTGTTCCTCATGGAAATGGGTTTCCTCCTCTAGATAGGGGATAAATCCTTAAATGGAATTTGAGGATGAGTTCAATGTTCTTGACCTCCATACTTCACTAAAACACTAAAAATCACATTTCACAATCAATGAAACTATTCTAAAAATCTAATTCTACCTACAATTCAAAATTTAGGTCCTATTTCATTTTGAACTAGGAGGGGCAACTGAAGAGCTTTACAGTACCTAAAGAAATATTTAAGCCTTGAATCAATGTTGATTATTCCACCTTGTAGAGTATTCTAATAGAATTCCAATGCAAAATTTTTTCATCCTAAATCTTTTTAGAACTCATGGAATCATCTAAACAAGTCAACTTTCACCGTTTTAACTTTCATTCCCTGCACATGAAAATTTGATCTTAAACATATTGCTCCTGAATGAGATTTTATTTCCTAAAATTTCCTAAATTTACTTAGACATGTTCAATTCTCTTTTAAATCACTCTCAGATTCTTTATATTTTCTCTAAAAAACTTCTGAAGGGTGTTCATTTAGCTACATAATGGCAAAAATGGCCTTTTTAGGCCTTCAGAGGAAGTGGTCTCTCATCAAAACTAAATGATTTGATCAATCACCTTAGACACTATTCCCTACACAATGAAACACATTGAATGATATTATTAGGAATTTCCTTTGAGGTAGGGTAAATGTTGAACTGATGACCAGATGTCCAAATGATACATAACACCTTTCAATCCTATTTATATAAATCCAACTCAAACTAAAACTTCCCTAATTCAACTTTCTCCTTTTCCCTTGTTTTAAGTAGGTCTAGTTAGGGTTTGAAGGAAAAATTAATGGTTTAATGGATTACCACATGTTTCATCCTTGCATCCACCTTTTAATACACCCATACTCCTTACTAAAGCACACCTCAATGTTCCATTACACATTTATCCATCTTCTTGCTATATTTTCAACTTTTGGCTTTTTAAGACTCCTTGTTTGCTCAAGCACTAACCAATCTTCTATTTTTTTTTTTCACCTTAACATTGAATTTTACTCAATATTATTTTCACTCATATCCCTATGCTTACCCCTTTCCTAATTTCTAATGCAAATCACTCAACTCTTCCTCTTTCACTTAAGGTTTTTCATACAATCCCTTACTCTCTCTAGGCTTATTTATGGAACTGTGCAGGAAAGTTAATAGACTTTTTTAATTAAATTTTTCTAAGGATTTTCCCCTATTCCTCAAATATTCAAAACATTCTAGTACCACTCCCTCAATGATAGATACAACTTCCTTATGACTTTCTTTCCTAATACAATTATTTCTCAAGGTTGGTCTTCACAGTCATAAGAAATAAGCATGATTGTATATTGATTCCTTTACCTACTAACCACTCATTAATATATCATTATCCCATGACTTTAGGAGTCATTAATTCCCTTAGGCCTTCCTCCAGCTTATCAGAGGCTCCACCAACTTCAAACACATGGAATAAAGACTATTTTTCTAAAAGTACATCTTTCCTAGCCCTCAAACTGGGCATTATTACTGCTAGACTGTATTTACACATTCATTTTATTTTATTATTATTCCAACCTTTACTAGGGATTTTGAAACTATTGGTCTTATTATTACCTTACTCCACACTTATCAAGGACTCTATAGGCATAAGTATTAACTTTTACAATGAATGTTCTACTCTAGGCCGTTAAGACTGGGCACACATAGTTAGGATTGTGAATGAAAATTTAATTTAATAAATCCTCTTTTAGATGGATTATTATATTTTCTTGACTTTTGTAACACCAATTCATTGTGATCAATTCATTAAAATAGACTCAAGGTTTCATTGAATCATTATTTCAAGAATCAATCGCATTTGAGGTTCCCTACATTTACTTGTTTCAAGAATCAATTGCGAGTACTCGGCAAAAAAGGCCGAGTTTTAAATAAGAGGTTGAAAGCTTGAAGTTGTAAATTGATCTTCACATACCAACAATTTCAACATCTAGTGGGGCCCAACAAGGCAATCCTCTCTAAAGAACAAATTGCCAAGTAGGGGTATCTCTCATTGTCTGAAACCTAATGACCCAAGGATCTGAGTCTTTGGACATAGAAAGTGAGCCAGAAGATACATTGGAGGCAAAGGGGCTGGACGAAAAAAATTTCTTTGAGGATGCATTGGTGAGTTGTTCATTTGTAGTGAGTCATACACTAAGCCATGAAATTTTGGACTCTCTCTGTACGGGTCCATTGAGTAGACCCCAAACCTCAAACCAATAAAGAACAACGAGCTTAATAACTTCATTTTCATTGAAGAGGTGGATCTTTGAAGGGATATTGTAGAAATGTATCTGAAAACATTGATTCTCTAAGAATGAAAGTGAGGCCTATCTCTTACGAAGAAGTGACAAAGTGGCAATTTTCAAACTAAAATATGGTCTAGTGCTCTGGACTCCCAAATAATTATAGGCTTTTGTTATTTCTACAAGTTCTACTGTCGTAGAAAAACTGAATCTCGGATAGAGCACCACTAGAAGTATTGGAGAGATACTTTTGATTCATTGCCAGCTTGAAAACCTTGAAAATTTTGAGTACCCGAAATCGCTGCTTCTATCATCTTTGGGAGATGGGTTATGCTGAAAATTATTACTAGGAATGCATCTCTTTCCCGCTTGAAGGCTTAGAAACTGTACCTGAATTTAACATCTATTTTTTTATTTTTTTACTAGTTTTGGTTTGTCACTTGTGAGGATCAGATGTATATTTTGAATTCACTTTTGTGGATTTATCATTATCAGTGGGATGATTTTGGGAATCAACAGTTTTGCTCAAGGTAAGGGCATTATATGATCAAGTGAGATAAAGAGTAACAATAAAATTAAAAACTAGGGAAGTTAAGATACAAACATTTTTATGAATGGGGAACCATTGTATCTTAGCATTACAGCCATTTGTATTTTGTTTTCAGGGTCTCTAGAATGTATAACATGCTAATTAAAAATGATTTTTATTACAATAAATGATTTGTTTTCCTCAACCCATTGGTTTTGTATTTTCAGCGAGTGGAGACATTCAATATCGCTTTAGGAGTAGTGGCAAAAGAAAGGTAAAAAATGCTATAGCATGTGGTATTGCTTTATTAGTTGTGCAACTCTATTAGTTTATTTTGGTGGATCTGTTTTTCTCTTGCTACACATTATCTCATTTGGGTTTGTTTTATAGTGGTCTATGGTTAAGGAAGTTAGACAAGAAGATTGAAAGAACACTCTTGCATTCTTATCGTAAGGTATGTGAACATTTTTTTTTTCTGTTATAGGTGAAATTTAGAGTGTTCTCTATTAAACTTAAGTGGTAGAATGTAATAGAAGATACAAGAAATATTCATATTGGTTGAGTTTTTAAAATACACATGATGTATTTATGAAATCGTTCTAGGAAAAAATAGTAAAAGTACAATACCTATCAGGACTTCATACACATAAGATATATGTGTATGCAAAAACAAATATACTTAAACTTAATGTAATAAAATCTTATGAAAATGATTACAGTGATCACAACTAAGGCATGATGCCATCATGTAGTTAGACAGTGAGTAATGATGTCATCCTCTTGAAGTTTGTACTTTTCCATGTCCCATTCTCAAATATAATCCAATTCGAAGACCCTTAGCCTATTCTCCATTTCCCATAAGCTAAAGTGGTGGTGCAAGAGAAATAATTTAATAAGTTTTAAGTTGTCCAAAAAAAATTAAAGATATATTCATAAAAAGGCTACTTATGTTTTATTATTAAAAAAGGTAAATTGAATACGGATGGTGCTTCCAGGGGAAATCCAGGCATAGTGGCAATGGGGGGTATTGGAAGAACTTATGATGGGAGAGCTTTGTTCTTGTTTGCTGAAAATATAGGAATTACCACCAACAATGTTGCTGAGATTAGAGTTATTCATAGAGGTCTACAAGAAACTATTTAGTGTGGGTGGAGTCACGTGCACGTGGAATATGAGTCCAAGATTATTGTTAAGATGTTGACTACTATAGAGAAGTTAGGAAGATCAAAGTGGCAGATAGAGAGAGAAAAAAGAAACAACAACGACTTGCAGGAAAAATTTCAGTCAATACAAATCAATCACATTTTCAGATAGAAAAATCAAGTAGCAGATGCTATGGCAAATTGGGCATTGGACAATCACGACATATGATGCTATGGAGACCCTCCACTGTGGTGGCCTCAACGAGATTAGGAAGATATGAAAGCTATTTTAAACTTAGACAATCCTTCATGATTTTTACTAAATTTATTTTGTTTCATAATGCTCGGGATTGGACTAACAACTTCCAGAGCTGACATAGTCGAAATTGTACAAATATTTATCTTTTGAAATAAAATTTAGAGTATTTTTTAAAAGGTGAACATTATTAAAACTCAAAATTAAAATAAAAGGAGGGGACATTGCTTTATGAGTGCTTTTCCTTGAAAAACGTGAAAGTGAAATTATAAAAGTGGGGTGATTGGGCTCATTTGGATATCACTTTTCAATTACCTATTTTTAATATTGTGAGTTTGAGCTTTGGCTTCAGCTTCAACTTTTAGCATCCGAGGACAAAATTTCTCTGGTGAATAAGGCTTGGGGATGAAAAACCTCTGGTCTTGTATGGTGGTTCCATTCAGGAATGCATTCATACTTCAAATCATATCTACATCGGAGACCAACAGTGATAAAATAAGTAGGGCGGCATTCAGGAAGCTCTAGATTTACTAGATCTTAGCTAGGACATCATCCTTGGGGGCATATATCATCATTTTTAGGGATGATGTCACCTTCCCACGGGATGGCGTCATCATTTGGAGCTGCTGCAGCATGCCATACTGCTGCAATCATCAACTAGGGTTTGCAAACAACCATTTTTTACCTATGACGTGATCTGTTGTCAGTTCGAACATATTTTCTGGGCAAAAATTCCATCTACATGGTCAGCTATAATTTTAATTTTTTTAAATTTTTAGAGGGTTTATTATAAGTTTCCACAAATTTTATATTTTTGTATAAGGGTTTGCTGAAAAATTTGAGATTGTATTTATCTTCCCATGAAGGGAGATAAAAGTGGTATTAGAGAAAAATTCTTGCCATCCTATGTGATCTTGTTGCAAGATAAAAATACCAAATATTACTAGAGGAGAAATCTAGGGGAAAACGCCATGGAAGACATAGAACATGGAGCTCCTCCTTCATATGAGATGATTTTTTGCAAGAAATACTCAACCGGAATCAGAGGGATATGGAAAAAACCTTCCAAAACACTGAGGGGATTGACGTTAGGGAAAGTGCGAGCCTTGCAAAATATTAACTAGAACAAAACAAATTAGGGAGAGGGAAGCTCTGCAGCCCATAAAGGGACTTCAGCTAATACTCCTTTAAAGACTTTAAGAGAAAAGTTTCTACAACATGAAAAGGAGCAGCCAGATGAAGCAAAGATGCCACCCCACATAGGTCATGAATTTGCAACCTACCATGAAGAGTATGAAGAACTCAACCATGCAGTACAAGAGTCTCTAACTTTCCAAGAATTTTGTGATATAAGGATGAAGAATAATCCAGGGAAAGGAAGGGAAATTCAGCCAGAGGAGCCCTAGAAAGATGTACAACAATGGTTGTGGAAAATAACTATTCCCACTTATGGTGGATCGGATAAGTGCTTTGCTAGATCTTGGTTACAGATGATTGATACATACTTGTCTTTGAACCCTATGTATGAGGAAGAAGCTATTAAATCCGTCATACTTCATTTGGAGGGAGTGGCACATGAGTGGTGGTACCATGGTTTGGTTACCCAAGGACATAGCTCTATCTCTACCTTGGATGAATTCAGCCAAAGACTCGCAAAAATATTTGATAGGAAAGATCCAGAGATCCATTTCAGGGAGGAACTGTGGAAAACTACATTGCTGAATTTAAGAGATTATCACTGATGGTACTAGATGTTATTGATAGATGATTGGTTGTTTTATGTGTTGAAGGGTTGGTTGAACAACTCAAGGGCTTAGTGAAAGCTTTTCATCATTTATCTCTTCAGGAACCAATTAAAAGGGCATTAAATCTGGAATCATCGGCTCCAAAGGGTGAGTGTTTTGCCTATAGGACAACAAAGGGAAACACCTTTTGGACAATCGAGAACAACACCTTTTGGGAAATCAAAATTAGTACCTTATGTACAACAAAAAATCCATTTCAGCAAGGAGGGTTTAAACAAAAGGAGTTGCGAAAGGTAAGTAAAGAGATAGAGACGAGGAATGAACTCAGGAGGAAGAAATTATGCTTCACTTGCAAAGATCTATAGGAACCCAGTCATAGATGTATTGGGCATGGACAAGTACACTACATAAAGGTTATATCCAATGGTGAATTGAAAACAAAAGAAGTTGTGTTGGATATTGCAGCCCTTGTACTAGAACATGAGAAGGAAGATGTAGATACCCAAGAAGGCACCCTAGCCACATTATCAGGTGCTCCTAGATATCATCCTTACAGAGTGACGAGAGTTTTGCAAGGGAAAAATGTCATTGTGTTGATTGACAGTGGGGAAACCAAAAATTTTATTGATGAATGATTGGTAAATAGGATGGGTTTGAAACCAGTGGATTTCAAGGGCTTTAATGTGATTGTAGCTGATGGCTTCAACATCCCATGTTCCAAGAGAATTCAATAACTTAATCTTACTTTGGGGAGACATAAAGTAAGTGACAAATTCTGTGTTGTGGGTAATGGAGAAATGGACTTAGTACTTGGGGTACAACGGCTGCATTCTTCGGGAGAATTCACCCAAAATTATCGGACTATGATATGAAGTTTAAATCAGATGGAAAAGAGGTTGTGCTTCAAGGCATGACCAATGGGGTTGGCGATTGATTTTAGGTGTCATTATGTGTTTTGGGGGAGAAAAGAGGCAACTAATTGCACTCTCTTAAATCTTATTTTATTAGTGTCCTTTGGATAACGGGGGTCAGTGTTCGTGCGTGTAAGTGGCTTGTCATATCGTCAACCTCGAATTTAGTGCCTTGAGTTTGATGTTTGAATTAGGTGATGTGGAGTTAAAGAGAAATGATGTGACATCCTACATGGAGCCACATCACCCTCATCTTCTCTCATTTCTCCGTATATACATGGCCTTTTTG
Source organism: Taxus chinensis (assembly GCA_019776745.2). Lineage (NCBI taxonomy): Eukaryota > Viridiplantae > Streptophyta > Pinopsida > Cupressales > Taxaceae > Taxus > Taxus chinensis. Next base: position 522,162,906 of record CM034156.1, on the reverse strand, counting down.
ACGTGTTGGGGTTTACTCATTCATTTTTGCATTCTTCTTCTTTTGGAAATTTCTTGGATTTCTTCTTGAAGATTTTGGAGATTTCTTGTGTGGATACTTGCTTGGTTTGGGAAGAGTAAGAGATTGTTGAAGATTTTGGAATCTCAAGATGGCAAGGTACGGCCTTTTCCTAGTTCTTCATTTACTTGTTTGTGAGTGTTTGCAAAGAAAATGCTTATATGTATGTACTTGGTGTGCTTGTGGTTGGTATAAAATGGCCATAGGATTTATGGGAGACAGAAAATGGAAGCATTATGGGAGGGAAAAGGAATATTGTAGGCATTATGGAGGGAGTATGAATAGGGAGTTTCACCCATGGGAGAGAAAAGGGATAAAATTGATTTACCTTTGGTATTTTCGATGGGAGGGAAAAGGGGATTTGTTGAGAAGTTGGTTGTGCATTTAGAGGCATATTAGGTGAAACCCCTATCTCATTTGGCAGGTAAAAGGAGGTGTTTTTGATTTTGATATTATCCCTTAGATTTTGTATAATCCTATGTGTTGTGATTCATGTCTTGTGTTGTTGCAATCTTGGTGTTGTATATATTATTTGTCTTGTGAGTAATGTGGAAGCAATTGTTAAGTTTCCATTGGTGGAAAACATGGGTTATTTCACTACAGTTGGGGCTCGGTGGGCCAATGAGGGAAGTGGCTTCTTTCCCTCATTGGAATAATGGTTGGGAGGTGAGTGTTGCCTACACTCCCTCCCTTGTTTATGATTTAAGAAAGGAAAAGCTTAAAGTTGGAGTACTCTAGAAGTGAAGACTATTGTGTTGAGCCCATGAAAGAATACATTATTTCTTTTTAAAAAGTATTGTCATGTTGTCTTCATTTATCTAGAGGCCTTGTAACTTGTATTTTAAGTAAACATATTGCGAAAGATTGATTTTTATTAAGATTTCGAAATCTATGTATATTGGAAATAAGACATGTATAGTTGCAGATTGTTGCTATTATACTTTCTGAACTTGTAAATTTTACAAAGGATGTATTGGTGGTAATCTTGCATTTTAATGAGTTAGTCTTGCAACGTGAATTTATTAATAATTTCATTATTTTAGTTGAAGTAAGAACTTGAGATGGTTTTTTAATGGAAATAAATATGCTTTAAATATGAATAATAGTCAAGTTGTATTGTAAATCTATTATGAAAAAGAAATTAGGATCCTTGAATGTAAAGTGAATGTAAAATTCTTCTTGTATTATTGGCAATCTTGTGTAAATGGGGAAAAGGTATCCATTTAATTCAAGTATGTGTTTACTTTGTTTTACTCAAATGATTATGTAAGAAGGAATATTGAGTTAATTTTATAAGCAAGTTTTACTTGGTTGTAAAGGAACATTTCTTCAAATTCCCACATATTGAAATAGAAGTGAAATTCAAAAAATTGCCTATACCTTATACTTATTGTTAGAAATGAACCTTAAATGATATGGTGTGCATAATTGATCAACAAATATATATATTCCTATAGTAATATAAACTTGTAGTTAGAGATCCATATAACTATAAAAATTTGCAACCTCCTATATTAATGGAAAAATTAACTAATAAACAAATATATATTATTAATATATAAAAGATGTATATTAATTATATATAGTGATTATATTCTAAATTTATAATATATTTATATTAATATTATTAATAAATATTAATATAAGTATTTTTTATTTTTTTATTACTGGTAAATAGTTTTTTGAAAGGGACTATACCCTTGTACAAGAAGGCTCATGAGCAAGATTTTACAATCAAATCCAAAGTGATCAAAATCAAGATTTTAAATGTAACATCCTCATTTTAGATAATAGAACAAGTCAATTTTTTTTTTTTGATAATTGCATACTGGTTCTAAATACATAATTTAGAACTCACAATTCAAATAACCATTTATATAACAGACAACCATATGCAGCTGTAATGACTCGGAATACCTCCGATCTATTCATTCCATGACTCGGTAATCCACCGATCTATTCATGAGTAAAAAGAGTTAGTGTTTTTATTTAACACAACACTCTTGTGGTTCTCTTCCCTAATCTGGGATTCAGAATGCTCTGTCCAAGGAATCTAACTGAATAACTGTTACCATTATTCATCGGCATCTCATCCCTTAGACTAGGTGAATTAGGACAACGCAATCAGCAGCTTGCGATACTTTGGCCAAAGATTTGAAACATACTGTTCATGTCTCGTATTCCTTAACGACATACTCGTCAATCTGGAATACGTCCTTCAACCCATTCATATGTTATATAGAATGTCTTATACTGACTACTGTCAGTCCTTCCTTTCACAACTGAATCACTCGGAGGCAGATTAACAAGGTGATAATGTTATATGGTTGCCCACGAGGATTAGGGATATGATGACATACTGGTTCAACCTTGCAGTTCAACCAGTGTGTCATGATACCCCAAATCTCCGAGGCAGTCTTATAACATGACCACGTTCTTAATCGGTCCCAGGGTAACTCGTGCGAAATCAAGTGTAGATCTTAGCGATCAATGCAAAGGGTGTCGCCATAAGTCACTTGCATTGTTGTAACTTCGAGAAGATCCTAATCTTCTCGGAGGTACAGCCCTGCAGTCGACTTTATGTCGTCAACCTTTAAATCCGCCTCGAGAAGATCTACCCAATAACAAGCGTTACGCACCTGAGTTTAAATTACTTTTAAAGACTTTTCCCTAAGGTTAGCCTTTCCAAATCCCTGGATTCTTTGTCTTAAGACGACCCTCCTCTAAAAGACTCATTACTTGGTAGAGGTATTACGGTCACGCTCTCATCACGGAGTCATTAGAATACACCTGATTCTAAAGCAACAGAATGGAACAATATCTCATAACCTTTACTGAGATTGCCATCTGAACTCCATTGATTGCCTATCAGTTCTCTTAACTGAATTTATATCATACTTTTAAGTTTAAAGGTATAAATGATTAAGAATCCAATTTACTGTTGTCCTTTCATACTTAGGACTAGGGATTAGTAATTTAATCCAGTTTGTTTAGCGTTCTCTTTTAGGCTCAATTTTAACCTATCTTCTAGAGAGACAACAATTTAATTCCAATACTGCTTCTGCTAGAACAAATTAGAACTACTAAACACTCATAAGAATTTAATCTTATTACTTACAAGCTTTCATTGTCAATCACAAAAGCATCCATATTATACAATGATAACAATGCCCCTTCATTACATAAACCGAAGAAGGTCAACCTTCAGAAATAGAATACAATACATAAGTTTCAAACACTTATTTTCATTCCTTTCAGAACTTATACAATTACTTTTTATGCAACAGCATACTTGATATAATGCTAACGGAAAAGAAACATCTTTTCACATATAGTACATCTTATAAAATCAAGCTGTAATTCTTTATAAATCAAATAAACAATCTGATCAGCCTGTCAGATCTGCATTGCTTTTACCTCTTACAGAAACCATCTGCAAAAATAGTCAACATGAGTCAGTTCAATGAACTGAGCATGATAAGCACTAACTTTTAAAACAATTGCAATCAAATCCAAAGTGATCAAAATCAAGATTTTAAAAGAAATCTCAAAAGAAGAGAATAATTTTCAAGAATAGAACCAAATCCTACAACAAACAACAAAAAGTAATTAATCTGTAGTGAAACAACAACTTCAACACAACAACAAATCAACAATCATCTAGGTGAAGAACCGGTATTCTCACCAGCAATTTTCTTCTTTTTGTGTATTGTTTTCCATCCTTTTGAAACCTCCTCAATAGGAAGAAACACCTTAATAGAATTACTTAGCATATTTGCATTTTGGTCCGTAAAAGAGGTAGGAGGGGTAGTTTCCTTTTTTGTCATGCTACTAGTTAAAATAGAATATTTTCTTGTTTTAGTTAAGTCTTTTGCTTTGTTCTTGCTGTAAACAACTAGAATTTTTGAGATAGGAATGTCTAGAACCGATTCAGAACCAACGTCAGATTCAATGTTTGAGTCTAGATCCTCCTTGGCATTAATAACCACATGTTTTGGCAGGGCATCTTTCCACCAATTTTTTCTTTCAGTGGACTTTTTTATCCCATAATTAGTAGCAGTGTGACCTAAGTAGAAGCACTTTCTAAATCTAAAAGATATACCTTCATAATCTAATGACTGTGACTAAGTTTTGTTCTTAACTTTAAGATCTATGCTTGCAGGGAGGATTTTAGAGTTATCCAATTCAACTAAGATCCTAGCATAGGTAGTATGGGTATACTCGATGGTATGAGAATCAAACATTCACTAGACTAAAATTGCGGGGGTAAATGGGGCAATCTAATCCAAACAGGTTTGAAATAAAAGTAATCAGTCAGCCAATTAAGAGAGGGAAACTAGGATTTTATAATGAGGTAGCGTGATTGACAAACCCATAGTTTGGACGCTATGCTTTCCTTATCAGCTATTGAAGAGAAAAAAACCATAAAAATACCTTTTGGATAGGGGTAAAGGTCTAACCTTTTGTCAAGAAGCATGCTCTAGTGTTTGTAAATCCAAGCATGAAGTATTGGCAAGGTAGGACAAAAACCTCCGAATCAACAGATCAAAGCATGTTTCTGTTAGAAATCTTCAGATTTGAGTACCTCCACACAAAAAGTAATAATAGGGGGAGTTTCAGAATGGGATATGACATATTTATTTCCATTCAGAGCCTCTTTGAAAGAGACACCTAGAGGAAGGGGAATAAGCCCAGTTTCACAATCAAATTTGTTGAATCCGCCATCTAAAGAACCACGAGAAGCTAAGATTTCAGGATGGAGGAGTTCAACAGCAGTAGGTCATCCAAGGGATAGGGAATTTCCAACTCTATTGTCTCCTCCTTTTCTAGATCCATGGTTAGATAAAACATGGTCTATTCTAGGTTTCTTTGGATTGTCACCGTCTCTATTTTTAGATTTTTTGAGATTCACGGTGAAGGCCGAGTCAATCCATAATAAAACCCTTGTTTTCTCAACATGTGCAATCTCCTTGACCTCCGAATTTGTGCCAATCGAGTCACCGCTACCCTGAAATACATATTGACCATGGCTACACCTCCATAGGAGCCATCACAGTGATTTTTTTTGGGTTCAAGTTGAGGGGGAGCAGTTAGGGTTTGATGCGAGAGAAGTGAGAGGAGCCATGGTTAAAGATAAAATCTTAAAATATTAATATATATATATATATATATATATATAAAATATATATGTCTATATAAATACATACTCATATATATATTAATAGATATTAATAATTAAAATTAAAATTAAAATATAAACCCATTTGATAACTAGCTAAGATGAAGGCAAGTGTATCAATAAATAATAAAAAAATGATGCTTTGGGTTGTTGGCTGAATGGGCCGTGACCACTATGGTAGTGTTTTGTGTAAAGGGAAGAGGGTGGGTTCCACACCCTCCCCAACCCCTACATTTTTATAAGGGGTGGGGTGGGTATGGCACCCACACCCATACATTGTAAAACCTGTGACTATAGGGGGCATTGGAAAATCTAAACGTCCAAACCATTTTCTTTGGTAATGGCCACATTTTCACAGGCCATAAATGGACACAGTCTACCAAACCTCCATGTTGTCAGGTATTTAATAATTTAAAAATACATAGGTAATATTATATATGCATATATTATTATATATATAATAATAGTTTATGTATAAATATGCTTAAAATCAATGTTCTAATGGGGTTAAATGAAATGTATATATATCTAAATATATACATATATGTGTATATGTTTATATACTTATACATATATTTTTAATATCTTTATATGTGGATTAGTTTCTCTCCCAAATGGAATATACACAATGTATATTCATCCCTATAAAAAAAGAGGAGAAACAACCATGAAAACAAAGAAGAATAAAATTGGCAAATACCCACAACCCAATAGGGTAGATTTTTAATAAAAGAGGAAATAATTCAAATAAAAAATAGATTGCAAGAAAACCCTGGGAGAGTGTTGCAAATAAAACTCTCCTTCTTGTGAGTGTCCACCGAAGATCTTGAGCATCCTTTCATGGCCACCCTTCTCCCTTAACCTGCAAAACAAAGTAGAGAAATGAAAGAGTAGGGGTTAGAAAGAGTAATAAGAGAACCCATGAGGATTTCTAGGGTTTCTTTACTTTGACCTAGATCTAATTGCTTAGAAATATTTGATCCAATGGTGTAGGATGAACCCTACATCACTTAAGTGATGGGGAATTTTTATGGGAATCAATTAAGTTAAAAGGGTATGGGTATTGTTTTAAAGGGCCTAAGAGGCTTAGATTAATTTGTACAACCTTTTCATTTTAGAATGATAAATCTATGTTATTGTGCATGGTTCAAAACTATAGGATTATTAATCTTGTCTAATTAAATTGTAAATTTTACTATAGGCCTTTAAATAAATAAATTTAAAGGAGATTAATGGAGCTAAGTAATGAAAATAAAGGTAAGGAATATTTAAATAAACTATTGGAGCCTAGTAATAATAAAAATATTAAATCGTAATATTAACTTAGAAATGGGTCAATATTAGATAGTGATTAATTTTATTTCCAACCGTCGTGTAATTGTGTAAGATTTATAATCGGGAGTCAATTAAATCGTGGCTAATGTTTTACCCTATAAACAAAAAAACATTTTTCTACAAATTCTTTCCTTGGTTAAATTGATAGTGTTGGTGTGGTTTGGAATGCCATTTTTGTGGGTGTTACACTTTTAAAGTCGATTTTTTTTATTTCTATCATTTTAGATTATTGACTTTGTTTCTAGTTGTCTTCCCTATGGTTTACAATACTTGCACTCAATACTACATGGTTCTGAAAGCACATACTTTGGAAGATACATCATGTTTATTTTTCTAGAGTTTACAACTATTAAAATTGAGTTTGCCTATCAAATCTAAAGTTGTAATTAATTAATGGGTTAATCTCATTGATGATCGTTAAAGTTGTAATGAGTTAAAGCTCTTATAGATTAACCTATTCTTAAAGTTGTAATTAATGGGATAAACCTATTCTTATTACACTCTTTCTACCTTCAACTTCTTCTATTCATCTACAAAAATTAAAATTTCTCTTATAGTATATAAAAATAACTTCTCCTAAACTTAACTACGAGCTATCTAAAATAAAGCTTTCCATAATTAGAACTACAAACTCTAAAAGCACCGCATGTTGTGTATGCATACAAAACATATTTATTTTGTTTTATTTAAAAGTTATCTAATTCATAATAATAGAACTAGACTATACTATAAAAAGGCATGGACTACATGAATAACCAAAATGATGTTTTCTAAACTTAGTCTTCATCCATAGGAGAAATTACATGTTGCATACATGAATATTCCAACACCCCCCTTTATTTTGATCTTGGAGATTTCATTATTTTGGAGCTGAGTTTGTATTTCCGATTCTGTAATATTCATGATCAAAAAATCCCAAATAACCTCTCAAATATTCAAAAACCTCCTTTCCAAATCCTTTGTAAAAATATCTGCAAACCGATCTTCGGATTTGAAAAATTCAAGACAAATTTCCTTTTTTTTAACCAACTCCCTAATGAAATGATATCTCATATCAATGTGCTTGTTCCTCTTATGAAAAAAATGATTTTTGGACAATGATATTGCTGAGTTGTTGTCACAAAAAAATTGTGTAACGTCCTAGGTAAGTACACTAATCTGGGGGGCCAAAAAGTGGACACAAATACAAAAATAAGAAAAATGTGTATGTGTTATAACACATACACGTTATAATGTGCACGCATTTTTAATGCTATGAAATGCATGCACGCTTTGTGTTGTATGAACGTTGGAAGGGCCCAAAGGAGCTATATTTACTAAAATACATGTTAAGTATAAGATTTTGTTTATAATTTCTTAAAAGAAATAATAAAAGAAATCTTAGACTTTAGATTTATTTTAGTAAATGTAAGAAACTAGGGTCACTCTGCACCTATTGGAAGTGTTCCCGTAGCTCCAAAAATTATAATCTAGAAGATAGTTTTTCAAAATCTAATCTGCTCAGTACTTAATCATTTTCAGGATTTCAGCAAGGACCTAAAACTTTCAGGGCATATATATTCTAGTCGGTCCTTGTTTTGGGAAAACATATAGTCATTTTGTATCTTTTTTAACCTTATGGATAGGATTTTGGTCATACCACTGCTACAATTAGTACCAATTTTGAAATTTGGTCAATAATTCACTGGAGTGACCACGAATCAACTCTATGATGCTTGTATACTTCTTACTAAAATGAGATCCTCACATTGTAGATAGAGGATTACTCCCTGAATGGAATTCTTGTCCTATGGAAAAATGAGGTGATTGTAATGTGCCTCTTCCTTAAGATATGATCACACTACTAGGTGTTCAATGATTTTTTTATGAATAGTACCAAATGAATTACATCAAGTGAACTCAGATGATTGCTCATTTTTAGAAATAGGTTGCTTCATATAAAGATCATCCCCTTACCTTTCCTAGCTCTAAAATCATCTTTTCATGGAATCAAATTCATGATTCTCATATGTATCTCATGGAGATATATGATTCTTTAATTCTTCACACATGATGGTCCTGAATACATCAGTGGAATGAATAGCTTATTTTAACTTGTTCTTTGGAGAGATTTCGTTACAATGATAGAGTTAGGATATGATGATCATCATGTTACTCCTCGAGCTCCAAATTTCACCTTTGAACATAATGAATCCTTCACAATTCAATTTATTGACCATGATGAAACTTGGGTGTAAGCATGTTTATGGTACATGGACACCTTTTTTCTCAAGTTGTTCCTCATGGAAATGGGTTTCCTCCTCTAGATAGGGGATAAATCCTTAAATAGTATTTGAGGAAGAGTTCAATGTTTTTGACCTCCATACTTCAGTAAAACACTAAAAATCACATTTGACAATCAATGAAACTATTCTAAATATCTAATTCTACATAAAATTCAAAATTTAGGTCCTATTTCATTTTGAACTAGGAGGGGCAACTGAAGAGGTTTAAATTACCTGAAGAAATATTTAACGCTTGAATCAATGTTGATTATTCCACCTTGTAGAGTATTCTAATAGAATTACAATGCAATTTTTTTCATCCTAACTCTTTGTAGAACTCATGGAATCATCTAAGCAAGTCATATTCCACCGTTTTAACTTTCATTCCCTGCACCTGAAAATATTCTTAAAAATATTACTCATGAATGAGATTTCATTTCCTAAAATTTCCTAAATTTACTTAGACATCTTCAAGTATCTTTGAAATCACTCTCATATTCTTTATATTTTCTCTAAAAACTTCTGAACGGTGTTCATTTAGCTACAGAATGGCAAAAAATGGCCTTTTTAGGCCTTAAGAGGAAGTGGTCTCTCATCAAAACTAAATGATTTGATCAATCACCTTAGACACTATTCCCTACAAAATGAAACACATTGAGTGATATTATTAGGAATTTCCTTTCAGCTAGGGTAAATTTTGAACTAATGACAAGATGTGAAAATGATACATAATACCTTTCAATCCTCTTTATATAACTCTAACTCAAAATCCAACTTCCCCAACTCAACTTTCTCCTTTGCCCTTGTTTTAATTAGGTCTAGTTAGGGTTTGAAAGAAAAATTAAGGTTTTAATGGATTACCAAATGTTTCATCCTTACATCCACCTTTGAATACACCCATACTCCTATCTAAAGCACAACTCAATGCTCCAGTACACATTTATCCATCTTCTTGCTATATTTTCAACTTTTGGCTTTTTAAGACTCCTTGTTTGCTCAAGCACTAACCAATATTCTAATTTTTTTTCACCTTCACATTAAATTTTACTCAATATTATTTTCACTCATATCACTATGATTACCCCTTTCCTAATCACTAATGCAAATCACTCAACTCTTCCTCTTTCACTTAAGGTTTTTCATACAATCCCTTACTCTCTCTAGGCTTATTTATGGAACTATGTAGGAAAGTCAATAGACATTTTTATTTAAATTTTTCTAAGGATTTTCCCCTATTCCTCAAAGATTCAAAACATTCTAATACCACTCCCTCAATGATAGATACAACTTCCTTATGACTTTCTTTCCTAATACAATTATTTCTCAAGGTTGGTCTTGACAGTCACAAGAAATAAGCATGATTGTATATTGATTCCTTTACCTACTAATCAATCAATAATATATCCTTATCCCATGACTTTAGGAGTCATTAATTCCCTTAGGCCTTCCTCCAGCTTGTCAGAGGCTCCACCAACTTCAAACACATGGAATAAAGACTATTTTTCTAAAAGTACATCTTTCCTAGCCCTCAAACTGGGCATTATTACTGCTAGACTGTATTTACACATTCATTTTATTTTATTATTATTCCAACCTTTACTAGGGATTTTGAAACTATTGGTCTTCTTATTACCTTACTCCAAACTTATCAAGGACTGTATAGGCATAATTATTAACTTTTACGGTGAATGTTCTACTATAGGCCGTTAAGACTGGGCACACATAATTAGGATTGTGAATGCAAATTTAAGTTAAAAAATCCTCCTTTAGATGGGTTATTATATTCTCTTGACTTTTGTAACACCAATTCCTTGTGATAAATTCATTTCAATAGACTCAAGGATTCCATTAAATCATTATTTTCATGCTACATACTACTGAACTTCAAAAAATGGGTATAGTCTCATCTAAGTAGGTCTTGCTATCTATTTTCCATTCCTTCGACACTGTGACAGTTCCATGAAGGCCTAAACAACATTATAGATAAGAAAAAAATGCAAATCAATATATTTACTCGTAAAAATACTTTACAAAATAGTCTCTAACTTCCAAATCTGATATCGTAGTCTGAGAGGACCGTGTCACTTAACACCTAATGTTATAACATACCTAGATTATTTCAAATATTCAAATTATAGATTTGGAGGGAAAATTCCTATTTTTTCCTATGGATTCTAAATGAACTATTACAAGTTATGGCCATCTTAAGTAGACCCAAGATACCCCTAGTTACCTAAGAAAACCAAAATTGATTATTAAAAAGATGTTCCTACATCACCAGACCGAGACTATGAAAAAACCCTTCGAGAGAGTTTAGGATATTTATTAAGAATCTATACATGATGTCAAATAATCTTGGAAGTGTTAAAGGTAATTTAGGAATATTTATGATAGGTTCAATGATTCAAGGACTATTTTCTCAAGATCTTATTTTCTAGGTGCAGGGAACAAACACTCTAATAGTGAAACCCAACTTATCTGGAATATTCCAAGATCTCTTTAAGGAGTTATAAGGGAAAAAATAGGCATAAAAAAGATACATAAATACTCTACGTGTTGAATACATCCATTTTTTCTCTATGGCTTAAAGGTGTCATGAAGAATTTAAAAATATTAAAGCTTCCCTTTTTGGTTTCAAACCAAAACTTTACCAATGCAACACTTCATGACACCAAAATAGTGCACTAATAATCGACCTTAATGCTTCTCGATTATTAACACCTCATGTTGAATCTTATGCCACTTAGACACCCTTTTCCATTAGTGTAACTGAACAAGAATGAAATCACCAATGACACTATGTCCAACACATGTGTTTTGATTTGTTATGTATTATAAAGAATATCACGCATGCATATATTTGAGAAATTGTTGTTTCCTTTGAGAGTTGTGAGGTTTGTAAAATTGAATTTTGACACATCTAACACTCCTACAAATGTTAGCAAACAATCGAAAAGGCCCCAAAACCTAAACAATAACTATATTCATTACCGAAAGAGACATCGATTGTAGAATTTAAACACAAACAACTTTAGGCTGAATGCTGAAATCCTAAAAATACCTATGTACTAACTAGATTAGATTATAGAAAACTATCTCCTAAACCGTGATTCATGGACCGGTGAGACTAGTTACATAAGTTGCAGAGTGACCCTAATTCCTTATATCTACTAAAATAAATGTATAAGTTTAAGAAATAATAAAATATAACCAATAACTTTGAAATTATGATTTCTATTTTATTATTTATTATACTTAAACATTTATTTTTATAAATAGAAGCATGTCAAAAACACATATAATGTCTATACTATGTGGAATGTTTACGCGTTTTGCTATTTCATTTTTCCAAGGCATGCCTCTCAGCTTTGATCCAGGTTAGATCCCCAAACACGAGGCATGGACCTACAAAAAGATAAAAAATCGCATGTTTTTGCAGAAAAATGGTAAAATACACATTCTTCCGTGATAAATCAAATTAAAATGATCAACTAATTTAATAAAAATTTGACTATGAGGTCAAGAAAACATTCTTCTTTCTAAAAATATGATTTTTCAACTTTTCTGGCTAAATACTAATTATTTTCTAACTATGCCTTTTTGTAGCTCTTTTTTGGAGTTTATACACGTCTATCTTTGATATTGTATTTTTTTCCGACTCATCGAAATTGAATAAAATTGTTTTAGGCTGAAACTAGGAATAATTATATACATATTAAAAAACTAAGTTTTGATATTTTTAAGGTAGTTAGGGGGCACGGTTGGAGCTCCGTTGTTTTTCAAAATTTAAATATTTTTACTAGAAAAATCATTAAAAAAATACTTGCAAAAAAATCTTTAAAAAATCTAGCCTAAACTAGATGCTCCTATCTATCTTTCTACCAAAGGGTTTTCAAAATTACTAAATAGTTCTCAAAAAATGGTGGGGGCACAAATGACTATCTACTATGTTTTTACAAAAAACAAGAGAATCTATTAGTACTTTAGTTCTTTAACCCACTTAAACTTAAATTTTTAAATAGAAAATTAGTAGCTTAGAAACTAGACTCAAAATGCTACGATTCATGTTCTTATAACATCTTCCAATTTTGAGTGGAACTATTACAAATAACTCGTAGAAGTCAAAGTTGTTTATTTTTCAAAAAAATGTGTCCACTTAAGACCCTTGTTTGGTCCCCCAAATTTGTGCACTTACCCTCCTCTTGATTCTTCTTCAAATCTTTCAACACTCTTCTCATCCACATAACTTGATATGTTACTCCTGTTGTTGCTACATACTTTGCATCTACTGAAGATAATATGACAATGGGTTGCTTCTTTGATGCCCATGAAACCACTCTTGTTCCAAAATGAAATGTATAGCCGAATGTGATTTTCCTATGATCTATACTTCTGACACTATCATTGTCTATATAACCAATTAATTTCAACTCATCTGATGTTGAATGTAAAATTACATGATTCTTTGTTCCACACACATACCTCAAAATCATTTTTCCATCTTGCGAATGTGAATAGTTTCTAGAGATTCCACGAACCTTAATATGAGGCTCACACCATACATAATATTAGGCCTTGTGGCCATCAAATACAAGGGACTTCCAACTAAGCTTTTAAACAATGTTGTATCCATAAATGATTTGTTGTCATCTTTTCTTAAATTCAAACCTACTAGAAATGGTGTTGACATTGACTTGTAATTCAACATGTTAAACCTCTTAAAAACATCATTAGCATATTTATCTTGTGAAATAAAAATTCATCTGCTAATTTTTGAACTTAAATGCCTAAAAAATAATGCATAAGACCTAGGTTTGTCATCTCAAATTCATTCTTCATGGCTGATTTGAATGACTATGTAGATAGATTTCTAGTAATGATTAAATCTTCCACGTATAAGCAAACATTCAGAATCTTACCTTTTTCATTTATCTTCATGTATAGGGTAGGCTCATTGCCTCTCCTACTAAAACCATTTTGAATCAAATAAGAATCAATTCTAGTGTACCATGCTCTAGGTGCTTGCTTGAGATCATAGACCACTTTCCTCAACCTGTATACCTTTCCTTCATGTCCTTCAACCTCTTAACCTTTTGGTTGACTCAAATAAAATTTTGTAGACACCTATAATTTGATCAAATAAATTTTATTACTAACATTGCAATAACTATTCTACTTCCCACAAATTTATGACACATCATCAATTAGGCTCATTTTTCCATCAACTCCTCTTAATTAACTAATATGTGTTGATTAAGCCTCATATTTTGCAGTTAACCAGTAAAAATTCTTATTGGATAACTATTGCTTCCAAAACATTCAAAATATATCAAAATCTCCTCCAGATGCTCGTAGAAATCTTCCTAAGATTACATGGGATTCTTAATTAATCTTTAAAAATTAATTATCTTCTAATCCTAGTCAAAAAGAGATTTGACTTGTAAAAGTGATTTTTGGGCTTACCTTTTGTCCCACATGCACAAAATTCATTCAATTCTTGGAATGAGAAATTTTTAAATAAAACCCTCCTCATAATTTATTAGAACACTTATCCTCCTCCAACATAAACTATAGGCATTTAGGATCTTGAGCATTTCTCCATTTATTGAGCTAATATCTTCATAGTGCATCCATTAACCCAAGTTTGAGTAATATGGAGAGAATCATATGGTCTTGAAGCCATTACTGGTGAGAATCCATTCTCAAACATTGGGATCATACCAACAATGATATTTGATTACTAATGATCTTCTTAGGTTCATTTTAAGTTAGCATTCAAATAGTAGAGATTGATTTAGACATGTTAGTTTGATTAGTTTCAAAGTTATATGCATGTTAAAGAAATTATCCTCCCTAAGCTCTTATCTTGATGGTTCTTGTTAAATTAGTTTAAATATTTGAAACTCTTAGGTTTTTAGTTTCAATTCTTATAGATTTCCTAATTTAGATATGAACACATTTGACATGACTAGTGGGACTTACTCCAAAGTCCATAGAAGTTGATTTCAAGCATTGTGATTTACATCGTTTTTTCTAACCATTTCCATGCATTTTGAGGATTGAATAGATTTTACTAACCTTATATGTGTTAAATTATTCCTTTTTCATGCAAAGTTAATGGGCTTCTATTAGAATTGATTTAAATAGAAAAGTTATGACCTTTTTGCATTTTTACAAATCAGTTTTCTATACTTTTTTGTGAATTTCTAGGTACACGTGTAGGCGTTAGAAGGGGGTGCGCATATGTTCAAACTTACACACATTTTTTGGCTAGGGCACGTATACGTTCCAAAGTACGAGCATACTCTTTGTTACCCATGCATATACTTCACTGTGCTTTGGACCCTCTGTGCTAAAATTTCCCAAACACGTGCATACACCAAGAAGGGTGTGCATACTCCTATAGAGGCGTGTGTTTGTCTCTTGGGACTAGCACACGTTAAATATACCTCTTTTTTATCTTGATTTTTTATAGACGCATGCATACACTCAAAAATGAGTCACATACGCCAAGAAGGGCACATAGGTGCCTCTCGGTTCATGCATATTTTTAAACTAACTGTGTTTTTTGACAAGGGTACGCATACACTGCTATGTGTGTGCATAAGCTTCTAGGGGCACACATATGTCCTAAAGAGCACACAAGCATCGTAGTATTAAATTGAACATTTTGTTAAACTGAAAAACGTTTATTTATTTGGATTTTCTAAATATTTATAGGGTATTTTTGAATTACATTAAGTGTTTTTAGAAGTCACAATTACATTTGTAAGGCTAGGATCAGATGTTCTCTTCCCTCGCACCTTTTAAGTGATCTTGGGAATCAGGAATGATCCAATACCTCTTTCATGCTTTTGAAAAACATTTCATTAAAATAATTCTAAGGGAATGAACTTCAATTTCGATAAAAGGAATGAGTGGTGCATTTGATTTAAAGGATTTCTTCATTGTTTACTAACTAATGGGGTTCTACATTGTGTATTCTCTTCCTTCGCACATTAGGAGGATCTTATGAATCAAAAGTGACTTTTAATCCTCTTTATATGATGCCTTAAACTACTAATATTTTTATGAAGGACCATATCACTCGTAAAGAATCAGGATAAAAAAAATAACACATTTGTTGTAGGTTACCAATGGTGTGGTAAATCTCCTTAAGCTAAAAGATAAGAAAACACACCACATTCAAAACACTTGATTTGGAGGTTTAGATAAGGGTAAACCCATTCATTTTAAACTAGGAGAAACTCTATTTAGCATAATCCTTAAGCTAAAACAAAAGGCATGCTCCTAGGAACCCCAAAGTATTCCATGCAATAGGGAACCTTGTGGGAGAAATAGGTAGTTCTCTACTTACCTACTTGATTATTTTTTCCTTATAAGTTTAAATTCAAAGTTGTCTCCATTATGACCCCAGTGAAACCACAACTGAACACATTTTTATTCTTATTGTGTCAAGGGGTAAAGTAAAGTTGGGATACTCCAAGGTTTAGGCAGTGTGACTTCTTTTGTAAACTGATCTCACAGAGGTAGTTTTTGACACCTAGTTGAGAGAACCCATGGTAATCTATATCATCTTAGAGCCCAATTTACTGTATCAATCCAATCCTGTTTTGTAGAGCTTTCGCAAAGTAAGAAATTTCTTGGAGTCGAAACCTTGTTTATCAAGCAATGAGAGAGTTTATCTAAGATTGCACTATGTGTCATTCATCATGAGATTTACAAAAGCATTACTTTATATTACTTTCTCACTCACCCTAAGGCAAAGTGAAATTCTTCCAAAGTGACACCAAGTATATTTCAACCTCACTTAATATACACTTTTCCTCTCTTGTTGTCCATTTTGGGACAAAAGAGAACAACACACGTGGACACCACTATAGATAATCATGTCCACCACTTTTTTAGTCTACTTGCATGACTAGCCTATAATACCAGAATGCAAATGTTAAAAGTTTGAATGGTACGTCTTCATGTTATAGTAGGCCCTTTGTCTCAAACCCATATTAAGACACGTTATCATCGCAGTTAGGATTAAGTCATCATCGATCTTCCTTATAAGTGCTACATTATTCACATCACCTCACCAAAATTATGATACTTACATCTCATTTCTAGTAAACGTAATCTAAGTGTCCCTATTGTGATGTTACATTTCCCACATCTTAGAAAATCCTTAGCATGCTTTGACGTTGTTTTATTTCAAACATTACCTCAATATTGAAAGAGTTTTGGTTACTTTTTGTGAGTTGTATCGATACTACTGTGATACTAATACATTTCTTTCTCACAAATCTTGGGTAAGGTATCTTAGTAGTATTGTTGCATGGATCACATACATAACCTCCATTTATTTTTTGGATTCAGGTCTTGCTTGTCTCTAAAATTTTCGTAAGTATCATTTGATTAAAGATCACATCAACCCATTTCTAATACTTACGTCTTGGTCATCTTGAACTTGACATAAGCATTGACATTGAGTTGATCATATAGCATCAAACTATATTTGGAAACATTATCATAGGGTGTAGTTTGTTGTTGGTTTATTGGTTTATCAAAAATTTGCATGATTGTTCCTTAGGTGTTATCAAACTCATAGACTTGATAGATTCGTTAATATTTGGTCCATTTATTAACGTAATTTGAGACCATAAAATGAACAACTACATGTTACACTTAGGTTTGTTATACCATTGATTACACTAGACAAAACCTTATTTAAATGAAATCTCACAATGGTCCATATCATGACAATGGAATCCAAGAAATCAGAGTTAAATCCTTTTCTGGGTAAAAATTTAGGTACCCTCTTCTCCAATGTAAAGGAAACAAATGGTTTTTTTGATCATAAAGGAGATTAAATTGATTCATTTCAAGATATTAACAACATTGATGTCACTCACTTTGACGAATTCCTATTTTGAAATAGAGATCGAGTACGTGCACAAGTTTTAGAGATAGGTGCCACATTACCACAAGAATGAGAGGCCACAAGAAACAATACTACTTAGGTAGAAGAAAAAACACAAATACCTCTCCTCACTAACATGGATGACAACATTGAGGGAAAACATGCTTCCACCTTTGGTAAAAACATTGAAGGTGAAACATCAAGACAAAAATGTGTTTCTCAACCGCCATCCCTTAAAATCCATCGTAGGATTAGGGTAGAATGTGAACATGAGGAGTTGTATCCTCCTCAAAATGACGATGAAGACGACCATCAAAATGAGGAATTTATTTTACAAAATGAAATACAAAACCTTAGCCAAAAAATAGAGAATAGATCTTCTTATATAATTAAGAACCCAATCAATAGTACACATCAAGAGAAACCTACGACTAAGGTTACTGAAATTTATACTGAACCTCGAGAAGATGAAGCCTTCAAGAAAGTTTGAGTTCTTAGACCATCTTCTCCTATGAAAGAACAACTCTTTACACAATAGTTACAATCAATGAAGAACATGCTTATGACCCTTTAAGAAAGTAACGTAGGCCATAACAAGAAGTATCAATACAAGGAGCTATGTCCTTATCCTTTTGAAAGAGCCATGTTACAAACACCATTTACAATAAACACATTATTGTATAAAATTTGATAAATATAAAGGTAAAGGTGATCCTTGTGATCACATCAAAGATTTTTACATGGCTTGCCAAGAAGTATCCTATAGCGACAATTACCTCATACATTTTTTTCCTCGTAGTTTAAGAGGAAAACCATTGGAATGGTTCCTTCATTTATCAAAGGGGTCAATAGTCACATGGCCCAAACTAGCAGATAAATTCATGTGTCACTTCTCATTCAATATGGAGAATGACGTAACCATGTTAGATTTATGCAATGCTAAGCAAATACCAAATGAATTTTTTTTTAGGTTCTTACAATGATGGTGAGGGTTAGTATCTTCATGCCCAATTTAAATCTATAAATTGCATTTCACTTACAAATGCATTATGTCACTAACTTCAAGGAATTTATCGATAAAGGAAGCCAAATTGAGAAGGATTTAATGAAAAAGGGAATGATATTACCCTTTTCAAAGGACAGACAAGAGTAAACACCTATGAAAGAGCCTAATTTCTTTAAAAAACTAATAACATCATAGGTGATGGCATCACTGACTCTAAATGAGTTCAAATAGTTAAAAGTGGTACTTTTTTAAAACTTAACAAAGGACCTTGTCAAAATCCAGTCAAACGATGATTATTTACTCCCATTATAGACTCATCATCTACTATTTTGAGACAAATAGATGTGGTGAACATGGTTCAATACCCAACCACGGTGCCTTATGTATATGATGCGTCCAAACCTGGATGGTATAGAGATCATGACTACTATGATTTTCATCATGTTAAGGGACATAAAAAAAAAAGTTTAAAATTGAGACACTTTATTCATGACCTCATTGAGGATGGGAATATTGAATTGGACTCACCGGAATTAGGGAAAGGACCTAATGGAAAAATGGGAATATTTAAACAACCATTTTCTAATCATAATAAACAAGGAATGAAAATACCAGATCAAGGTCATTCATCTAATGACTATAGATATACAAATTATGTATATAACTCATCTGATAATCCCTTTGATTCACTCATAGGTTGTGTCCATTAATCCAATGAGTAGGTAAAAATCATCACAATCATTAGTAATGATTGTGTCATGGCAATGCGATGTGCTCGTCTAGTGATCCCATAACCTCATTTACCTGCACCTCAAAAAATTCAATATGACTTGGTAGATCAAATTGATAAAACCCTAGCTAAGATTTCAATCTTAGACCTTCTCAAGATATAAAGCTTTCATAAAGATATCATTTATAAGACCCTTCAAGGGTCAAGAGTGTCAAAAACTTTCGATCCTTCATGCCTCTAAGCCATGGTCGCAAACCTTGATCTTAATGACTAAATTTCGTTTGACAAAAGTGAAATCCCACTTAATAATAAAACACAAAATTTACCCTTATACATTGAGGTATTTATTACTCATAGAAATATTAAAAGAGTGCTTGTGTATAACAGGTCAGGTATAAATATTTGTACCTTGAAGCTAGTCATACAGCTAGGTCACACAAACATATTTGGATTCTCATATAACTACAATTACAACTTATGATAATGAGGAGTGTAAATCCGTTGGTACCATTATGTTACCTAGATGGAATTAGAGCCATCAAATCACAACATGAAATTCCACATCCTTGATCTGCATCTTCCTTATAACATGCTTTTAGTCCGGCCATGGATCCATACCATGTAGGTTGTACCTTCTACTTTTTATCAAAGCATTAAGTTATATTATGGGGGGTAGATGATCACCATCCTAGGATATCTTGAGCTATTTTCATGTTTTAGAGATTTATATATTTTTTCTCAAGCTAATTATGCATGCCGTTCAATAGATGTTGTTATACCATTATAAATAGAAGCTCTGAAAGCTTGAGTTGATCCTGACATATTGCACGATAGTAGTAAGAGCACTCCAAATTCTATTTCTTCATTCACTGCATGGGAGTTGAAAGTCCAATACAATGGCCCACTTGAGGAATATGACCTCCAATAGGCCCTCCTAATCTCCAACCTCTTGCTATCACCTAAAACACGTGGTAAGCCCGATTTTTAGTTCACAAGCTCTCAGGATAGTTGTCCTAATCCATTCAAGACATTTTTCCCCACGGAATTTTATCAAAAGAGAAAATGATGAACACACCTACAAGTTGGGTCCCCGAAGGAATAAAATTTGCATGTCACCAAGTTTCGAAATATACCAAAGCACACAGAATGATGTACATTGTGGGCTACCATGGATTTGGGTGTGGCACAAATATGTAAGGCAGAAAAGAGCCTATCCACATCCCCCCTTGGAAATAAAATAAACATGGCCTTGGCGTTAATCCTCATAGGACTCCACCCTAGGAAAATGAAGAAACGTCTTTGAAATGTGAGGATGATTCACCTCATTCATATAAAGATGTAGATTCCTATTATAGCATATACAAGGACCTTTCCTCTACTAGTAATTTCCTGTATTCCACCATATTTACCCTTTCCAAATATAATTCCCAATCTGATTACCAAATTACCCTTTTATATCCTAAACTCATTTATTGGGGCCAACAAATTCATGTGTCATCTGATTTCTTTGAGAACAATGAGGTAATCTCGGAGTTCATGGGTATTAGGGATGAAATTCTGGTCAGTGACCATAAATAAGGTTTCTCCATCAATTTGGAGTCATGCGCGTACTTTGGGGAGGAGTTAGAGTTGTGAAGTCAATTAAATAAAAAAAAAAGCAAGCGAAAGAGTCCTACAGAAAATCCTTGCAAAAATAATAATTCTAAGTCCCATAGTGAAAACCTCTTTGAGGCACTTATGGACAAACAAACAGAAAAATCAATGGACAAGATAGTTGACTAACTTACAGATAAAAATCTATTTGAGCCACCTTTAGAAGCGGATCTTACTCTCCCCCCCGAATCCTAAACATATGTATGATACATCTAAAATTCTAGTTGAGGAGACTATCAATTTTAACATTGGGCTGGAAGAGGATCCAAAAATAGTACAGCTAGGAGCTTCACTCTCAGCACAGGTTCAATTTTTTTTGCATTAGTAAAAGAATTTGTAGACATATTTACTTGGTCTTTCAAAGACATGTCAGGTTTAGACCCAACCTTAGTCATGCATAACCTTATTGTGCACCAAGATGCTAAACCCATAAAGCATAAGTTAAGGAATATGCACCCACATGTTGCACTCCTAGCCAAAGAATAGCTAGAGAAATTATTGGCAATAGGTTTTATCGGACCTATTGACTTTTCAGAATGGATCTCAAACATAGTGCTAGTACAAAATAAGTCAGTTGGTATCTGAATCTTCATATACTTCAAGGATATTAATAAAGCATGCCCTAAATATGATTTTCCTTCTCCTAACATCAAAATAATTGTCGATTCAACTATAGTTTATGAGATGTTGTCCCTCATGGATGGATTTTCAGGCTATAACCAGATAAATATTATAGAGGAAGATTAGCATAAAAATGCCTTCCCAACCCCTTGGGGCACATTTTGCTACCACGTGATGCCTTTTTCTCTCAAGAATTCTAGATCCACTTATCAAAGAGAAATGACAATCATCTTCCATGACATGATGAATGATCTCATAGAGGACTATGTGGATGATATCTTAGGAAAGCCAAGACCAGATAAGAGCACCTAGAATTGCTAAGGTGTATCTTTCAACACCTCTGAGACTACAAAGTCAAGTTGAATCCTAAGACATGCATCTTCAACATACAATCAGTGAAACTATGAGGTTTCATTATGTTAAGAAGATGGATTGGGGTAGATCCCACCAAGATTTTTACTATTACTGAGATGCCTCCACTGAAGAGCCTTAAGCAACTGCATATCTTACAAGGTAAAATTTAGGAAATTCGTCGATCCATCTAATAGCTGGTAGATAAGTGGCATCCTTTCACACATCTACTCAAGAAATATGTTACCTTCGATTGTGGTCCTGAATTTCAAAAGGCCTTTGAGTTTCTTAAACAATATTTTACTAGCCCACCTGTTCTCATACTACCTACCCCAGCTGAATCTTTGTTTTTGTACATTTCAGCTACCTAACACGCCATTAGTACATTATTTTCCCAATATGACCTTAGCCAAAAAGAGAGGGTGGTTTATTATCTTAGCTGTACTTTGATCACCTATGAGTTGAATTGTCCCCAGATTGAAAAAGCCTACTTAGCTATGGAATTTTCCTTCTAAAATCTTCGCCACTATCTGCTGAATAACAAAACCAAGTTCATTTCAAAATTTGATTGTTTGAAATACCTTCTATCTAATCCAGTGCTTACCAAATGGATGACTAATTAGATCATTCTCCTAAGTGAGTTTGATAATTAATTTCGTAAAATAGACATCACTCAAAGGACATGTGATTGTTGATCAGCTAGTTGAAGCTCCCCTACCAGGAATAGAACTATTATGTCTAGATTTGATAGATTCCTCCATGATGTGTATTGAAGAGTTCTTCATGTGGAAAATGCACTTCGATGGATCATTCAATTACTATGGTTCAGGATCCAATGTGGTACTTATCACTCTGATAGGAGACTTCATCCTGCATGTTTTCCAGGTGAGTTTTCCATGTACTAATAACATCACAGACTATGAAGCACTCATTGTTGGTTTGAAGATTACTATGAAATGGAATATTAGATAATTAAGAGTCTTTGGTGATTCACAGTTAATCATCAAGAAAGTCAATGAATATTATAAGGTCAAGGATGAGAAGTTCATCCCATAAATAAAATGGTTGAGACCCTCAAGTAATATTTTGTAAGTGTTGATTTTGAATAGATGTCAAGGACGTAGAATTGATCAACAGAAACCATAGACATAATCACAGCTTTGGTTCACATTCTACCTCGGGAAAATAAGATTCCTTTATTTTTGGAAAATCTTTTAGAGCCTACATATGACTTACCAGATTTATGTCTTGTATGTGAAGTTTTTTGTCCTTTCTCCCCACTTTAAATGGATCTGGAAGTGTTGACATAACGCTTTAACTATATTTTTCTTGAAAGACTTACCATTGTCTGCTACAATGGTAGAGGGGACTCCGTAGCAGAAGATGAGGTGGTTCATGATGAATTTTAAGATTTGTGTACTGGTAATTTATGTAAGAGGCACAACCTCAATTGATTTTGTTAAATACTTAGTGGCAGTTGTGATGTATGTGTGGCCATATGAAGATGTAGGAGTGATATTCCCTATGATATCTAATACCCATTTTTACAATGACCATGGTTTTATAATTGGCTACAAATCTTGTGTTGGTGCATGAATCAGGTTTCCATACTTTTGAAAAAGTTCACACTTTTTGACATAATTACAACAATCTGCTTCCATTGTAGGCCAATAGTAACATACTATTAGAATTTTCTAAGTGAGAATCATTCCTCTTGTGTGTGATTCACAAAATCCTTCATGTACCACTTTGATTTCTTAGAAAAAAATGACCAAATCAAGATAGCATAGTAGATTCCCATCATAGCCTTGATGATAAAGGGTTTCTACTAGGAGGGTATAATGGGCTATACGACTGATAAGGGATATTTTCTCAGTGTAGTAAATATTCACAGGAGAGGTATTATACTGTAGGTAATTGAATATGGGATCATACCTGGGCCCACTCCCTATTACCCTCAAGGTAATGGACAAGCAGAGGCCGCTAACAAAAGACTTGTTCACATAATGGAAAATATGGTAAGTAAAACAAGTAATAATTGGAACTTACAAATCCATCCCACCCTTTGGGCCTATATAACCTCCATCCGCACTCTTATTGGTGCTCCACCCTACTCACTAGTCTTTAGCACTAAGCCCATAATACCATTAGAGATTGACCTTCCTTCTGTGAGAATATCTCTCTAGGACTATCTAGGAAAGGATGAAGATTACGGAATGGCTTGACTAGAACAGTTAGAGATACTAGATGATAAATGCACATGGGTACTTAATCACCTAAAGGTATATCAGAATTTAGTGTTGCGATGCTACAACAAGTGGATGCTACCTCACCAGTTTGAGGTAAGATATCTAGTACTCAAATAAAATCAATTCAACACCACTAAGGACTTGGAAAAGAAAGGAAAGTTTGAGCCAAACTAATTAAGACCATATGTTGTGGTCACTAAGTATGGTTCAGGGGCATACAAACTGGCTCACTCAAATGGTGAGGAACTAAAGGAACCCATGAATGTAATGCACCCCAAGTGGTTCTATGTTTGAGTATGGAGTTCCTCAAAAATCAAAGAAAAAATAAGCAAAAAAATAAAAAAATAAAGAAATTGTAAAAATAAAACATGTATTCCAACTATAAAAATCACGTAATTTTGGTACTTTAGACAAGTCCCTAGTTGAAAACTAGTTTCTGACACCTTGGGAGGATCCGTTGTCCACAAATATTCAAGAAGGATTATACTTTCTTTAATTTAGGGCTAGGTATTCCTAAGTTTGAGATACTTTTAAACCTATCTTTTGTGACCTTGATTCAACTGATAAACTCTTCTATATATTTGAAGGGATTGACTTTTTACATTCCCATGTAAGGCTGGGGGCACCATTGCATCTTCACCTTCTTACACATACACATGTGACATTCTGCCTTTGTATATTCCCATCTCATGCAGGGGGCATCCATACTTCTTTGATTTCTATACATAGCTTCATAAAACCTTAGAAAATTCAAAAAAAAATCATATAAATTTGTGAAAAAACCCTAAACATCTAAAAACCCCTTTTAGGGACAAAAATACAAAAACAATATAACATTGTCTTGCAAATTTCCTAAAAAAATGTGAACAGTTGCCTTGAAAATTGTCTCAAAATAACACTAAAACCAGTGCAAAATGTTTCAAAATTGTCCTGCAAAAACAAAGTAGTGGTTTTCTTACTTTTAGTTGCTGGTTTGTATAGTTTTGATTGACTTTTTGTGTTGTGTGCTTAAAATTTAATTCATTTTCTTTCTTAGATTAAGTGTTACTTTAATCTATTGTACATTATAATGAGTTCATTTTATCTTACATACTTGTATATAGTTGTGTAGTATTAGATTTGATTAGGTTGTGCTTATTGTTTTCTTATACAAATGTTGTTGTCATATCATCTATCATCTATCATCGCATCTATACATCATATATCAATAAAAGGCTAAGCGACATCATCATGAACATGTATAATAAGATAACATCATATAATATCACCACTAGGGGAAAGAGGGACATCCTTATATCCCCCCTCAAAAATATACTATGATAAAAAATGACGACAATCATAAGTGTCACACGCAAAAAAACATGATATCATCTGATGTTATCTCATACAGAAAATAAGATAAGTAAATAATAAAGTAGCTCATCAAAACATGTAAATTCATCTAATGTTATTTCATAAATCAATCACATGTGATACAATCATAAACATCATAAATAAATTCCATAATCATCATCATATATATATATATATATATATTAATGTCTATATACAATGTGTCTCTATATAAACTCATCGGATACAAATTATGCCATCATGGGAATGCATCAAAAAAATTCATTCAAAGCGAGGCATAGCCAAAAATAATACATATATACATCATTAAAAATGTTCCTTCATATCGAGGTGTACATAAAAAAGATACATCTATAGATACATCAAATAAAATAGAGTCATGAATGAGTCTCTCCCTTATGAGGAATGTCAGGTCTACCGCTCGGTGGGGGCATCTATTGTGATGGACTTGCATGAGGGACGGTACCATGCTGACCTATTAGAGGCTCCTCCATTGATCTAGCTGAGAGAGGTACCTTGCATAACTGATAGGCACTTCTAATCAATGCCTCCTAACTAAATGTCGCGGCTCTCTGTCCCTCTAAAACTACGTCATAATATAAAAAATTATAACATGTAGCCTCTCCAGTAGCTACACACATATCCATGTAAACCTGAGGTGTGGCAGAAGCACTGATATACTAGCCCAAAGAAGCAACCTCCTCTAAAATCCTACCCACCATGGCTTGAGCATGTACTCACTCGGTCAAGAGTTGGTCTCACTCGACTATGACTTCCTATACCTATGTCTGTTGTATGGCCAAATAATCTCTCTCAACCTACAGTTGTGCCCTATATGCCACTGCCTGATCCCTCTCAGTAACAACTCAATATCTATTTGTGATTTCCTATAGCTATAGATCTATCACCTGCTATAAATGTTACCATATAGCATCTAACTCCCCTACACCCTATGGATCCTGATCTTCTATTCCTCCTACTGGACTGTGTGTCGGGCTAACTATGGGAGAATTTGTGGGATAACTTTTTGTAGTGGCACATGAATCCCCATCTTCATACCCACCTAGGGCATCTGAACCTGTGCACGTACCTAAGGCTGTACAAGAACTTGTCTCATTCCCTGTCCTTGTCCCTTTTCATCCCCACTATCTCCATTAGATCCATCATCATCACTCTCCCTACATTTTTGGCCCCTTTGCCATCCTCTCCCTCTATCAAGTTGATTCTCTGGTGGTGGCCACACTCTTACATCCCATGCAACCTAAGGAATATTCAATCACCTCGGTAGCACCGTAGTATACCAAGCATCATAGGCCACTGTGGTCCTTAGATCCATGATCTACCACAATGGTTCCCATGTCATTGGAACCATCTGATCAAATTTTTCTTGGGATTTCTATGTACCTATTAGAGGACCAATGTCAAAAGTATTTCGTGAGTGGCGTGTATACCACATCTCTAGCCCAGGAACATCCTGAACGACACCAAACTGTCACTATGCCTAATCCACTCTGTAATAATCCATAATTTACCCATGGATTCCAATAAGAAAATGTTCCACTAGGGAAAGGCTGACATCAATTGGTTTCTCTAGCCATTGATAGTGTATGTAAGGTTTCCATACAATCATCTCTAGGTGTATATCATCGAAAGTATCCCCCATGTGTCCACGCACATCATCACTAACAAAATCCCAACCAAATACTAAAGGCTCATCCATAGCCCAAGCTTGTAATGCTCCTACAGGGTGGCCAATAGCTATATTTTCCTAGAACCATATCTATAGTAAGGTCACTGGAACCATGGTCTTCTGATCACAGTAGGTAATCAAATGCAAGTCTTAGTATAGATGCGTAAGCACACAATTTCCTGAGCAATAGTACTCTCCTTTGATCAAGCCTCAAATCACACCAATCATTCCTAATTGAAATGATGTACTCATCATGTCAGTAAGATGAATGCCACTGAAAAGCACCATGAGATACATTGGCATGCGATATAAGCTCAGATCTATGAAACACTGATGCAACTACACTATCATACCCTGTTGAGGTATCTCATCTACACCGAAGAGCTCAATAAAGTTCTCTATAATATGGGCCACATTATGCTTGTACTCTATCAAGTGGCCTTGAATCGACACTCATAAAATCTTCTAAACGTCCTCAAGTGTAATGGTCATCTCGCTCATCAAGAGATTGAAACAGTGGCTCTCTCTATGTCACTTCTCATCTAAGGCTGTAAGGAGGATGTGGTCCAAGGTGATATGTGGCATTTTTGCCACACAACTAAGCCATATAATGTATAGAGTGATGTCCAAATAGGCCTTCTCACATCGCGAGAAGGTCAACTCAATATTGGCCAATTGGTCGTGTCGCTCCCACGCCTGCAAGGCAAGTAGTTGCATCTGCATAACCAAAAAACACACTTATTAACCTTTCTTCTATCTAAAATCATCTAACACTTGGCCTATTCATCCCTATATTATTCTAAAACAACTTTCCTTTTCTACTAATTTCTCCAAAAGCACATCTCTGATGCATGTGCACCCCTAGTGACACATGCAATCCCTTGTTAGTGTATGCAAACTCAACACATATATGCCCCATTTCTAGTGCTTGCATGTTCATCCTAGCACATGTACATGTAACCCCTTGTCTCTTGTTTCCTCGAACACATACAATGCATGTGTGCTCTTTCTAGCACTTGAGCCCACACACATTTGACCTAATCTATCTTAGGTGTTTACACACCCCTGTCCAAATATGTGAGCACGCATTTATATGCTTTCTAAATAGATATGACTATATGCATATTCCTACAAATGCCTATATGTTTCTGATAACTCATGCGCTCCCCTAAGATGTGCACATATGTTATTGCCCCCCATTTCTAGCCTAATTAATGACATTAAATGTAATAAAAACACAATATGGATAGGGTACTCACGTAGGGTCCATCATTATGTATACACACGTACTCCATAAGGTGTCTGCTAGCCTTATAAGGTTCTAAAATCACACCATGTCTCTCCAAGGTCAGAGAAAAGGTCAATAATAATTCTGCAAAGGCTCGGTAACAAATGAATTAATTGCAATGCTTAACCCCCCAGGAGGGATATATGTAATCATTTGGACCCTACCACGATGTGCTCTCACCCGTTGTGATGGCCTCAAGGTGTGATTTTACCTCTGTGATTGTTCTAACTTCCTTTATTGCTCGTCGTGATATTTATTTTTAATAAATGACCATTTCCCCCCCGTTTTTACTCCACTAGGGCATATTTTTCTCCATGGTGGAAGATTCTTATCCCTAGTGAATATTTCTTTATTTCAAGTGATTCCCTCATCTAATTTCTTCTAAAAAATTAAAAAATCACTAAACAATTAAAAAATCAATATTTTACAAAAACCATTGGTAAAAATCATCAAATCCTAAATTTTTTTAAAATGTCAACAATTTACAAAAATTGGTAAAACACTAATACGCAACTAAATCCTATTTCAAATGCATTATATTAAAATTATATCTTGCTTTAATTTTCACTTGTTTTGGTATTAATGACTCGCAAATCATTTAGATCTACCCCATTAGCAAAGTTGGTCTTCTTGCTTCGTCTATACTATCTTGGCACAACAAGTTTTTTGATATTGTTTCGTAGCATACAAATGATTTTTTATTGGATCCCTATTTCCACCATATTTCCCCTCACATGTATCCTCACTTGGGGCACAACTTTCAACCGTTTTCGTCATACATGAACATTTGGGAACTTAGCTTGATAACAAAACATTTGTGTAACTATCGTTGACGTTGTTAGTTAAATAATGTGTTTGTACTTGTTTCCATGTTAGGTTGGCCTGTTTACTTTCTCGTATTGCATTGCATTCTATATGCTCCATGGAGTTGGTATTTTATAAATGGAAAATTGTTTGTACTGTG
Source organism: Taxus chinensis (assembly GCA_019776745.2). NCBI lineage: Eukaryota > Viridiplantae > Streptophyta > Pinopsida > Cupressales > Taxaceae > Taxus > Taxus chinensis. The sequence goes on along the minus strand of CM034156.1, from coordinate 522,133,255 downwards.
GATTTCATGTCATTCTACACTTTTGTCGTATGCTTACATTTTTAATAAGGACCGATGATGTAGATCTCTAGCAATATGATGAATATTAATTTGTTTAAACAATATTAAATGGATGTTATCTCAATCCCCATTCCTCAAAATTATTCTTTTCTATATCCTCTTTCCCTCTTCATCACACTCAACTTCATCATTCTTCCTCTACATCTACACACACTGCTCTCAATATAAATCTAACATATTTGGTGTCTCACTATCGAAGATGGAAACTCCCCTATCAACTAGGTTATTTAGTTTGACGTGGAAGATGAACAACACAAATGAAAGCTAGAAAATTAGATTTCATGGGTACTTACTACTAGGTATCAACAATACTAATATGACTTCATTTCTTCTCTTTACACAATTATGATCCCTTACTAGGGGGATCTTCTCCCTTTCATATTCTATCTATTTTATTCACCTTTTTGATCATCGATCTACCTCTTTAATCACCCCATCAACACTCGAGGGGGAATCCATCTCCCTACTAAATTTTCTTCTATCCCTTCAATAAAAATTACTTTTCAATGTTTTTCTACTATCTCTGAAGTGGCATACTTTACGCCACCCCAAAGAGGGGAAAATGTAGACACCTATAATTTGATCAAAGTAATGTTATTATTAACATTGCACTAACTATTTAATTCCCTGCAAATTGATGAAACTTATTCAATTAGGAACATTTTCCCCTCAACTCTTCTTAATTAACTACTATATATCAATTAAGCCTGATATCTTGTAGTTAACCAATAAACCTTCTTATTGGATAACTCTCGCTTCCAAAAACTTCAAAATATATCAAAACCTCTTCCATATTATCCCATAAATCTTCCTAATCTTACTTGGGATTCTTAATTAATCTTAAAATATTAATTAGCTTCTAATCCTAGTCAAAAACAACTTTGACTTGTAAAAGTTCTGTTTGGACTTACCTTTTGTCCCACGTGCACCAAAATCATATCATTCTTGGAATGCAAAATATATAAATAGAACCCTCCTCCTCATCATTTCTTAGAACACTTCTCATCCTCTAGCATAAACTATAGGCATTTAGGATCTTGATGATTTCTCCATTTATTGATCTAATATCTTCATAGTGCATCTATTAACCCAATCTTGATTAATATGTAGAGAACCATATTGTCTTCAAGCCATTATTAGTAAGACTCTATTATAAAACCTTGGGATCATAACAACAATCATATTTGATTGTTAAGGATCTTCTTAGGTTCATTTCAAGTTAGCATTCAAAGAGTAGAGATTGATTTAGACATGTTATTTTGATTAGTTTCAAAGTTATATGCATGTTAAATAAATTATCCTCCTTAAGCTCTTATCTTGATGGTTATTGTTAGATTAGTTAAAAGCTTTAAAACTCTTAGGTGTTTAGTTTCAATTCTTACAACTTTCCTAATTTATACAAGAACACAACTTCCTATTCAAGAAAACTATTCAAGAATGTTGATTTCATATCCATATGATAAATAGGCCATTTTTTGATCTGCAATTGCTAAAACCATTATTACCATGTATAAACATGCTACTTGTGCAAGTGTTTCATTGTAATCAAATTCATATTGCTACATAAAACCTCTTGTAACCAACCTTGCTTTATGTTTATGTACTTTTCCATTAGCATTGTATTTGGTCTTGTAGACTCACTTCGCTCATATCGCATACTTTTCTTTTAGAAGATCCATCGACTCCCATGTCTAATTCTTCTTTATAGCATCTATCTGATCATCCATGGCTTGTGCCCAAACTTCATTTTTTATAACCTCTTCAAAATATATAAGATTTATAGCTCTAGAAAACAAGGAAAAAAATGAAAACTAATTAGTTTTATCAAATGATTCAAAACCATGGGGTTTCATATTTAAAGAATAGATTAAAAATTGTGCTAGATGAATTGAAAAGAACTATCTCTAAAAAGAGATGTAAATTGCTCAAAAGACTTCAAATACATAAATTATCTGTGTCAGGATATTTTGGCCATCGCTTAGCGGGTTACATATGCATTTATACTATTTTTAGAAATATGAAAAGGAACCTAGAGGAATGTGAAAATTCATCGGTCTTGGCAGAGATGAGGTGTTTTATATTCCAAGAATTACATGTGCACGAATTTTCTGAAACATAATATTTTTAGACAACACTACAAAAATCAGAATTTGGTCCCTTTAAACATGTATTTCGGGAGTCAAACTTTTCCAAAAATGGTTCTACACCCTTTCATCATGTTCTACACATTCTAATATTTTTGTTGAACTTTAAATGAAGTCAATTGGAGCTACGTTGCATTAGTTATGGTCCCCAGAAGTTTCTCCATTGTAATTGCTACCTAGATCATCAAAATTATAAATATCAGTATGAATCCTTGTTTTCCACTGCAAAGGACTATCAGATGATGGAGTTTTTTTTATTGAAATAATTTCTTCTAATTTTATTTGTGGTGTCTCTTGCATTGTTGAAGATGAATGAAATATTGGAGACCTCCGAACTATAGATGGAGGTGTAGCTTGTTCTACAACTTGAGATGCATTTCTAAGGTTTGAAGATACATTACTGTGATTCTCTAAAGTTTCATCTGCCATATCATCATGAGGAATATATTCCATAATGCTAACTATTTTCTCTATGCTTCCATCCCATGCTTCTTTTTCAATAAATTGTAGATCTCTATTGACCACATTCTTTCTAATGACTAGATTATACAACTTGTATGCTTTTTTATTCTCTGAATAACCAACAAATATGCACTTTTCTCCTTTATTTTCTAACGTCTTCCTTATATCATCAGGAACATGTGCATATACCACACAACCAAAAATTATGAAATGTGAAACACCATGTTTCCTATTTGTCCAAACTTTTTGAGGAACCATGTTCCTAACAATTTTTGTTAGACACCTATTTAAAACATAAACAACGGTTACTATTGTTTCTTCCCAATAGTCATTTTTAAGATTCTTTGCTTTCATCATACTTCTTTCCATTTCCATAATGGTTATATTTTTTATCTTTTCCACACCATTTTGTTGTGTTGTATACCTGGTAGTAAATTGCTTGTATATACAATGATATTTGCAAAAAATTAGAAAAGAATTGGAAACATACTCACCCCCTCTATTTTTTATCAGAACTTTGATGTATTATCTAGTTTACTTCCCAACTAAATCCTTGAACTTCTGAAATTTATCAAAAGAATATGATTTATGCCTCAAAAAATATACCCATGTATTCCTTGAATAGTCATCAATAAATTTTATAAAATATGAATAACCTCCAATAGAATTTTTTTGCATGGGTCCACATAAATTTGAGTGCACAACTTCAAGTGATGCACATGCCCTTACTATTTTTCCAACAGGGAAAGACTCTTTGTTTTGTTTCCCCCAATTTGAACCTTCACATACTCTTTCCGGTTTTTGAATCAAGGGAAAACCTTTAACCATATTTTTCTTGTGAAGTAAATTTAAAACTCCAAAATTTAAATGTCCAAACTTGAGATGTCAAAGCCATGATTAATCTTTCATGATAGATTGAAAAGATGATTATATTCCTTGAGTGCAAGACTCAGTGGAGGACTCACTTGCATTAGTGCAGGACTCATTTACCATAGCGTAAGACTCATTTACACTAGAGTAATACTCATTCGCTTGAGCGCATGACTCAGCACAGGACTTGGCTACGAACCAAGTTGCTGATTTTTCTTCAAACAAATCCAATTTTCTATTTTTTAATGGATTTAAAATCAATGGAAATATTTTATTGCTGCTCAGCTTCAACTTTTCTATCAACTGAGTGTTAGAGGTTTTAACCATAATCACGAACTCATTTTCTTCCATATAAACTCTGTATCATTTCTATACCAACTATCCAATACTCATAAGATTTTGCTTCAAACTTGCAACATTATAAACATCATTCATCATATTTCTCTCACCATTTTTCATTAGAATAATGAATGTTCCTTTTCCTTTTATAGACACTGTATTGTTATTTCTAAGAGTAACATCACTCTTTACTAACTCATCCAAAATGAAAAATAAATCTAAGCTACCTGACATGTGATCACTACAACCAAAATCCAACTACTATACATCACATGGACTCTATTTTTATAATTTGCACTTAATAGGGGATAAATAAGGTATTACTTCAACAATCCTTTTGCATGCAATAAACATAGATCTAGGAGTAGAGCTTCAAACCTGAATTAAATTTTACCTATCCCGATCATATTACTTTTTCCTATAATCATATGCATGGTGCCCATACTTCTTACAATAATGACACTCAACATGAGACTTATCCTTTCTTTAACCATGACTATGTTCTCTTCCACTTTATTTTGATGAACCATTCTTGAATCCTCTAAATGAACTTCTTCCTCTGCCTCTAGGGATAAACCTTCATCTTCCTCTTCCATTAATTCCTTATGTCTGAGATGTAAAAGCTTGATCTATAACTGCATGTGATATATTAATCCTCTATTCATGATTTATTAGTTATGCATGAAAATCATCAATTGAAAACTATCTTACATCCTTATTTTTTTCAATAACAACAATTAAAGAATCAAATTTTGTAGGAAAACTCGTAAGAAAATTTTCAATAATCCTTTTTTCTTCAATAGTCTCACCATAGGATTTAATTTGATTGAATAAGCCAACTACATAAATAAAAAAGGATTCTTTGTAATCTGAATATTCCATTAACATATTTTCATAATATATACAAAGTAACTATAGCTTGGTGGTTTTTACTTTCTCCTTACCTTGATACACAACTTGGAGAGTATCCCATGAGGCTTTTGCTTGAGTGACTGTTGCCACTCTAGGAAGGATGCTTTCATGCATTTCCTTATGAATCTAGAAAAGGCATTTTCCATCTTTATTTCAAAGTATATTTCTCTGTCTGAGAGAGTGTAGTATATGTTGATGCATCTACAAAATCTTAAATACCCATTCTTAATAATCTCCAACACATCCTAGGATCTGAATAACACTTTCATGCTCAATGACCAGTACTCATAATTCTTTCAATTAAATTACGGTGTCTACATATTGGATGAAGAAGCCATAGATTGTTGTCAATTTAGTAACCTACTGGAAAACAATTCTTTGATACCAATTTGTAGAAATTATGCAGACTTAAATATTGAATAACATAAACAAAATAAAATAACTGACATTAAAACATAAAATTGAGTATTTACTCAAACTAGAAATCCCCTAATGTGTAATCAAATCCTGTAACTGAGTAAATTATAGAGAAAATTTCTCTACTTGAGATTGAATTTGTTTGCACAAAGTATACAATATAACCACTTTTTCATTAGTGGAAAATAAATCAACATATTGATCACTCTTAAATAACATTGAATTTCAAGCTTTCCAAATATGAAATAGAATACAAGCTCTAAATAATTTCCATAGAGTATAAATATAATTAGGCCACAAGAAGAAGTCACCAAATAAACCCAGACACCAGTGAAAGAGTTTAGGGTGGTAGGGTTGAATAACAAATGAATCTAAGATCAGATGGCCTGAGCACTAAGGCAAGACTAAAACAAATGCTTAAAAGATTTAGGTTTAGAATAGAAAGGTAATTTAGGGTTAGGGGATCCAATTTTACTTATACATTTGCCAATGGGAAGGCCCTAATAAATAATGCACCAATTAAAATAATTAACTTTAGGATCAAGAAGGGAGTTCCAATCATGGGAAAGCCTACAAAGCTAGGTTCTTTAAGTGAAATGTAGTCCCTAGTGGGCGTTGATTTTGGAAATGGTAAGAAATATGGGGATCAATAGCTATTAAATGGTGTCGACATTATAACAGAGAAAGGAAATATCATGATTCCACTACCAATCACGCCACCATGCATACGTGGGTTTAAGCCCAGGTTTGTGGAGCATAACATCTAACATCAATTCCTAAATTCTACAAAATATATGGGAGGTCTAAATTGTAAAGATTATCTTTCATCTTGAGCTCAGGAAGGGAAAGCCAGTCTCTATAGGAGACCAAATCCAGAATGGTATGTATCCATTTGTGATAAATCCAGAGAGCTTTAATTCCTGCAGTTTCCATAAGCATAAGACTAACATCATTGATGATGAGAGACCACCATATATTATGATAATTAAAAGAGACGCCAACACATTAAATCCAGTGTTTATCCAACGTAACATGGGTTTCACCGATTCAAAATCTTTCCATATGCTTTTGGCAAAAAAGGTGCCATGAATCTTGACCAAGACCCTAATGATATTAAGGTGTGTAACCTGATATTGTTCCAACATTTTTTTACCATAAGGAGCACCAGAAGAAATGCAATGCCAAATTAGAATTTACCAGGATTGATTTCCCACAAGATATCTCACAACCCATTTACAACATAAATCCACACTTTTCTGATAAATATCAATAATTCCCATTCCACCTTGATCATGGGGAAGGAAAAAAATTTCCCAGACCACCAAATGAAATCCAACTGATCCAAAAATTTTGCACTCAAGGTAGTCTTGAAGCATCTTGGAAAGTTTGGAGAAGAAAGATTAGAAGAGGTACTAATATGTATAATAATAAATGTGGGTGGTTGTAAGAATCTAAATACAAACCTGAAATTTACCAACCAAAGAAAGGGGTTTACAAGACCATATAGAAAATTTATGTTCAACTCTATCAATCGCATACTACCATAGAGTGAAAGAATCACTATCAATGGAAAATGGACTTCAAAATAATTTAAATTTTTATCCTCTTCTAATCCACTTCTAGGTGTAAGATTTCAACAAGTCTGGCATAGGCCAGTAACTTTTTCGATAACCCAATTTCTTATCCATCTAAATGTTGGATCTAGAAGCAAGACAAAAAATATCAAGGAAATAAAAAATCATATTCATATTCTCCTCAAACTCATCAATGGTAAGAAAGGAATCATAAGAAGAATGACCATTAATAAGTTGCATTTCATGATCTGGAAGGAAAATTCCCAAATGTGACCTTTATCAAAGTGACAAGAAATAAGATAGCATAAGGTATCAACGGATAAAATAAATATGGAATGAGATAAAGGGAAACCCTCTTTGATAGAGAAGAAGAGGCCAATCACAACATAATTATTTCCATTGATTGTTAGGAAAGGAGATGCATTGGAGAACAGAGTTCGCATCACCAAGGTGAAAAATTATCCAAATCCTAAGGTTGTGAGTATAGCCAAAATAAATGGCCATTGAATACAATCATAATTATTTTCAAAGTCAATTTTGAGAAATGATGACCATTGCAGAGATAGACAGGCCCATTACATTCCTTCCTAGACTGCTATAAGATTATCCATGATGTATCAACATTTGAAATAAACTCTCTTCTCATGGCAAACAATTTTTGGATAAAATATCAGCAATGCGAAGAGCAAGATCCTTAGCAAGAATTTTGTATGAGACATTTTACATGGTGATAGTTCTCTAACTACTAATCTACTCTAGATCGTTAACCTTAGGAATTAATTTGATGTTTCCTTCATTGATGAAAATCCTAAGAGAATTGGGTTGGAGAGATTCATTGTAGACCTGAAGTAGATTGGGACCAACAAATGACGATGTATCTTTGTAAAATTTTTAAGGAAATCCATCCAGTCCCAAAGATTTATCATTTGAAAGGCATAACAAAGTGACATAAAGCTCATCCAAAGAAAGAGGAGCATTACAATGGTCACTCTCCTTGGGAGAAATCTTGACCAGAACCAACTTGATACATTTTTGCAAGGTGGTAGCTCACTCACTCATAGCCTCTTGAGCTTAGAAGACAAATCAATAATGCTCAAGAAAGGCGTTAGAGATATTTTGAAAAATATGCTTAGCTTGGAGGTATTTGAATAATTATTTTGATGCTTTCTCTCCTACCTTAAGCCAGTGCAACCTTGACCAGATCTGCGCACCATGGGTCAAATGAGATTTAATGAGCTTAATCTTGTGCCGAGTATTATCATAATGTAATTGGAGAGGTATGTCAAAAGGATTAGACTCAAGCAGAACTGATATTCTTCTAAAAACTTTGCACAGATCCAAGTCTTCCCATTTATGAACTCAGGCAACGTGCTTACCAAATTGACATAGGAAGCAAGTGGTGTATTGAATCACCACTTCCCACTACTCATTCTAACTACGAGTAAAATGTAGATGTTGCACCATGTTCCAAACCTTAGCAATAAGTTGGACCACCTGTGGGTGACTAAATAATGAAACATTAAGAAGGAAATTATTTGAAGGGACTTTGAATGGGACCCTACACCAAATAATCTTAAAAGAGATCAAATGATGATATGAAAAAAAAAGTGACCATGCCGTAATAGGTGAGGATCCTTCTACATCAAAATCAAAAATAGTTTGCTGAGAAAGAAGTGCACAATAAAGTATTTTAAATACCCGATCATATCCTTCTTTAATATTGGTTAAAGTATATCAAGATCTAGCCTTAAATTCATGTCAGTGACTAAGAACCGTATTAGAAAGTCCCCAACTAATTTTAAAGAAATACTGAGTTGCACGCTCTTTGAAACACCAACGCATAAGGAGGGTGCTAAATTTATCATTTGGATTATCATTTTAAATTCACCACAAACCATCTTATAAGCTAAAGGTATGTTATCACCTTACCATTTCCATAAAGTCATTCTTTCATAGCCATTATTATAATCATAAACATTAAAAATACCAAAATAAATATCATTAATCACCATAATGACCCACACGGACCGATTTGAAGGATCTTAGCCTGAGGAGGTGATTAAGGATGAGAATTTTTATGTTATGGAAATGTAGGCACCACATTTTTCATCAATTTTCTGAGTATGAAAATGTGAAAAAAATTGTGCAACACAAATTATCGTATTATGAAGCAAAAAACTAGAAATCTTAATTTCCTAGAAATAAATAATATCAAGGCAATTGTAATGTTGGCAAGATAATTAAAAAAAATTGTGAGAGGGATATTTAAGACCCCTATCATTCCAAAAGATGAAATTCATGAAAGATAAGGCATATCAAACTCCCCCTGCCTATCTAGAACTTTATCCTGTGAGCCAATAATGGAATAACTATTAGCAAGAGGTGTTTGGTATGAATTTGAAAGCTCAACATGAATGGAGTGGTGTTTGACCTAATTATCTCCCCACATGCCATGGGACACCTGCTGGGGTGGAATGTGAGAGAATTACAGAGGAAGATATGTTGAATAAAGATTCCCAGTATTCTCTGATTATGAATGAACAACCTGGTCATGTGATGGTTTGGAAGGAATGGAAACCAATGAGAAGGGAAGATATGGATCTGAATCATCCTTGGATAGAGGATGAGAGGAAGAGGGGGTAGACATCACCATGGGTGTGGGTTTCATACCAAATCCCTTATTATTCCCAACCATATTCCAACCATCATCCGATATATCACTTTTTGGCTTGGAAATTGAAGGTAGCATCATTGTTGGCTTGGAACAGGCTAAGAGAAGACAATCATGAATGTGGTGGTCTTGGGCTTGACAGTGAAAGCACATGTTGGGGAGGTTAAACTAAACTACCTCTTGAGAGATACATAGGGACCCAACTTTAATATCCAAATGATCCCACAAATCTTTCATAAGATCAGCTTCGAAATAAACATGCTTGTTGGGATGAGCATTAAAAAAGTGCTCTTGTACATGACATATCACACTACTAATGGGTTTAGCAATTTCTATAAGGAATGATCAAATATGAATGGGGAGTCTAGGGATTTAAATATATACTCAAATTTTCAACAAAAATTTGTTTGTCAAATTGAAATCAGGAGTCCATTGAGAAAACACTAAAAGGGTATTTCCCAAATACGAAAAAGCCACCTGAAGAAAGAGGGCTTGAAGTTAAGAAGGCTTAGTGAAGGAAAATAGATAAAACCCTTTGGTGAGGTTATGGATGCCTCGAACCATGATTCCATTGGAATCCTAATGAAGCTTTATCTAGTTTTGCAGGAATGTTTTCACTAGAATGTGGCTACAAAAATAAGCAATAAGGCAATTTTTACGATACCATTTAACCACATGATCTAAACATTCATCAGACATAATAGATTATATGGATGAGAAAAATTCCATACCTCATCGTAAACTTTTCTCACAAACTTTCAAACTCTGTTTGTTCATGACTAGTTGTAATAGGTTTTGCAATGGACAAAGAGTGGGCCATTTATAGGCAGCTTGTCGTCTTAGTAGCGAAAAAATAGCCGATTTTCACTATAATACGACCAAAGTGAGGACCATAGAAAGGATAAAGGATCACATTTAAATACATGGTGTATCACAAGCATATGCATAAAACCCTAGTAGTTGAGATCACTTCAGTTCCAAAAATAATAAAATAATCATAAACCTAGTGCATAGAAATCATTGTATAATCTTCATGCAATTTCTACATAATTTACCTTTACATACCTAATATAAGAATAAAAACATGCACCCCCACACACATTAATTAATATTACCTAATCATTCAACCACCTCATTACATTTTTTCCCATCCACCTATGAACTATGCACTCAAAACACACTCTATAAAACAAGGCCTTTAGTCCCTCCTTATCCCATTCCTGTGGGTTGTTTACACTAATTCCAAATTTTATCCATCTCACTCATGTGACCTATTAATATTCCTACATCATACTATTAATTTTGACACCATTTCTATGCTCGCATGAGCCTACATAGCCATATACTATTCACATAAGAAATTCCTTCTCAATTCTGCATCCATATGATTCACCATGACACTCACAAAAATCCTCCAAAACCTCAAGCATAGTCTCTAGTTTCCTAGGTGATCTTCCTACAAATTCATAACTCTTGGACTAAATTATGGTTACCTATAAAAAATCATATGCATATTAATTAATCCCTATAGATCTCAAAGACATCTCCCAATCATATAAGAAACTCAATTATGACTCATCTACATATGATTCATCCTTTCAATTCTTTGAGAACACTACTAATCATTTAGGAAACTCATAGGCATATAATTTCTTCTCTAATAGCCTTGAAGATAGCTCCTAGACACCTAAGAGACTAATTTCTACATTCATCCATCCCAAAATCCTTTTGAGATAGTCTGCAGCCATTGTAAACTTGAACACTCTCTAAAACACTTCACCTTCATCCAAATAACCAACAACATTTTCGAAACATATTATAATCAATTTGAAGTAGCATATGTAGTGCCAAATCCTCTTCAAAATTTATATGATTATGATGTTGCTTAGCATAGACTAGAGTTATGAAATTTTCTATCACAATTTAGATATTGACAAATGGACGTTGTTATTTTGATTGGTTAATTTATAGACAATATGAATGTTAGAATTATGAAATGATTACAGGATGGATTATATGCATATTTGGATATCTCGAATTGTTGATTTTGAGCTTATATTAGACTAACACGTTTACTTTTCTAATTATATGGTGTTTTATGATGTAATTGATGGCGTGATCTTATTACTAGTGTATAGAGTATTGAAATTGAAATAATTGGAATTGTGAACAATGGTGAATTACTTATTTTTGTTTAAGTTGTGATAATTGATTATATGGATATGAATGTATTTTATTATTTTGATGTTGTTAATATGGCCACGAGGCTAGAAAGGTAGTGTCTTGACTTTTGCAGGTGTTCACAACACAATAAACCAAAGGGGGATATGAGATATAAAGTGAAAGAATATGGAGTATTGGAAATAGGTCACCATGGCAACACGTGTTTTTGTAAGTTGTTGTTGTTGTTGTTTCTTATGAAGTCCCCATTAGAGGGTGACCTAAAAAGTGACCTTGGGAATGTTTTTTATTTTGTCTTGTTTATTTTTATTTAATTGTGAGTTATTTATTTTTATGTGCATGTAGAGTCACTTTTCTTAATTGTTTTTAGAAACCCTCTTAAGTTACCTTAAAAGTGTTTATTTAGTGCTAATTAGGATGTGACTAAAAGAATGGAAGTAAATGTGAGTTGGTAGCTTCAATGTTTGTTAGTTTGGGATGGGTTTAGTTTGTTTTGGGTAGTGTGTGCTCAATCTTCCTTGTGAAATTCGGATTTTGACCTTCTAGGCTATTCAGGAGACTTGTGGGACAAGATAAGCTTGTCCCACACCTTTTAAAGTCACCCACCCACTTATCCTATGATGTGAGGGACTTATTTTAGGTCATATTTTGTGTTTTAATGAAGGAAAAGGGAAATAAAGTGCACTTTTCTTACATGGATAATTATTTTTTTCCTTAAGGGGTGTGGATTGGGTTGAGTGTGTAAAAGGGTGGTATTTTTCCCAACCACCAATTTATTATGCTTTGGGTTATGGTTTTGAATTTGGTAATGTGGGCTGGAGAAGAAATGATGTGGCATCCTACATGGAGCCACATCATCTCCCTCTCCCTCTTTTCTATTTATTAGAATTTTGTGAAGTTTTGGGGGTTACTTGCTTGGTTTTGGCTCTCTCATTTTGGAATGCTTTCCTTTTGGAGTGCTTTTTGGACTTGAAGATTGCTTGGAATTGCTTAAGCTTGGAGGATTTTGGGACTTTCTTGTGAAGTGTATTCTTTCTATGGTAAGGTAGGGTCTTGCATCCTTGGTTTCTTTTCTTTTCTTGTATGTTTATATGTTGAATGAATGTGTTTTCTTTCTTGATGTTGTTGGGTAGTGAAATGGCCTTAGGATGTGTATGAGATAGTGAAATGGGGATCAAATATGTTTGGAGGCATAGGAGCTTCTTTTGGGTGTTTAGAAAGGAGTGGGTTGGATGCCCCACATTGTTCTCATCTTGTTATTTTATTTATTTGTGGGAGACATAAGAGAGAGGGAGGCATAAGAGATGTATTTCATTTGTAGGGAGGCATAATATACTTTAGATTTGATTGTGTTTTGGAGGTTTTTGAGGTGGGCATCCAAACCCTTGGGAGGCACAACGATATCCCCATATTCCTTTCTCTACTTGGCTTGTTTTAGAGCCATTGTTTTTGGGAAGTTGTTGTGTTTAAAAATGAGCATTTTATGGTTATTTTCTTATGTGAATGTTTCTTGGTAGTAAATTTTTAAGATTTGTATTTTGTTGCCATGGTTTTCAAATATTCCTTATTGTCTCATTGTTGGGGCTTGAGGGCCAATGAGGAAGTAGGATTCACTTCCTCATTGGAGTAATGATTGGGTGGAGAGTGTTTCCTACTCCCCATTTTTTGGTTGTGTGTTTGATCTTGGAAGATGGTGGATCTCAAAGGAGGAGTCATGTTCCCTGTAGTATTTGGAGAGAGAATCAAAACCCTCTTGTTATATTTTATCATGTTGTCTCCATTTTAAATGGGGGCTTGTAAACTATAGGTGTGTGTGACATGCCTAGTCATCGTCCACATCACTTGGTGAGTCATCTCACATTTCCAGAGTCATAGATCTTAGGAAGTCAAATGACAAGTGTCAGATTTTGTCATAGAATTTGACATTGTCATTTACGTCAATGTGCATCATAGGAGTTACATTCCTTATTTGGAATTGTATCTCCTCTTCTAGTGGCGTCATGTGTGTCAATCAACGTCATATGTGTCATTGGCATCATTGAGGTTATTTCTTTGTTTAGGCATGGGGGTTACACAGCACCCCTATTTATACTTCCTTTTTTTTGATCTATGAGTATGAGACAGACCCATGTATTCTTACTTTCAATCTTCTTTCCATTGATTTGAATCTTTCTGTATTACATTGGATCTTGACAGTTACCATCCGAAGTGTAACTTTGTTGTGGTGCATGGATGTTTTCGACATCAGTTCTCGCGAATCCCTCTTTCATGGTATCAGAGATAGTTTTGGTAAAACGTGCACTCTTCGTTTCTCAAGTTGTTTATTACTTTCTCATTTCTTCTCATTTCCTCGTGTGCAATTTTTTTTTATTATCATTTTGGAATTGTATTGCTTACCTCGTATTGAGGTTTTAACAGTTGTAAGTGTGAGGTATTTGGTTGGTTTGCATCGGTATCAGCTGAGTTTGAGTAATTGCTATATTTCTGCATGCATTGTGGCTGTGTGTTTCTGGGTTGCATTTGTGTGTTCACTTGATATAGATTTCAAAGTTCAGAGTTATCTTGCTTTTCACTGTAGGGCTAAACTCTACGTAGCTCACCTTTCCTTTTGGTGCATGGATCCTGTGATTACTAGTTGGAATCAAGCCTCTCTAAATTGGCTTGGATGTATACTCATGACTAATCCGAGGATTTTCTTCCCTCCATCGTCCATGGTTCAGCTGTTGTCTCATGGTTACCTTTGTTCACTCGTGTGGCTTGTGCTCCTGGATGTGGACGTGGTTACATTGCCCTCTTCTCTGTTGTTGTTTGAGTCACTAGCGTTGACGCTGTTTTCTTCATGACACATGCCCCAGTTGGAAATGCATCTTTGAATTCGACTACCCGTGTTATTATCTAAACATTTTTTGGCTCGAATCCTGTATTTTGCATCGTGATCACCTGGACTTGCTTGTTTGTTACGAGTTCTACCATGGGTGTTTTGGCTATAGCTTCCAAACTCACCACTGGTTCAGTACGTCGTGCATCCCTTGAGGGATCATTTCTATTAGTGCTCGCTCCATGGTCTCTATGACTTGTTCTTTGCATCTAGTTAAGGGATCTTTACCTCAACACTCGGCTTAATTCCTGCCTAACTTCTGACGGTTTCACTCTACCTGACTGATCAACGTTTAACCTGGTTCATTGTGCTCCTGCTCTGGCGTCAGTTACACCGTAGGGTCAAACATTTTTTTTCCTGCCTCTCAACTGGTATGTGGCCTTGGCACTATCTCCTTCACATGTGGCCTCAGCTTGAATTGCACCTGCCAATTAATATCTTTCTAAAATACAGTTTTTTAGTTTCACCGTTCAAACCTTGACCGACTAACTCAGTAATACCATGTCCAGCTAGCTTTATCACTTTTCTTAGAAATGTCAACACCTTTCATTACCTGTTAAATATTGATTATTGGTTAATCAGATCACTTTTTAAAACATATTTAAGGTGCTAAAAACATTTCATTGGCATTGTAAGTGGCATTGTAGATATTGTAAGTTGGGTAGTTTGGCTTGTTTTATTCAACCTTCCTTCGAGTCACCGAAGACGGAGGGTGAGGTCGGGGGATTGGCAGGAGGCTAATCCCCCCTCGCAATTACAAACAAACCATATCTAAAATTCCATTCCATTTCCAATGGGCATACATATGAAACCTTTTACATGCATTTAGGGCACTTTTTTAATCCATTTTCAGGCTTATTAGACTTTTTCTCATCAGTTACAACAATTAGTTGTTTGCTATAGCTTTTAACTTGTTGCTCGGTTTTGAGCACTTCTTTAGTCAAAGTTGCATGTTTTTTCACACTCTAGATGATGGGATCATCACTTTTGTAAACGCACTAATTTTATTAAGTGCCACATTCTAGGTGGGTGTCTTTCTATTGCTTCATTCTAGCTCCTTTCGAATCATCTTGAGATTTGTTCTATCCCTTTTATTGCTTGTGGACTTGTGAGCACGTTTGCCACAGTCTTATGACCAAGGGATTATTTTGTGTGACATGAGACGTTTTTTCTCACAAGGATCCCTCTCTTCCCCCTCTTGCTTTCTCACTTTCTTGTGCTTGCTTGCGGTGTCGATCTGCTGCGCCCATGAAACCTTGATTGTTGTCTCCACTCTTGCACGTTATTATGCTGATTGTAAGGTGAGTGACAGATTATTTCTTTACACATAGCCGCATCTGGTTGTAATTAACACACTGAACTATAATGTGCCAAAATTGGGGGGGTGTAATTTTGTTATGGGGTGGTTGTTTCCTTTCTCTCTCCTTCCTGCATTCCTTCATTAGTTCTATCTCTTCATTATGGATATCTTTAAAGTACTAGTCCTCACACCTTTTAATTTATTTGAAATGGAAATCTAAAATTATATTGGTTTTTCCGAAGTAAAGGGTTATACCGTGTTATCATAGGGTTAGAGACCGAACCTAATGATGAACCCGAAAAATCTAAATGGTTCAACTGTTTTGATAAAGCCTTAGGTCTTATTTGTATGTCCGTATCTCTTGACTTGCTCTTCCACATCAGAAACTTCCTAAACACCCCATGCAAGCGTGGAAACTACTCGATGATATCTTTGGGAAGCAAGATGACATGAGAGCGCATGTGTTGGAGAGCGAACTACTAAGGTTAAATCCTAGTGAATTGAAAAAACTACAGGCCTTCTTCTCAAATTTTTTCCACACTAGACTACTTCTAAAGGAATGTAAAGTGGATAATAAAGACTCTCAATTGATCTTGTCGATTCTTTCTAAATTAGGTCCTGAATACTTTGTCTTCATTTCAAATTTCCACGCCATAAAAGCTGCCTTGGGTAGTACTTGGAATATGCCCTCCTTTGACAGTTTTTCATCCCAAATCATTAGAGAACAAGACAAACTCATTCAAATGGAGACTCTAAAATCCAAGTCACATGCCCTTGTGGTGAATAAGGGCAAGAAAAATGAAAAGAAGAAAGAAACTAAGGACCAACCTAAGAAAGAAACCAAGACCAACCAACCGCCAGCTAAGCCCATCACTCATACTTTGACTTCTGAGTCTAAAGTGAAGAAGGAAAAATATAAATGCTCCTATTGTAATAATTTTGGCCACGACGAGCAGCATTGTTTTTAGAAACAAATTGATCACTTAACTCATTTACTCGAGAAGAAAAAAATAAGTGTTCCTGAATCTGTTAAACAAAATGCTCAGAACGGCGAGTCTTCTAATAGCAAAGGAGACTAAAAATGAAAAGAAGAAAGGTAAGGCCCTCATAGCTAGATCAGCTCCATCATCAACTTGGATTATTGATTCCAGATGCCTCGCACCTCATGGCTTGTCTTCAGAGGTTGAATTCTCTAGCACTGAACCATGTGGCATGTCCCAAATCACATTGGGTGATGACACTCATGTGTTGGTTTCCGGTAGTGGATCAGTAGAGATAGAAGGTGGAACATTTAACCAAGTGTTGAGTGTTCCCAATCTCTCTACCAATCTCCTATCAGTTTACCAAATCAACCACATTGGTGAAGGAATGCGAGTGGAATTTGGTCCTAACTCGGTGATTATTCGTGAGCTTAACTCTGGGGACTAGCACTATGGCTGAGGGAAAGGTAGATCACCATTCACAGTTGTATACCTTTTCCCACTTCTCTTCTAATTCGATGCATAATGCCTTGCTCACTCATGCAAATGAGCTTAGAAAGTTATGGCATGAGCATTTTGGGCATCTAAATTATCGTTACCTTGAACAATTGAACCAAAATGAAATGGTTAATGGGCTACCCTGAGTTAAGTTTTCTAAGGGTCTTTGTGAGGGTTGTACCCTTGGAAAGCACCCTGAAAAAAGCTTTGACAATGGAAAATCTTGGAGAGCTACTCATCCCTTGTATCTTGTTCATAGTGACGTTTCTGGCCCCTTTTCCGTCTCCTTCTTTTACTAGATCTCTATATATACTAACCTTCATTGATGACTTTTCGCGTTATACATGGGTATATTTTCTTAAGCTTAAGTCTGAAGTTTTTGAGATTTTTCAAAACTTTAAGACTCTTACTGAGAAACAAGTAGAACAGTCAATTAAGGTTCTTCGAATCGAACAATGAAGGTGAGTTTATGAGCAACAGCTATAAGAATTTCTACACTTCTGAGGGGATTGATTTATAGCGTACGGTTTCTTACAACCCTTCCCAAAATTGAGTTGCAGAAAGAAAGAACTGAACTTTAAAGGATATGGCTACTTGTATGGTTCACTCGAAATCTCTTCCTCCGCAGTATTGGGCTGAAACAGTGAATTGTGCTTGTTATATTCAGAATCATGTGTTCCACAAAAAGCTGTAAGAGGGATGACACTCTTTGAAGTCTGGTTTGGACACAAGCTTGATGTCAAACACTTTTGAGTCTTTGGATCCAAGGCTATGGCTTGGATTCCCAAAAATAAACGCAAGGCATTGGATCCACACATCCAAACCTTGTATCTTTGTTGGGCATTCTGATGGTGTGAATGGATATCAATTGTTTAGCCCTACCACTCGTGAGTCCTTTATGTTGAGAGGAGTGTGAAGTTTGATGAGTCATCCTTGACTTCAACTTCCATTAAGGTTATTTTTCCCACTGATTCATATTCTAACTCTTCAGATGATGATGTTGTTAAGCGAGTTCCACCTCTCCCTACTCCTCCTGATCCTCAAACTTCTGAGTCTTCTGATTCTGACAGTAGTGATGATGAGGACTATGTCCCTTATTACTCAAGTGAATAATCTTCTGACTCTGAGCTTGAGCCTTCAGGACCTCTTTGGGCCAGGAAAACTTTACAGAGTGCTAGAGATTTATTTAGAGATCGTTTGGATGAGAGACGTACGTGCTCAAGCTTTGTTAGACTCCATTCCTTCTTCACCTCTACTTCTGATCCATTATATTTTCAAGAAGCTTATAGGATTCCTGAGTGGGATTCTGCTATGGATGAGGAGTATTCCTCACTCATAAAGAATGAAACTTGGGATCTTACCCCTCTTGTGAAAGGAAGAAAATTCATTTGGTGTAGGTGGAATAATATATTGAACAAATTATGGAGCCAATGGATAAGTCGATAAGTATAAAGTGTGACTTGTAGCTAAGGGTTTCTCTGGGGTTGATTACTCAGAAACTTTTACTCTGGTTGTGAAGATGACTTCCATTTGACTAAACCTTGTCATCGCTACCGCTAACAGATGCAAAGTCCACTAGATGGATGTTAAGAGTGCCTTCCTTCATGGGGACCTAGAGGAAAGAATGACACTTGGGATTGTCGACACTAAAATTTTCCTCCAAAATTTATATTTCATTAATGTATGTATTAGGAATAGGATGTTGTTAAGTGTAATTAGTAGTAGCGTCCGATAGAAGATAACGGCGCCGTCAGTACGGTGCCGCCAATAATGTGGAGTACGGTAACAGTCAAAGTACAATAGGAATGTTGTAAAAAGTAAATATTTGTCGTAAGTGGTCTGGTAATGTTAAAATGTCAAAGTTTGGGTAATTAGAGAAGTAGGGTCTACATGATTAGGAATTAGAAATATTATATTGGTAATAAGGACAAGGAGTGAGGTCATAAATATTTTGTGTATTTTATTTGTAAAAAGTCTAAAAATGTGGAACCCATGTAAAATGATAAGGTTTATCTTATATTAACAGATAAGCTTACATGTACAGATAAGAGTTAAGGTATGGAATATGATTCGTCAGAGTGGATTTCTTATCCTATCTTAGAGATAGGATGGATAAGCCTAGAAGTTCTATAAATAGAGAGGCCACCCCCCTCATTTAGCATAGAAAGAAGTAGTGAGAAATAATGTAGGAAGTGTGCGAAGGAAGCCATCAGTTAAAGGTGTGTTGAAGAAGCCATCAAGAGGTGTAATTGTAAAGTTTCTCCCATAGTCTTGTTGAAGTATCTCATGGGTGAGATTGTAACAGTTTCATGTTATTATTATAATTTATTTTGATATTTCAGATTTTTCGTTATTCTGTCTTATCATAGTCAATGGTATTCTTGTGTTCGGTTGTTGTTTTTTTTCCAGATTACATCCACCAAACTAAAGGCTGTGCATTAGTAAATAATCATAGCACAAGGAGTTCCCGGTGAAGAATTATCATAGTGCCGGATTGGTGATGACATTTTGGTTCCGTTGCCGGGACCATTCCTCGTTGGTGGATTTTCTGGAGAGATATTCCCACTTAGTCAAAAATCAATTGGAGGGTAACCTTGTTTTTACTGTGCATAGTAGTTACCATGGTAAAGTCATTTTTACCGTGAATAGTAGTTACCATGTTAAAGTCATTTTTGCCATGAATAGTAGTTACCTTGGTAAAGTCATTTTTGCTGTGAATAGTATTTACCGCAGTAAAGTCACTTTTTACCGTGAATAGTATTTACCGCAGTAACTTCACTTTTTACCGTGAATAGTGTTTACCACAGTAAAATCAGTTTTTACCGCAGTAAGTCAAGTTTTACCATAGTTTACCGTGGTCATTTCTATTTTACTATAGAAAGGTGTAAATTCACTTTCTAGTATAGTGATTCCAATTATTTGTGCACATAAGTCTTGTTGATTGTACTTGTGGGTTGGTATTTCACGGTGGTTACTTTTGAAAATGGGAAAGATTCCTGTTTTTTCAGCTCAATCTAATGAAGATGCTTCTTCTTTCATTCAAGAGTTTAAACGATCTTGTATTTGTAATGGCCTCATAAGAAGGGAAAAATGGACTGAATTTTTTCCTACTTTTTTGGATGGTTCAGCACTTAGGTGGTTTGAAACACTAGGTGATAATGTGAAAAATTCATGGGATTTATTAACCGAAAGTTTTCTTGAAGAATTTGGTGAACAAAAGAAATATGCAGATCTCATGATCGAGATCACAAAGCTATCCCAAGGAGAGAAGGAGAAGATAAGGGATTATCATGCTCGTGTTCTAGAGCTAAGGAGGAAGCTCGATGCCCAGATCCGGAAGGAAGGACTAGCGGATGGGTTGATGAATGGCGTGGATAATCTCCTCTGTAAGCACTTCATTCTTGGGATGAAGCCGGAGATCAGACAACGAGTGAAGTATGACCACCCAGCTACCATTGAACAAGCAAAGGAGATTGCAAGAAGGCAAGAAGAAAGCATGGAAGAGGAGCCCAAAGAAATTGTTGCTAAAGTAGAGCCTACACCAGCACCTTTGGTCCAGAATCCACAACCACTCCCGGTGAGCACAAATATTTCTCCTAGTACATCTACTGAGTATGAAGATCTGCTCAAAAAGATGGGTCAGTTAACTATTAATCTTCTTCAAGGAAAGGAATTTAGTTCTCAGGGAGGAGATAGAGGTCCAAAAAGAAATATTTCTGAAGTTGTTTGTTATGGTTGTTATAAAAAGGGTCATTATAAGTATAATTGTCCAGATAGAGCTTCTACATCTGGTAAAGGAGATAATGATAAAGGAAAAGCACCTGTGAATTCTTTTGATGTAGTAGATAAGAGTAGAAATAATGAAGTAGATGTGTTTGTAACAAAAAGAAAGAAAGAAAAAGATAATCAAGATGGAAATGATCCTAAGAAGATGAAAGAAGAAACTAGTAAGAAACATAGGAGAAGAAAGTTGGGTGTGCAGGATTTTCTGATTTCACAGGGGCAAGGACCATACTCCATCTTGGAAGATCTGTCCAAAAGGCCTGCAAATATTACATATGGTCAACTCTTGGCTATGTCTTCTGAGAAGAGGCGGGAGTTGCGAAGTGGACTCAATGCTCGAAGAAGGAAGGAGGTTGAGGTCCCTGTTTTGGAGGCAGAGGCAGATCCCTATGCTCCACAAGCTGAGGTATTATGTAATGGTATTTCAATTCATGATGTCTTAGTTGATGGAGGTGCTGCAGTTAATGTAATGACCGAGTCTGTAATGAATATGTTGGGTTTAAAAATTGATCGCCCTTCAACACTTATGTTAAGGTCATTAAATAAGGGAAAAACTAAACCAGAAGGTGTAGTTTCAAATGTGGCAATATCTGTTATGGGTGTTGTATGTGTGGTAGACTTTCAGGTGATGAAAAATGGTACTGTTGCATACCCAATGCTGCTGGGAAGACCATGGCTAAGGAGAGTTCATGCAAGAAACTACTGGAATGAAGGTTTCATGACACTTGGACGTGGTAGAGAGAGGGTGAAGATAAACGTGATCCCTCGACATCATAAAGTAGAACCTGTGGATTCAAGTGATGAAACTGATGATTGGACATCCTCTGATTACTCTAGTACCAGTGAAGTGGACACTGAAGATGAAGAAAGTGAGGTTGATGTTTCAGTCATGGATATCCTGCCAGTCACACCAACTCATGACCCCATAAAATTATCTGAAGAAGAAGTTGATGATCGTCTCCAACAAATAAAGATTGGTGATGCTGTGATGGAGAGTGAGAAGGAATCCTACCTCCAGCTCTTTCGAAGGTACATACACCTATTCACTTTTGATTACAAGGAACTCCGTCAAGTAAGTTGGGTAGAACATTGTATTGAGCTGGTAGATGGTGCTAAGCCCATAAAGCAAATGCCATATAGAATGAATCCTAATTTTTCCAAGACTGTAAAAGAAGAAATAGATAAGTTGCTTGATGCAGGATTCATATTTGCTGTGGAGAATTCAGAATGGGTTTCTCCCATTGTGATCTCAATAAAAAAGAATGGGAAGCTACGCATTTGTGTTGATTACAGGAAGCTCAATAAGGCAACAAAGAAGGATCATTACCCTCTTCCATTTTCAGATCAGATCTTGGACGAAGTAGCTGGCCAGGAGTGCTATAGTTTTGCTGATGGATATAGCGGCTACAACCAAGTTCGTATAGCAGAGAAAGATCAGCTGAAGACCACGTTCACCACTCCTTGGGGAACGTTTGCTTATAGAGTTATGCCTTTTGGGTTGTGTAATGCTCCAGCAACCTTCCAGCGTTTGATGAATAGGGTGTTCGAACCCTACATTGGGACCTTCATCAGAGTATTTCTGGATGATTTTTGCATCTATGGGAGCAAGTTGGACCACCTGCACCAGATGGAGACAGCATTTCAAAGGTTAGATGAAGCACAAGCCTCACTAAACCCTACAAAGTGTGTCTTTGGATGTTCTAAAGGCGTTTTGTTAGGGCATGTTGTATCCAGAGATGGTATTGGTACTGATCCTGATAAAGTTTCAAAAATCAAAGATTTACCATTTCCTATGAATAGAAGTAAGTTGAGATCATTTTTAGGCCATGTGGGTTACTATAGAAGGTTCATCAAGAATTTCTCAAAGATTGCACAGCCACTAACCCAGTTCTTGAAGAAGGATGTTACTTATGAACCAAGAAATAAGGCGCATGAAGCTTTTGGACAACTGAAGGAAGCCCTGGTGTCTTCACCTATTTTGAAGAATCCAGATTGGAGCAAGCCATTCATTGTGTACACTGATGCCTCAGATGCAGCACTAGGAAGTACTTTGAGCCAAAAGGATGAAAATGGGAATGAACATCCAATTTACTTTGGGAGTAGACAAATGAGCAGTGCTGAGGTAAATTATACTGTAACTGAAAAAGAGGCTCTAGCTATCATTTTTGCTGTAAAGAAGTTTAGAAATTACTTGCTAGGGCAGAAATTTATAGTTGTAACAGATCATCAGGCTCTGAAATATATTGTCAATAAGCCTAACCCATCAGGGAGGATAGCAAGATGGATAATTTTGCTACAAGAATTTGAATTTGATATTATAGATAGGCCAGGAAAGAAGCATGTCAATGCAGATGCACTCTCTCGAGCCTATGATGGTTTAGGATCATCTTGTGATGATGATGATTTTCCCGATGCAGCATTGTTCTCCCTTGACACAATCCCTAGTGAATACATAGATATTTGGAATTATCTGAATGAATTCAAGTTTCCTGATGGTGCCAATGCAAAGACTAAGAGAAAGATTACTCAAGCCAGTCGTCCATATTCTATTCTGCATGGAGCATTATTTCGAATAGGACCTGATGGACAGTACAAGAGGGCAGTTGGACGTGATCAAGGAAAGGAGCTGCTAGAAGAATTCCACAATGGTACATGTGGAGGGCACTTCTCTAGACAACTTACAGCAAGAAGGATCTTGGATGCAGGTTATCACTGGCCCACTCTTTTTAAAGATTGTTATAATTATTGTAAGACATGTGATATTTGTCAAACACATGGTAACCGTAAGACTTCATCAGCTCCATTATGTCCTATTCTTCCACTTGGTCCCTTTGAAAAGTGGGGAATAGACATTGTAGGTCCACTTCCAACTACATCACGCCAAAATAAGTATATTGTAGTTGCCACAGATTATTTAACCAAGTGGGTTGAAGCTAGGCCATTGAAAACAGCTTCCATGGATGAAGTGGCAAGGTTCATATATGAACGCATTGTCACCAGATTTGGTTGTCCGATTAGAAATTGTAACAGATCAAGGAAGCCACTTCATTAATGAGGTGGTAGAAGCCCTAGTCAATAAGTTTTCTATTAAGCACAGGAAGGAAACAACATACAAGCCAAGCACAAATGGACAGGTGGAACGAACAAATTTTGTGTTGTGTCAAATTCTAGCAAAAGATGCAGCCTTGCAGGTACATAAATGGGATAAAAGGATTCATGCAGCATTGTGGGCATATAGGGCAACATCAAAGTCAGCAACATGATACTCCCCATTTCAGTTGGCCTATGGCATTGATCCAGTTCTTCCTATTGAGTTTGATATTCCCACTGTGAGAGTTATGAAAAATGAAAGGATGGATGAAAGTGATTTAGTAAAAGAAAGGTTGGTACATCTTCATTTGCTAGAGGAAATGAGGGAAATAGCAAAGGATACAAGCCATAAGAAGAAAATGAAGCAGAAGGAATACTTTGATCAAAAGATCCGATGGTCTCCATTTCATGTGAATGACTTGGTCCTAGAATATAATTCCAGATACAAGAAAAGAAGACAGAGAAAATTTCTTCCAAAATGGATGGGGCCCTACAAAATAGCAGCTGTGCATGAAAATGGTACGTACCGACTGGAGGAATTAGATGGCACTCCCATTACAAAATGGGTCAACCATGACAAGTTAAAGATTTTCCAAGCACCAGAATAGTCTACTCCAAGGACGGAGTAGAAGCTAGGAAGGGGGAAGATGTCGACACTAAAATTTTCCTCCATAATTTCTATTTCATTAATGTATGTATTAGGAATAAAATGTTGTTAAGTATAATTAGTAGTAGCGTTCGATAGAAGATAATGGCACTGCCAGTACGACGCCGCCAATAATGTATAGTATGGTAACAGTCAAAAGTACAATAGGAATGTTGTGGTAAAAAGTAAATATTTGTCGTAAGTGGTCCGGTAATGTTAAAATGTCAAAGTTTGGGTAAGTAGAGAAGTAGGGTCTACATGATTAGGAATTAGAAATATTATATTGGTAATAAGGACAAGGAGTGAGGTCATAAATATTTTGTGTATTTTATTTGTAAAAAGTCTAAAAATGTGGAACCCATGTGAAATGATAAGGTTTATCTTATCTTAAAAGATAAGCTTACATGTACAGATAAGAGTTAAGGTATGGAATATGATTCGTCAGAGTGGATTTCTTATCCTATCTTAGAGATAAGATGGATAAGCCTGGAAGTTCTATAAATAGAGAGGCCACTCCCCTCATTTAGCATAGAAGGAAGTAGTGAGAAATATTATATGAAGTGTGTAAAGGAAGCCATCAGTTTAAAGGTGTGTTGAAGAAGCCATTTAGAGGTGTAATTGTAAAGTTTCTCCCATAGTATTGGTGGAAGGAAAGTGAAGTCAAATTACACTTGAAGTACCTCATGGGTGAGATTGTAACAATTTCATGTTAATATTATAATCTACTTTGATATTTCAGATTTGTCATCATTCCTTCTTATCATAGTTGATGGTATTCTTGTGTTATGTTTGTTGTTGGGTTTCCAGATTACATCCGCCAAACTAAAGGCTTTGCATTAGTAAATAATCATAGCACGAGGAGTTCCCGGTGAAGAATTATCATAGTTCCGGATTGGTGATGACAGTACAGTGTATGCTCCCAAAGAAAGTTAAATAATAGAAAACTTGGTAGCTATAAAAAATATTTGAGCATTGTTTACAGCCTTCCCTTCCTTTTAGAAACTCTAGAAGAACAGTTTTGTAACTTTATGCATCTGATTTATCATTACACCTTGATGTTATTTCATATTCAAGGTCAATGTAACCAATGGTTATTCTATAGGTACATGCATTTCTTAAAATTATGGGAGAACTTATAACTTTCATTCCTTCCTTGAGCTTGCTTGTCTCTTTACAAACTGTGTAAAAAAAATTCTTTCCAATTTTAAAGTTGTCACTTATGATGTTATATAATCATCATTTCCATATTCGAAAGCTCTATGCATACTAAATAGTTCCTTGAAAATTTGAATTTCCCTGGATCTTTAATGAACTACAAATTTCACTCTGGTATTTGTTTTCTTATAACAACACCTTGTTGTTATGGAACACGAGCACTTATATCTTTGTTTTCCATGGATAAATATCTATTTAGATTTAAACAATAGTTGTGATCCTTGTTGGCATTGTTATCTATTGAATGTTGGGTCCCGAGATTAGTGAATCATTGATGTCTTATTTACATTGTTAGCGGATTTGGATCCTCTTATATTTTATTTTTCATCTAAAGATCCATGAGGAATGTTCTCTTAAAACTGTTGTAACTAGTCCATAAAACCTAAAAATTACTTTTGAATATATTAGTAGTTGACGCTTGAATACTTAATTTGGTTATATTATTTATCCTCGAATTTTGAAAATGTGGAACCTAAGTATTGCATTGAATCCATTCCAAGAGTTTCACACAAGTTTGAAAGTTTTCTCTTCTAAATCTGTTGTGACCTCATTCAAACATTTGGGCTTGCATATCTATAATTGGATTTCACTTTTATCACTCCTGACTAGTCCTTCACTATATGATAAAGACTTTAATTGAATTCCATGATCCTTAAAGGAGAACAAGCTCTTGATCTATCAAAGATTAATATTAAGTCCTGTTTCATTTGATTTTTCTACATCGCTTCATGATATGATTTTTCTACATCGCTTTCATGATATGGCTGGGGATGGTCATTATTCGAAGTCTTGGAAGCTATAATTGATGCTTGAATTGATGCAATATTTCCATTGATATCATAGGAAATATTCTAAAAATTACATTAATATGACAGTTGTAAGTCATGAAGAATCATAATTTGCAAATGTTGTAACTTCTTAAACTTGCCCTTTCAGCTTTGAAAGGTGATAGTTATTGCTATTCAAAAATCCATTCTGAAACTGTAATCTTATTTCCAAAATGATTCTTAAAAACTTTGAAAATATCTTTGTAATCTATACATTCACATTGAAAAACTAATTAGAAAAAGTGAAATCCATAGGATTTTCATTTCATTATCTTTTTTATCTCTTCTTGTGATATGATTTTGGATGATGATATTTTGCTCTTATGTTTCTATCTACACTTTCTGATTTTGAAGTATAATTTTAAGAAAGTTTATTTGTTTGAAGATATGAATACAATAGAACGGAAAATCTAGAGCTCTAACAATTTACCCTTCTTGTTTAGGTACTTGCTGAGGATGATATGAATACAATAGAATGGAAAATCTGGAGCTCTAACAATTTACCCTTCTTGTTTAGGTACTTGCTGAGGATAAAACAATTGCTGGAAGTGGAAACTAGAAAACAAGGAATGTGGGAAAATCCATTTGAAACAAACAATGATGGATTTTCCCTTCTCTCTTATTCATATCTTTACACACATGTACTTTCTTTTAGTGTAATTGATTTTTCAGATTTATTCCACATGGCTTGGTGTGTGTCCATTGTACTTTTATTTTGTGAAATAAATGAAAACATCTTACTATAATGAGCTATAAATACTTCTTTTACATTATTTTTCATTAACATGATGTTAAATGAATTCTTTGCAACTCATGTACACTTGGAATTTTTCACTTAATCATAGTTAATGAACTCAAAGTAACTTGATAAAACTAAACTATGAATAAAATATAGGTTCTGAAATGGTTTTGTCTCTGTATAAGCTTTGGGATGTCCATCTTCAATATTCGGTTTTCTTTCCCTTCTATGTCAAGGTCTTGTTATCCATATTTTACCCCCCATGAAAAATATTGGGTGGGCCACGATCCCGCATAGAAAGAACTTGAGAAAACTTGTTCAAATCTTGTAAATAGGTCGCAGAAGGACTCAAAAATGGAGTGGTGGGGGATGAGAAAGATTAAATGACCCTGTGTAAAAAGAAATGACTCTGTCAAGCCATTTCCATGTCTCAAATCCATTTTCCAAGTTATAGGTAGATTCAAAAATGGAATAGCAAGGTCTGAAAAGAAGAGGCAGTGCCGCAGAGGAACTAGGAACAAGAAGAGGAAAAAATAGTGAAGTTTCGAAGTTTTTCAGGCTCGACACGGTTTAGGAAAGAGCCAAAAATCGACTAGGTATGGAAGAGAAAGTGGAGAGAACCACGTGTCCTAACGATGCTTCTCCAAATACGAATCCATAAAAGGAGGCTCAAACAAGCGTCGTAGCTCCACATGTCCTAGGCCGAAATGGAGCCAGGGTCAAATGGTCAACATAGTCAAAAGGGAGACAAGGAAGGTCTAAAAAATGTTGGCCTAGTATAAAGTGTAAATTGAGGTCACCAAGTGTCAGCTTGGTGCATGTCTAAGAGTTAGTCCAGAGGTGGAGACCCAAATGAAGATGAGCTCTCCATGTGGGTCAGAGTCCACAAGGATAAAAGGGACTCATTGAAAAGTCCACAAACCTGCGGAGGCTGCCAAGTGTCAACTTCACACTCCTTCAAAGGAAAACTTTGAATCCAGATTTCAAGCGAGCGCGGAGCCTCCACATGTTCAGTCTAAAAAAGGGGCAGAGTCAATTGAATAGTCAATGCATAATGGGGCAGGTCGACAGAGGTTGCCAAGTGTCTAAATGGCACTAATTCAAGGATTGAATAGAGAGAGGGTTTCCAAACAAGTGCCAGACTACCACATGTCCCAGGTCAAGAGATGTGACCCCACCAAGAAAAATACTTAGGGAAAAACATAGAAATTGGGCATGTAGCAGAGGAAATGCCACGTGGCAAGCCTAAACTAGCAGTCGCTAAAGCGGGTCATTGAGGGGAAATTTGGTTTTTTTTCCCCTTGTTATTCCAAAAGGTGTAAAAGTTACAAAATGGGTTGTAACTGTACCTAAAGGAAAAAGTTAGTGTTTGAGCTCTGAGTCTAGGTCAAAGTGGGGAATCAGAGGAAGAAGTGAAATTTTTCCTTTTTTCAAAAAGGCATAGATAAAAAAATTGAAGCACATCTCCCTAGCCAACCAAAGGGTGCCACGTGTCCAAGCGGAGCATCAGAGCCTCACAGGTTTTCTGAGTTTTGAATTTTTGTGGAAAAGGGGGAAAAAGATAAATCACAGACCCTCAAACCTGATTTTTCCCTAATCTAGCTTCCACATGCCACATATTAAAAAGGAGACCCATTTTTCAAACTGTTTTCCCGCCAATTTGTATGGACCCAATACAAACTTTGAAGGGGTATATCTTTCGACTCAGGGCTCAAAATATTGAAAATCATACACCGTTGGAAGCGTCTCGATGTCCTCTATGCCATGGAAAGATAAAAAATTATTTTTTCTCATTATGGTAGGTTGAAAATGGAGAAACATCTTCCGGCATTTAATGCAGGATCTGCTTGCCTCAACAACCAGATCAAATTCAGTTTTCTCCGCCGCTTCTTCCTCCTTCGAGGCACCGTATAAGGATTTGATGCAGTCAAGAAAAATTGGGAACATATTTTATAGGAGACATTGAATAGTAGTGGTTGATCTTGGAGCTTCTTTTTTCCACTTCTCTCTCTTTCTTCTCTCTGATTGATTCTGTAAATGCAAGGTCGGGGCCCATTGTAAAGGATTGGACATTCTTATGTCTTTCAGGCTCCCCCTTTTCTTTTGGCAAAGGAACTTGTGGGGTTTTCAGACCTTCCACTAGAATATAATAAATTTTGTGCTGCTTAGCCACTTTGTAATGAATTTTATAAATCTGCAGAGCAATAAAACATGTCTGTGATCAATTCTAAATCCTTTCTTGTCTATTTTTATTTCATCTGGTCTTTCATTATAAATTTGGTTATCTGTGCTTGGTTGTTGTATGCATTTTTTGGTTTGTGTCTATTATTAAAATGAATGTTCATCATTCCTTTGGTGCATCACCTTTTATATTTAGTTTGATTTCCTACATCCCTTTTATCCATGTCTCTTTGGAAAAACTTAGATTAGGATTAGAGATAGATCCTCTGCAAGTTCTCACATATGCACCTAAATAGAGGAATAGGAACCAACCTTTGATCTGGAGAGCTTTTCCATTTACAAGGTCCCAAACCTTTGGGAAATTTCAATGTTATACAGATCACACCAAATGACTCTACCTTAGAAAAGCATATCCAAAAACTTATTTGGGGGTGCTGTGATTTTACACTAATATTTTTGGCATGCCCGATGGGACAAAGAAGTCTCCATATTTATTACAGTAAGGTTGATGTACACTTGCTGTGAGTCTACCTTTAAGAATATTTTAAGAACTGCACATCTAACGACTCCAAAATGAACATAATATACTAGTTTCAGTAGTCCAATTTTCCAAAGTTCATGAGAAGAATAAAAACACAGTCAAAACCCAATGAGGAGGGATTATTTTTCTATCTAGATTTGTCCCCAAAAAAAGGGATAAGAGAAAGAAGAGCCTAGAGGTGTCTATCTCCACCAAACAAGGCCTTATCAACCCCTCCTCTGAGTAGGTCGTTCTTTCAATCAAGAAGGGTGCTCGAGCCGATCAGAATGGCTTAGAAAAATCCTTATGTCAATTTCACTGGCAGAAACCCACTTGCTCTAAGTGCACAAAATATAGTCCCGGTAGTAGCATTAAAGAGTATCCCATATTTCACTATGGAAAACCAAACTTCTCCTTGTGACCATGTCCAAGATATTACAAATGTCTGTACAATCCATGAGATCCATGAGATGGACATTACAGTCAAGTTGCTAGCATATTCACTCAAAGGTAAATGCTCATAATGACTCAAGAGTCTTGAAGCAAGCTCTATTCAAAATTTGAACTAGCTGTGCACAGCTCTTCATGACTAATTTGGAGAAAAGGGTGATAACTTATCTTTTTTGGAGCAACTGACAACAATCAAGAGAGCCCCGAATGATAAACTGACATATTTAAACCTCATATTTCAATGGACTTGGGAAAGGATTCCAACAGCAGTAAAGCGCACTAATGAAGGTGCTTTCCTATACTTTATTAAATCTTTTTAAATTCTGATATTTCTTTGATGACTCAGTCAATAGGGGGCACAACGTTTCCTGTAGCCTAAAGGCTTTCCATAGGAGCTGAGAACTATTTGATTCAGGCTGGAAATCTTACCGCTAGGCCATTCATGCCTCTTTACCCTGAGTTAGGAAACCCAGGTGCCAGCCAAACGCCCACATTAGCTCCTATACCCACCTCCAGGAGTCAAAGTTCAACTGAAGCCTCCACTTCATCATCTAACACCTCAAAGGAGCTTGAGGAAGTGATGAAACAACTGCAAAACCTGAGAAATGAGCTAGTAGCCATCAAAAGACAACTCAGAGTTCTAGGCCATATCAGCCTCAGACTCAGTATCAGGCTAGACCCCAGTATCAGCAAAATAGAGCACCAGCCCAGGCTATAAATTAGAGTCAACACCAAGGGAAACCTCAAGCTAGTAGAACTTTTAGGTTGTATGACCCAAACACATCTTCAACATCTAGGGCATTGGTCCCAACACAGAATAACATGGCACAAGATTATTAATGGTTTTCCCCATGTAATCAACCATATAATCAATCGATGTGCTTCAATGGTGCACTAAATCAGGCCTTGATGGTGCAAACTAGCATGGTGTCACAGGAACCTAGCAAAGAAAGAGATCAACAGAAAGGATATCAACAAGAGGCACCTCCAAGTGAAACTATGCTTTTCAATTGGTAAGATGAGGACTTCTGTGGAATGAATAAAACTAATTATTAAAGTATAGCTTCCAATACTTGGTCTAAGAGGAGAAATATTGGAGAAGGACATTAACCAAGCTTAGGTTATCCTCAACCCTTCATTGCTCAGCAAGGTATTGGCATTTAAAATACAACTCCCAATGTGCAAAAACAATCCAAGCCACCTTCCAAATAGATTCAAGCACTGGTTATAACAACCCATGTGCAAGAAAAAAATATTCCTGGGAAGGGACAATAGAAGGATAGCTCATTCAACATCATTGAGAAAATGAAGAGGGAAAGTGTGAACATTTCATTATGGGAATCAATGGCCATTCTAGGGTAGAGGGATCTATTGCAGACTACTATACAAAATTTTTCAAGCTCAAATACAACCCCTAACCAGCAAGATAAAGTGCTTACCAATACAACTCAACATGGGGAAAACCATCAAGAACAATAAGGTAAGAACCTGAGACCTCCTCCATTCTATGTTTCATTTATTATTGGATACAAATTGGTGCCAAATTGTATGATTGATTCTAGGGAAACTAGTTCTATAATGCCTAAGCAAATAGCTGATCAACTGGGTATCCAATATGAAGTCATCTCTAGAGGGGTAGTGAAACTAGATGGGACAACAGTGACAACTGTTGGAATCATCAAGGATCTGAGCCTCACTCTACATGTCTGCCCCAATGTGACTATTTTATAGAATGTATCAATCATACATTTTCCACCACATTTTGATTTGTGTTTTTCTAGGGACTTCACTGCGAAAATTGGAGGCTATCTCAGAAATAGATAGTAGGGTCAGAAAAGGAGGAGAAGTGCCACAATGGAACCATGAGTAAGAATGGGAAAAAATGGTGAAGTTTCAAAGTTTTTCGGGCTCGAAACAGTTTATGAAAGGGTCCAAAATCAACTAAGTATGGAAGAGCCAGCAAAGAGAGCCATGTGTCCTAACGACACTTCTCTAAAGATGAATCCATAAAGGGAGGCTCAAACAAGCACTACATCTCCATGTGTCCCAGGATGAAAAAGAGGCAGGGTCAAATGGTCAACAGAGTCAATAGGAAGACAAGGTGGGTCTAAAAATTGGCTAAGTATAAAGTGCAAGCGGAGGTCACCAAATTTCAATTTGGTGCATCTCCAAAAGTTAGTCCAAAGGGGGAGACCGAAATGAGTGTGAGCTCTCCATGTGGCCCAGAGTTTACAAGGATAAAAGGAACCATTGAAAATTCCACAGACCTATAGAGGCTGCCAAGTTTTAACTTGACGCTCCTTTAAAGGAAAATTTTGAATCAGGCTTTCAAGCAAGCACTGCATCTCCACTTGTCCAGTCTCAAATGGGGGCAGAGTTAGTTGAATAGTCAATGCATGGGGCAGACCAGCGGAGAATGCCAAGTGTCCAAATGGTGCTAATTCAAGGATCAAATTGAGAGAGGGTTTCCAAACATGTGCTAGAATGCCACTTGTCCCAGGTCAACAGATATGCCCCCGCCAAGCAAAAGACTTAGCCAAAACATAGAAATTGAGCAGGTATCGGAGGAAATGCCACGTGGAAAGCCTAACTAGTAGTGCTAAAGTGAGCCATCAGGGAGAAAGTTGGTTTTTTTCCCCTTTTTATTTCAAAGGTGTAAAAGTTGCAAAATGGGCCACAACTTTGCCCATGGGAAAAGTTAGCGTTTGAGCTCAAGTTAAGGTTAAAGCAGGGAGTCAGAGGAAAAGGTGAAAATTTTCCTTTTGCTAAAAGGCACAGAGATAAAAATTGAAGTGCATCCCATCAGCCAACTAAAGGGTGCCACATGTCCAAGCAGAGCGTCAGGGCTACAGGATTTTTTCTGAGTTTTGCATTTTTTGGAAAAGGGGGAAAAGGATAAATCACGGAACCACAAACGTGATTTTTCCCTAATCTGGTTGCCACATGCCCCATATTAAAAAGGAGGCCCATTTTTCAAACTATTTTCCTACCCATTTGTATGGACCTGATACAAATTTTTAAGGGGAATATCGTTCGACCTAGGGCTTGAAATATTGCAAATCTTATACAGTTTGAAGCATCTCGATGTCCTCTATGCCATGGAAAGATTAAAGAAAAAAATTGTAGGCCCTAGTAGGTGGAAAATGGAGAAATGTCTTTAGGACTTTAATGCAAGATCTGTTTTCCTCAACAACCAAATCAGATTCAATCTGCTCCATCATTTCTTCCTCCTTCTAGGCACCGAATAAGGATTTGATGCAGTCAAGATAGATTTGGAACATATTTTATGGGAGACATTAAATAATGGTGGTTGAGCTTGGAGTTTTTTTCCCACTTCTCTCTCTTTCTTCTCTCTGATTGAATCTATAAATGCAAATTCGGGCCCCATTGTAAAGGGTTGGACATTCTTCTATCTTCTAGGCTCCCCTTTTCTTTTGGAAAAGGAGCTCGTGGGGTTTTCAGACCTTCCACTAGACTATAATATGTTTCCTTCCTCTTAGCCACTTTATAATGCACTGTATCAATCTGCAAAGCAATAACACATGTCTGTGATCGATTCTAAATCCTTTCTTGTCTATTTTTCTTTCATATGGTAATTCATCATAAATCTGGTTACTGAATGTACATCATTCCTTTGGTGCTTCACCTTCTATATTTAGTTTGATTTCCTACATCCCGTCTATCCCTGTCTCCTTGGACAAACCTAGATTAGGATTAGAAATAGATCCTCTATAGTTTCTCACATATGCACCTAAATAGAGGAATAGGAACCAACCTTTAATCTGGAGATATTTTCCATTTGTAAGGTCCCACACCTTGGGGAAAGCTCAATGTTATGCGGATCACACCAAATGACTCTGCCTTAGAAAAACAGATCCAAAAACTTATTTGGGGGTGCTATGATTTTACACTAATAGTTTTGGCACACCTGATGGGACAAAGAAGTCTTCATATTTATTACAGTAAGGTTGATGTACACTTGTGACTCTACCTTTAAGAAAATTTTAAGAATTGCACATCTAGAAACTCCAAAATGAATAGAATATACTAGTTTCAGTAGTCCAAGTTTCCCAATTTCATGAGAAGAATAAAAAAATGGTCAAAACCCAAAGAGGAGGGATTATTTTTCTATCTAGAGTTGTCCCCAAACAAAGGGAGAAGAGAAATAAGAGCCCAGAAGTCTTTATCTCCACCAAATAGAGCCTTATCAACCCCTCCTCTGAGTAGTACATTCTTTCAATCAAGAAGGGTGCTTGGGCTGATTAGAATAACTTAGCCAAATCCTTATGTCAATTTCACTGGTAGTAACCCACTTGCTCTGAGTGCAAAAAATCTAGTCCCAGTAGCAGCATTAAAGAGTATCCCATATTTCACTAGGGAAAACCAGGCTTCTCCTGGTGACCATGATCAAGATATTGTAAATGTCTGTAGAATCCATGAGATCCATAAGTTGGATATTGTAGTAAAGTTGCTATCATATTCACTCAAAGGTAAATCTTCACAATGATTCAAGAGTCTTGAAGCAGGATCTATTCAAAATTTGAACTAGCTGTGCACAGATCTTCATGACTAATTTGGAGAAAAGGGTGATAACTTATCTTTTTTGGAGCAACTAACAACAATCAAGAGATCCCCGAATGAGAAACTGACAGATTTCAACCTTAGATTTCAACAGACTTAGGATAGGATTCCAACACTAGCAAAGCCCATTAATGAAGGCTCTTTCCTATACTTTATTAGATCTTTTTAAATTATAATATTTCTTTGATGATTCAGTCAATGGGGGGCACAACCTTGCCTGTAGCCTATAGCCTTTCCATAGGAGCTGAGAACTGTTTGATTTGGGTTGGAAAACTTACCCCTAGGCCATCCATTCCTCTTTAGCCTGAGTTAGGAAACCAAGATACCATCCAAACGCCCACATTAGCTCCTATACCCACCCCAGGAGTCAAAGTTTAGCTAAAGCCTCCACTTCATTATCTAACACCTCAAAGGAGCTTGAGGAAGTGATGAAACAACTATAAAACCTGAGAAATAAGCTAGTAACCATCAAAAGATAGCATGCTCAGAGTTATAGGCCATATCAATCTCAGGATGAGTATCACGCTAGACCCCAGTATTAGCAAAATAGACCACCAACCCAGGCTGTAAATTAGAGTCAACACCAAGGGAAACCTCAAGTTGTTAGACCTTTTAGGTCGTATGACCCACACACAACTTCAACATCTAGGGCATTGGTCCCAACATAGAATAACATGGTACAAGATTATGAATGGTGTTTCCCATGTAATCAGCCATATAATCAATCGATGTGCTTCAATGGTGCACTAAATAAGGCCTTGATGGTGAAAACCAACATGGTGTCACAAGAACCTATCCAAAAAAGATATTAGTAGAAAGGATCTTAGCAAGAGGGACCTCCAACTGAAACTATGCTTTTAATTTGGCAAGCTGAGGAATTCTTGGAATAAATTAGACTCCTTCTCAAAGTATAGTTGCCAATACACGGTCTGAGAGGAGAAATATTAGAGAAGGTCATTCACCAAGCTCAGGTGATCCTCAACCATCCATTGCTCAGCAAGGTATTGGCATTCAAAATACAACTCCCAATGTGCAAAACCAATCCAAGCCACCTTCCAAATCCATTCAAGCAACGGTTGTAACAACCCATGTGTAAGAAAAAAATGTTCCTGGGAAGGGGCAATAGAAGGATAGATCATTCAACATCATTGAGAAAATTAAGAGGGAAAGTGTGAACATTTCATTATGGGAGTCACTGGCCATTCCAGTGCAAAGGGATATATTGTAGACTACTATACAAAAATTTTCAAGCTCAAATACAACCCCTAACCAGTAAGAGAAAGTGCTTACCAATACAGCTCAACATGGGGAAAACCATCAAGAACAATAAGGTAAGAACCTGAGACCTCCTCCATTCTATGTTTCATTGATTATTGGAGACAAATTGGTGCACAATTGTATGATTGATTCTAGGGAAAGTAGTTCTATAATGCCCAAGAAAATAGATGATCAACTGGGTATCCAATATGAAGTCATCTCTAGAGGTGTAGTGCAACTAGATGGGACAACAGTGAAAACTATTGGAATCATCAATGATCTAAGCCTCACCCTGTATGCCTTCCCTAATTTGACTATTTTGCAGAATGTATCAATCATAGATTTTCCACCACATTTTGCTTTGTGTTTGTCAAGGGACTTCACTGCTAAAATTGGAGGCTATCTATCTGATGATTAGTCACATATTCTCTTTAAAACAAGGTATGGGGAAAAGGCCCCAATCAGATCTAAGCACATTGCTGATTATCATATTGAATCTTATGTTCCCAGACCAATCAATGCCAACTGCTTAGCTTTTGATCAAGAAGACCTTCTAAACACTTGTGAAGCAGATACCAAGGTGGGATGTATCCCATACTTGACTCTCAATGAGTGGGCCAAAAAAATACATGCTTTTGACCCCTATAAGGACATGGAAGAATCTGAGCTAGGTTTCTACTATCTACATGAAGAGAATCATCATCTTCTAGACTTAATTAAGCCAAAATATAAAGATGACAATGAGGTATGGAAATTGTTCTTTGATAGCTCAAGGAGTAGGCAAGGAGCTGGAGGAGGAACTATGATTGTGTCCCCCAAAGGTATGAAATATTTTTTTCCCTTCATATTTCATTTTTTACTCAAATAACATTGTTGAATATGAGGCTTTGGTTCGTGGTCTTCATTGGGAAAGGATGCTAGGAATCAAGAACTTGCAAGTGTTTGGTGATAGTGAACTGGTTACCAATCAAGTCAGAGGACTTAATGCTATCAAGAATGACCTGCTCAAGAGCTACAAGAGTAGGGTATGGGATCTCATGGAGGATTTTGAGGCCTTCAGCATTGTGTCCATACCTAGGAAGGATAACAAAGCTTCTAATAGGCTTACAGTAGTTGGAGCAACATTTGATTTGGTCAACAACATCAAAAGAGACATAAAATAGCCACATATCCATATAGTTGTTAGGCCAGAAGTGCGAGATAACAACTCATGCCGGAAGGTGTTTGAGAATGATCAGCAGATCATTAATTTTTTACAAGATGAAGTTGAGTTCTTAACTAGAAAACAAAGCATATTAGAACAACAATATGAAAATCAAATAGTACAGTTGCATATAAAGAATCTTCCCAAAGGCTTAGTGACATTGGATTCTATCTTCAATCCTTATGATCAGTTTAGAAAAGAGAAGGCTAACATACAGATCAAAGGAGAAGATTCAGAGTCAATCCCAGTTGGAGAAGGAAAAACACTTCAAAGTGGCAAAGTGGCCACCAAGAAAGAAAGGTATTAATTCATTCAACTTTTCCAAGAATTTCCAGATGTATTTTCTTGGAGCTATGAATACCTAAGAGGTTTCAATCCACAACTAGCACAACACACAATCGAACTAGATCTAGCTGCTCAACCCATCAAGAAAAAGTAGAGCTAGTCAATTCACATATTGAGCCTCTGATGAAGAAAGAGCTGAACAAGATGATAGATTCAAGTATCATATTTCCATTCAAACACTCAAGATGGGTTGTAAACCTAATTTCAGTCAGGAAGAAAAATGGAGAGATTAGGTTGTGTGTAAATTTTTGAGACTTGAACAAAGAATCCCTCAAAGATCACTACCCACTCCCTTCAATGGAGTAGATCTTACAAGTGTTGTCTAGATCAGAGAGATTCTCCCTCCTAGATGGCTACTCAGGGTACAACCAGATCATGGTGAAGGAATATGATAAATTCAAAATAGATTTTACCACCAAACGGGGCACCTATACCTACAGAAAAATGCCATTTGGAGTGTCTAATGCCAGAGCCACTTTTCAAAGGGAAATGGATATGGAATTCAAAGGGATGATCAACAACATAGTACAGATCTATCTAGATGACATTATGGTGTTTTCCAAAAATGTAGCAGACCACCTTTTCCATCTAAGGCAGGTGTTTTGAAGATACAAGAGTTTTGGGGTATCATTGAACCCTAAAAAATGAATATTTTTGGCCCATGAGGGAAAGCTTCTAGGCCATATTATATCAAAGGAAGGATTGGCAACTGACCCAGAGAGATTTGAAGAAATAAGATCATTTCCATTGCCAAGCCACAAGAAATCTCTTCAAATATTCCTGGGAAAAATTGATTTTGTCCGTAGGTTTGTACCAAACTTTGATGCCCTTGTTAAGCCAATAATGTTGATGTTGAAGAAGAGATTTGCATACAGGTGGATAGCTGAAGGGAAGACAAGATTTGAGGCCATAAAATAAGCTATATCACAAGCCCCAACTCTCATGAATCTAGATTTTTCTAAAGACTTGATATTGTATGCCTTTGATGGTAGTGACACAATTTCTGCAATCTTAGTCCAGTAGAACAAAGAAGGTATAGAACAACCAGTTGCTTTCTTCAATCAAGGTCTAGAAGACTATGAAGTGAGATACTCCTTCATCAAAAACCAAGTCTTAACAATAATCAGAGGATTAAAGAAGTTTAAGCATCTAGTTTCAAAAAATAAAATCCAATTGTTGGTCTCCCATGCGGGAGTTAAAGAATTCCTTCTCAGCAAGGATCTGAAAGAAAA
Source organism: Taxus chinensis (assembly GCA_019776745.2). Taxonomy (NCBI): domain Eukaryota; kingdom Viridiplantae; phylum Streptophyta; class Pinopsida; order Cupressales; family Taxaceae; genus Taxus; species Taxus chinensis. The sequence goes on along the minus strand of CM034156.1, from coordinate 522,093,899 downwards.
ACATGTAGGATGGATCACTCGTCTCATGGAATATGACATTGAGATCAAGGTCACTAACTTAGTCCGTGGGAAGGGGTTATGTGAACAATTAGCCTCAGGTTAACAAGATGAAGCAAACAGTTCAAAGGAGGCTACTTTTATTCTACAAGATAATCAAGAGGAAGGAAATGAAGATTTACCTACTCCTTTTTGGACTCAAGACCTTCCACTAGACTGTAATATGTTTCCTACCTATTAGCCACTTTTTAATGCATTGTATCAATTTGCAGAGTAATAAAACACATATGTGATCGATTCTAGATCCTTTCGTATCTATTTTTTTTCATCTAGTTTTTCGTTATAAATCTGGTTATTTGTGCTTGGTTTTTGTATGCATTTTGTTGGTTTGTGTCTGTTAGCAAAATGAATGTTCATCATTCCTTTAGTGCATCACCTTCTATCTTTAGTTTTATTTCCTGGATCCCTTCTATCCTTGTCTCCTTTGCAAAACTTAGATTAGGATTAGAGATAGATCCTTTGCAAGTTCTCACGTATGCACCTAAACAGAGGAATAGGAACCAACCTTTAATCTGGAGAGATTTTCCATTTGCACGGTCCCACACCTTGGGGAAATTTCAATGTTATGTGGATCACACCAAATGACTCTGCCATAGAAAAGCATATCTGATAACTTATTTGGGGGTGCTGTGATTTTGAACTAATAGGAACTATAAGATTGTTAAGTTGAATCAAGTTCATTGAAATGTTATTGAAAAGGAAACAATACTCTTCCCATCTTAGTATTTTTATCATCTTCAATGGGTGTGTTGTTATTGTTTTACAACTATTGGAAAATCTTATTAGAAGTTACTTATGGAAAGGATTGAAACTTGTATGTTGAAAAGAAAAGAAATATTAAATTCTATTGTACTATTTGAAAGGCATATGATAGAAACATAAACTATATTTGTTCATCTTCTTGTATTGGTTGAAAGAAAGTCAAACTTTATGTGTAGATGGAAAAAAAACCTTGAATTCTTGTTGTTATTCACCTTATCATTAAATTAAATGATCCTTTAAACCTAATAGAGTAAAGAAAAGTGTATGACTACTATTAGACCTTAGTCTCATTTGATTGTATAAATGTATTATCAATTCATTATAAATTTATAAGGGAAATAAAATTTGTATTTACCTCTCATAATGTTACCATCAAATTCTCAAATAAATTTTAATGGAAGGGTTATGGTCTAGTTTAACACTATTAATGTTTTAATATTATTACTTTTTCTATTAATAAATGATAATACTAGGAAAAATAATGGTTGTTATTGTTTTAATATATTATATATGTTTTTTTAAATTTAAATTATACAAATATATATATATATATATATATATATAAACGTAATAAATATAAAAGAAATGTTTAACAAAAGAAATTTTGTTTGTCCAAGTTGTCGCGGCCCATATTGTTTTTTAAAGGAAATCATGGGGGGCAGGTCACCACGGTGGCTACAAAAGTTTAAACCACATTGGTCATAACACCATTTGCATAGTCGGCCTTCTCTCCAAAATACGGCCTGTGTAAACCGATTCTCCTACTTTTTTTAATAATCTCACATTATATATATATATATATATATATATATATATATATATATATATATATATATATATAGTTTCATTTTAATAAAAACCAAAATAAGAAAATAGGGCATTATGTTTGTATAATAATGCCCTATTTTCTTATTTTGGTTTTTTATTAAAATGAAACTATATATATATATATATATATATCTTTTTTCCCAAGTATAAGAAAATACCATTCTACCTCTTCCTCTAGAATGGGGCAAAAACCCATATGTCCATTTGGGAAAATGCTAAAATAATGGGATAAACCAAATATAAAAATACATTAGAACCCTAGAAGAGGGTGTAAATAGAACAAGAAAAGAAAAGAAGAATTTTCATCTTTCCATGAGCTTGAGATTGAGTCACATGGCTTCCACCTCCTCCTCCACAAATCTGCAAAACAAAAAAGAGAAACAATAAGCCAAAACAATGGAGAAAGGAGTCTTTCATAAGCATGCTTAGGGTTAGTTGAATCCCTAAATCTAAGGTTCCCAAATGAATCCGTCCAATGGATGAGATTCATCCCTAGAAAAAGTAGGTGGGAAATGGGTGAGAGAAATTCAAATTTTAATTTGCATGGGTAGACTTTATTTTGGGGCCATTCTAGTGTGTAGGGGGTGTTGTTAATTTTAACCCAAATGTCCTATTAGGGAGAGCTTTTCTTATTTAATGTAAACTTCGACCCCTTTATGAGTATAGTAAAACTTTAATATTTAATTAAATAGACCACAATACCCTTGGGATTAAATTGAGCGAGCCTAGTTAAGGTTAAATGTAATTGTATTAAAACCAATGGTAAGGGGGCCTAGATCTTGCTTTAGACTAACTAAATTTATTAAATGGAATTGAGAGACTTTATTATTTTATTTAAAAGGGATCTAAGGGAATATTAATGATATTAACTTAATGTAATCTTAAAATGAGAATGTGATGACCGTAAACTTAAATCTGATGTTGCGAGTGGGTTTAACAAACAAGCATTATTTCATAATTTTTCTAGTTTAACCTAGGTTTGTCTTGGGTTTCGTGTAGGTATTTTTGTGAGTGTTACACTTGGTATTAGAGCCATAGGTTTAAAGCTTGGACCCTTGGACACACTTGAAAACAAGATACATGAACATTAAACCTAGTGCAACTCTAAACCTAGAAAACCACATTGTATGATATTTGTGTAATATAGAAAACTTAGAAAATTGAATTAAAACCTAGATTATTGAGCTAAAAATTGCCTTCATTTGTGCAAGAGCTGTAGACCAGATGAGGGGTTCTTGCACATAGATCTATACTTGCCACCTCGAGATATTACAGATGCTACATGATGTCAATGTCATTATACGTGGAGGATCCTTAGGAGGATGAACTACCATAGGATAGAGGGCCATCAGTAGAGGCTTTTACATCCCCTCGACATAGCGATGAGCATAGGGAAAGAACTCCCAAGTGGAGTCAGTTAGAGTGGATTCACCTCAGAGGGTACATGGAGATAGGATTTTAGGACACATAGATAGGTCTTAGAGCCCTAGGACAAGGGAGGAGTAGGCAGAGAGACCTAGGGGTTGACAATCATTAGTTGTAGATCATATTGGGGAGATCTTGAAGCTATGTCTATCACATTATTATGGAGATACAGTTGTTTTCAGGTACAGACTTGGTTAGTGAGCTTGAGCGGGTGCTTCATGTGTTTCCCATGTACTAGCAACACAAAATATCATGTTGGAATTCATCTTCTGAGGGATAGAGCAGGCATCTGGTGGAGGACTGAGGAGTATAAGCTCCAATTAGAATCTAAGACAAATACATGGGAGCTCTTCGAGGAGTGGTTCAGGAGTAGATACTTATCCAAGAGGTTTATTAAACCGAGGATAGATGAGTTCCATGACCTATCTCAGGCATCCATGAATGTAGCAGAGTATGAGACTTGATTTCTACACATACTTCAGTATGTTGACTATATGCGATGAGCAAGTCAGGATTCACAGGTTCATCAGGGGATTGAATTTATATTTGGGAGGTGTGGTGCGTATTCATTTCCCACAGACCTTAGTAGAGTCCGTTGAGAAGGCCTACATTGTAGAAGAGACTAGGGGGAAGACTCAACAGGTGAGGGATAGAGTGTGGAGCCAAATCCAATAGATGTACGATAGTAGGTTGACGGGGTCAACTCCTCCTTCTCATGGAATACATGGCTCTACACAGTCTTCATTTAGGTCACCATAGTAGCAACAACAACAAACTTGTCCACTATTTAGACCTCCACAGATATTTGATGCTTAGAGGGGAAAATATATGGGGCCTTCCCCTAGGGGTCCCATTACGACACAAGGTACACCAAGAGCTTAGTCAGTAGGAGCTCATCAGTAGTGACCTCAACAATACATAGCTAGATCATCAGGATCCATGGCATAGACCACTAGAGTACCGACTGGAGCTGCATCTCATTGGAGAGGACCATGTAGTTTTATGGATGTGGTGTTCTTGGACATCATTGGAGAGATTTCCCTCAGAACCCTAGTAACAAGGGTAACAATGATTTCATATCCTATAGTTGGTGACATGGGATATAGCCATCAGATCTATGCAGCGGTTGATAACCACCAAGATGAGCATCAGGGCACTGTGATAGATACCACAAGTAGCATTGGTGGTATTCCTACCTCTATACTATTTGATTCTAGTTCGTCTGATTCTTTTATTACACCATCTTTAGTAGAGCATTGTAGGCTAGTGGTTGTTAGACAGGGCCTTTTTTGGGATGTCAAGATGTCTTCTAGAGCTAAAATATTTGTAGAATCCTTAGTTAAGGAGTGTTTAGTGTATTTGGGACCATTCACCACTACCTCTAATATTTGTATCCTTCTATTGGGTTCATATGGGGTCATCTTGGGCATGGATTGGTTATCTACACACATGGCCAGAGTGGATTATTACCATAAGACTATATCATGTACAGATGATTTGGGAGTTGATTTGGTGATAGCCATAGTTAGGAGACCCATTTCTATCTGTATTATTTCTGCTATGCAGATTAAGCGGTGTGTAAAATGTGGGTGTTAGTTGTATGCTATTACTGTTAGTGATAGATTAGAGGATGGGACTAGTGGACCTTCACTTAACGACCAACCCATTTTGTAAGATTTTTATGATGTGTTTCATAGTGAGCTGTCGGGGATACCTCCCCCACATGAGATAGACTTCCACATTGACTTGGCTCTAGGAGCATAACCTATCTCATGCACTTTTTATAGGATGACCACACCTGAGCTTTATGAGATCAATTTAAAGCCTTAGGGCCTTCTTGAGAAATACCTAATCCATCCGGAGTATATGCCCTTGTGGTGCACTAGTGGATTTTTTTTAATAAAAAGGATGGATCCTTGCGGTTGAGTGTGGACTACATGAAGCTGAACAAAGTAACGATCAAGAATCGTTACTCCCTTCCTCGCATTGACGATTTGTTAGATCAAATGAAGGGTGTCATAGTATTTTCTTATATTGATCTTGAGTCCAAATACCATTGGTTGAGGATTGCAGAGGAAAATATCCACAAGTCAACTTTCTGCACGAGATATGGGCACCATGAGTTCACAGTTGTGCCCTTTGGTTTTATGAATTCCCTTGCAGTGTTCATGAGCTTCATGAATGTGTTATTCAGAATTTTTTTGGATCACTTCATGCTTATCTTACTTGATGAAATTATGATATATTGGCATACGTGTGAGGAGCATGAGGAGCACCTTCATCAAGTTCTTCAGTGTCTTCGTGAGCAACAACTTTACGGAAACCCACCTGGAAAAGTGTGCATTCTTTCAGTCGGAGGTGTAGTATTTGTGTCACATAATTTCTAGTGAAGGTATCACAATTGATCCTTCCAAGATTAGAGCCATTATGGATTGGCTAGAACCCACTAACATGACTGAGGTACATAGTTTCATGGGTTTTATAGTATACTATAGGAGATTTATTTACGACTTTTCTCGGGTTGCGCACCCCATCACTTCACTTCATTGGAAAGGGAATAATTTCATATGGTTAGATAGATGTGAGAATTCTTTCAGTACATTGAAAGAATGCTTCACAAAAACACCTATTCTTGCAGTGCCAAATCCTCAGCGTGAGTTCTTCATTTTCATAGATGCTTCGTTGGCAGGACTTGGAGATGTGTTGATGCAGGAGGTCCGAGTGGGTTGCTTTTAAATATCAATAACTCAAATATTATGAGCTAAATTATCCAACTTATGACCTTTATCTTACAACATTTTTTTACACCTTGGTTCACTGGAGACATTTCCATCTTGACCAAATATTTACACTTAGGAATGATCGCTTGATTCTTCGCGCTACCATCTTCAAGTACCCTAATCTCAACTCTCATCAGCGGCGTTGGAGGGATTTTCTTTGTGAGTACGACATGGTGATAGATCATGTGAAGGGGAAGGAGAATTTATTTGCAGATTCCCTGAGTAGGTGGAGACATGTGGTTATGGCTACTTTAGTGGGTACATATTTGTGGAGCAGAATTTTACAACATCTTCCTCACGATAGTTTCTACCTTGTAGCAAATCAAAGATTGAGTCTCAGAGGTCCCTTGAGGGGAAATTTCATGGATTTTAATTAGATTCATATGGTCTTCTCAGGAACAGAGGTCACATATATGTTCCTAGAGATGGAGGCTTGAGATGGGATATTTTGACAGAGGCTCATTTTGTACCTTATTCATCCCATCCTGGGGTGAAGAAGATGCATGCCACCTTGAGATAGTTGTAACATTAGAGGGGACTACTGAGAGAATTAGCTCAATTTGTGTCACATTTTTTAGAGTTTCAAAAGGTGAAGGCTAAGCATCAACACCCACCTATCCTTCTCTTCTCTCACGCCATACTAGAGTGGAAATGGGACACCATTTCCATGGATTTCATAGTTGGGTTTATTGTCATCAAGATACCACCACCATGCCATCATGGTTAAGGTGGATAAATTGATGAAAGTGGCTCACTTTTATCTAGTGAAGACCACCTAACATAGCTAGTGTAGTGGCACAAGTATACCTTGATGAGATAGTCAGATTACCTGGGATTTTGTGGAAGATCATTTTTGATAGTGATCCCTTGTACACTTCTCACTTCTGGAATACCACACAGAATGCTCTCGGGATGAAGATAAACCTTTAGTACAGCTTACCACCCTGAGACAAATGGAAAAACAGAAGTGGGTGAATCAGATTTTGGAGGACATGATCAAGATGTATGTCATGGACCATCAGCTGAGGTGGGAGGATTACTTGTATTTGGTGGATTTTTCCTACAATAATAGTTTTCAGAGTTCGGTAGGAATGGATACTTTTAAGGCACTGTATGGAAAAGAGTGTAGGACATTGCTCAGTTGGGACAAATTGGAGGACATGGTTTCTCTTGGGCTAGCTTTAGTGTAGTATATGGATCAACAGATTGTTATGATTAGGAAGAGAATATATGACACTCAGGACCAGTAGAAGAAGTATGTGCATCAACATAGGACAAATCTGTAGTTTTGAGATGGGTATAAAGGTGTTTCTTTGTGTCAGGCCTCATAAGAGCCTCATCCATTACGGAGAGGGATCTAAGCTTTCTCCTAGATTTTTGGGTTCCTTTGAGATCTTAGAGTGTATCGATCGTTTGGTCTATTGTCTAGCATTGCCACCCAGCTTTTCTCGCATTCACGATGTATTTCATGTTTCTATACTTAGGAGGTACATTGTAGATCCTTCTCATGTATTATATTGGACCTCATTACAGGTGCAAGATTAGGGGTAGGTGATGGTGGAGCCCATCCATATTTTAGAGTGCATGACCCTGGGGGTAGAGAGATTGATTAGGTTCACATTCAGTGGGATAGTTACAATGAGACAATAGCTACATGGGAGGACGCTATGCCTCTGAGAGCATAGTTCCCACATTTGTTCTAGTGACTTTTGGGAGGAATTTGAGTCTAAGTGGAGGGGGATGTAGTGTCAAATCCTCTTTGACATTTATATGATTATGATGTTGCTTAGCATAGACTAGAGTTATGGAATTTTCTATCACAATTTAGAAACTGATAGATAGACATTTTTATTTTGATTGGTTAAGTTATAGACAATATGGATGTTAGACTTATGACATGATTACAGGATGTTTTATATACATATTTAGATTTATTGAATTGTTGATTTTGAGCTTATATTAGACTAATGCGTTTACTTTTCTAATTATATGATTCTTAAAGATGAAATTGATGGTGTGATCTTATTGCTAGTGGATATAGTAATGAAATTGAAATAATTGGAGTTGTGAACAATGGTGAATTACTTATTTTTGTTTAAGTTGCGATAAATTATTATATGGATATGCATGTATTTTACTATTTCAATGTTTTTAATATGGACATGAGGCCATAAAGGTAGTCTCTTGACTTTTGTAGGTGTTCGCAGCACAATAAACCAAAGGGGGATAGGAGACCAAAAGTGAAAGAATATGGAGTATTGGCAACAGGTCACCATGGCAACACATGTTTTCGTATGTTGTTGTTGTTATAGTTTGTTAGGAGGTCCCCATTGGGGGGTGACCTCAAAAGTGACCTTGAGAATTTTTTTAATATTTTATTGTTGATTTTTATTTAATTGTGATTTATTTATTTTTATGTGCATGTAGAGTCACTTTTATTAATTGTGTTTAGCATCCCTCTTAAGTTAATTTAAAAGTGTTTATCTAGTGCTAATTAGGATGTGACTAAAAGAAGGGAAGTAAATGTGAATTGGTAGCTTTAATGTGTGTTGGTTTGGGATGATTTTAGTTTGTTTTGGGTTGTGTGTACTCAATCTTCCTTTTGAAATTTGTATTTTTACCTTCTAGGCTATTTAGGAGACTTGTGAGACAAGCTAATCTTGTACTACACCTTTTAAATTCACCCACCCACATAGCCTATGATGTGAGGGACTTATCTTATGTCCTATTTTGTGTTTTAATGAAGGAAAAGGGAAATCAAGTGCACTTTTGTTACATGAGTAGTTAATTTTGTCTTTAAGGGGTGTGGGTTGGGTTGAGTATGTAAGAGAGTGCTCTTTTCCACAACCACTAATTTATTAATCTTTGGGGTTTCAGTTTAACTTTGGTGATGTAGGGTGGAGAATAAATGATGTGGCATCCTACATGGAGCCACATCATCTCCCTCTCCCTCTTTCCTATTTATTAAAATTTTTGTGGGTTACTTGTTTGGTTTTGGCTCTCTCATTTTAAAATTATTGCCTTTCGGAGTTCTTATTGGAGTTGAAGATTGCTTGGAATTTCTTGAGCTTGGAGGATTTTGGGACTTTCTTGTGAAGTGGATTCTTGCTATGGCAAGGTAGGGTCTTGCACCCTTGGTTTCTTCTCTTTTCTTGTATGTTTATGTGTTGAATGAATGTGTTTTCTTGCTTGATGTTGTTGGGTAGTGAAATGGCCTTAGGATGTGTATGAGATAGTGAAATGGGTATGACATATGTTGGGAGGCATAGGATCTTCTTTTGGGTGTTTAGGAGGGAGTGGGTTGGATGCCCCACATTGTTCTCATCTTTTTATTTTAGTTATGTGTGGGAGACATAAGAGTGAGGGAGGCATAAGAGATGTATTTCATTTGTAGGGAGGCATAATAAACTTTAGCGTTGATTGTTTTTTGGAGCTTTTTGAGGTGGGTATCTAAACCCTTGGGAGGCATAAGGGTATCCCCATATTCCTTTCTCTACTTGGCTTGTTTTAGAGCCATTGTTTTGGGGAAGTTGTGTTTTAAAATGAGTGTTTTGTGCTTATTTTCTTGTGTGAATTTTTCTTGGTAGTAAATGTTGAAGCCTTGTATTTTGGTTCCATGGTTATAAAATATTCCTTATTGTCTCATTGTTGGGGTTCGGGGGCCAATGAGGAAGTAAGATTCACTTCCTCATTGGAGTAATGGTTGGGTGGAGAGTGTTGCCTACTCCCTCATTTTTTTTTGTGTTTGATATTGGAAGATGGTGGATCTCAAAGGAGTCATGTTATTTTTTATTTGTAGCATTTGGAGAAAAGAAATATTAAATTCTATTATACTATTTGAAAGGCATATGATAGAAACATAAACTATATTTGTTCATATTATTGTATTGGTTGAAAGAAAGTCAAAATTTATGTGTAGTGGAAAAAAAGCCTTGAAATCTTGTTGTTATTCACCTTGTCATTAAATGGAATTATCCTTTAAACCTGATAGGGTAAAGAAAAATGTATGATTACTATTAAACCTTAGTCTCATTTGATTGTATAAATTTACTATAAATTCATTATAAATTTATAAGGGAAATAAAATTTTTATTTACCTCTCATAATGTTGCCATCAAATTCTCAAAGAAATTCTAATGGAAAGGTTATGGTCTAGTTTTACACTATTCAATTTTTAATATTATTACTTTTTCTATTAATAAATGATAATATTAGAATAATAATTGTTTTTATTGTTTATATATATACATATATATAATTTCAATATCTATATAAATGTATTAAATATAAAAGAAATGTTTAACAAAAGAAATTTTGTTTGGCTAAGTTGCCACAACCCAAAGTGTTGGGGGGGAAGTCGCTAACCCCACCTCCCACCCCATATACTATGGGATGGGGGGTGGGGTCGGTGATATCCTCCCCCACAATATTATTTAAACCCCCAACCCATTACAGTGCCCGCAAAACTTTAAACCCCACCGGTCATAGCACAATTTAAGTAGTGGGCCCTCTCTCTAAATATGGTCTAAGTAAACTGATTCTCCCACTTTTTTTAACAACCTTACATACATACATACATATATGTATATGTATATGTATATGTATATGTATATGTATATGTATATATATATATATATGTGTATGTGTGTGTGTGTGTGTGTGTGTGTGTGTGTGTGTGTGTGTCTTTTTCCCCAAGTATAAGTAAATACCATTCTACCTCTTCCTCTAAAATGGGGTAAAACCCCATATGCCCATTTGGGAAAATGCTAAAATAATGGGATAAACCAAATAAATAAATACATTGGAACCCTAGAAGAAAATGTAAATTGAACAAGAAAAGAAAAGAAGAATGTGCATCCTTCCGTGAGCTTGAGATTGACTCTCATGGCTGTCACCTCCTCCTCTACAAATCTGCAAAACTAAACAGAGAAACAATAAGCCAAAACAAAAGAGAAAAGAGTATTTCATAAGCATGCTTAGGGTTAGTTGAATCCCTAAATCTAAGGGCCCCAAATAAATACATCCAATGGATGAGATTCACCCCTACTAAAAGTAGGTGGGAAGTGGGTGAGAGAAATTCAAATTTTAATTTGCATAGGTACACTTTATTTTGGGGCCATTCTAGTGTGTAGGGGGTGTTGTTACTTTTAACCTAAATGTATTATTAGGGAGACCTTTTTTTATTTAATGTAAACTTTGACCCCTTTGTGGGTTTAATAAAAATTTAATATTTAATTAAATAGACCACAATACCCTTGGGATTAAATTGAGCAAGCCTAATTAAGGTTAAATTTAATTGTATTAAAACCAATGGTAAGGGAGCCTAAGTCTTTCTTTAGACTAACTCAATTTATTAAATGGAATTGAGAGACTTTATTATTTTATTTTAAAATGATTTAACATAATATTAATTATGTTAACTTAATGTAATTTCAAAACTAGAATGTGATGACCATAAACTTAAATCTAATGTTGCAAGTGATCTTTAAAAAAACAAATTATTCCCTAATTTTTCTAGTTTGACCTAGGTTTGTCTTGGGTTTTGTGTGGGTATTTTTGTGGGCGTTCCAACATACATTAACCCATACAATTCTCAAACCAAACACAGTCACCTAAATGACTTGGAAGCACCTATGTATAGTAACACATCACTATAGATCCATTCCCAATCACCCAAAACATATCATATTAGTTTCACATATCTTGGAAACACATATAATTGTTAGTGTATGATATTTATTTTCCATTTATTTTTTATTTACCTGGAGTTTTCCTACATTCATGGGATATGCTTTCGTAGGTGTACCAGTTATGTTGACTTAAATTAAAAGTTATGTTGAGTTAGATTACCAATTGTGTTAAGTTAGCTTACTAATTGTGTGGAGTCAACTCTAATTCTAGTATCAGTTAGTGAAATTTATTCACCACTGATATAGGAAGAGTTTGCACATTCACCTCCTATATGTACATAACTTGCATCATTCTATATCATGGAGCATATGGAGCATTGAGTTGATTAGGAGTCATTCTTATCTTGTGAGTTCTTGATCATATTACATCTTATTGTTAGTTATTTTTATTTATGTAATTACTAGTGCATTTGTTTTTCGTTAGAGATCCTCTGAGAAACTCTAATATGGTAGCAGATTGATTTTGGTGACACATTTTCTATTAGTGGGTTATTGTTAGTTTTTGAATAGTTCGTTTGTGAAACTAAAAATTAACATGCAAAATATTTGACTCTATCTTGGTTATTTTTAGTTGTGATTTTTGGTGTTTTTTAATATACAAGTTAAGGGTTGTTAAAAATTTCATGGGTTTCCAAAAATATTCCAAAAAACCTCAGAAATTGTTTTAGGGGTTTTTCCAAGAAATTTGTGCAGTTCCATTGTTTAGTACATTGCAGGTTTCATCATAGACTCACCTTAGCTTTTGGTTCTTGGAGTATATCGTTTGATTCATATTGAAGGTGGATCTCTTTTGGCTTATGTTTAATGTGACACATATATCCAACTAGGGTTTTGACTTTGTTTTTGGTCTGAAAACTCTTTTTTTCCGTAATATGTTGCAGATCTAAAGTATTGCACACCTACATTTGAGTATTTTCCCTCTCAAAGGTCATCATACACAAGGTTTCCTCTTTCACTTCCCAAATACCTTTCTAAGTAGAGAAAATATTATGTGTTTTGATTTGGCTTTTGGATGGGCAGCAGATTTGGAGTTTTCAGATCTTTTCCTCATCTTAGGTGGTTTATATAACCTTATTCTTACATGTCTAGGGTTATATTTGGCCTCTTGAAGGCTTGCAACTTTAAACAAGGTATAAATTCCCCCATTTTAAGTTTTTTCAGTCAAAGGAGGCACAATATTAGTCCAACACAAGTGAAAATCAGAAATTTCTTCAAAAACATCCATGTAAATCTTCTTTTGTCTGTGGCAACGCTCAACTGAAGGAGGAGAACTGAAACTTGTGTTTCCATCTTCAAAATGTCTTTAAAACTATTATCCATTTTTTTCCCACAAGAAAAATGGACAACTTACATGATTCATTCATGTGAGATTGCATTTCCGAATCGACCGAATAGGTTCCCCTATCCTTTTCAGGTAGGCTAGGGGGAAATTAAAAAACTAGGCAAAAATGTAAAAGTCTAAAATCCCCTAAATTTAAAATGTCTGAAACCCAAAGTCTGAATTTCATACTTTTGGTTTTCTGAGGTTCAGAGGTTTTATGTGCCCAAATGGATAAAAAAATCCTGAGATCCTGAAATCCTGAAAATCCCAAAATCCCAAAATCTTGAAATCCCGAAAATGTAAAAGTTCGAAACCTAAAGTCCGAATTTCAAACTTCGGGGTTTTGGAGTTTCAGAGTTTTCAAGTGCTCAAACAGATGATAAGTAACTTGATCTTTGAAATGAAAAGGTCTGAAATTTGGAACAGTTTTCAGGGGTTGCAAGGCATTTCAGAGTCCGAAAGGAGAAGATCAACCCCCAACCATTAATACAGTATGACACCCCAATCTTCATATGGCCATAACTTTTGATAGGGAGCTTGGATTTGCATAAGAGAGGACTTTCTAGAAAGATCTTAATTTGAGTGTGACAAAGTTATTCAAAATGAAGAAATACAATCTACCATTTTTAGAGGGTGTTCCAAGTTTATCACCCACCACAATGATGAAGTATGGGCTTCTTTTTTTGCTCAACAAAGAAAAGAACAATGAGGTATGGGTTTTGTAGTGGTACCCATCATTTTTGCTAGTTATTTTAATGCATTTTTGGGTGGTTGAAGAAATATTTTTAATTCTTCTCTCCCACTTTCTCTCATTCTTTATATATATTGTAAGGAGGGGCATTTTTCTAAGGTTGGACAATTTTGCTTTGTACCCTCCCTTATTCTCTTGTCTGTAAGTGGATTTTTGGAGTTAAAACCTCCCATTCAAGTTGTAATGCAATTTTTTCCTCTTGGCCATTGTAATGCACTGTATAAAAAATTTGGAGTGATAATACAAGTCTGTGGATGAATTTTAACCCTTCCTTGTGTTCATTTCTTCCTTCTGATATCTTATTCCAATCTTGGTTATCTATGCATGGTTATTGTGTTACATGTTTAATGGTTTGTGTTTAAAAGTTAGTGGATTGATCTGTGGTGTATTTTCATCCTTCTTAGTTTGATTGTGGTTTCCATCTCCATGCAAAGTAGGTGTTCAACATTCCTTTTGGTGCATCACCTTTGTTAGATTAGGTTTAATTTCTTGTAATATTCTTAACCCTGTCTCCTTGGAAAGTTAGAGTAGACATTAAGGGGATCCGCTACAATTTGAATGTGTGCATCAGAATAGAGGAATAATAACTGGCCTTCATCTAGAGATATTTCCTAATTGTGAAGTCCCACACTCTGGGAAAAGCTCCATGTTATGCAATCACACAGACATTTTCAACCCATCAAGTTACAAACAATCAGGGGTGTTGTGATTAATCATCAATATAAACATAGCCCAAGAACCTATAAAACCTCTCTCATCTCAAAACTCCCTCCTCACACAACTATAGTGACTCTATGGCAGCTACAAGCAAACAACAAACGCAATAAACTATAATAATTGTTATGTTTTCTCAAACCTAAAATTTCTCTTTGTTCCTCTCTCCACATGGACTCCACTTTCAAGGAGTAAATTACATTACTTTTCTCATTTTGAGATTTCCTTATTTCTAATATCAACATTTTATGGTTTTGAAATATAATTCGATTTGGAGAAATCGTATCAAGAGATAATTAAGTGTTTTTTTTTAACTTGTATCTTCGTGGGTCGAATACAAAGGGTGAGGTCTGAGTTAGTAGGAGGTCAATTCCCACTAACAAACTAAACCAATCTATTCTTCACTCATTTATGGTTCCAACGAGTATATGCATGATACCCTTTCCTCTCATTTTTGGCATTTTTTAATTAGTTTGCAAATATTTAATTAAATAAGCCATTAATTGTAGGAAATAGTTTTTGTTATAACTTTTGACTAGTATCTTGGATTTGAGCATCGTTCTAGTCAAAAGTTCATGTTTTCTTGCACTCTTTATGATGGTTATATTTAATATTTAAATGCACTAATTTATAAAGTTCCACATTTTGGGGTGTTCTTACAAAACTCATTGGGGACTTATATTTTTTGCACTAAGCTATACACTACCATTTGGGATAATTTTGGGGGTTTATCTGCATTATGGAGTCTCATTGTTCTATTTTTATGCTCAAATATAGCACTTTTCTATCTCATAAGGAAGTAATTATCAATCAATGCACCATGCATGGTTTGTTTCCCTACCTTCATGGTCTTGTTCCTAATCCTGATGAGCCTCTACAGAAGAATGAGTGGTTTAATCAAAATGATAAGGTCTATGGCCTACTCGGTCTAACTATTTTTAGGGATACATTAGGTTTTTTAAAGCACACTGTATGCCCTTTCATTACTTAGACCATTATGCAATGACCGTATCGTGACATCATTTCACCATCTGAGAGTGACGCTTCCCTAGAACACTCTAGTGCAACAATATATTCTTCCCCTTCTCACATCCATTTCATTGTTGAGTTTTCTTTTTCATATTTTTCTACTCATGAGTCCCATGTTGACCATTTTCCATAGGATCTTGTTATTGAGCACACTCTCCCTATTATTTCCTCCATAGATCTCATTTTTGTCCATGTTCATGCTTCCATTCACTCTCCATAATAGTGTTCAATTGGAGAACCTTCCTCTGAGACAGATGTGACCGTTTCCTCCTATGCTCCATTTCATTTTGAATACTAAGTTGACTACAATCCACATACATTGGTTGCTAACTTTGATTTCAATGTAGCTTCATCTTGGACATCTAATAGCTCTTCATAATAGTATTCTACTCCAACTTCCTATTGTGATGCTAATACATTCTTGTCATACATTTCTCACATTGAGAAACCCCATTGGGATGAGCATATTCCCAACTTGAGCTATCTATTTGTATATTCCACTTGTGTTTCATTATAGGAATATTCTCTGATTGATCCATCAAACAATCTAGAGGACCAATTCATCTCTCTTGTTGGGAGTTCTTGTCTTGGGACATTTGTCACTTCCACTATTTCATATATGTTTCATGATCCACCTATTCTTGTGGATCCCTTTGTGATGGTTATTGGGCCCCCACCATTTTCTTTCTATGACACGTATACTATAATGGAATTCCCATTGTATGTTTGTGCACACTTTTTCCAGATCTATACTACCTTTCAAGTTATAGACTATATGTAAAGATCATAGTATTTTAGTACTTCTTTTTCCTTTTGTGGAGTGGGCCGAATTTTAGTACTCCGTTTTTGGTCCTTCCCAAGGGTATGAACATTGTTCAGTTATAGGTGGATTCTCGTCAGTATTTACACGGAGGACCACATCATCAACACTCTTCTTATGGGATCTTCTTGTCCTAACTTCTTTCTCTATCTACTATGGGGGATGATCATTGTATGTTGGTACCTCATCAGGCTAAGTTACCAGGAGCCACCACTACTTCTTCTTCTCTATCTTTCTTCAGTGAGTTACTTTCTCTCTTTTAGGGGGAAGTTTTTTCCCATTGGGTTTTCTCCTTTTACTCTATATTTATGAGATATTTTCATTGTAATTGGGTACCTCATCAAGCCATTTTATCATGATCCACTTTCCTTTTTCACATTGCACATAAGTTGTTCTTATGGGGGGTGTTAGTGTAGGATATTTATTTATTGTGTATTTGTTTATTTACTTGGATCTTTCCTACACTCATGGGATATGCTTTCTTCAATGTATTAGTTATGTTGAGTTAGCTTACTAGTTGTGTTATGGAGTCAACTCTACTTCTAGTATCATTTAGTGAGAGTTATTCCCCACTGATCTAGAATGAGGTTGCACATTCACCTCCTATATGTACATCACTTGCATCATTATATCTTATGGAGCATATGGATCATTGAGTAATTTTGAGCCATTATTATCTTGTGATTTCTTGATCATATTGTATCTTATTTTTAGTTATTGTGATTTCTTCAATTACTTGTCCATTTGTTTTTCATTAGAAGGAGAGACATGGCATGCAAAAGCATAAGGAAGTATTTCAAAAATCAGTTAAAAAAAGGAAAAATAAATAAAAGAGACTTCAATAGGAGAAAACACAAGTTTAATACAAACCCCAACTTCATCGATTTTCTATAAATCTATCAAAGATGAACACAAAAAACCATCCTATGATCCCATGAAATAGTCCAAGATCATGATAATCATGCCCAGAGATGTTAGTAACATTGCAAGCAACTATAGAGAAGTGAAACATTTGAGAGATCCAAAGTCAAGCCCACGAGAGCACCAATATCTACTCCTCTTCAGTCTCTAAAACATACAATTCAAGGACATAATTGAATGAGTCTTGTTTGATGTCATGACAGAGAAGAGTTGTGACAAGATTATAGAAGGTTACAATGCAGATGATGAATTTGATATAAAATGCCCACAGGATCATCTGTATCTCACTATAGGAGCATACCGATCTCACCTCTTCATCCACAAACTAGGAAATGATGACTCAGAAGAAGAATTACCTAAATCAGAAGATGAATACAATGATGTTTTGGGGTTACTTTTATAAAAACAATGCAAAAAAGGGGGAATGTTAGAGTATTCAATTATCTTTTGTGACTTTCCACATTCAACGACTGTCCAACTACTGTTTCTATTAGTATTCTACTCTTCATATAGACATGTATAAATAAACATGTATGATATGTATTAATCATCAATTCAAGATTATTCATTTTCTATCAATCCTTGTACAATTCATAGTATTCTAGAACCCTCGTTATTCATTCTAACATCACTTTCAGGGTCCTCATAGGCCCCCGATAAGGTTTATCACTTATCTTTTGTGAATTATCATTATATCCATGTAAATTTAATCTTATCAACCTTAAAAAGGTCATGCATCTAATTGAGGAAGGTCCCCTAACCATAACATATACTAATCATTTTTGAAACATTTATCTTTATATGAAAGAAAGATGATTACTTAATTATTAATAGCTAGACAATGTATCCCATAACATTGAAAATGGCTTTGTAATGTCATTTACTATATGTATCAATTCGATTTGAGTTCTACATGGTTTATATAGCCAACACATGGATTTGATCGCATTTCCCTGTATATATTTTGGTAATCATGGTGGGACCTACATATATGAGAAATCGATCTTTTTATCTAACTTATGGTTTTTGAGGATTTACAATTATTATTATTTCATTTTTCTAACATGTTTGTTATATAGTAAATTCATTTTTTACATATTTTTTCCAAAAAAATAATCACATTTGAATTACCTAGGAAACAATGGTGTGATCAGAGTGTAATTTTTTTCCACGGTTAAAATAAAAAAGAATGTAAAAGTAATATGTTGTTTCCTTTCCTAATTGAATTGTGTGTGATCTTATTTGACGGCTACAAGGGATCAAGATGACCCTGGGCCATTCAAAAATTCACATAGTGGAAAGAAACAATTAATTTTCTCTTATTTTATTTAATAGCCTTCATGACATCTACACGCATGTTCTCTCAAGGAGCTTACAACCTCTCTATAGGATTACTTCAAAAAATCTTCGGTGTCTCTCCTAGCGACCTAACCAATAGTACATTCATAAAATTCACAAACCATCCTTTTATCCTTTTCATATTGACCTCTGTGAGTGGTGAAATTGACCTTATTTTATAGCCACACCTTTCTTATTCTCTTTCCAACTTGGCTTCTTCTAGATACTTCAAGGTTTTTATAACACCCACTTAGAAACAAACACAAGGATAACACAGGTAAATAATGGATTTTTTTTTTTTTACTTACTAGGAGTTTACATGACACCACAGGTGATCACAATGGGCCAGGGAAAATTTTAGTGGCGAATATTCGTAATATGGCGAATATTCCATTTTTGAAAATTTTGAAAAGGTGAATTTTTTGGCACGGGCTAGTGACCTATTCGCCTAAAAAGTACACTTTAATTTTTTTTAGGGGTTGGCTTCACCTACCCTTGAAAAATATCCCCTATATAAACCTAGATTATTCGCCAGGTAGAACACTTCTACTTCACATTTTTCAACAATATGATATATCCCGTATTATAGACGTGCGACAAGGGGGTAAGTTATTGATGCGTGACAAGGAGGGTTTGCAGACAAGGAGATACTATAGATATTGATGCATAGTAGACGCATGAAAAATATTTTGTTGACGAGCGACATGGAGTTTTTTTCGATGAGCAAGAAGAGGGCAAAGGTTGCAGACGCGCGACAGGATATTTGCTGTCGCGCGTCAATAGACCTTAGTGACCACGCGTCACTAAGGCCTATTGACACGCGTCATAGGCCTTAGTGACGCGCGTCAATAGGCCTTAGTGACGCGCGTCAACAGGCCTTAGTGATGCGTGTCACTAAGGCCTATTAACGCACATCACTAAGGTCTGTTGACGCGCGTCACAGGCCTTAGTGACGCGCGTCAATAGGCCTTAGTGACGCGCGTCACTAAGGCTTGTTGACGCGCGTCACTAAGGCCTATTGACGCACGTCACTAAGGCCTATTGACACGCGTCACTAAGGCCTGTGACGTGCATCAATAGGCCTTAGTGACGCGCATCAATAGGCCTTAGTGACGCGCATCACTAAGGCCTATTGACGCGCGTCACTAAGGCCTATTGACGCGCATCACTAAGGCCTGTTGACGCGCGTCACTGCATTTTTTTGACGCGCGACAAGGAGGTACAATAGATATTGACGCATAGCAGACGCACGACAAAGAGTTTGTTGATGCGCGACACGGAGATTTTTTGATGAGAAAGCAGAGGTCGGAGGCTGTAGACGCGCGACGGAAGATTTTGCTGTCGCGCGTCAAAAAATGTAGTGACACGCGTCAATAGACCTTAGTGATGCTCGTCAATAGGTCTATTGACATGTGTCACTAAGGTCTATTGACGCGCGTCACTGCATTTTTTGACGCGCGACAGCAAAATCTCCCGTCGCGCGTCTGCAGCCTTCTGTCGCAGTGCTTGATAATCAGGTGAAATTTTTTCATACAACCCCCAAAACAATTCACCTTCCCGTGAAACTGGTTCCAGGGATATTTGCCAGGTATTCTCCACCTCCGATTTCTAGGAGGTCTCTTAAAATGAACCCTGCAATGGGCTAAAGCCAACTCTTAATAAGCTCAACACAAAAATGACCACCTAGGCACAAGGGAACATATGACACTCATCACGAACAATTCACTTTCCCTTTTGACAAGACACAACATAATAGTCCAACCACAGAACACACTTATAGATAAGGGCATCCCATGGTGAAAAATATTTTAAGGTTACTTATCTACTAAAGACGTATCTCAAATCTTAACTTATGTTTGAGAAGATTTATGTTATGATTCGCACAATTCTTCATACGAAGCTATATTTCTTCCTTTTATACTAATGAGTAATTAGTTTAAGATCATCTCTAAAATGTCAATTACCTTTTTAAATTTTTGTATTTAATAAACGAGGTATTCAAATCCACAAGGCTATCTATCCAAACTCACGTTACTGAAACTCATTTCATACCTCCATTCCAAAAGGAGATGATCATAAGCTCCAATTAAAGTGGAGTATTTTTTAGGTTTAGAACTATATCCTCCTTGTGCAAGGATCAAAATCTAACCACACTTAAGAGAAGATTACAATGTACCTTGGAAAAGGTTATTTGAAGGATGTAGAATTGAATTCATCTTCATGATCTCATTAGTTATTAACCAGTATTTTATTGAGGCTTAAGAATTTATCTGGATTAGATAGAATATTCATTTAGGCTTCTCTTGATTAAGTTTGACAAAATAATACATATTAGGTTTCAAACAGATGATTTAGATTTAATGGTTTTTTAATCAATTTCCCCTTTCTTATGATTACCTAGTTATTCCCAAAGGCTAATCAATGATGACACCCTAATATCATGTTACATCCCACAACAATAAGGATAAAGTATATTAGTACAGTTTATGGGTAGGAGGTAAATTCTTTTCAACCCAAGTAGATAACTCCCTTTTCTTCGACATAAAGACACTTGATTTCATCTAGAATATCACAACTTATTTTTTTACTTCTATAAATATTACCAAACCCATTTTATATGCTTAGAATCGCATTAATGCCATGACTGAGAAAGGTTACTACAAAAAATTATAACTCAAGAGAAAAGTTTACCCTTACTCATTTGTGAAAACTATACATGGTTACATCATTTCTATCCAACACGGCACACAAACCAAAGGTGGAAAAATATTGTATTGAACTTTGACTCAGGAACAAGAAGGTAAACAAAATTGGTCAAGCAATGCTATACTATTTTCAAGATTTCTATACTACTATAAAAAATAATCATAAAAATGTTTTGATCAATTTATATCTTTCACAATAATATTTACAAGTTTTAGTTTCACCTAGTTATGAAAACAATACTCCACAATACAGATTTCTAAGGCATTAAGCCCCTTCTAAAATTTCCACAAAAACCATACTAGATTCTTACAACACACTAATCATTTGAACAAAATAACTCCATAAGAAAACCGATGCAACTTCCTACAAGCCTTTCCCTCATCTACTCGCAAATCCATCTACACATTTATTGGCTAAGTCAATTCACAAGAACTGAGCATGTTAAGCATCACACAATAAAACATTATGCTACTTTTAACAATATCATGAAAATAAATCTTTTATTTCAAGAAATAGATCCAAGCCCTAGCCACCATTCATCTTCTTAAGGTGAAACAACATTTCCTCCATGCCACTAAGATGGAAAATTCACATGCTTCAGCTAAGCACAAAGTTTATAAACCACAAAATTTAACAAAAAATCAAGTAGGACAAAATACATTACAAGTTAGAAATAAAATTTCATGTGTATTGGGAGTTCAATCATGTAATCATACAGATTATATAATTAAAATTTGATACACAACCCATTATTACCATACTCAATGTCACTTCTTATATAAGCAACAATATGTACCCCCCCAAATGACAATGTAATGTCCCCTTTCCTACACCAAATTCCTAAGGGCCAATCTGAGTCAGAGCCTTAGTCATACCCAAGGGGTTGTGGACACTAGGAGCTATTAGGTATGAATATCTAGTCCATTTTTTTTTATAATTCTTCATTGACATATGCAAAAAGGTGTGTTGGAAGGACTAGATGTTACATTTTGTCATTAGGAAGGGGCCATATGGTACTAATATTCTAATTTTGCATTTGGGAGTCACTTTTGGACCATGGTGACTAAAAAAGTGAAAATTAACTTAAGTAACTTTTATTTTACTGGCCCTTCCAAGGGAAAAATGTGACTAGGGTTTATTGGGGCTCTTTTGCCTTAGATAAGTTATATAAGGAGCTGGGGGAGAAAGTAAGGGGAATTTTTGCATACCTAATCATATTATTTCATTTGCAACTGTTGTTTTCAAATCTACAACTTGTGGAGTGAAATCCCACAGGAACCCTAGCTAGCAGGGCATTCTTCGGTAGTGAGAGATCTACCCTAGCTTGTCATTTTGGAGTTGTTTTCAGGGTTGATTTACAGAGATATTTACAGAGGTTTCAGAGGAAGGGTTTTGAGGGTTTTGGAGAAATTTGTGGAAGATAATCAGAGGGTTTTTAGATCAGATTTACGGAAGCTATTTGAGTAGGGTTTAGCATCACTGAGAAGGACCTTTCATCAATTTCCATCCCTTTTCCAAGCTAGGTGGCTTGTTTGGAATATTGCAGCCTTTATTTGAAGGGTTTCCAGTTGGCCATTTTCATATTTGAAGGTTGAAATATCATCTCCTATGTTTGTAAATGTTCTTTCCAAAGTCTCATAATTTTTTCACTTGTATTTGGAGAGTTACGAATTTCAGAATTTTTCCAGTTGTCTAGGGCAAGCTGTAATTTTCTAGCAGCATTTTATTATCTAAAAAATTCCAAAAATAGTTTTCTTATGTTATTTATAATATTAGAAATCTCTCTTTAAATTTTCAAGTAATTCGGGTGGATATTTTGGGAGATATTAATTTTCTTTAGTTTTCTGCTCTAACTATAAAAAACTACAAAAATAAGTATTTTATTTGGTTGCAAATTTTCACTATTTTGTGCATTTTTAAGTGGTATCCCACAAGGGCTATTTCAATGGTATCAGAGCAGTTGTTTCTCTAGTCAGTTGGGATTGAAATATGGGAGACAAAGACAGAGAGGATATAGGTGTACATTTGATGAAACAATTGTTCACCAACATGGTAAAGCAACAAGAAACTACCAATCTCTATTTGTGCCATCTCACTGAGAGATTAGCACATGACAAGATTGATGCTCATGTAGAAAGAGGAAAAAATAGAAATAGGGGAAAACATGGTCAAAGAGGTGAGGGTGGACATTCAGGGCAGCGGTATCCCCATTCTTCTACCAGGCCTTTGGAGTTTCACGAAACTTCTTTCTTGAAGGATCCAGAGGTTTCACAGGTACGGAAGCTAGTGGATATTGTAGATGAGGAGTCTTTTTGGGAATGATACCATACCTTAAGTGATGGCTTTCGTGACAACATTCCATTCTAGGAATATTGCAAAATGAATATAGGCAACAGGCCTAGGAGAGATCATCAGGTACAAGTACCAGAGATGTAAAAAATATTGGGATAGATTTCTATTCCACACTTCGATGGTTCTAATAAGTGTAATGCATAGTCTTGGGTTCAGAAGTTGAAGACATAATTTGACTTGAATCCCTATGTGTGAGGAAGATGCAATTGAGTTTTCAATCTTACATCTTAAGGGAGATGCTCATGATTGGTGGCATCATGGGTTGATTACACAGGGAAACATATACATCATGACTTATACACAGTTCACAAAGAGGCTATTGAGCAAATTTGATAGGAGAGATCCCGATAGGTATTTTAGAGAGTTGACTCATTTGAGGTAGACTAGTTCCTTGGATCAGTATATCACATATTTTCAGAGACTATCGGTCATGGTACCTATTGTTACAGAGATGAGGTTGATTTCCCTAATCATAGCAGGTTTGACAGATGCTCTCATTGGATTTGTGAAGGCATTTGATCCTTCTTCTTTGCATGAGGCTATTAGGAGAGCTCGTGACTTGGAGTTATCCACTCCTAAGTCAAGGTTTTCACCTCGAGTGTAGCCTAAGGGTTTCCATTTCAAAATTTATGGTTCACAACCGAAGGTACCTCCACCTAGGCAAGATACAACCTACAAACCATTTGGATCTAAAGAGGACAAAGAGGAATTGATGTGAAAGAAACTCTGCTTCGATTTCCATACACCTTGGGTTCTAGGTGTTTCACCTGATTTCTTAGTTTTTCAAAAAAGTACTTGACGAAATAGATAAGGTAAAGGTGGTAAGAGGAATACTTGGTTTGGGATGGTTGTAGGTTGTATGCGCACGTATCTGAATCCTAAATCGAAGTGATTGTGAGACCTTCCTTTTGGATAGGAGGAACTACATGTATAAGAATCAAAGCAAGACCACCAAAGATAGTTAAAAAATATATGCAGTGGACTACCTAGCATGTGCTAGATCCTGGAAGTGTGATACTTCCTAGATGGCCGTCAGTCCACTGTTTAAACAATTTAATGCTAAAATAAAGTAAATATTGTCCTACTGTAGTATAATATGATTTAAGCATCTCATACAAACGCAATAGGCTAGATCTAATCTAATAGGCTAGGCTAGAAGGATATCTAGAGGTCAAGTATGTTGGTTATAGGTGAATCTGAGCTAACAGGCTAGGTTAGGTACAGATCTAAAGGTCAAATAGGTGTTTGGGCAGGTATATGTCAGAGACAATGAGGTTAGGTTGAATGTGAGTCACAAATAGGTTGTTTTTTTGGCAAAGACTAGGGAAAATAGAGACTGACCACGGTTTTAAGTAACCGGAGATAGTTATAAAGAACTGGTGGTGGTTAGGTCAAAGACTGGTAAAGTTACACAGTCCGGGCTTTAAAGGTTCTTAGGCAAGAATGGGGTTAGTAGAAGGTGTTGGGTGGTCACAGAGGAGGTATAGGTATGTCGTGAAGGTCTAGGGTTGGTGAGGAAGTCAAGTGGGTGGTTGGGCGAGGTATTTCAATGGTTGGGTAAGGAGGGTGCCTGAAACTAGATAGGAGGAATGAAGAAATGGTAAAAGGGATAAGATCCTTTGTCAGGAGTAGTACCATTGTTAATAAAAAACTGAAATAGATGAGAGGGAAACAATTACTTTTTGGTGAGCTAATGATCTGAAGCTTGGTGGAAGGGTGGCGGTGTTGGAAGGTGTTGAGAATTGGCTTCACTATTGTCCCAGTGAACCTGGTTGTCTTGGCTGATCACAAATTAATCCTTGTTTTGCTACTGCATCTGAAAAGATCAAACTCGCAATAAGGAAATCCAATGCCGAAGGTTCAACCCTGATTACAAAGGTTCAGATGGGTCTATATAGGTTGTTTGGTTAATTGTGGCATAATCGGTGTCAGTTTAGGGTGAACTGGCATCGGTTTAGGGTGAACCGACATCGGTTTAGGTGAGATACCTTGGGTTGTTCAAAAGCTTCTTGGGAAGTTATTCCGCCATTTGATAAGGGTCTCTTCTTTTCTTAGCACATAAACTGATCTTAGGAGGATTTTAATGTGAAGTGAGGGGATGGGTCTAATGTTAGGTTTTTTTTGGGCATTGGTTTAGGGTTTAGGTTAATGGGTCAAATGATGGGGTGGTTAGGTGAAGTGTATTTAATAAAGGAAATTTTATTAAATAGGTGTGTGAGGGTGGTGAATTAATTTAATGTAAATAATTAAATTAATGTGTGTGGGTAAAAGGTCATTAACTTAATTAAATTAATTAAATTAATGTGTATTGAGGTAAATGGTATTAATTTAATTAAAATGTGTGGGGTACATGAGGTAGGTGATTATAGGGCTGCACTAGGGGACCAAGGTGATTACGACACAATTTTGGTGTCTACATTTTGCCCCTTCTTGCTGCGTAGCTTATATTGGTAAGCGACGTGAACAAAAATAGAGTGTGGTTGCCCCAAATGGGAATGAGGGTGATCCCCCTCAAACCAGGAACTGATGAGGTGACAGGTTGAATCGGCGAGTTGTTTGATAAAAGTGGATGTGAAGTAGAATAGTGAAAAATGGGTAAAAGAGTAAAGGGTCAATCAGGCATAGAGGTAAACAGGTAAACGAGCCAAGGGAAAAGGTAGTGGTAGTTAAACGCACGCACATGTATAAACTGCGACATGGTACCAGGTTGAAGATCTTGCAAATGCTACATCGTCTAAGGTTGATAGGTTTATTCAAACGAGGTTGAAGTGATTTCAGTATCCAAGGTATAGGATATGTCAAGAAGCACAACATAGGTTACGTGCGGGAACATTTAGGTATGTTCCAGTACACCAAAGGTAGGGTCAAGATAAACGGTCATGGAAATAGGCTAGGTAAGGTCATTAGGTCAAACAACATAGGTAACGGTGTCACAAGGTATAGCAAACACATGAGGTCAAAGGTCAAAAATATTTTTCCAGGTCTAGGTAGATAGGTCACATCACGGGTAAGGCTGAGGTAGGGGTAAAATAATGAGGCTTCAATAGCCAACAAGGTCCAGTTGAATAAGGTGGAGGTCTAGAGGGGAAGTTAAATTGGTCCCGGTTGGGGTATGGGAGGTAAAAGAAAAAGGAGGTAAGGAAAATGAGGTCAATGTGAGGGTAAGGAGTATGCAGGGGAACCGATAGCAGTTAGGTTTAATCGATGATAGTGGAGAGGAACTGGTGGTAGTTGTATAGGGAATCAGACCGGTAGCAGTCAAGGGTTAACCAACATCGGTTTAGTCAGGTAGGGTATAAAAAGTGAAAAACCCACGTTTTGAAAATTCGTTTGTGTATTGCTAAAAGGAGAAAAGGATAGGAAGAGAGAGAAGAGGAAGAGGAAAAAATAAAGCGTCAAAGAGCTTGGTTGGAAAGCCACGTAGGTGGGATTGGTTGAGTGGGAGGTGGGGATAGAAGATCAGATGGAGTGAGTTGATTGGTGTGGAGATTTGGTGGTGATTTGGCGATGGCAGGGGTAGGAGAGGGATCAAGTGGACTAGTGTGGCGGCTGGAGGTGCCACCACATTGATGGCAGCATGATACAGTAAGATCTGAACCTTTTGTTTGAGTTGTTTGTCAATTTGGTGAAAATATATAAAATGTTAAAAATGGGGGTTGGGGGGTGAAAAATTTGAATTTAAGGGAAAAAGAGGGGGAAATGGGAATGGGGAAGGCAGAAGTTGGGTTAAAAGGGGGAAAGAGGGATAATGATGAGGTAAGGAGGATTTGGGTGGGTAGAATGGGTAGGGGGGAAGAAAATAGTGTTAAGGGATTGCGGCGGGTTGCACGACAGTGACCGACGATGGTCAGCATGTGGCTGACGTTAGCGGGTAGTGACCAGTATCGGTCACAAGAATAGTGACTGATGCTGGTCAAAGAGAGACCATGGTCGGTCTAGGGATAACCGGGGTCGGTTAATCCTAGGTGTGAATTGGGATAAAAAGGGGAAGAGAGTAAGAGTAAGGTGGGAAAGAAGTTAGGTGAGAGGGGAAGGGTATAGGGTGAGAAAGTAGAGTAGGTGGGTAAGGGTTGAGGGTGGTTTCGGGTGAGGGTAGGGTAGATAGTTTTGGGTGGATGGGTTAGGGTAGGTGTAGATGAGGGTTAGGGTAGATAGGTAGGGGAGATGGGTTTGGGTAGGTGTGGGTGAGGGTTAGGGTAGATAGGTAGAGGAGATGGGTTTGGGTAGGTGTGTGGGAGATGGGTTTGGGTAGGTGGGTTCAGGTGAAGGGGTTCGGGTAGGTGTGGGTGAGGGTTAGGGTAGATGGGGTAAAAAATAACGTAAGTTGGGAAGGTGGACTAATATAGTGCTTTTGTGGGATGCAGGCCTGAGACGAGCTGCAGATGAGGGACCAGGTGCTACCCTTATTATTGACATTACAGGCAAGCATGAAGCGGGAGGAGTGGTGGCATGTTACAAAGGTGGGGTTGATAGGGGTGAGGCGCTACTGGCGTTTAGTCTGGGAGGTGAGTCTGATTGTTTTCCTCATCGATAGATGGGACTTGGTGACCAACACCTTCCATATGCTGATAGGTGAGATGACAATCACCTTGGAGGACATCTATAGGATCCTACGGTTGCCCATATTGGGGGTCCAGGTTTATTCTATCTCCTCAGAGGCATTTGAGGAGCTATTAGCACCTATTTTTGGTGAGGGTGTAGAAGACCTGACATTCCATAATGCTAGCATGAGCTATGGAGTGATGTATAAAGCTCATCCAAAGGAGATGAGGTTAGTGGTACTTTTGATGGAGATAATTTGATTCTTTGCACTATCGGATGCAGAGGGTGGGAGGTTCCCAAGGTAACTGATGGGAGTCTTTCATGACATGATGATACATCAGACATGGTTTGCATGGGCACCTACATTGCTGATGTATTAATAGAGAGTTATGTGCCTATGGACGACTACGTAGGTTTAGCATTTGTTGCACCGTACTACTACATTACTGGGCTTACAATCACATTGTGTGTGTTCGACCAGTGGGGATGCCCTGGGTAGATGCACTCCCATAGAGAGTTTTGAGAGTTGGGTACAAGTAGTGGGTACCGGCCATTGGAGAGGACCGAGGTGCTAGAGCTACGCATGATGTAGCTTACTACAGGAGGTTGTAGGAGGGGTTTTCTAGGGTGGACATCATTTGGAGGCCATATGTGGGCTTCCCCTCATATAGACAGATGGCCGTGGAGCTAGCTGGGCTACAGATACATTTATGGGTAGAGGGGAGGAGAGTAGGAGAGCATGAGCAGATACCCGTAGAGTGGGTTAGATGCCAGTTTAGATTGGTCTAGGGTG
This sequence comes from Taxus chinensis, assembly GCA_019776745.2. Taxonomy (NCBI): domain Eukaryota; kingdom Viridiplantae; phylum Streptophyta; class Pinopsida; order Cupressales; family Taxaceae; genus Taxus; species Taxus chinensis. The sequence continues at coordinate 522,065,070 of CM034156.1, read as the reverse complement.
TACTGCCTCCATTCCCTCAGTACCGAAGAGATGATGTGGAGAGACCTATGTCTCCACCAAGACCCACAGTGCTGACTGGGTAGGAGCAGTAACTAGTAGATGTACAAATTGATGATGCAGGGGTTACAGATGGGTACATGTAATGGTGGCCAGTACAGCTGAGAGCCATACCACCAAGGCCAGGGCAGCCAAACTTAGCCACCATCACAATTCAGAGAGATTCCCTACAGGGGCAGGTGGCTACTATGGTGACGTAACTTGGGATCATGCAGGGGAAGCTCACAAGTTCAGAGGCACAGGTTTCCATCTTACAGGCCCAGATAGTGACACTGTAGGCTCAGGCAGGGTAGGGATAGGTACCTATGCAGGCGGAGGTAGGGGGAGATGGAAATGGAGAGGAGGTAGGTAGAGATGGAGAGTAGATAGCCACCCTATAGGCATTAGTACTAGATTTACAGGGCCAGTTGGCCACAACACAGGGGTAGGTTATGGGTCTGTACGGCTAGCTGACCGTAGCACAGCCACATGCACAAATTCCAGGGTTGACTCAGGCTCTAGTACCGGCACAAGGATCAGTGCAGGTTCAGGGGGTCCCATTATATAGGTACCCATGTAGGTAGTGGGACCTATGGCACCTCCATAGACAATGCCCTGGGTCAGGTTCAGAGATGCCCTAGGAGAGGCACGGTATTACCAAGATCATTTGTTGGCTTCCGGGCTAGATGTGCCCTCCTATGTTGAGTATAGAGCACAACAGGCCTCCAGTGAGAGGACCAGCTCCTGCACTCATAGTGTGGAGAGTACAGGGGATCAACGAGCCCATGGATAGGGTCATGGTGGGGCCACTAGTGTACAAAGGCCAGCCCCAGGTGAGGGGCTATTAGTAGGAGGTGAGGTAGGCACCAAGCCCCAGACAGGTGCGGTAGAGGGGTCGGGAGAGACACAGGCATAGGGAGCATTCCCCGACATCAGATGGGGAGATGATTGACCTGCTATGAACTAGCATGCATGCCGATTCATTTTTGTATGTATTATATATGAGACCGGCTTGCGTGCTGAAGAGATTTTTTATTTATGATTATTTTTTTGTACATGATATCGGTCTGCGAGTCAAAGACATTTTTGTGTTGAATAGTGGCTTACGAGCCAGTGATGTATGAGAGACACTTGTATTTTTGAGATGAGTGTACAATATGTGATACACTGAGATGTATATGAGGAGATATATGAGGTTCATTTGATTATGTTTTGTGATGTCTATTGTATTTTACTTTATGATGACATGGATGTATTAGGCGAGTTAGGCATGACGAGTCAGGTTTGTTTAGGCATGGTGGAGTCAGGTTGGTTTAGGCATGGATTGAGTTAGGTCGGTTTAGGAATGGATTGAGTCAGGTCGGTGTAAGCATGGTTGAGTCAGATTATAGGCATGGATGAGTTAGGTTGTTAGGCATGGATCAATCAGGTTGTTTAGGCATGGTTGAGTTAGGTTATAGGCATGGATCGAGTCAAGTTGTTTAGGCATGGTCGAGTCAGGTGATAGGCATGGATTGAGTCAGGTTATAGGCATGGATTGAGTTAGGTTGTTTAGGCATGGTTTGAGTCAGGTTATAGGCATGGATTGAGTTAGGTTGGTTTAGGCATGGATGTTCATTTTGGTATTTGGATAACAAATGGAAATATAAATGCATGAGATGGTGTAAAATGTGGAAAATTCTGGTTATGTATGAAAATGTTATATAATAGAAGTGGTATAAGTTATGTGGTATATGGTTTAGATGTTGAGGTTTTTGATATGAACATGAAGTCAGGTAGAGGTGGGAACCGAGCTAACCTTCCAGGGCCCCATGCCCTAGAAGTGCTACCTACATAGTCCCGGTAAAAATGGACCTCAGACCGATGTAGTTCTCCCATAAGCTAGGGAAGAATATGAGAAGATAAAAGAATAGGTAGTCAGGTTGATAGTTAGGTTGGATTCAAGGTCATAGGTATGATTAGGTCAAGGTCGATTAGGTTAGGTGGAATATAGGTAGATAGGTATGGGTGAATTTAGGTCAATAGGTAGTGTTGATTCCTGGTCATAGGTATAATTACGTCAAGGTCGATTAGGTTAGGTGGAATATATGTAGATAGGTATGGGTGATTTGAGGTCGATAGGTAGTGAGAAGAAAACCCCAAAAGATAGGTATCGAGGGTCTAGTCCTATATAGGGAGATCAAAAGGTAACGAAGAAAAGAAAATATAGGAGGGGGGCAAGAAAGCCACCCGATTGGCAAGGATCAAAACGTATGAAACACATCTACAGATAGGCTAGTGAACGTAAGACCCTAAAGAATTTGCATGATTGATTACTCTAAAGGGGAAGAATAGTCACAGAATCACCAAATGTCATAGGTTCAACAGGTCCGTTGAGGTAGTATGAGGTGAAAAGACAATGGGTAAAGAGGTGAAGGTAATTGAGTCATAAAATGGGAAGTAAAATGCGTTGGGCAATAGAGCCAAGATCACCATAGGCAAGTCCATGACGAAAAAGGTTACTTTTATTTTTCTCTTTCTTTTTCTTTTTAGATAGACTGATTGATGTGGGAAGTCTATATCGGATGAATATATGTCTCCTTGAGGTATTTGTGAAGCTGATCAATAGGAAGATTTTGATTTTTAATTTTTGAGAAAATAGTCCTCTTTTTGGATAGACTATGTAGAAAGTTGTGAGCTTTTTATATATGTCTTTCGAGGGAGCAGTCTATTTATAGTGATAATTGAAGGCGGAAGATTTCCTTTTGAGGGATTCATCTTTTATATTGGAAGATGTCCTTATGAGGGATTCATCTTTTTTTTTTAGCTTTTAAGTCATGGACGAGATGATAACGAAGCATTTGGTTTTTGTTGAGAAGGCAAGGGTAAAAGACCATGGGATCTCATCTAAAAGAAGATGAAAAATTATTCACGAGAATTATTCCATGTGTAGAGCCGTTGTGCACATATTTAAGATAAGGCAAAAGGGTGACGGGTAATCACATGGTTCTTGTTTAGTCATTGGAGATGAGGGGTGGAAAAAAAGAAAGGTAAATGGCACTCAAGGGATGATCATGAAAGCGATAAATAGTGATGTAGGAATAGAATTCAACAATAGAATGGTTGAATATACAAGGCATTGAGGGCCTTGGGTTTGGGCTTACTATCAAGTGAAGACAAGCGATAAGCATATGATCCATAGTCATGGGTCACAATGTATGGTCCAAGCCAATTAGGAGAAAATTTTCCCCGTTTTCTTTTCTCTACTTTGGTTACGTGTTAATTTTCCTTTAGGATGATATCATTGACCTTGAAGGTGTGTTCATGGACACGTTTTTCATAGGCACGCTTGATGCATTTTTGGTAGATTTGAAGATGGTCGATGGCATGAAGACGATGTTCATCTAATAACTCAAGTTGTGCTAAACGGTCTTGGTGAAAGTCATCATCAGTGAGCATATCTTGAAGGGAGATACAAAGAGACAGGATCTGGACTTCGAGAGGAAAAATATCCTTAGTACCATAGACCAGAGAAAAGGGAGTGGCAACGGTGGAGGTACAAATACTAGTATGGTATGCCCAAAGAGCGAAAGGAATGTGCATGTGTCAATCCTTCCCAAAATAGTTCACCACTTTCATGAGAATTTTGTTTAGGATTTTGTTGGTGGATTCATCCTGGTCACTAGTTGGTGGGTAATATGGTGAGGAGAAGCTTAGTTGGATGCCGAAGGCATCGCAAAGTTTCTGTAGAGTTTTGTTTTTGAATTGTTTTCCATTATCAGTGATAAGGCGATGTGGAACACCGAAGTGACAAATAATGTGATGATTGATGAACTCACATATTTTCCCATCTTTAGTGGAGATGAGGGGTACATCTTCAACCCATTTCATGTAATATTCAGTAGTAGTGATGATCTATTGATGTCTTAGGGAGGAGTGAGGATTGATCTCTCTGACAAGATCCAAACCCCATTGAGAGATGGGCCAAAGGTCACGAATGACCTGTACGGCATGACTAGATGTGTGATGAAGATTGGCATGTTATTGGCATTTTACACAATGCTTAACGTAGTTGTAACAATCATGATTGAGGGTCAGACAGTAATAGCCTAGGTAAAGAATGCATTTAGCAACAGCAAGGCCACTGAAGTGACCTCCACATATGCCGTCGTGAATCTCTTTAATGGTATAGGGGATTTCAGAACTGGTGATTCATCATAAGAGAATACCGTCAAAGCCACATTTATAGAGGAGGCCACCCATTACAACATAATGAGAGGACCTTTTGAGAAAGGTGCGTTGTCCATTACGTGTGAGATCAAGAGGCAATATAGAAAGGGAAAGGTAGTCTGCAAGCTACTTATACCAAAGGTCTTGTGCATTCGCTGAGGTAGTTCGGATGAGGTTAACACAACAATATTTATAATAAGATCTAGGTATGTGTTTGATGGTAATAAATATGTCAGAATCATCAGGCAAAGTAGGTATTTCGGAATCGAGGCAGGCCATGGTATCCATGAATTTATTGGTGGAGTATGGAACGGTTTGAATTTTATAGTGGTCAAAGGTAGTCAACATGATGCCAACGTAACATTTGTACTCTTGAAGTATTTCATTATGACACTGATAAACGCTATTGACTTGGTTTACTACCAGTTGAGAATCACCAAAGATATTAATGGAATTGACATCTAAGGCATAGGCAGTCATAAGACCCAATACAAGTGCTTCGTATTCGGCAATATTATTGGTGCACTCGAATTCGAGTTTGAATGATAAGGGCATGGGTTCACCATCAAGAGGAATGAGGATAATGCCTACACCACCCCCATGCTGACATTTGGAACCATTGAAGAATAAGGTCATTTGGTAAGGGTCATCATCCAAAGAGAGGTTAGCAATGGATTCATCAAGGAAATCAATAATTGAAGATTGATTCCCAAAAAGAGGCACATCAGTGAGCTGGTCAGCAATGGCCTGGCCCTTAATAGATTTCTTTTGGATGAATTCGAGGTCTAGGTCAGTAAGAAGCATGAGCCAATGTGTGACACGTTGATTTTGTTAAGGTTTAGCATACATGAAGTGTAAGGGGTCAGTGTTGGTCACGACATAGGTTTTTTGGTTAAATAGGTAATGGCGAAGTTTGGTGGTGACAAAAAATAATGCTAAGAAAAAAATTTCAAGGTGAGTGTATCAAGTTTCGTAGTTCAGAAGGGTATGGCTTATGTAATAAGCCACTTGCTCCCTATGTTGTTCGTCACGATGAGCGAGCATGGCTCCTAGAGAGTGATCGGTAGCTGAGATGTATAGGTAGAAGGGTTGGTCATCTTTAGGGGGAATGATTACAGGTGGTTGGAGAAGGTATTGTTTTAAGGCCTCAAAAGCTTTGTGGTAGTCGTCATCCTATTTGAAAGAAACATCCTTTTTGAGAAGGTGATGAAATGGTTGACAACGATCAGAGAGTTGTGAAATGAAATGGCGAATGGACTACAATTTACCTTTTAGGCTACAGAGTTGTTTAAGGGTAGTGGGTGGAGGCATTTCAAGGATGGACTTGACTTTAGTAGGATCAACTTCCATACCATGAAGAGAAACTATGAATCCTAGGAGCTTTCTTGAGAGAACCATGAAGACGCACTTTTTAGGTTCAAGGCGGATGCAATATTGAATGAGGTGGTCAAAGATGGTTTTGAGGATGGTGAGGTGCTCGGCATGATGTTTAGATTTGGTGAGAAGATATTCTACATAATCTTCTAATATATGGTGCATGATATCATGAAATATGTAAGTCATAGGCCGCTGATAGGTGGCACCAGCGTTTGTAAGGCTAAAAGGCATGACTCGATAGTAGAAGGTCCCCCAAGGGGTAATGAATGTGGTTTTGTGTTGATCCTCTAGAGCTAGTAATATTTGGTTATAACCCGAGAAACCATCCATAAGTGATGGCATCTCATGGCCAGCAGTAAGGTCAACCAACTGGTCAATTCCAGGTAGAGGAAAATCATCTTTCTGGCAAGCAAGGTTGAGATCACGGAAATCGGTGCAAATGTGAAGTCCCCCTATCACTTTAGTGATAGGGAAAATGTTAGAAATCCATTGGGGGTAATCAATGGGTAAGATGAAGGAAACTGAGAGAAGGCATTGGATTTCTTCTTTGAAAAGAAGAGCAATGCGAGGGTGCATTTTTCTCAACTTTTATTTTATGAGTTTGGCATCGGGAATGGTTACAATATTGTGGACCATGATAGTGGGATCAATGCCAGGCATATCAACATAGGACCAAGTGAAAGCATGGCTATGATTTTTAAGAAATGAAGTGAGGGCTTCCTGTTCAGTAGCATCCAGAGATTGGCCAATCTTGAGAATGTAGGGGTCATTTTGAGTGTGGATGTTGACTTCGATAGTTGATTCATTCAACATTGTTTGCATCTCAAAAGGTAATGACCAATGAATATAAGAGTCTTCAGCACCAAGGTAGGTGAGTATGGATTCATCATCCTAACATTGAATGACATTAATAGAAGGAGTATCATCCCCTATCATGTCAGGATACAAGATAGGAAGAGAGGAAGGAGCCTCCCCATCACGGTGATAGGTCAAAGGTCCCAAGGAAATGGTATTTATGGAAAAAAAAGGTAGGAGGGATAGATTAAAGATCCATTGACTCCATTGGTGAGGGTGGTGAAGGTGGGGTAGCTGAAGAAGGTGGAGAGGGGTCAATGTCTTCAATAAGTTCAATATGGGGCTTTTTGGCAGGTAGTTCGAGAAAACTAATTCCACTATGATCATTGTGTTTATGCATGGTGCATGGAATAACAGTATGATGACCTTGCTCATAAAGGCCAAAGCCAGAACCCTTCCAGGCACAATGGTGTAGGAAAGTGTGGGAAAAGCGGTGGTTGGTAAGCAATTGAAGGTCAGCCAAAAAAGGTCGGGTTTGTGATAATGGTTTGGGTGTGTAAGTGGAAATGTCAAGTCCCCCATAGGTAAGATGGGTACGGAGGTGGGGAGGACCATAAAGGAGATGCTCACCTATGCAGTGATCATAGTGAGGATGTTGGTGCAGGTTTCCATACTCGTATGGAGTAAGGAATGTATTGACATTGTATAGGCGATACTCCCCCATAGTGAGGTGCTGAAAAACACCTTCCAAGGGATCGGTGGTTGATATATTGGTGGCTGGAATGGAGGAAGTGTAAGAATTTAGATCGACAGAGGTGTTAATTAGTTGGAAAGCTGATGTGTGACTGGTAGAAGTGATAACAGTGGTGGGAATAGAAGATTTGGGTGAAGGTGGGGTTGCCACGACACTGGTGGATGGGGTTGTGTGTGAAGAAGATGTAGGTAGGGAGGTAAATGCCTTAACAGGTACAAGGACATCATTGGGTAGGTAAATCATGTTACAGGTTTTGAAAGGTGACGGGTTAGCTGGAATGGTATAGGAATGTCCTTCATGTTCAATCTTTACACATCGGTGTAAAGTGAAAGGAACACAACCCATGACACGAATCCAGGGTCTATCAAGCAACAAATTGTATTGAAACTCCCCTTCCAACACGTAGAACAACTCTGGAATAGTACGGAGACTCACATGAATGTGGAGGATGATAGTCCCGAGCATAGAGGTGATAGTGTCGTTGAATGAACGCAACATGACCAGATGTTTATGCATGCAGTTGTTGGGTAGGTGCATTTGTTTGAATGCATGAGAGGAGATAATGTTGATGCTAGCACCCCCATCGATCATAATGTGTCAAACATGTATATTATTGATATGGATGGAGATGAAAAGTGCCAGATCTGGGTCATCGGTTTAGTGGGGGACAATTTCGTCATCGGACAAATTAAGGCTAGCAACTTGGTGAACAGGTGGAGGTGATGAGGTAGATGGAAATTTGGTGAGTGAGGTGACATGATGAGGTATGATAATAGATGCTACAGGTGTGGGGTCATTAGGTAAAACCTCAATAAATTGAAGGACCCCCATGAGGGCTTGACGATGGGACTTCGAGGTTTGGATGAGGTCGTATAAGGAAATTTTGAGGGGAGATTGGTTTAGTTGTTTGAGCATGGTGCGATGTGTGACACCATTAGAGATGGGGTATGTGGGGCCATGGATAGTTTTCTTAGGTATGGGTGTAGATGGTATATTGGGTACAGGATTGGTTGGTGGGTCAATCACCTTTTCTTTGCCCTTCTATGCACATGTACCATGTTTATTTTAGGGAAGTTGGTAAATGGAGAAGGTGTAGGGTAAGTGGTATAATGACACGACGAGAAAAAAACTATTGGAGGAGAAAAACCTTATGAGGTGAGTTGGGCACCATGACATTTGGGTGGTGGTATGGCAAGTTCTCTAATGCGAACCATGTTAATTTCAAATTTCAGGGTTGGCTCTTGAGTTGTCAGGGTGGAGGTTGTAGCATATTTGTAGGAGGAATATGTGAAGAAGGTGGTGAGGGTGAAATAGCTTCATCATCTAGTAGGTCATCGTCATCAAAATTGGGGTCAGAAGCACATAATTGAATGAGGGTAGCCTTTAGACCCTTACAGATCTCAACATCATGTCCTGGCACATGATGGTAAGCACAAATTTTAGTATCGTCAAACCCTTCTGGTTTAGTTTTAAGAGGGTCATAAGGTCTAAGAGGAGGGAGAGTGATAGCAAATATTTCCAGGTTAGCCAAGATGGTGGCGTATGATCCCACCAGTGGATCACAATGTGAAGTGAAAGTAGGTTTAGTTGGAAGATTGGGTAGTTATGGTGGTAGTTGAGGTGATTCAGTCTTGGATTTGGGTTGTACTTTCTTTGGTGTAGGTGCAGCAACAAAAAGAGGGGTAGGTTTAACCGCCTCAATGGAAATTGACAGTTTTTTCGGTTTTTGGTGCTTTTTCTTAGATAGAGGTGTAGGGGGAGCTCGTGATGTAGATGGCAAGGTAGATGGTGGGAGAGGATGAGTAACACAAGGGGATAACTGAGGTGCAGCAGTAGGTGTTGGTCAAAGTCGAGAGGGAGGTAAAGGTGAGGTGGAATAAAATGTCATAGGTAGTGAAGGAGGTATAGAAGGTAATGGTGGTATAGGAAGCAAAGAAGTTATAGATGGTGATGAAGGACACAAGGTTCACCTAGGCAGAGCTGTAGGCTGTGGTAAAGGGGTTAAATGATTTTTAGGTTTACCCCTTGAGAGCATAGATTTTGTAAAGGTAGAGGGGTGAGGTCCCAAGATGGATAATAGGAGTGAGGGTGATAAAGGTGTGGTTGGTGAGGTCGGTGTGTGTGGATTAGAAGTTTGGGTTTTTTTTTTAGGTTGAGGGATTGATTCAATAGGTATATGGGAAGATGTGGTCAAGTGTATCCTGACAGGAGGATGTGCAAGGTTTGATGTGGGTGTGACCCCTAGAACATTAGTTGGTTTAGATACAAGAGATGATGTTGGAACATGTTGGCTAGCAAGTAGAGGGGCAGGTATAGATGGGGATGATGTAGTAGAAGATGTATTGAGAGTTATGTTCATGTGCGGTTTGGGTTGTTGAAACTTCTTCAGATAAATGGTAGAAGTGTTAGTGGAAGATGATTGCATTTGGGTCAAGACTGGGAGTAAGAGACACCCCCAAAGTGAAGCCCTATCCACATAGTCTAGGTAGTCTTCCAAATGTGAGAATGACACTATGGTAGATGAGGTAGATGTGGAGCAAGTGGGGATCCCCATAAAATATGTCTGAAAAATAGGGAATTCACTACCCTCAGCCTCTGTAGTTAAGAGAGCCGAAAGTAGGTCCATATGATCTTGGGTAGCTATTGAAGAATGGTCCCTAAGTGGTAACGGAAAATCTATTGGATCTTGGATAGGTGGAGAAGACAAAAATTACTCTTCTGTGGGTGGAGGAGGTACAATTGGAAGCAATTCACTGGGTAGGGAAGTTGAAGGGGAAATGATATTGGTGCTAATGAGAGACTCCCCCATAGGTGTACGGGGAGGTGAAGGTATTTCCTCTATGGGTAGAAGAATAGATAAATTAGGCTTCTATACAGGTGGAGGATTTTGGGCTAGGATTTCTTCGATGGAGGGGATAGGAGATATTTGGGAAACAAGTGGTAAATTAGTAAAGATAACATGTACCTCACGTGTATTACTTTAATTTTGTGGGGCATTACTAGTTTGATCATTAGATGGGGAATGGTTAGGGAATGGTTTCTTGAATATATGAAGGTCTTGATTGGCGTGTGCATTAGGGTTATCCAGGACTAACTCGCCACTCTCCATAATTCCCTGAACAATGTTTTTTAAAGGTGATACAATTGCTGTCATTGTGACCATTTACACGGTGATAGTTATAGTAGTCATTTTCCTTTTACCAACTTGGTATGGGACGAGAGGGGTCAAAACCAGCATGTGGTTTGATAGGAGGAAGGGTGATGGCATTAGCTTTAATAAGTTTGTCTAAAATAGATGAATATGGTTCCCCAATTGAGGTGTATTTCTTTTGTTCTTGTTTGAATTGGAAGGCTTGGACTGGTGACAGATTGGATGAAGGTTTAGCATGATTGGAGGGATGAGCATGGCCAGCCTTAAGTACCACTACATTGACAGTTCCTTTATCTTTGGAATAACTCTTCTGAGGTTTCGAGGAATAGGAGGTATCGTTTGTTTTAAACGAGGAGTTCTTGTTTCGTAATTATATCTTCTTCTCTTCAATGGCACAAATTTCAAGCTTACATGCCATGGTGAAAGCCTCATCAAATGTTCAAAAGGTTTGCACTTGTAAGGTAGGTGAGATATGTGTTGATGGTGAATCATAGCACCCCTGAATTTCCGCAACTCGATGGGTTGAGACTTTTAGTGTGATTGCATAACATGGAGCTTTTCCCAAGTTTGGGACCTTGCAAATAACTGAAAATCTCTCCGGATGAAGGACAGTTCCTATTCCTCTGTTCAGATGCACACATAAAACTATAGAGGGTTTACTCAAAAACCTAATCTAACTTGCCAAGGAGATAGGGTAAGAAGATGCATAAAAATAAACCTAAACTAACAAAGGTGATGCATCGAGGAATCAAGAAACATCTGTCTTGCCAATAAACACAAACCATTAAAATGTAATGCAAGATCATGCACAGATAACTAGAATTGCAGTGAAAGATCAGGAGGATGCAAATGAACATAGAGAGGGTTGAGAATCATCCACATACACGCATTATTTTCTCCAAATATTGATACAATACACTACAAAATTCCAAGAGGAAAAGTTGCATTACAGTTTTAGATGGGAGGTTTGAACTCCACAAATTCACCTGCCAAAGAGAAGAAGGGAGGGGAAAAACAAGAATGTCCAACCTCTAGAAAGAAGACCCTCTTTAAAATTTATAGGAATAATGAGAGAGGAAAGAGAGAGGAATTCCAAATCTACCCCAACCACCTTAAGGTTGTATTTAATTCATCTCATTATGGCGGTAGGTGAGAACCCTAGCAAACCCAAAAAATGGCGAATTGTATTTTGCAGTTTTTAAGAACTTTTTCTCACCCAATTAAAGATATCTAGTGTTAGTTAGATAGAGGATCTTGTAAGCTTTCCAAAAATTCCAACCTTGTGTGAATCTGAGCTCCCTGTGAAAAGTTATGGCCATTTGAATATCTACACCAGGGTTTGCTTTCTGTCGGGTTTGGGGTGTCAACACCAAAAATGTTGCACCTTCTAAAGATGCACCTTGGCGCAACTATCCTTATGTCAACATACTCTTAAGTGTGCCATAGGTGCTGAAAATGTGATGTTGACATTTTGTGCTTTGTGCCTTCAACCTGCGCCTTGGGCACGATTTTTCCATGTCGACACTTTGTGCTTTGCGTCTCCAACCTGCACCTTGGGAGCGAATTTTTCCATGTCGACACTTTGTGACTTACACCTTCAACCTGCACCTTGGGAGTAAATTTTTCCCTGTAGACACTTTGTGCTTTGTACCTCCAACTTGCACCTTGGGCACAACTTTTTCCATGTCGACACTTTGTGCTTTGCGCCTTCAACCTGCGCCTTGGGTGCAAATTTTTCCATGTCGACACTTTGTGCCTTGTGCCTTCAACCTGCAACTTGGGCACGAATTTTGGAATAAAATAAATGTCATGTTTTAAGTTTCTTTGATTTCCATATCCTTCTGTTTGACTATATTAACCCAGGGGGGAAGATATATAAAACAATTTGGCGACTCAACAGGATCACCTACCTGCTAGGTAGAAGATTAGTGGCCTTTTAGCAATCCATTGGGCATGGAGTCATAAGCAATAACCTAAAACCAACTTGATCTCTCATCCCGAGCCTGATACCACAACTCATTCTCCAAGAGCATGCTGAACTGTAGAAAATCAACCTGAGAGCAAAAAAACCTTTGCCGAAGCACTTAGGGAAATTGAAACCTAACTACAACAAGACAATGTGCATCTGCACTTAGAGGAATTGAAAACTAGGATAATATTTACAAGAGTAAACCTTTTCCTTTTAGTAGTAATGTTTAAGATAGATTCCGTTAACCGAAATTGGGATTTCTCCTCCATCCAATGTAGACAATTGGAAGGCATTACTAATTTTACATCCCGTGACCATGTAGGGGCCACTCCAAATGGCATCAAACTTGGAATGCTTTCCTGGTTTTGCCCGATCTGCATCCCATTTTAGAATTAGGTCCCCTTCCTGGAAGGTCCTTACTCTTGCCTCCTTATCAAATCATCTTTTTACTAAGGCATAATCCTTCTTAATCATCTGAACTGCATGTTCTCTAATTTCATCCAATTCCATCAACTCCGCATACCTGGCTTCCATTGGTTCGAACTCAGCCAACTCCAACTGCTTTATGAGATCCAATGCAGGTAGTTCTAATGATATAGGCAATACTGCCTCTTTCCCATAGACCAAATTGTACGGAGAATTACCTATAGACCTCTTTGGCGTTATCCTATCACCCCATAATGCTGATTTTAGCTTTGTATGCCATGTCCTTTGGTTTTCATCCAAAGTCCTTCTGATTATTCTTAGCAAATTCTTGTTTGTGGACTTTGCCTGTCCATTACCCTGCTAGTAATAATTTGAAGAGGTGATCAAATAGATTTCATTCTTGATAGCCCATTCTATAATCTTGGAACCTATGAATGCCAATGCATTGTCTGATATGATAGTGGCCGGCACACCGAACCTGGTCACTATTCCTTCATAAAAGTCTAGTATATTAGACTGATTTTCTTCTTTGAGAACTACTGCTTCAGTCCACTTGGTGAAATAGTCCATTGCCGTGAGAATCCACTTGTGGCCTTGGCTTGAGTTTGGGTTGATGACCCTGAAAAAGTCCAATCCCCATTGCATAAATGGTTGGTTAACCAAAATTGGGTATAATGGAAGCGCTGCTAGTCTTTCTTTTCTCGTGAAGAGTGCACATTTTTTGCACTTTCTTATCCATGTATAGCAGTCATTGAACACTGTCAGCCAATAATACCCTACATTCATTATCTTGAGAGCTATTACTCGTGGGGTAAAATGTCCTCCAGAATCTCCATCATGAAAATCTCGTAACACCCTCTCAATTTGACCTGTCCCAATACACCTCAATAGAACTTCATTGATGTCTTTCCTAAACAAAACACCATCAACAAGCACATATGGAATGGCTTGTAATCTAAATTATCTCCTTTTTTTTTCTCATTTATGGAGGGCATAGGCCTGCCTATAGGAAGTGTATCATATTCTGATTCCAACAAGGAGCGAGCACGTCATCATTTTCCTATTCTTGACCATCTTGTAGTACCAAGACAGTCTCTTTTTCATCACCTACTTCAACTTGCTGACTAGAGGCCAGTTGTTCAAATAATCCCTTTCCACATACCAACTTAGTGACCTTAATTTTGATGTCATATTCCATGACACGAGTGATCCATCCTGCACATTTCTCATTCAAATCCTTGTTTAGAAGGAAGTCCTTGACTCCCGCATGAGAGACCAACAATTGGATCTTGTTGTTTGAGACTAGGTGCTTGAATTTCTTTAAGTTCATGATCACTGCAAGGACATGCTTTTCAATGAAAGAGTACCTAGTTTCGTATTCCTCTAAGCCTTGACTGAAGAAAGCAACTGGTTGTTCTAATCCCTCTTTGTTTTTTTGTACCATGATTGCAGAAATTGTGTCTCCACCACCGAAGGCATATAGCATGAAGTCCTTGGAGAAGTCTGGATTGACGAGATTTAGAGCTTGAGATATAGCCTCTTTTATTGCTTCAAAACTTTCCTTGCCTTCAGGTGTCCACTTAAATGCCATGCTCTTCTTTAACATCAGCGTTACTGGCTTTACGAGAGCTGCAAAGTTTGGAACAAACCTGCAGAAAAAATTGATCCTTCCTAAGAAGCTTTGAAGAGCCTTCTTGTGACTTGGCAATGGCAATGCTCGAATTGCTTCAACTCTTTTTGGGTCGATCGTCAACCCCTCCTTTGAAACAATATGTCCTAGAATTTTTCCCTCGTGAGCCAAGAATATGCATTTTTTGGGATTCAATGATACCCCAAATCTTCTACACCTCTGAAATACCTGCCTCAAATGAAAGAGGTGATCTACTACATTTTTTGAGAATACAGTGATGTCGTCAAGATATATTAGAAGTATTTTGTTGATCAATCCCTTGAATGCCATATCCATTTCCCTTTGGAAAGTGGCTCCAGCATTTGATATCCCAAATGGAATCTTCTTGTAGGCATAGGTGCCCCATTTGGAGCTGAAATCTGTCTTGAACTGGTCATCTTCTTTCACCATTATCTGATTATACCCTGAGTAGCCATCTAGGAGAGAGAATCTCTCTAAACCAGAAACCACTTGTAATATTTGTTCCATTGAAGGAAGTGGATAATGGTCTTTGAGAGATGCCCTATTGAGGTCTCGGAAGTCCACACACAACCTAATTTCTCCGCTCTTCTTCTAGACCAGAACCAAGTCTGCAACCCAGCTTGAGTGCTTGATCGGGAATATAATGCTTGCCTCTATTAGCTTGTTTAGCTCTTTCTTCATTAGAGGCTCAATGTGAGGGTTGACTGGTCTCTGCTTCTGCTTGATGGGCTTAGCATCTGGATCCAATTCTATGGTATGTTGTGCCAACTTCAGATTGAATCCTCTCAGGTCTTCATAGCTCCAAGGGAAGACATCTGGAAATTCTTGGCAAAGTCGTATGAAATCTGATTTCTCTTGCTCAGTGACTACTTCACCAATTTGAAGTGTTTTTCCTTCCCCAACCATAATTGGCTCTAAATCTTCTCTCTCATGTATGTTAGCCTTTTCCTTATGGAATTGGTCATTAGGGTTGAAGATAGACTCCAACATTACCAAACCCTTAGGAAGCATTTTTGTCCATAGCTGCACTACTTGATCCCTGTACTGGTGCTCTAGTCTGTCCTGATTCGTAGATGAGAATTTAGCATCTTCTTGTAAAAAATTGATGATCTATTGATCGTTCTCAAACACCTGCCATCTTTTGTTATTATCTGGAACTGCTGGCCTCACAATCACATGCATATGTGGTTGTGTTTTTCCCCTTTTGATGTTGTCAACCACATCAAACATTTCTCCAACTGTTGTGAGCCTATCTGTAGCTTCATTTTTCTTCCTGGGTATGGACACGATTTTGAAAGGTTCGAAATCCTGAATGAGGTCCCATACCCTATTCTTGTAGTTCCTCAGCAGGTCATTCTTTGTAGCACATTTTCCCCTGACTTGGTTGATGATTAGTTCACTATCTCCAAACACCTGCAAGTTCTTTATGGCCTTTTTCCTCACCCAATGAAGTCCATGAATGAAGGCCTCATATTCAGCTGTGTTGTTTGAACATGAAAACTAGAAACGGAAAGCTGAATAATATTCAATGCCTTGGGGTGAAACAAGCATAACTCCTCCTTCTGCACCTTGTCTACTCCTTGATCCATCGAAAAATAACTGCCATACCTCATTGTCATCCTTATGGTCTGGTTTGGTGATGCTAGGAATAGGTTGGTTTTCTTCATGTATGCAATAGACTCCTAGCTCAGATTCTTCTACTTCTTGGTAGGGATCAAAATCATGTACCTTGCTTGCCCATTCATCAAGAGTAAAATCTGGGATGCTTCCAACTTTGGTGTCAGCTTCATCTGTGCTTGGATAATCTTCTTGATCAAATGCTAAAAAGTTGGCATTGATTTGTCTAGGAGTATGAGGCTCAATGTGAAAGTTTGCAATTGGGTCAGATTTGATTGTTACCTTAGTACCATATCTTTTTCTAAACAACATGTGTGACTAGTCAGTAGATAAGTAACCTCCAATCCTAGTTATGAAATCCCTTGATAAGCATAGGGAAAAGAGTGGTGGAAAATCTATCACTGACACATCTTACAAAACGGTAACGTTGGGTCATGCATGCAAGGTAAGGTTCAAACCTTTAATCACTCCCACCGTTGCTACTGTTGTCCCATCCAATTGCACTACCCCCTTTGATATGACTTCATATTGGAGACCCAGCTGATCAGCTATTTGCTTGGGCATGAGAGAACTACTTGCCCCAGAATCAATCATGCAATTATGTACTAATTTATCCCCAATGATTAATGAAACATAGAATGGAGGGGGTTTCAAAACTTTACCTTGTTGTTCTCCATGATTCCCTTCAGGCTGAGCAACATTTGTGAGGACATTCTCTTACATATGGACCTGCAAGTTTGAAGTTGACCAATTCTTTATGGCAGCTTGTAGAAGATATCTTTGGCCTGGGATGGATAAAGATTCCCACATTGATATATTCACATTTGTCTTCTTCATTTGATCAATGATGCTAAATGGGGATGAAACATCTCTTTTTTGTCCTTTAGCCTACACATTCTTTTCTTGCACAAGGGTAGCAACAGTTGGCATTTGAGTTGGCTTAGAAGATGGTTTGGGCTGTCCTTGCGTGTTTGGAACTGTATTTTACTTACCAATACCTTGTGGAGTGATGGAAGGTTGTAGATCACTTGGAGCCAATGACTTCCCTTCACAAATATTCATCTTCTTTGATCTTGTGTTAGCTGCTACACTCTGAGAAATTGTTTGATTCATGCCACAAAAATCCTTAGCTTGCCAATTCACAAATGCAGTATCATTTGGAGTTTTGTTTTGCTGAGATGTCCCTTGTTGCTGATTTGTTTCTTGATTCACTTCACCCTCTACACCAGTATTTTTCACCATCAAGGCTTGGTTCAAAGCACCATTGAAGCACATAGATTGGTTGTGAGGTTCATTGCATGAGAAACACTAATCATACTTTTGAGCTATGTTGTTTTACACTGGCACTAATGCTTTAGAAGAAGATGCAACATTGGGGTTATAGGGTTGAAATGGTCTATTAGCGGGAGGCCTTACTTGGCTTTGATTTGCAGCCAGATTGGGTGGCCTAGTGGGTTGGTATGGTGGCCTATTAGGTTGAGCTTGAGGCTGATAAGTAGTTCTAAAGCTTTGGGATTGCTTCCTCGTGAGTGTAACCAGCTCATTTCCCAAATTTTGCAATTGTTTCATGACCTCTTGGAGTTCATTTGAACCACTAGAGGGTGAAGTAGAAGTTTCATTTGAACTTTGATTTCTAGAAGTGGGAATAGGAGCCAAAGTGGGTGCTTGACTAGTGCTTGGATTTTCTAAGTTTGGATACAGCAGCATGGGAGGCCTAGGAGCTAGCTTACCAGCTTGAATAAGATAGTTTTCAGCCCTAATGGTAATGCTATAAGCAGCAGGTAAGGTAGTGTCTCCCATAGATTGAGTTAACATAGAAATATCATAATTCAAAGCCTTAAGATAATATAGAAAAGAACCTTCAGCTGTTGGCCTAACGGCCACTGGAATCCTATCCCAAGACCTTTGAAATCTGAAGTTGAAGTCAGTCAGCTGCTCATTGGGAGCTCTCTTGATAGTTGTCAATTGTTCTAGTTGAGACAAATTGTCTCCCTTTTCTCCAAACTTCTCATGGAGAACTATGCATAATTGATTCCAATTTTGGATAGAACCAGCTCCAAGGCTCCTAAACCATTGCAATGCCTTCCCTTTGAACGAAGATGCTAACAATTTGACAGCAACATCCATTTCATTTATCTGATGGATTACACAAACGTTAGCAATGTCTTTGACATGATCACCAAGAGTGGTATGATTTTCTCTAGTGAAAAAAGGAATGTTCTTCAATGCTACAATTGGAACTAGATTATATGTATTGAGGGAAAGTGGGCTACTGCGAGTGAAGTTGAGAAAAGGGTTTTGTTGTGCCATTCTGATTGGCCTGAGAACCCTTGTTGATTGGATGAAAGGTATACCAATTGGAGGGGTTGATAAAGTCTTGTTAGGTGGAGATGGTGATCTTTGCGGTCTTCTTCCTCTCCTTCCTCCACCTAGTGATAGTTGCAAGTAGACAAATAATGCTTCTTCTCGAGTATCAGACCTGGTTCGAATTCTTCTCATGTACCTGGGCAACCTATGTTGCTATACCACTAAATTATATCCCTTCAAAGTCACCAGATGTGTTAGAGAATGAGCCTCAAAAGGCTATATTCTATCAAGTTACACACCAAACCTAACAATATTAAAAATAGATTTTAAAACTTTGAAGGACCCGGAAGATACAGTTCCTCAATTCAATTATTGGGTCTTGTTGTGTAGCTACTAATCCCTGAAAGGTAAAGGAAAAACTCAAGTTGTGCAAGGTAACTTACAAGACCTAAAATACGTTGTGTCAGAACTTGGGATAGGCTTGACACCTGGGAAAACCTGAAATACTAAAAACTATGAAATTTTGAAAGTCAAAATCTCAAAAATATAAGAATACCCTTTTGAAGATTATCCCCCGATCTATCAACTAGTGAAATTTTGACTTGTTTTGAGCAAGTTAATCCCTTGAAAATTTATTTTGGAGTTCATCCTGGAAGGTGAAAAAAACCAAAATTGTAAAACTTGCAATTTCCAACTCCAAATTTCTTGAAAATTCCTTCAAATCTTGTTGAATGACCTCTTGGTCCCACCGGGCGTGCCAAAACTAATGATGGCGAATCATATCACCCTTGAATGTCTGCAACTCGAGGGGTTGAGACTTTCAGTGTGATTGCATAACATGGAGCTTTTCCTAAGTGTGGGACCTTGCAAAAAATGGAAAAGCTCTCCGGATGAAGGATGGTTCATATTCCTCTGTTCAGATGCACACATAAAAATGCAGAGGGTTTACTCAAAAACCTGATCGAACTTTCCAAGGATATAGGGTAAGAAGATGCATAAAAATAAACCTAAACTAACAAAGGTGATGCACCAAGGAATGAAGAAACATCTGTCTTGCCAATAAACACAAACCATGAAAATGTAATGCAAGATCATGCACAGATAACCAAAATTGGAGTGAAAGATCAGGAGGATGCAAATGAAAATAGAGAGGGTTGAGAATCATCCACAGACATGCATTATTTTCTTCAAATATTGATACAATACACTACAAAATGCCAAGAGGCAAAGTTGCATTACAGTTTTAGATGGGAGGTTTGAACTCCACAAATTCACCTGCCAAAGAGAAGAAGGGAGGGGCAAAACAAGAA
Source organism: Taxus chinensis (assembly GCA_019776745.2). Lineage (NCBI taxonomy): Eukaryota > Viridiplantae > Streptophyta > Pinopsida > Cupressales > Taxaceae > Taxus > Taxus chinensis. The sequence continues at coordinate 522,045,468 of CM034156.1, read as the reverse complement.
TGTCCAACCTCTAGAAAGAATACCCTCTTTATAATTTATAGGAAGAATGAGAGAGGGAAGAGAGAGGAATTCCAAATCTACCCCAACCACCTCAAGGTTGTATTTAATTCATCTCATTATGGCGGCAGGTGAGAACCCTAGCAAACCCAAAAAATGGCGAATTGTATTTTGCATTTTTTAAGAAATTTTTCTCACCTAATTAAAGATATTTAGTGTTAGTTGGATAGAGGATCTTGTAAGCTTTCCAAAAATTCCAACCTTGTGTGAATCTGAGCTCCCTGTGAAAAGTTATGGCCATTTGAATATCTGCACCAGGGTTTGCTTTCTATTGGGTTCGGGGTGTCAACACCAAAAATGTTGCACCTCCTAAAGATGTGCCTCGGTGCAACTATCCTTATGTCAACATACTCTTAAGTGTGCCATAGGTGTTGAAAATGTGATGTTGACATTTTGTGCTTTGCGCCTTCAACCTGCGCCTTGGGCGTGAATTTTTCAATGTCAACACTTTGTGCTTTGCACCTCCAACCTGCGCCTAGGGTGCGAATTTTTCCATGTCGAAAATTTGTGCCTTACGCATTAAATGTGTGACTTGGGTGTGAATTTTTCCATGTCAACACTTTGTGCTTTTAACCTCCAACCTGTGCTTTGGGTGTGACTTTTTCCATGTTGACACTTTGTGCTTTACGCCTTCAACCTGTGCCTTGGGCACAAATTTTTCCATGTCTACACTTTGTGCCTTACGCCTTCAACCTACGCCTTCAACTTGCGCCTTGGGCATGACTTTTGGCATAAAATAAATGTCAGGTTTTGAGTTTCTTTGATTTCCATATTCTTCCATTTGACTATATTAACCCGAGGGGGAAGATATATAAAACAATATGTCTAGCACAGGCTCGTGTGAAGAGCTCTATGATTTCAATTTAAGGTAATTGGAAAGTGAGTTGGATAATTAGGCTACGCCACTGAGTGACAAAATCTATGATAGATTCATCGTCATATTGATGCATGGAGTAAATATCAGTCATGGTAACTTTCTTGATGATGTTAATCAAAAAGTGATCCAAGAAAGCTTGGGCTCTTTAATTGAACAAGAAGATGGAATGTCTAGGTAATCCACTATACCAGTCCAATGTTGGACCGGTTAGGGACATGGGAAAGGTTCAAACAAGTAGAGCATCATCATGGGCAATTAGGTAACACCCATGTTTGAAAGATCACAAATGTTGTTGCGGGTCTTCCTTACTGTTAAAGTGGTTAAACTTAGGAATCTCCTAGTGTACGGGATATGGTCGAAATGGAATGGATGGGTGAATAGGCTCATTAAAAATCTCATCATAGGTGAGATAATTTTGGGAGCCAGAAACAGATGCTTCTAATGTCTGCATCTTTTCCATCATTAACTTGATAAAGTCATTGTTAGGTTGTGAAGATTGGGTACGCCTTGGAATGAAAGGAGGTTGTTGTGGAACATATGAAGAATAGGACATTCCAAAATATGATGGTGTCAAATAAGGAGGTGGAAATTGAGAGATGGAGCGCACTGGCCTATCAACCAACGGCTGTTGGGTGCTCACCCGAGGTGTGCGAGAGGGAGCCAAGTCTCTCCTTTATGTGAGTTCAATGGAAGGCATAATTTAGGATTTTGACTTAGTGATTTAATAGACATGAAGAAGCTATAGAGCTCAGGACGGATTCTACACCCCTTCAATCATAACAGAAACAAAGTTCACAACATAATTAATAGAACTAAGAAGTTGTAAATCCACAAATATACCCAATCATTCAAGTAAGGTCCATGATTATACAAGATCAAAAGTAGAGTAAAAACATGCATATAATACAGGAGGAGATCATAATAGAAACATAATGGTAACCTTATCATATTCATTGATGGTATTACTACAAAGCATCACAGAGAGGAAGACCATAGTTAGGTTCTGTATCTAGATTCATACATGTATACTCACAAAACAAAATTTGCATTCCCCATTACATCCTTACTAGAATCATTTACCCATTTTATCCCATAGTTCTCATAGTAATTCTGCAAAGTCCCGCTACCTCACATGTGTCTCTGTTCTTTGCCAAGGCTGCGTGTATAAATAGGTGTCTAAGTTCTAACAAACTCCTCTCTGCAACCTTAGATCTGGTCCCAAGTGTCAAGGTGTGGTTCACCCTAGGCTCATGCCTCTCCATGTCATGATTAACTTTTTGGATCTTCCTATTACAAGGAATATTCCTTTTAGGACACCCTGTCGCCAGGCTGGAACCTTATCCAAATGGAACACATTCTCCATGTGTTCTATCCAAAAGGTCAAAAATAGCTAATTCTTGAATTATTCTTCATGCGCACATGCATCCTTGGTTCTCTAAGAACCCCTTTTGAATTCTACCCTATGCACCTTCAACTTGCATGCTTCCTCTGGCCATGTGTGCCTATGCGCCTTTAAGATTTGGAAGCTATATCAGGGGCCCAACATTACCCCACACTTCACATGTTCTCTACCCTCAGGAACCTTCTCAAAGAATGCAGTAAAAAAATGTAAGGCCTTGCCTTGGAAAAAAATGGGGGGAGGGAATAAATAATGGGGGGAGAGGAAGAGAAAGAATAGAAGGAAAAATTGCCTAAAGAAGTAGAAGGGGAAAATTTTTCCGTAGGTTGGCCTCCAGTGCATCCCATGCACTAACCTCATCTTGGCCCTTTTACAAAGGTTTCCAACCAATGTGCTCACCTCATCGAAGGTTAAACCATTCCCCCTTAATGGTGATGGTCTCCACCACAGTTTCCAGTTCCTTCGCAAGATCCTCCAAGGCATCCATCTTCCTTGTAATGGTCTTGTAGAGTACTTTAAGCTGTCTTTTGATTAAGACCTGAAGGGCCTCAATAGCTTCATATTTTCTTTCTACCTCCGCTAAAATTATTTCTCATTCTTCTCTATTACCTTTGTTATTCTCCCTGAAGTCTTTTAGCTCAGCCTCGTTGTCTGCAAGTAGCATGCCTTTCACCTTGTCCTCATCCGTGTAGTGGTCATAGGCAACCCCCATAGTTTGTGCATCTATACACTTTACATCAGCAAGCAACATTTTGTATTCAGCCATGAGCATGATGACCTTCAGCTTGTCCTCCTTCTCCAAGCACGCAGCTACCTCCTCTGCTGACTCCAATGCCAAAGGCTACCTTTCCATGGTGAGGGTCTGAGTCAAGTCCTCTTGGCATTTCAGGGAGGATCCATACTTTTGCATGGGAGGGTTAAGGTCTAGGTGCTTCGTGATAATAGCCTAGGAGATGAGCTCCACCTTCTTGGAGACTTCACGTACTTTAGCTTTCTCCTCCTATAACTCCCATTGTAGTTGAGCACTAATCATCTTTTAAGGTTGAGTTCCTTTGTCAGCTTAACTACTTCTTCCTTCCTCTTTTCCAACAGGTCCTCCAAGGCTTTAATCTTGTCATTTATACAGAAGAGCCTTGCCTCTACCTCCACGGAGACCTTGTTGAGCACATTACACACTTTCTCATCTGATAAGTGTTGTGTATTTATGAGGGGGTTGGTCCCCTTTGTCTCAGAGAGCTCCAATATTTCCTCTTGGTTAACTTCGAATTCGGGATCATAAATGTGGGAGTCGAATGCCCACGATAGCATTTTCCTCGTGTGTGGGTATAACTCTCAGGATCGAAGGACTCCATGGTGGTGAGCTCCTTGGTGGGCATGGTAATCTAGAAGCACATGTGCAAAAATTTATTAGGGTCATTATCATACCGAATCACCAATCTTCCTTCCTCCACACATTTACTTCCCATGTGCACACCCTTTGGAATAGTCACTGAAAGAGTTGGGCCTTTTGTGCTACTTCCACTCTTCTCCCTTTGTTCTTTCTTGAACTCACTGAGCACGAGCTCCGCGATGTGCCCCAACTCCTCATTGACCAAGACATCAATCATCTTTTCCACCTCCCTTGTCACCCTTTCATCTATCTCCTCCTGGGTGAGCTTGGCATTTCTTTCTCCTTGGTGCTTGCCCCTTTTCTCCTTTCTTCACTCTACGAGTTCTCCTCCTCCCCCTAGGTGCTCTTCCTTCACGTAAAGATGAATGCATCAATGTCTTCCTCTCCTCCTTCCACTGAGCTGTCTATACTTATCCTCCCTTGGGTCACCTCTAGCTCTTCTCCTTCACCAATATTCTTCTTACCTAAAAAGGTGCTTGTGCCTTCAGTATTCTCTACCTTCTCTTCTTCTTCGTCCGCTAAAGACTCTAGCTTGGGAGATGTAGTCTTCTCTTCATCTGAGGGATCCTCAGGAGATGGTGGCTTTACCAATTTTGGGATCTTCTCCCTAAGTACTGTCCTCTTCTTCTTCTAGACGTAGGTACTTTGCCCCACGGTACCTACATCTGGCTCCTCCACATCCCTCCATCCCTCTTTCTCTTCTCTCTCCTTATGCTTTGGCGCGGGCTTCTTTCTACCAATAGGGTTTTCTGGGATGGATATCTCATTCTCCATGTATGTTCCCTTTTCAAACATTGGACTTATGCGTAGGTAGATTCTGGCAGGATTGCTCTCAGCAATAGGTAAGGTCATGGGCCTTACAATGTGCACATCTTGCGATACGTATCCTTCAACATACGCATGCTTCCCTAGGTAGACTAACTTCTTTCTCATTTCCCTATGTTCACTGTCAAGGGTGGATAGGTCAAGGTTTAATTTCTTCGACTCCTTGTTCCTGTTCACTCCCACATGGAAAAATTGGGCAGTAAATGAGAAGGGGAGTTTACACCATGGAATATAACTACCATCCACCAAGATGAATCTGCCAATGTAGAAGTGTTGGTATACCGTGAATTTTGCTTCTACTTTAGTTTCCACGGGGAATTGTTCAGGGATATTCCATTAAGCCCCGAATACATTCTTGAGGCACGTATACCATTTATCCAAGTGCACCTTGTGCACCCCTATCATTGATTCACATGTATACTTAAGGAACCTCTCCACAAGTGAAGGTTCTTCATCGGGGTACTCCCATACAAACTTGTCAAATGCATCCAGCACCGCGACTTCTAAGAACATAATTGTTAATAGAATGTTCCTAAATAATATCTTTCCTCTGTTTTCCGCACTACTTATGATCTCATCTACTATGTATTGGGATATGTTGTACACGATGCCTTTCGTGACCTTCCTACAGACATTCAGCTAGGGCTTTCTCACCTGGGTCCACCTCTCTTGTCCATTTAGCTTGAAAGCAAGGTGCATGACCATCTTCATCACTGAATCACTGATATCCGTGATGTCATAGTACCTTGATCCCTTCTTATATTCCTGGGATGCAATGGTTTCTTTAATTTCCTCCTCATCCTGGAGGTCATCTATGAGCGCATCCCCTACGCAGTTGAGGGATGTGAAGTGTGAGATTAGTTGGGGAGTTATTGTGCTTTATAAGTGATTGTAGTCAATCATGCATCTGTCTACTTTGTGCCCTACAAAGAAGAAGAAATATTTGTGTATGCGCTTCATTAGCCATTGGTACAAGCACTCAGGCTTCCCGAAATATGGTAACTCGTAAAGATGGAGAATCCTTGCCTTTTCCATTTTCATGTTGACTATGTCGTTGTAGATTGGCATCCCATCAAGTGTTCATTTATTTATAGGGTGCACCAGCTCCAGCGCCATTTCCTTCGTGATTGTGCTTGATCGGTGATTGTAGTCAATAACGGGCATTTGTCTAATGTGGGACTCCCACTCTTGCCCCAGCAAAACCCCATTTGGGTATTGTATTTTTGAGTACCATTCTTCATTGGTATCCAAGGGGATTTCTTCTTCTTTCTTCTTTCCTTTTCCCTTACCCTTTCCCCTCTTGGATTGTACTACAAGTTTATCAAATGGTTTTGTGGCCATCATTTTACCCCTTTCTTTCATTCCTAGGTTAACTTGTGATTTTGTTTGAACATTTTCCCCGCGCGCCCCATGCCCTAAAACACAAACCCTAATCTCAATTTTTTTTTCTTCGATCACAGTGCTTCTTCACAATGTTCCTCACACCTGTGAATCACTTTTGCACTAGTTTGTAGATCTAATGGACTGGTTGCACTTAATTTTTTGGGATTTTCCTTCACACGAGTCAATCTTCGAAACCCTAGCTCTTGAAAGAAAATCGTTCTTCTTGTTTTCACAAATTAAAAAATAATGAAATGCCCACTCTTGTATTTATAGATTTTTCCACTTTTACGCATTAAAGACTAGGCTACCTACCACTATATGACAATATTTAATGTGGCGTTCTTCAAACAAACCTAACTTTAGTGCTTTTCCTTACGCACCAAATCCTTGCATGAAAACTTTTCCACCCGCACCCAATCCTTGTGTGAAAACGTCTTGTGCCCAATCCTTGCGCGAAAACTATTTCCAACCTTCTGGCACGTAAATAATCCATCTTGACAGAATACTCTTTCACACATGTTACCACCACCAAAGGCACCTCTTTTGTCCTCATGATTCTTTCTTTTGCCTACCTCATGTTTTTGTGCTTTTTCTCCTTTGTATGTGGATTTCCAATGTAACCTTATCTTGCCACAAACTTGCCTTCTTTTCTCCCAATGCATATTTTTAACCACGTCAATTGAAATGGTCTACCAACCCAATCCTCCTATAGAATAACTCCATGCCTCTCTTTATCACCTTACCCCACACTAAAACGATGCGCAGTCCTCTACGCATTCATAAGTCCAAAAGTAATAAGGTTACCGGTGCCCAAGGCGCAAAACAAAACAACAACGTGAAAGGGAAAATACAAGAAAGGAAAAGCATAAAAGGAAATTCTAAACTAACTGGAAAAACTGTCTTATTTACAAACACCAAGAAGAATTATTTATAGTAGGGCTTCAACCTACTCCCATTGAAGTGTCCAGGTAATTTTTTTCCATCTAGTGCTTATAACTGGCACGTGCCCGAATCAAGGATGTATAAAATTACATAGGGACCCAACCAAAGCACCTTCAACTTTCCAGGATGGTGTAGAAATTTTGAATCATATAGAAATACCATCTGGCCAAACTCAAACTATTTTTTCTTAATGTGGCGGTCATGCCATGCCTTTTGTTTAGTTTTTTCAGTTGTTTGGCTCCATCTTGCTAGTGAGCACCTTTCATCCAACTTTATCAATTCATCAATTATTTCTTCCAGCATTTGCTCATCATCCAACCCTCCTCCATGCACTATACACAACGATGGTATCATGAATTCCACCAATAAAACTACATCTGCACCAAACACCAGTTGAAATGGTGTGGCCTTGTTCAATCTTTTATACGTTGTTTTGTATGCCCAAAGAACTGCTGATACCTTGTCATCCCAATCCTACCTACCCACATCACATATCTTAGTCAATGTGTGACTAAGGATTTTCTTAAATGCCTCTGTAGTTCCATTTTCCTAAGGGTGATAAGGGGTAGTCTTGTGATGGGCTACCATGAATTCTGCCAATAGAATCCTAATGGTTTCATTTAAGAAGTGAGTGCCCCTATCACTGGTTAAACTTAATGGGCACCCATACCTATTGATCATGTTCTCCCACAAAAATATAGTAGCCGTGGCTATGGTGCAATCCTTAGTGGGAGTAGCCTCTACTCACCTTGTCAGATAATCAGTATAGGTAATGATATACCATGAGTTAGTCCTTCACACAACTGGTAAGATTGGTCCGATAAAATCTATTGCCCATTTTTCAAAAGGTTCCACACTGGTGATGGGGTGCAAAGGCATCTCATCCCTTTTTCTAGGTTTTCCAAGGCATTGGAAGTGGTCATAGGCCTTGCAAAACTCAATGCAAATCCCCACATAGTGTCCCCCAGAAATCCCACCATGGGATTCTATTATAACTACGTGCTCATGTTCTAATACACACTGGCGCAAAACCTCATCGCAGCCCATTTTATACAAATACCCATTGATCAACATGAAGGGCGTGGCGCGTATGGATAACCTTTTTCCTTTCCAGATCATTCATCCCTTCGGGCGCCACACCTTCCTTGAGAAAAATGGAAATGTCTTCTAATTCTAAGGGTGTGCACCATAACCTGAATAGTTGCACATCTAGCATGGTTTCCTCAATACTCTATGCTTCCTCTCCTAAATCAATCCTTGATAAATGATCTGGCCCACAATTGTTCTTTCCCGGTTTTACCACCACTTTGAATTAAAATTCCTAAAATAAAAGTACCCAAAGGCATATGCACCCTTGTAATACTACTTCTTTTACTAGATACTTCAAGGCCATATGGTTAGTGTAGAATATGAATGGAGTTGCTTGTAGATATTGTCTAAATTTGTGGAGCATGTAGATCATTGACAATGCCTCACACTCGATCATTGTATAATTCTATTCTGCTAGTGTCAACTTCCTATTTATAAAACACAAGGGATGATCAACAATCCCCTCACCTGGTTGAGCAAGAATGGCTCCCATTGCTGTACCAAAGGCATCCACATGGACATGGAAAGGTTTATCCCATGATGGGAATCATAGAATAGGTGTGGTGATAAGCCTTTATTTTAGAGTGTCAAATGCCCTCTGCTGCGCCTCTCCCCACTGAAAGGAACTCTTATGTCTAAGAAATATTTCTAAAGGCATAGCAATCTTGGCGTATCCCTTAATGAAATTTCTATAGTACCCAGTGTGTCCAAGAAATCCATGCATGACACTTTGGCTGGTGGGTTCCCCTGATCCCACAAGAACTGCAACTTTTGCGGGATCCACCAGTAAGCCCTCTTTGCATATGATATGTCCCAACAATGTTCTGAAAGGATTTACAAAGATACATTTCTTGATGTTGAGGGAAATCCTCAACTAATGACATCTTTCAAACATCAATCTCAAGTTATCACAATGGTCCCTTACCAATCCATACATTGTCCAATCATCCAAATACACTTGAAGGAACTTGTGGATGAAGTCCTTAAATGCCTGTACTACTATGCGTGAAAATACAGTGGGTGTATTCCTCAATCCAAAGGGCATGACTGTGTATGCAAAGCTTCCCCACTCATTGGTGAAAGTTTTATTTTCTTGGTCTTCCTTGGCAATCCTTACTTGGTGATATCCCAAGAATCCATCCGTAAAGGAATAAACCTCGCGCCCAGCAACTCCTTCCAAAATCTCTTCAGTAAAGGGGGTGGGAAAAGAATCTATGATACAAACAACATTCAATTCCCTGTAATCCACACATATCCTAATCCACGCATCCTTATTTATGTTGATCACCATTGGACTTATCCATTCTAATTCCTCCACAGCCTCAATGATTCTAGATGCTTTCATTTTGTCTAGCTCTTCTTTGACCCTTACGTGCATGTTGGGATTCATCCTGTAAGGCCTCTTCCTGACCGAGTGTGCACAATATTTCAACTTTATCCTCATTTCCCCCAATGAATGGTGAAAACCTTTCAACTCATGGTATCCGCACAGGAATAAATCCTCAAATTCATGTAAGAGATCAATGATCTTTGATACTTCGTTATCTGACCAGTAGTCCCTAATGATAGCTTCCTTGGGATCCTTCTCCGAGCCGATGTTAATTTTCTTGGTCTTGAGTGGTTCATGATATGCATGCACACATGCATCCACACTGTCAACCACTTCACACATTCCAACCGAATGGTCAACATTTAGGATTTCCATCTCCTCTCCATCAATAACGTATACCATCTTTCCTTTCTCCTTTTCAGCACATGTGCACTCAAATTGTAGGTCTTCTGGTTCCTCCTCTTTGAACCACGCTTCCAAGCTAGGTCCACCAAGTAAGTTTACTAATCTATATTCCACCATGGCGGAATCCCCCAGAGTGAGGTGTTTGATAGTATACAATGCCTCATCAACCGGTTGCATGGTACTTTGGTACTCGAATGTGTGAACCAAGTTAGCCACCAATTCCTACCAATTTCCCATTTGGCGGCGTGTTTCAAAATGGATGTACCAAGCACACGTTCAACCTTGTAGTGTTGAATACAACTTGTGCACCCAAAGGGAGGGTGGTAATTCTTCCACACCTTATCCCCAGACCTTCTCACATGCCTGGATGTGGGAAGAGGTGGGTCTATTGCCATTGTAATCCTTAATAGCGGTGGGTATGTTGCTCTTTGAGAATCAAACAATGAGCACAATTCTAACTTCATGCCACTCCAACAATTTTTCACTATGCATGGCCCACCACCTCACTGTTGTGCCTATCAACACATAACTCAGCATACCTCATCACTCATCCTCCCTCCAGTGAGCTTCCATTCCTCTCAAAAATACCTTAGGGTATGCATCTCAAGAATACTTGATTATTGCCTTTCCTCCTAGGCACTGAACTATACATGTCGTCATTATCTTGGTCACCAATCCTTTCAAATGTCACCCAATCAATTCATAAGCCCTATGTGCCCAATTATCACATGCTATATTGGTAGTATCACTGACAGATTGAGCGTGACTCCTCCTGTAGAGTGGATGGTCTTTGGATCTCTTATGGAGTGCACATATATTCTGTCTAAGACCTCCTCTCTAAGGGGTTCAGTAAAGGGGGTGGACTTCCCATCAGCAAGCGGTATAATCACCCTCTCCTCCTTTTTTTCAAATCTTATGTATCCTTTGTTAAACCAAATATCTGCATTATTCTTATAACACCACGAGCACCCAAGGAATGTAGGGAAATTATCTACCTCAGCAAGCACCAAGACTTCAAAATCCCCAGTGAACTTAGTCGCCTGAATAGTAATGGTCACATCCTTCAAGACACTTATGGGCATTGCCTTTGTTTTATTTTCCATATACATCACATTTGAAGATGGTTGTAATGCAGGTCTTCCCATTTAATGCCAGGAATCCAGAGTGAGAACATTAACCTTCACACGTGTGTCAATGAGGATGTTGCTAAGTAACCATCCATCCACTACTGCATTCAAGGTGATCTCTTTGTCATAATCTAGGCTGTGAGGTGGGAGGTTTGAATGCAAGATCTACCTTTCGTATTCTTCCCCTGCACGTGGCACCCTTTCTCTTAACCTTGCTCCTAGTAGGGGAATAATATTATCATGCCTTAGTAGTTTACACACCTCCTTAACCTCATCCAAGTCATCCTTTTATGCTTCCACCGATCTTCTTTTCTCATCTTTTCTAGGTTGCTCTTTTAAACATAGGATCTCCCCTTGCAAACTCCAAATTACGTCCATGGTTTCTTGGTAGACTTCTTTCTCGTGAGTCGGGCTTGGATAATTCCTGTGTACTACTTCCTCTCTCGAAACCAGAGGTCTCTACCTAGGCGCTTCTCTGGCATGCATAGACTCTGCCTTTGTTGTTACCATAACAAGTTCTAGCTCTGATTGTTGTATTACTCTCAAGAGCCATTGCACGTCACCCTTCTTAATACTCACCATGATAGTGCCCTTATCCTTCTGGTAATGCTGACTCATATGTTTGTATAACTCTGGGAAATCTTTGTACTTGTGTTTTTTTCCACACCAAGATCATTGTAGAAGATTTGAACATTCACAGTTATAATGGTTAGTGGCCCCACAATTAAAGTATGTTCCATGTGGGAACTCACATCTTCCCTTGCGGTTGCCACGACCATGAAATCCTCTATGAAACCCTCTTCCACACACATCTCCATCTCTATGCTCCTCATACTGACATTCATCTCCTTTGGAACTACTGGCAATGCCAGTCTGGTGCACACCAAGATCAATTGCCTCATGAATTTGGTCAATCAATCTACAATCCTTGGTGTCATGTGTGGTCGAGGTACATATCTTACAATAACAAGATACATTTTTATGGATCGCGTGTTGTAGCAGGGGGCACCTACTTGCATCATGGTCCTCGCGACATATTTCATAATTTACCGCTACGGCACGCACCACCTTCTGAGTACATATCCCGCCATTATCCTTTGTGTGCCCTTCTACATTACAATTTGTGCACCACATCCCACCGCGAGTCTCTGGAACTATGTTGGCAGATAATTTCTCCAATTTCTTAGCCATGGCAGTAATCTGAGCCTCCAAAAATGGGCTAATACCAGTGTCAACACTACAAACTGCCTCAACGCACAAATCAGCTTCTAACACTTCGCATGGGTCCGTGAATGTTTTATAGACAAAACCCTCCTAAAGGGTGAGACCAACCCTCTGACAAACCACTAAGCATGTTGTGAAGGGTGGATATCATTAGATAGTTTAGGCAATAGAGTTTTAAAGCATGCATCATATTCCCTCATGCTCTCTTCCATGCCCTACTGGATTTCTTTGAGAGAGTTGATGCTCTTTTGTTCAAACTCAGGTATGTGGAATTCCACCAAGAATGCATTTCTCAATGTGGTATAATCCACAATAGTCTGATGAGGGTCATAATTTCTATACCAACTATGCGTACATCCTTGTAAATTTGTCGTAAATTGACTAGCCTTTCGATCCTGGGTCGTGATCCCCTTTACGTGCCATAGCAACTTGCACTTATGCACATGCTCTGTGGCATCTTCTATCTCACTATAATCTGGTAAGTGTAGAGACATCTTGAAAAATACTTAAGGAGTTTGTTGAGGCCCTTATCCTCCTGATCCAGTCCCTTGGTTTCATCTGGTGTTTCCTCCTCCACTAGACCCACTAGATCTTGAGCCACCAGCTCTGCCACTTCCACCTCCAAACCTTCCTATGTTAGGAACATGGTCTGTGTTTGTCTTGCCGAATGCTCCCATTGTTCCACTAAATTATGCACTGATAGTTTGTGAACTAGTACCACTCCTAGTCATATTTCCTCCACCACTTCCTAACGCGCTTCCAAAACCAGCTGTATATGTGCCTTGTCCAAACATTCCACCAAATACTTGAATAGTGTGTGAAGCCATATAAGTCTCAAATGAGAAGTTGTATCTTCTGGGTGCCGATCAGTTGCCTCTACTGATATCAAATGGATCAACTGTACCTTTCCCTCATTCAAACAAACCAAGCACTAAGGTTTGGTCACTAGGTGGGGTTAGATGTGCACTAATGACTCTTCTTTCTCTACGCAACAGACTCTCATCAGAAGCCGTAATGGTTTCCCTCCTGCACTTACCAAGATGGGGTATCACAGACTACTTGGGTTCCACATCCTCCTTGTGAACCTCAACTCCTTTCCACCATGTTTGGCTCCATAACCCACTTGTAATCCCACGTTGTCTATCAATCTCCCTTTCACGTGCTTTGTTATACTTGAGTCATCTTTCCTCCCTTTCCTTCTCAGTCGTTATATCAGCCATCTTTCCCTAACCTGGCTTCCTCACTAAGCACTCATAGTGGCTTAGCCGGCCATAGGAAATGCCTCTAAACCCATGGTTATCATCAAGATTTTGATTTCCAAGGGAATAACGCATATAAATGATCCTCTAGGCTCTCGCAAAAACTCAAACTCAACAACTTTTTGATAGGAATACGTGGAAATGACGTATTCCAAAGTGTAGCTAGTTAATACTCCCTTCTACCAATGATTTATAGCACAGGTCCATGTTAGATCAGCATCTTGCAAGTTCTGATATGTTTCTTAGGTTCAAGGGTGTGACTTATAATACCACCCCAATCTAGATGTATAAGTCGAGAGCTATTCAATTAACTCTACTAGGAAACAACAGAAGAAGGTTTCATAAAACTCATGATAAAGAGTGTCCTCCACCCATCTTCGTGTGTCAAATCCAGGTCCAGTATTGAATCTCTGAGTGAATTCATTCTCCATGATTTTAAACCAATCTTCAATACCCTCAAGTGTTAGGTGCTCCACCATCACTTTTTGCACAGATCATGATGTATGCCATGTTCCACTACAACTTCAAAAAGAGTTCCCGGTAATGGAACCAAGATGTAGTCATTTTTTCACCCCACCAAGAACAAGGGAACCTCATGCGCACCAGCCTATCACCTAGCGGGCGCTGGGTGCTCACCCAAGGCACGCGAGAGGGAGCCGAGTCTCTCTTTTATGTGAGTTCAACGGAAGGCATAATTCAGGATTCTAACTTAGTGATTTAATAGACATGAAGAAGCTATAGAGCTTAGGACAAATTCTACACCCCTTCAGTCATAATAAAACCAAAGCACGCAAAAAAATTAATAGAACTAAGAAGTTGTAAATCCACAAATATACCCAATCATTCAAGTAAGGTCCGTGATTATACAAGATCAAAAGTAGAGTAAAAACATGTAGATAATACAGGAGGAAATCTTAATAGAAACATAGTGGTAACCTTATCATATTCATTCATGGTATTACTATAAAGCATCATAGAGAGGAAGACCATAGTCATGCACCATATCTAGATCCATACATGTATACTTACAAAACAAAATTTGCATTCCCCATTTCCCCATTACATCCTTACTAGAATCATTTACCCATTTTATCCCGTAGTTCTTGCAGTACTTCTATAGAGCTCCGCTACCTCACTTGTGTCTCTGTTCTTTGCCAAGGGTGCACGTATAAATAGGCATCTGAGTTCTAGAAAACTCCTCTGCAACCTTAGATCTAGCCCCAAGTGTTAAGGTGTGGGTCACCTCAGGAACATGCCTCTCCATGTCATGATTAACTTTTTGGATCTTCCTATCGCAAGGTATATTCATTCTAGGAAACCCTATCACCAAGCTGGAACCTTATCCAAATAGAACACGTTCTCCATGTGTTCTTTCCAAAAGGTCAAAAATGGCTAAGTCTCAAATTTTTCTTCACATGCACACATGCATCCTTGGTTCTCTAAGAACCCCTTTTGAATTCTTCCCTACGTGCCTTCAGTTGTGCACTTCCTCTGGCCATGCACACCTTTAAGATTTGGAAGCTATATCATGGGCCCAATAGGGATGGAGGTAATGATATGGGTATGCCATAAATAAATTAACTTGAGGTATCTCAAGAGGAGGCATGGGTGAGGTAGTGGCTCAAAGCAATGGGGTTCTGATCCAAGAGTCGTGCAAAGTCCGTGTTGCATGTAGGAATGGTGATAGGTTGATTGGGATCCATGGATGATGAGATGGAAGGTGGTGAAGGGCTAGGTGATGAAGGGCTAGGTGGTGAAGGGCTAGGTGGGAGTGGTAGTTGACTAGTGTGAAATACGAGGGAACTTTCCTAACTACGGGTCAACACCATGTGGATAGGAACTGATTTGGCGAGACTGTATTATGTCTGAATGGCACAGAACACAACAGAATAAGGAAAATAGTCAACAGTGAATGAATTAGGTCAGCTAGTGAGCTTTAAAATAGCATAGGGTGACTGATGCCAGTTTGGGTAAACTGACTCTAGTTAGGCTTAACCAGTGCCGATTACTGTGAAAAACCAACAGTCTGTTAGATGATGGTCCTAGACTGATAATTTTCACACAGGAGGAGACGGAGGGTGACTGTGATTGAAATAACGATAATATGGAAGGTGATAGGAGCCTTTTACAACTCAGAAAGTGAAATAGGTGTCTTTTGAAATGGTATTAATTTAATAAAAGTAATTAAATTAAAATGTGTGGGGTACAGGAGGTAGGTGATTATAGGGCTGTGTTAGGGGACCAAGGTGATTACGACACAATTTTGGTGTCTACATTTTGCCCCTTCTTGTTGTGTAGCTTGTATTCGTAAGTGACATGAACAAGAATAGAGTGTGGTTGCCCCAAGTGGGCATGCCAAAATGTTTCACCTGATTTCTTAGTTTTTCTGAGAAGTACTTGACGAAACAAATAAGGTAAAGGTGGTAAGAGGAATACCTGGCTTAGGATGGTTGTAGGTTATATGTGCGCATATCTGAATCCTGAATCGAAGTGATTGTGAGACCTTCCTTTTGGCTAGGAGGAACTACTTGTATAAGAATCAAAGCAAGACCACCAAAGAGAGTTAAACAATATATGCAGTGGACTGCCTAGCATGTGCTAGATCCTGGAAGTGTGATACTTCGTAGATGGCTATCAGTCCACTGTTTAAAACAATTTAATGATGAAATAAAGTAAATATAGTCCTACTGTAGTTTAATATGATTTAGGCATCTCATACAAATGCAATAGGCTAGATATAATCTAACAGGCTAGGCTAGAAGGAGATCTAGAGGTCAAGTAGGTTGGTTATAGGTGAATCTGAGCTAACAGGCTAGGTTAGGTATAGATCTGAAGGTCAAATAGGTGTTCGGGTAGGTATATGTTAGAGACAATGAGGTTAGGTTGAATGTGAGTCACAAATAGGTTATTGTTTTTGCAGAGACCAGGGAAAATAAATACTGACCACGGTTTTAAGTAAACGGCGGTAGTTATAGAGTACTGATGGTGGTTAGGTTAGAGACTAGTAAAGTTACACAGTCCAGGCTTTAAAGGTTTTAAGGAAAGAATGGGGTTAGTAGAAGGTGTTAGGTGGTCATAAAATAGGTATAGGTATGTCACAAAGGTCTAGGGTTGGTGAGTAAGTCAAGTGGGTGGTTGGGCGAGGTATTTCAATGGTTGGGTAAGAAGGGTGGCTGAAATTGGATAGAAGGAATGAAGAAATGGTAAAAGGGATAAGATCCCTTGTCAGGAGTAGTACCACTGTTAATAAAAAACTAAAATAGATGAGAGGGAAACACTTACTTTTTGGTGAGCTACTGATCTGAAGCCTATTGGAAGGGTGGTGGTGTTGGAAGGTGTTGAGAAGAGGCTTCACTGTTGTCCCAGTGAACTTGGTTGTCTTGGCTGATCACAAATTAATCCTTGCTTTGCTGCTGCATCTGAAAAGATCAAATTCGCGATAAGGAAATCCAATGCCGAAGGTTCAACCCTGATTACAAAGGTTTAGATGGGTCTATATAGGCTGTTTGGTTAATTTTGGTGTAACCGGCATTGGTTTAGGGTGAACCGACATTGGTTTAGGCGAGATACCTTGGGTTGTTCAAAAGCTGCCTGGGAAGTTGTTCCGCCATTTGATAAGGGTCTCTTCTTTTCTTGAAGTGAAGACTGACCTTAGGAGGCTTTTAATATGAAGTGAGGGGATGGATCTAATGTTAAATTTTTTTTCGGCATTGGTTTAGGGTTTAGGTTAATGGGTCAAATGATGGGGGTGGTTAGGTGAAGTGTATTTAATAAATGAAATTTTATTAAATAGGTTTTTGAGGGTGGTGAGTTAATTTAATGTAAATAATTAAATTAATATGTGTGTGGGTAAAAGGTCATTAACTTAATTAAAATAATTAAATTAATGTGTATGGAGGTAAATGGTATTAATTTAAATAAAGTAATTAAATTAAGATGTGTGGGGTACATGAGGTAGGTGATTATAGGGCTGCGCTAGGGGACCAAGGTGATTATGACACGATTTTGGTGTCTACACTAGGACATGATTTAAAGGGTAGAGGGAGCACCCAATTCATAGAATTATTTGAGGAGAGTGATGGTGATGAGGAGTGGGACACACAGGGAGCAGAGGATGATGATGATGAGGCATTAGATAGTGCGGGTGTTGAGTAAGATAGCGAGACCATTCCCCAGGAGACTATCACCACTTTGTCTTATACCCCAAGGTATAAGGAAATCAGAGTTAGGGGGATTTTGTAGGGATAGTGAGTAGTGGTACTCATTAATAGTGGGGAAACCCATAACTTTATTGATGCCTCGTTAGTTGAGAGTTAAGGGTTACAGATAGAGGAGTTGGAGGGATTCAACGTGGTTATAGCCAATGGACATTCTATGAGATGCACACGATGGGTTCCCTAATTGAGCATAACGATGGGTAACTAAACAGTTACCGATGATTTCTATATTGTTGATATTGGAGAGACCAACATAGTGCTTGGAGTACAGTGGCTCCATTCCCTTGGTGAGTTTCAAACTAACTTCCAGGCGATGGAGCTAAAGTTTAAGTCTGAATGGAGGAATGTGATATTGAAGGGCTTATCTTCAGAGGCACCCCGAGTTGTTACAACCAAGAGGATCGAGAGGATTTATACACACAACAGGGTGGATTAGGAAGTACATTGTTTAGTTTCGACCAAGGAACCAGAGGATGGAAAACAAGAGTACCATGTGGATATACAGGGCTTATTGGATAGACATAGTGTAGTTTTTGGTAACATACCTCCAAGCATACCTCCATATAGGGGATTTGAGCATGTGATTGAGCTCGAGGATGCTAGACCGGTGGTTACTTCTCCTTACCATCAACCCAAATGGTTCAAGGATGAGATCAAGAAGACTATACATGAGCTCATTGATATAGGGCATATTTGACCGAGTTCCTACCCTTTTGCTTCTTCGATGGTACTAATGAAGAAGAAGGATGGGACCATGTGGATGTGTATGGATTACACTGCATTGAATAAGAAGACAATAAAGAACAAGTATTATGTACCACACATTGATGAGTTACTTGATGAGCTACATGGTGCAATATATTTTTCAAAAATATATTTTTGATATGGATATCATCAGATCAAAGTCAGGGAATAGGATATGCATAAGACAACTTTCAGATGCCATTATGGTCACTTTGAGTTCTTGGTGATGCCCTTCAAATTGTCTAATGCTCCAGCTACATTCCAGTCTTGCATGAATCATGTGTTCAACTGCCACTTGCAGAAGTTTGTATTGGTTATATTTGATGATATTTTAGTCTAAAGAAGGACTTGGGAGGACCATATTAAGCACCTCAATGAGATATTGGGGATATTAGAAGCTAATTCGTTATATGCGAAATTTTCTAAGTGTGAGTTTGGCATGACTGAAATTCTATACTTTGGATATGTGATTGGTTAGGGTACAGTGAAGGTGGATAGAGAGAAGATACGGGCAATTCTGGATTGGCCACCACCTAGGAAATTGACACATTTGAGAGGATTCATGGGGTTTTGCACACACTACCGAAGGTTCATGAAGAATTTATCTTAGTTAACTGCTACATTTCTCCATTTCTCCTGCCCATTCATTCTAGAGTGTGATGCATCATGAGAGGGTGTTGGGGTAGTTCTCATGTAGGATAGGCATCCCATTGCCTATGAGATTTAGAAATTGAAACCCGTGGAGAGAGGGTATTCAATTTATGACAAGGAGATGTTGGCCATTATGTATGCTTTGGCCAAATTTAGATAGTACGTTGTGGGCAGAAAATTCATGGTTCATACGGATCACAACAGTTTGAGTTTCTTCTTGGGATAGAAGGAGATTAATGATTGCCAACAAAGATGGGTGAACAAGGTACAAACATATGAATTCGACATAGAGTACACTAGATGTAAGAATAATATTGTTGTTGATGCTTTATCTAGGAGGCCCTACCTCACTTCTATGCTTAGTTCTATTTCTGATATTTTAGGAGATTAGAAGGCTCATATACTTGTTGAGTATTCCAAAAATCAGTTTGCATGTGAGATCATGGATGGTATTATACAGGATGATTGATAAAGAGTAGTGGATGATCTCATTTTCTACAAGGATAGGATTTTCCTTATACTGGAATCCAAAATGAAGGAGAATATCCTTCGAGAAGTACATGATACACCACTAGCTAGGCATCCTGGGTATTTCAAAACATACAGGTTTATCAAGGAGAGATTTGTATGGAAGGGGATGAAGGATGATGTCCTTAATCATGTCAGAGAGTGTATGGTTTTCCAACAAACCAAATTTGATTAGTCTTTTCCAGCAGGATTACTTCAACCTCTCCCCATTCTTGAATATAAATGGGAAATCATATCTATGTACTTTATCACAGGGCTTCCCTTGGTGCATGGGCATAGTTGCATTTATGTTGTAGTTGATTGGTTAACTAAGTATGCTCATTTATTTTCCCTACCCAAGGGGCATGAGGCAGTGGATGTGGCCCGGATCTTCTATACAGGTATTTTTAGGCTACATGGGTTGCCTAAAAATATTGTTCGTGATAGGGACAAGATCTTCATGAGCACCTTTTGGCAAGAGATATTTAGACTAGCAGAAATGGAGTTGACTCCTAGAACTAGCTACTACCCACAGACAGATCGGTAGAAGGAGATAGTCAATAAGTGGACAGAGGGCTACTTGCAGAGTTATGCAACAGGACATCAACGGGCATGGATTAGATGGTTACACATGGGTGAGTATTGCTATAATACCACCTACCAGATGAGCATAGGTATGAATCCTTTCTGAGCCTTGTATGGGTATGACGCTATGAAATTTGTGGATTTGGTATTACCAGATAGCCGAGCTCCCAAAGCATGAGATTGGTTATAGGAGAACTAGGATATTCTAAAGTCTCTCAGAGAGAACCTTCAAAAGGCACATAATCAATAGAAGGTATATGCAGATTGGCACAGGATAGAGAGGTCTTTTGAGGTTTGGGATCTAATATTCCTATGTTTGCAGCCATATAGGCAGTCCTCACTGAATCAAAAGGGTGCAGAGAAATTGAAACCACATTTTTATGGCCCGTACTAGGTAGTTCTTCGAGTTGGGGTAGTTGCATATGAGCTAGAGCTACCAGAGCACAGTAAGATACATAATCTCTTCCATGTTTCATGCCTTAAGAAGGCACTCAAACGCCATATTGTACCATCTACAAAGTTGTCACTAGTAGATGAGGAGGGGAAGTTGGTGTTAGAACCAGAGTCCATTATTAAAGAGAGAAAGAGGGGCCTTAGGAGTAGAGTGATCACCAAGTATTTGTTGCGATGGAAGGGATTTTCACTTGAGGATGCTACTTGGGAGGGAGAGCAGATTTTACAACATCCTAATTTGCATTTGCTTGAGGACAAGCAAAATTTGGGAAGGGAGGATTGTAATGTCCCCTTTCCTATGCCAAAGGCCTAAGGGCTAATCCAATTCCAAGCCTTGGTCATACCCAAGGGGATGTGGATGCTGGGAGCTATTGGGTATGAATATCTAGTCCATTTTGTTATAATTCATCATTGACATATGCAAAAATGTGTGTTGGAAGGGCTAGATGTTATGTTTTGTCGTTAGGAAGGGGACACATGGTACTAATATTCTAATTTTGAATTAGGGGGTCACTTTTGGACAATGGTGACTTAAAAAGGGAAAATTAACGTAACTTACTTTTATTTTATCAGCCCTTCCAAGGGAAAAATGTGACTAGGGTTTATTGGGGCTCTTTTTCCTTGGATAAGTTATATAAAGAGCTGGGGGAGAAAGGAAGGGAAATTTTTTCATACCTAATCATCTTCTTTCATGTGCAACTCTTGTTTGCAAATCTACAACTTGTGGAGTGAAATCCCACAGGAACCCTAGCTTCAATGGTGAGAGATCCATCCCTAGCTAGTAGGGTATTCTTCAGTAGTGAGAGATCTACCCTAGCTTGTCATTTAGGAGGTGTTTTTAGGGCTGATTTATAGAGATATTTATAGAGGTTTCAGAGGAACGGTTTTGAGGGTTTTGGAGACATTTGGAGAAGATGATAGGAGGGTTTTCATATCAGATTTATGGTAGCCATTTGAGCAGGGTTAGCATCACTGAGAAGTCCCATTCATCAATTTCCAACCCTTTTCCAAGTTAGGTGACTTGTTTGGAATATTGTAGCCTTTATTTGGAGGGTTTCTAGTTGTCCATTTTCAGATCTGAAGGTTGAAATATCATCTCCTATGTTTGTAAATGTTATTTCCAAAGTCTCATAATTTCAGAATTTTTCCAGTTGTCTAGGCACGCTGTAATTTTTTGGCAGCATTTTATTATCTAAAAAATTTCAAAATAGTTTTTTTATGTTCTTTATAATATTATCAAGCTCTCTTTCAATTTTCAAGTAATTCGGGTGCATAATTTGAGAGATATTAATTTTCTTTAGTTCGCTGCCCTAACTGTAAAAATCTGCAAAAATCAATATTTTATTTTACTGCAAATTTTCAATATTTTGTGCATTTTTAAGTGGTATCCCACAAGGGATATTTCAGAAATGGATCCAATCCATAGCCACCATTCATCTTCTTAAGTGAAACAACATTTTCTCCATGCCAATAAGATGGAAAAATCACATGCTTCAGCTAAGCACAAAGTTTATAAACCACAAAAGTTAACAAACAATCAAGTAGGACAAAAGACCTTGCAAGTTAGAAACAAAATGTCATGTGTATTGGCATTTCAATCATGTAATCATATAGATTATATGATTGAAATATAATACACAACCCATTGATACCATGATCAATGCCACTTCTTATATAAGCAGCAATATGTACCCACCCAAATAACAATAACCATCTTAACAACAATTTCCACCGTAAAACAACAACTATATATATATATATATATATATATATATATCTATATATATATATATACTATATATATATATATATATATATATATATATATATATATATATATATATATATATATATATATATGTGTGTGTGTGTGTGTGTGTGTGTGTGTGTGTGTGTGTGTATGTATGTATGTATGTATGTATATATATCAAAATTCATTAAAAAAACCAAGGCAGCCACATACCAAACCTGATCATACTATTAGAGGGTCCTTACTTTAATCGTAAGGGAAATTAGATTGTTCTCCACTATTGATAAAAGAGTATCACATCCTAGCTGCAACCACAAAGTTGATAAAGAAACATAAATAATTTTAATCATATTCATATCCCAACTTACTTTTCATCTCACCCAAAAGAGCAGACATTATTGTATATGGTGAAGAACTCATAAATCCAATTAACTAGATAGGATAAGCCTAAAATCACAAATTTTCGAGAAACCATACCTAGCTCAAAAAGGTGGTTCATGTTGCATTCACGATAAAAGAAACACTAACCACTTCAAGGTGAATAACTTAATATTGGCTTACTCACATGCAGGATGATGCCTTATTTCTATATGGTGACCAATAAAAAAATAAAACTAGACAAAATAACAAAATCTAGAGTCCACAAGACAATCACTCACCCCCGACAAGGCTAATCATATTACCATATAAGATTAATATAACCTATATGTGGGTATAAAACATTATATTCCTGATATTATTATGGTAAATTTGATTTACCTTATTCCTTTCAAGGCCCCTTAATATATCAAAAAAAGCAACATAACTACAGGCAAACGAGCACAACCCCACACACACAAGCCACCAACCAAATCACCACATATTTCACAAAAATGAAACTCAAAACAATTAAGCACGAAGCTACAATGCACTCAGTCACAAGTTTAGAGAATACCCCAATGTCATACCTCTAACGGTAAGTATCCTCCATCTTAAAAACAAAGCCATTTTCCCAACAACATAAATATCAGTTCGCAGAATTTTAAGGTGAGTTTTAATTGCCATAAAAAAAATTCCTTATCTCCTACAGAAGCCTAATTAAGTGACAAGGATGACTAATCCTTACAATGGGATAACAAAGTTTCCATTTGCAATAGTTTGAACTTAGTTTTAACTGCAAAACTAGAAATTGCCACCCAGGGCCAAGAGTACAAGACTATTCAACTGTTCATTTCTTTTGTGGAGAATAAAGCAAGACCAAAATAAAAAACCCCTAACTATAAGCTTATGTATTTGGGAATTTCATTCATTATAGTTTTCCCCATCACAACTCATAAACCAGGCACGAGAGAAGACTTTGCAGTAGACCCAGATGTTATTTTATACTTAAGATATTTATAATCATCTACATGAATAACATATTCGTAAAGGAAATAAAGAGGCCTTCAAAAATAAAATGACGAAAACTATCCAAACCCACCAATAACCCTAATTGATTGTTATTTCCCTTTTTCTCATACAACAAACATACAAACATTGAGAAAATTTGGAGTCCAAAACCAGAATATTAAGCCATATAAAACCACTTTCTACTAATAAATGCAAGGGATTTGTGGAAGAGATCCATGCAGGCTACCATTTCAAAAAAGAAAAAAAACATTTTGTTTCAGGAGAATGATAAAATTAGCAAATGATAAGGTGGTAAAGCTTAACATGCCTGAACTAAGCTTCCAAACTCAAAAATGTGTCTACCATGCTCATGTACAACAACCCAAGATGAAAAAAATTCCTCTTCTCTTTCTTTTTGTGTGCTCAAACATCACTCTAGGTTTCCCTGAAAGGCACAACCAGGGAAAAAAAGGCAACAGGAGGCTCTGTCCCAGCCAATCACATTTGCTTGCAAGTTTCAGCACCTCTTATTTTTTAACCAAAAACTAGCCTGCATGATACCATAGTCAAACAGTCCACATGGCCACATTTCTTTCAGGTATTTTGGTGCACGGTTTACATGCCAAGTGCTTTCTTCCTCCATTTATAGGCATATTTTCCCTCGTTGAAACCATCTGAAGTAAAAATATTTGAATCATGAACTGAGTTGTGTCACTAACTAAAGGCAAGGCTATGTTAAACCCTCAAATGTGAGCTTTCACAAAGGCCCATGAATCTGAAGAAATCACACACCCATATCAAAATATAGGGAGAAATCCAACAAAAAGTAACGAAGCCCAAAAATATGAAGGCCCATAAAGCAAGAAACACTAGAAGTGAGCTGAAGGAGGCTCCCACAAATCCTTCAAAATGGTTAAAAACGTAAGGGTGATCTAATAAAAGAGAAGCAACTGGTCTGTAATCCCAACAAACTCAGCCAAATGTAGGGCCACAACTCCTACCACCAACTCACATGGCCAACATCAAATCTTGTGCTTCAGACCACTCAAATGTGTCAAGCACGTCCTGCAAGAATTTCTAGAGGTTTTTCTATCAGCCACGTACTGGGAAGGTCAAAAATTAAGACTAAAATTTTAATGTTGGTGGCCATCTTCCAAGGCATTTAGACCAACAAGGGATGCCCAACACATTTACCATTAAAGACCATTAAAAGGGGTGACAGAGTCAATGGTTGGGTTTAAAGAATCCACTACCAAAATGTTTTTTAGAAGGGCATGTGTGGAGGCCATGTCGCCTAAGGTGGAAGATGGTGGTTGAAGAATAAAACTCAAAACTTAATCAAACAACTACCTTATAGATAATGGCACCACAAAATAAGACTCTCCCCCTCTTTCATGCAAGCCAAGACTAGGCCTATGAAGGGAGATCAACACTGAAAGGGGGCATTACATTTTTCTAATCAAACTCAAAGTTGATCTTCAAGCTCATGACCACGACCACATTGTTGAAATCATGTATGGCTCTTTCACCTGCCTCAATAACTAACAACCAGCAACTAAACTTAGAAAATATCTGCAATCAACAACCAATTAACCATGGAGAGTATTTCCAATAAACCAGACTAGTTTTTAACTAAATACAAAAGCAAGTTCTTGGTTTCTAAAAACCATTGAAATTTGTAAAAACAAGGAAAAGGAAATAGAGTTGCAGATACCTCGTGATCAGCCTCTTTCTCACCTGCTACGACCCTTGCCTTGGCATGAAAAATGAAAAAATCGATCTATCCCTTTTCCAGTACACATTTCTACATAGACGCATCTTGAACCAACCCCAGCTACCACATTGATCAATACTCGGTTTCCCGCCTACTTCTACTTCTTGACTTTCTTTCGGGAGCAATGATTTTTTAATATAAAATATTTTTTGTGGATTGTCACTTGGGATTGCTAATTAGAGACAAAACTATAATATTGTCTCTAATTAATGTCTCAAACCACCCCCTTGTAGAAGTGTATTTTCTGAAATCTAATGCCCATCCTAAATATATTTTTGATAAGTTTTTTAATTCAAAAAATCAACAATGAAGAAACATTTTTGTGTAAAACTATACCTCACATTAAGTTAACCAATTCATATAAATTCACTCATACAAATATGATGTGTACATGGCCAATCTCATTGAACCCTCAAATTAAAGAAGAAAAATTGAGCGTTGATACTATCTCCTCAACCACTAAGTTAGATATTACCATTACTCCACCATATAAGGATTGGATATAATAAGACAAGAAGAGGATTAAGAAATTCTTGATTTAACATCAGTTATGAATTAAGGTTTTGATGATGATGTTGTTTTTGTTCCACACAAATATGAAAGCATAACAATAATTGAATGATAACTAATGTGATAGTTAGATAACTAGGAATTATCTTTGACTTGTTTTCATTCATACAACCACCTTTATTGACTTGCATTATGATGACTCCTCCTGAAGTTGATGTATGCATTATTCCCCTACCCTGCAATGGCATGTGTCCTTAGGTGAGTTATTCCACCATAGACATAGTGGGACCAACGATCCTTATCCAACACGTAAAAACCTTGTGGAGCCCATGCTCTAGGCCAATCACAAAATTAATAAAAAGAATATTAATTTATTTTAGATTTGTGATTGGCCCATAGCATGGGCCCCACCAATTTTTTGTGTGTTAGTTATGTTGGTGCTCAAAATAGTCTTGCCCCATTTTTCCATTAAAAATCTATCGAGTTACGGCCTCTGCCATTTCTTATCCCACCCGTGTTGTGCCTGAGAAGTCTTTGCTTTCCTTTTGTTGCCGTAACTAATCCTTCCTGGGCTAATCCTTCTTGGGCCGAGGATCACGTATGGATCCATAGTTGTTCCTTGTTTCTCTGTTTATCTTGAAGGGGTCTGTAATTAGGGTCCCCCATTCTCTATTCATCTTAGAACTTGGGCTCTCCATTCTTTCCATTTTCCACAGTCGGGATTTTTTGTCTTTGTTGTTTTTGCCCTAAATACTTGAAGAAAAATGAATGGATATAGCTTGGAGAAATGTATTTGATCCTTGTAACATTTCTAAATTCTCTGTCCTTAGAGAAAAATTCATATCTGGGATCAAATGGTCATTTTTCTACAATTCTATGGTTTGACGGGTGTTTCTCCATGTCAAATTTACATCCTTGCATCAATAGGAGACATGGCCTCTTTTGGTTGGATGCGGCTTAGCGGAGAACTCTAAAATTCTATGGATTGCCTTGACCCAAAACCTGTCCACGTTGCAAGACCACTCTCATTTAAGGTATCAACTTGTGGGTACCATCTCAAGGTGCGCCATTGTGACATGTGGCAGTTTGAAAAGTCAAAGGGTGGGGAAGCGGACCATCGGGGGCAACTTGGATTTTTTGCCTCTTAAGGATTAAAGTCTCAAAATGGCCCGTAAGCCCGAAAAAAGGGAGGTCTGGGTTAACTTTGAAAATTAAAAGGGACTGGGAGGCGGACCATCGGAGGTATCAAAATGGCCCGCAGACCTGACAAAGAATAGTCAAATTTTGCCCCGGTCAATGGCGGAAGGGTGGAGTTGCGGGGGAAACTTGGAAAATTTTTCCCTTTCCAAAAAAGAGGTGAAATAGTAGAATTTGGTTGTGGTTCCTTTGGGACCCACCTTAGGACACGTGTCAAACTCATTTCTCAAGGGCGGAGGTGCAGAAAAAAATGTGAAAAATTTACATTTTTCTAAAAGTTGTAAAAGGAAAAAGGACACCCTCATGCCCGCTCTAAAATGGATCTCCCAAGTGGATGGTCTAAATTCAAAATAGAAATCATGGGCAGCTATGCAGCTGTATCTAAGTTTTCTGGAATTTTCACTCCAGAGCTCCCAGGGATGCATATTCTGATGGCTTTTTTATCATTTCTTGGAGTCTCCTGCACGCCAAATGAAGAGGAACATTAATCTGGTATCCTGGTTTGGTGGGAAAGGTCTGTAAATGTCTCTCACCATTAATATGCAATTTTACTGTCGGATTCGGCCTGATTTCTCTCTCCTTGGCATGCAAAATACCTGTTGACATCTTGGTTGGGTGAGGAAAATCTAGGGACGTATTTTACCATTTAAGATGAGATCTGACCTTTGGGCTCGATCTGATCTTCCATTTCTTCTTCCTGGGCACGCGAAGAACCAGATTTGACATATTAGGGGTGGAAGTGGTTGGTGAGTAAAGGGAAAACTGATCTACCAAATAAAGGAGTTGAATGCACGAGATGTTTAAAGAAATTTACCCACTGGGCACTTGACAACTTTTAACAGATTTGATTCAGGGAATCGCGATCAAGATCATGGCGAGCACTAGTACACTCAATGTCTCTAGTTTTGGGGGGGAAAGGCTCTATTGTAAAATGTTATAAATAGGCATGAGTTTTTCGTGAAAAGGGTTGGAGGTTGGAATGCTAGAGTGTTAGAGGTCATAACTGATTTTCTAAAAAGCTTGATAGAGCTCATATTTCTGAGGGATTGTTTAAGAAACCTGTATGTCTCTTTTGTGTTAAACTTGATCGTGTCAAGGTGGTTGTGAGTGTACAACCATTGACAAGCTCTGAGACTATTTTAGAAAAATTTCCCTGCTAATAAGTTTAATCAAATTTGGGTTATCCTGTGTTGACTCTGAGCAATTAGTGTTTGCTTTGTTTCAAAATGTTTGCAAGTAGTTTTATTCATTCCTATTGCAACCTTATACTGAAATTTTTTTGAAATCACACAGGATCTCATCCCTGTCACATTTTAATGGTATTTGCAATTTCACTTCAAGAAGATCCTTCATCTTGGATGAGATAAACAAATTAAAAACCAATTCATTGTCATTTGTTGATAAAGATTGTTTGTAAGTCTTCGGGTGTACCTTAAGCATGGTTAATTAGAAACTATAGTATTTAATTAAGTCTTCTAATTCGAGCCTTTTTATTGGAGTTTTAAAGATTGTGTGAAAATGTGTTGATTTGGGCCTCCATTGAAGCACACCTTTTGATTGAAGGAACGTCTTGACTGTACTGAAGCTTTCTGTTGTGAAGTTGTTTATTATTGTAAAGTCCCTCCAAAGATATGGTATAATCAATTTTATCCTTCTTCACCTCCCACCAAAAATTCACTTAAAAACAACTAATCATACCCGTACTACCCCTGTTTGTCATGTGTGTATACAAATGCATAATTGTTACTACCAAAACATGTAAAAACAATCAGTTTTTCATTGTCTTTAGTGGTCTGAACCTTGCCTAGAGAATATCTCCATTATCTAGAGTGACAACTCGTGAGAGTTAGGTTTTGTTGCATTGATCATATTATTCTTCAAGGTCTTCTTAATAGTTTCACAAGGAAGGATATCTCCATCTCCCTCACAAACAATAGGCTACAAAAAGGGTCCTCTCACCCTGGTTGAAAGGCACCACCATAAAGTAGTGAGGATAGGTCAAATCCTCTTGAGGGTGCTACCCATTTCTCCACATCTGAGTGACAAAGAGAAAGTTGCATTTCATCCTTGGCTACAAAATGACACACTACATGCTTTGCTTGTCTCTAAGCTTCCTGCAAAACCTGTGATGTTGCTCAGCTTCCGAGGGAGAATCAAATTAGGTACCAACAAGTTACGCCCAGGTGGTGGGACCAACTTCCATACTCAATTCCAAGGTGTCTTTTTTTCCTTTGTCCTACAAGTCCACCTTGAATATGCCCAACAAAAAAAAACCAGTAGTAACAACAAAACTATCAATAACAAGCTCTTTGGGGTGTCATCTACATCTTCCATTAATAACCCCGAACAAAGCTCTACTATTTTATTTATAATTTGTATAAAATAAATTCTATTGATAATTTTTTTTACACAAGTAAAAACCTTAGGCAAGAACAATCAATAAGATCTCATTTTTGTAATAATACTTTTATAATTATATTGTTTGTTAAATATTTGAAACTATTATTCTTAAAAAACATATATGAAAACTAACCATTGTAATTATATTGTTTGTTACATATTTTTTTTAAAAATATGAAAACCTATAATTTTTTAAATTAAAAAAAAAAATGATAATAAATATAGACATATGTCTTCCTCTTATATTATTTGATTCTCACCCATTTCATCGAAAACTAATAATCTAGATGTTTCAAAAATATCTTTCAAAATAAAATCATAAAAATTATCTAAAATGTTATTTTTATATACAAAGACTATAGTCAAGTACATGATTAAAAAATGAAATTCCTAAACTAATTTGTTATTTTCTAATTTTCATGTTATAGTCAAGTGCAGGCATGAATTTGTTTTCCACGTTATAATAAGTCACAAGTGCTAAGCTAAACGCAAAAAATAATAACATGCGATTACACTCATAAACATTCTTTTAAAGAGTATAAGTAGTCAAGCCTTCCAAAATATTTTACCACGTTATAATAAGTCACAAGTGCTAAGCTAAACGCAACAAATAATGACATGCGATTACACTCATAAACATTCTTTTAAAGACTATAAGTAGTCAAGCCTTCCAAAATATTTTACCTAACTTCATTCTCATTGGTCAATATAAAATTATTTTATGTCATCAATTCACAATAACATTAACAGTAGCAGGAGACAAGCCCAGGTACTCTTGCTGAATTATTGTCTGATCTTATTCTTTGATTGAACAAATTAGTTAATCTAACAAGTACTATCTGCCCTAATTTTCATATCTGGTCATGTACACTTAATTTTGCAATGTGCTTCAATATCATCTATTTTTATCTGCCCTAATTTTTATATGGACCATGTACACTCTTAATTTTCCCATGCATTTCATACCTCTCATTGTTTGTATAGTTAAATTGTACATTACCTAATATGAATAGAGAAATTATAGTGCATTTAAAATTGTTTTAAATGATATTATTATACTGCCTTGGGCAAGTATATTGGTTTCACCTTGACCATTAATTTTTTTTTGGAGAAACCAACTAAAGTATGCCATGTGTTAGATTTTTTTGGTGTAAAGTTTTATATAAAATATTTGTAGGAATATTCTGATTCCCTTTATTGAAGAATATGCCATTACATTCTGTTTTATTTTATTTTGCTTGCTATAGTTTTATGAAAAGTTAAATTGAAACGAATTATAGTATTGCACCTTGATTTGATGGATTAGTGCCCAGATGGAGGGAAAAGTATGTGGATAGTAAATGCATCTAACAAATAAAATTAAATGTTGCACTACGTAACCAACCAAACACATGACCACATGATCTCATTTATCTGGCATGTTATGTGGGTATTGCAAATTTTCACTAGAAATTGATAGAAATGTGGGCTTCCATTGTTGTTCCTATATTGTTTGAGAAATTGGAAACCCAAGTTTCATCACCTGGTGATTTTTTCCAAACCATTTGAAGAATGGTTCCGATACTTGGGTTTTAGGAGAACATGGGACTCATGGTAGAATTAAAATCTTCTTTTTGATTGTGTAAAGTATAATTTCAATGAAAATTCACAAACTAAATAAATTATGGGTGACAAATCCCCAAACAACTATCTATTTCTACAGCTTATATTCTGTTAGAAATAGTAATTTCTACCTAACTTCTCCACTGACTACCCAGTCAATACCAATCTCTGCACCTACCTTCTAGAATGGTCTGTGGTTGAAAACATGTGAGAATTGAATAGTCTGTGTTTGACTGTGATTAAACATGTGGAAAATCAATCTCCAGCACTTTCTAAAATCCTCTATAAAAAGAGGTGAGTGTAATGTCATTTGATAAGGCAAGAAAGGAAATAAAATTTGTCTTCTCCATCCATCTAGTTTATTTTGTTTTTGCTTATGCCCATAACAAATTGGTATCGGAGCAATCAAATTTAGAGCAGCTCCCATATTGGAGCATATTTATTTATTTTTGGTTTCTTATTTTGTGTGGTAGATTTCTAAGTTCTTATATTGGCAGTGGTATCTGGAGTTTTTCCCAGCCAATGAGAGGAAGAGATCAAGCAAATAAAGAAAGATATTCTAAGGAGCTTATTATCCAAAGGAGACTTGGCAAGCATGTTTTACAAAAAAAAAATCTAATTTGCTGTTATGATCTTATTTGGCTGTAAGGCACCATTTCAAATTTTATTTCTATTATCTTTACTAAAAGAAGCCACCAATTGCAAAGCCAATTGTGTAGACATTGATTGTCAAGCTAAAAGGTGATAAGGTTGGTTTGTTGGATGAGGCCGAGGCACTTGTAGAGACAGATAGGTAGTTGGCTGAGGTAATAAGATTTTTTTTAAAAAGAAAATCTTATTTTTGGTATTAAAATAAATTAAGGCATGACTTTTAGTATAAATCAAGGAATAATACCAAATTTTTTTGGCAAAAATTATGATACATGGGCTTTTAGAATGAAATTGGCATTTGATTCATGTGAGTTATAAGACATAGTTATAAATGGTTATGTTGATCTAGAAGATGAGTTTAATTTGAGTTCAGAGAATGAAAATATTCTTAAAGAAAACAGGTAGAAAAATAAGAAGGCTTTGTAGATTATTGCACAAGGATTGGATGAGTCAGTTGTTGGAAGGATCAAGCCAGCTACTACAGCTAAGCAAGCATGGGACATCCTAGAAACGGCATATCAAGCTATGAGTAAGGTAAAAATTGCTAGATTACAAGCACTTAGAAAAGAATTTGAAATTTTGAAGATGAAAGATTCTGAATTAGTAGATCAATTCACCTATCATGTTATGGATTTGGTTAATCAAATAAGACAGACTGGTGATGAGCTAACAGATCAAAAGGTTGTAGAAAATTTTTTGAGATCTTTACCTAAAAATTTTGATGCAATTGTTGTGGTAATTGAGAAATCCAAGGATTTAACTAAATTTTCTATAGATGAGTTGGTTGGTTCATTAAAGAACTATGAAGACATGATAAACTGGAATGACAATAACTCATTGGAGCATGCATTCAAAACACAAATGACATTTGGAAAAGGCAGAGGAAGAGGAAATCCAGGATTCAAAGGAAGAGGAAGAGGAAGAAACAATTTTCAAAGAGGGGAAAGACATAGTCCAGATCCAAGAGGAAGGAGAAATCAAAATTTCAGCTTAAGGGGACGCAATAACAATCATGCGTCACAAAGGTATGATAAATCAAATGTTCAATGCTATTATTTCAAGAGGTATGGCCATTTTGCTAATGAATGCCAAAAGAAAGAAGCTGATATGAGTAAACAGAATGCAAACTATTTTGAAAGTAATTCAGGTTCTGTATTTATTACATGTAATGTAGCCTAGGAAAGTTCTAGCAACATTTGGTTTCTTGACAGTGGTTGTAGTAATCACATGACTAGAAACAAAGATCTATTTAAAAATATGGGCACTTCAGTTAAATCAGAAATCAAATTGGGGAATGATAATATAGTTAAAGCCATGGGAAAAGGTGGAATTAATGTGATAACAAAAATTGGTACGAAGACTATTCCTGATGTTAATTTTGTACCTGGATTAAAACATAATCTCCTAAGTGTGGGACAACTTATTCAAAAGGGTTATAGAGTTGTCTTTAAAGATAATGTTTGCACAATATGTGATATTTATCTAAGTAATATGGTGATTGCAAAAGTTGAAATGAAAAATAACAAAATGTTCCCACTTCGCATGAAAAGTGAAAAAATGAAAGAAATTGAAACAAGTTTCAAGGCATCAAGTCAAGATCAATCATGGGTATGACATTTGAGGTATGGTCATCTAAACTTCAAAGGATTGAGTTTGTTGCAGAAAAAGGAAATGATAAGAGATTTACCTCTTGTTAAAACACCATTGAGTCTATGTGAGAGTTGTATTTTGGCCAAGCAACATAGAGATAGTTTTCCAAAGGGAATTTCATATAGATCTTAGGAACCATTAGAAATTGTGCATACAGATA
The DNA here is from genome assembly GCA_019776745.2 of Taxus chinensis. Taxonomy (NCBI): domain Eukaryota; kingdom Viridiplantae; phylum Streptophyta; class Pinopsida; order Cupressales; family Taxaceae; genus Taxus; species Taxus chinensis. The sequence continues at coordinate 522,011,942 of CM034156.1, read as the reverse complement.
TATGTGGTCCAATGAAAACACCATCATTAGGGGGAGAATTTATTTTCTAACATTCATTGATGATTATAGTAGAAAAACATGGGTTTATTTCCTCCAATATAAATTTGAGACATTTGGAAAGTTCATGGAGTTCAAATCATTGGTTGAGAAACATAGTGGGAAATCCATCAAGGTATTGAGATCAAATAGAGGAGGAGAATACAATTCAAATGAATTTTTAGATTATTGTAGGTATCATGGAATAAAGAAGCAGTTCACTACAAGGTACACACCTTAGCAGAATGGCGTTGTAAAAAGGAAGAATCGTGCAATCATGGAGATGACAAGGAGCATGTTGAAAGGAAAGAATCTATCAAATAAATATTGGGCTGAAGCAGTAGCCTGTGCAGTTTATATATTGAATAGAAGTCCAACAAAAATTGTGATGAACATGATTCCACAACAAGCATGGAGTGGTAAGCATCATAGTGTTTCTCATTTTAGAATATTTGGTTGTATTGCAAATGCACATGTGCCTAAAGAAACAAGGAGTAAATTGGATGATAAAAGTGAAAATTGCATCTTTATTGGTTATGATAAACACTCTAAGGCATATAAGTTGTTTAATCCTATAACCAAGAAAGTTGTTTTAAGTAGAGATGTTGTATTCAAAGAAGAAGAATCTTGGGATGGAAATATAGAGAAAACAATTTCACATACAACGACAATGCCATATGAAGACCAAAAAGGAAAAAGTCAAGGACACCAAGGGGAGCAAGAAGAACAATCAAATCAGCAAGAAGGAATATCAGAAGGAGAAAGCTCACAAATCCAAGTTGAGCAAGGAGAATCATCAAGGCCACAACTAAGTAATGAATCAAATCCTACAGTTGCATCATTGAGACCAAGACTAAAAGGTAAAACGACAAGAATCTTACAAGAAATATATGATCATGGAGATGAGATAGATTTGCAGTCTAATTTTGCTTTATTTTCCTAAGATCCTATATATTTTGAGGATGCAATTAAGGAAGAACATTGGAGTAATGCAATGAATGATGAAATAGGTTCAATAGAGAAAAATGAAACATGGGATTTAGCTGATTTACCCAAGGATAAAGAATCCATAGGTGTGAAATGGATTTATAAAACTAATGGTAAAGAAAATGGAGAAGTTAACAAATATAAGGCAAGGTTAGTAGCCAAGGGATTTGCACAAGAATATGGAGTTGATTATAATGAAACATTTTCTCCTGTAGCAAGACTTGATACTGTTAGAATGGTACTAGCAATTGCATCTCAAAATAAATGGAAGGTCTCTCAAATGGATGTGAAATCAGCTTTCTTGAATGGTTATCTGGAAGAAGAAGTTTATGTGCAGCAACCACTAGGATATGAAGACAAGGTTTGCAAGTTAAAGAAGGCACTTTATGGATTGAAGCAAGCACTAAGAGCATGGTACAGTAGGATAGATTCATACATGATACATAATGGATTCAACAGAAGTACTAGTGAGCCTACACTATACACCAAAATCAATGAGCAAGGTCAAATTTTAATTGTTGGCTTATATGTTGATGATTTGATCTTTACATGAAATCTTTCTATAGACATGTTTAAATCAGCAATGACAAAAGAATTTGAAATGACATATTTGGGATTGATGAAATATTTTCTTGGCATTGAAGTCATACAAAATGATAATGGGATTTTCATTTGTCAAAGTAAATATGCAAAATATGTATTGAGAAGATTTAGAATGATAAATTGTAGTCCAATTTCTACACCTATGGCAGTAGGAACAAAACTAAGTAGAGAAGACGATGAAATAGATTTTGATTCAAGTGTATTCAGAAAATTGGTAGGTAGTTTGATGTAGCTCACAGCAACTAGGCCAGATATAATGTATGGAGTCAATTTGATTTCAAGATTCATGGATACACCAAAGATGTAATGCCCCGTTGGGCATCGGACTCGTTTCCTACCTACCTCTACTGCCACCTTGGCCTCCCCCCCCAACCACCTACCTGCCAACTTTTATGACTGACTTGCTTCTGTCCTTACGTGAGGAGATGGGAGTCGGTGGAGTCCCATTCTTTTTCTTCATCTGGATCTCTTTTGGATCCTTTATTCAATGCGAGTGGTTGTGAGGCCGTGGAAAATCCCATTTTCCTTTGCTGGGCACCTGTTCCCAAACTGTCATTGTTACCTGGTTGCATGGGCATTTTATTTTCTTTCTCCTGGCACATTTTCTTACCCTTGGTTGCTGCGTGAGTCTGGGTTGACGTGGGTGTAGATGAAGCTACAAGATAGTGTAGCAGGCCTGTTACCTCCATTTTCTTGGGTGCTGTGAGGAGTGTTCTAGTTGCACGCGACCACAGTCATGACCAGTTGTTGCAAAATATTGCAGTTGTAGTAGAAGCCTTTTTGAGCGCTCCAACAAGCATGTGGTCCAACTTCATTGTTATCTGTTCAGCATCGACTGCATCCTCAAATTCAAGATTCTCCTTCAAGATATTTGTTTCAAAATCGATTAAGTGACAGTGAGAGTGTTACCAGGAGACCCAATGAAATTTATTACAGAGATTCTCTATCAGTTTCTTACTTGTCTTACGATGTAACTCATGGAAGAGAATCTCATAGGCGTGGATCTGTTTCATTTTAGTATATTCATGAAGCACGATTTGCTTGCTATTATATGAGCTTCTTCATCGAGTCACTAAGTAGGTAGGCTCTCATGGCGAGGGGTGAAAGGAAAGAGAGGGTGCAGGAAGGAGATCGATGAAGGATAGAGGAGTTAAAAAGAAACTCGGATGTAGTTGGTTTAAAGGAAATAAAATGGCACATGTTTTTTTGTGTAGGTGACAGATCACACCCACAGGCACAGGAGATCTATGCAATGTTGGCGAAAATGTCTTGGAAGGTCTTCTTCTAGCTAGTCTGGATGCTCTGCCAAATCTTCAGATTCTTCGTCTGCAAAATAACAGTTTGCAAGGAGAAATTCCTTCAAATCTAGCCAGCTTATCAGAGATATTGATCCTTAATATTGCAGATAATCGGTTCAAGGGTGAGATTCTTGAGAAGCTTGGCATGTTGACAAAGCTCAGGTCATTGCACATGGGAAAGAACAACCTGCAGGGACTTCTTCCTTCTACTCTAAGAAATTTATCATACTTACAGGTGCTCGACGTGGGGGAAAACAATTTGACAGGGAACATCCCTGGTTGGATTGCAAATTGTTCCAGTCTGCGAGTTCTTGTAATGAGATCCAACAATTTCGAAGGTAAACTGCCTCCGCAGATCAGCCAAATGGAAGAGTTTCAAATTCTAGACATTTCTTCAAATCTTTTGTTTGGTGAGATCCCAGATACATATCTCAATTTTTGAGCCATGGGAGACAGCGAACTGGATGGAGAGAGATCTGGATGATTGGTGAGAGCGAAAAGGATGGAGACAACTATGTGGATGGTTTACATCTAAATATCAAAGGATCAAACTTGGTTTGCGAATACGTAGTTACAGCCTCACATGCATTGTTTTGTCAAATAACAGATTGAGTGGTCATCTTTTTTCTGGAGTTGGAAATCTAAAAGGACTGATTATTCTCAACCTCTCCATGAACACTCTGAATGGGCCAATTCCAGATAGTGTGGGAAATTTAAAATGGTTGGAATCATTGGATCTCTCTCTCTCAACATTCTTTCAGGACAGATTCCATCACAGCTTGGTCTTCTCGATTCTCTGGGATATCTAAATCTGCCTTACAACAATCTGTCAGGAAGGATACCAAGGGATGGTCATATGTTAACATTTTATAATTCATCATCATATTTAGGAAATCCACATCTGTGGGGATGCCCTCTTGAGAGAAATTGTTCTCTACCTCATTTACAACAGTCTGCTCCACCAGTACCCACAATGGATGATGAGGAAGAGAGAGATGAAGGGTTTCCATGGTTTTGGATGTGTTTTGGATTGGCAGTTGGAATGGGATTTTCTACAGTGGTCATGGTGCTTACTTTACATGTGAGGTGGAAGAATGAATGCTTTCGACTGGTGGACCACTTAGAACTGGTGCACCCGGATTCCAGTACCTACAATTTTTATGCTAGCCCATGTGGAGTCTGTACGACCTGTTGAAGCTGGAGAAACAGGCAATATATTTCTACACCTTTCTACTGTTATTTTTATTTAAAATTATTTTGAAATCGAACCACTTTTTCCTTGCATTGATTTGTCAGTTGGATGTCATGATGAGAGATTTCCCCTTTCTGCTCGTTTCTCCTTGTTTTAGTTTTTATCATTGTCAGTATGTTGATCGAAAGGATGCGTGTGCCCTCTCCTCTAGATGTTATGTTTTTCTTGCTCGAGTGATAGAACTTCGTCTATTTATTTATGTATTAATTCTTCCCTGCGATTGAGTTGCAAGTTATTATGTTGAGCAAACTAGCATTTTCGTTATCATGGAAGTAGGTTTACGATAATTATGAAGCCCTCCCTAGCACCCAAGTTTGTCCTTTGACGTTATTTTGTTAGCTCCTACACAAGTCCCTTTGATCACCTTTTTGGCATCGAGAAAGAAATGTTGTAAGATTGTGTGATCAATGCTTGGGGCTAGCCAGCTTGAGTTTCGGTAGTAAACTTTTAGAATGAAAACGTTTGTGTGCGATGTGTTTTCCTGATCGCGTGTTTAGACTCTTATCTTACCTTTCATCGCGTTTCTAGGCTTGCAAGGCCATTCTCAAGAAGTACCTTGACCATCCCTATCAACTTGAATCATAAATAGCTTTTCGAATCAACTAAGCTCGAGGTTTCATTGTGCGAATCCAGTACCTCGTTGACACTAGAATAGTTTTGGTCCAATCACCCTCTGTGAATTATTGCTGATGGCGGTCTTCTATTTTTCCTAACTGGCATTATTTTCTCCCTTGTATTGTTAACACTATTAATTAATATTGGTCAGTTTTTATGCACGTAATTACTGTAATAGTTTTTGATGGAGATTTCCTTAAATGTGATTGACCTTCAGGAAAAACTCAGCTTTCGTGTGACAACCTTATGAATTCATAGCGGAAGGTTTTGTTTTGATAAAGTCACTTAGAAATTATGTTTGTATCTATTTGTGCGATGGTTGACTGCGTTACCAAGGGTTGCCGTAAAATTTGGTTGTTTTGGGATATGGGTAATTTATTTTAAATTAACCAAACATTAGTATTGTAGTGGAGGTTTGCAAATCCTTAGTGTTATAAAATTTTTTGATGACATTATTGTATACTCTTGTGTGATGGAACCCCCTTCTTCTCTCGCATGCTTACTACTAGCCTGTAAGACTTTGACCCTTCTTAGATGATTGGAAAATCTTGTAGTTAATGGTCAAAACTAGTATACCTTGCCTTCACTTCGAAACTTATGTTGTGTGTATACTCTATTTGATTTCTGGTTGAAACTCAATTATGTATGACTTTTAGTGTTAATTGTTGAAACCCGTGGTTCCGCTTTCTTGGGCCGATTAACTCTTGTTCTTTTAGAAATATATTATGTTAGTCTGTGCGTATGGTACCTTTGATAAATTTTCTAGATGGTTGGTGTATATATATCCAATCTCAATCTTGTAACTATTGTTATTTACTTACTTGATGGGAATTCTATTCTTTGCTAAATTGTTTATATCTCCTTATAGGGCCAAGGGCCATTCTCATACGATTATTACTTTCGTTGCTTTTTCTCCTAACTGAAGTACAAGGTCTTCTCCTTCTTTGATTGGCATGATGAAGACTCTATTATAACTTGATGTGTTGATAGTGTTTAGAGGTTTGAACCAATTCTTGTAATAAAGTGCTTCCTTTTCGTGATATTGTTAGATAATAGTTATGGTGGTTTTGTGTAGCCTTATCTTGCTCAGTTCTCGTGAACTGACTCTTGTAGAAAATTTGTTGCAGATGGATTTTGTGTGTAGATGAGGGATAGATTTGTAGACTTTTGTCATCAACCTCAGTTGAGAAGATTCTTTGCTCGAAAACCTTTGTATGTTGTTCAACTGTAGTTAACGACCAGTGGAAAGTTTAAAAGAGGATTAATGTCTTAGTATAAAGTATTGTGGACTTTGTCATCTGAACTTTGGAAACCTTGTATTGTTTGACCATCATTGAAATTATAAGAAAATTTGGTTATTATGGTTGAGTGACTTGTGGTGCATCAGTATTTTAGGAAATGATGTAATCTTGTTTTGTTCTCGTAAATGAGTGTTGCTTCAACTTGGCCTTGAGAATAAATTCTGAGTTAAACCTTGCTATGACTTAGTAATAAAGTGTCATAAGTAAACTAACATGGGATTGTTAAATACTTCTGGAAGTTAAATTAAAAGTTGCATTGAAATAAAGTAACGTAGGGGTCACCAACTTGAGGGCAAGAAATTCTCTAAGTAGACAAGGGCAAGACTATCATTGCAAGTAAACTTTATAACACGATAACCCTAGCTCCTCTAGTGAACATTATGCCTTTCATGGTAAAATTTGTAAAATGACCCTAAGGTGAAATGAACTGTTAATTGTTTAAGGATAATAAGATTTAATAAACAAGAGAAAACAATTTTGAAACCACACAATCTATCTCTCAGCCATTTGGAAAGTAAATTCTTTTACTCCTTGATAATACTTTTAGCGAAGCCTAAGTAAAGTTGTTGTTAAAATCTGGTTAAGAGCCCTAGCTTCAATTTAATACTGGCAATAACTAATGAGGTCCTAAAAATGTTTCATCTTGACCTTCTGCCCCTAACCCTTTTTCAAGGCACCTTATATCTCTTCTCTTAAGTGTGTTGAACTTAAAACCATGTTGTCTTGTGGGCAAGAACGAATCTTAGTAGCATTAGTGGTGAGCAGATGGCCTGGTGGAAATGAAATTCTCCTTTTTCTTGATAAACGAATTAAGCAAATAAAGGTCATAATAGAGAAGATTTAAAGATAATTACTTTGTGTAAAAAGAATAAATTTTAACTTGGTAAGATGAATTGTATGAATCATATCCTGAGTCTCCTTGAAAACGTAAGCTAAGAATTGCAAGATGTCCTTCTAAGATAAATAACCCTCAAGAATATCTCCTTGTGGTTGGCCCTAACTGTGAGTGTGTTCTGTGATTGTACTTCTATGTTGTCTTGTCAAAAAAAAGAAAAGTAAATTGTCCTTGATATGTGTGAACGTTTCCGTGCTGCCCTTATGGCCATCCTTGTATCAAGTTGTTCACAGTGTTAGTTGTATACTTGGTGACATCATGTTGCATCATGTTATGTGTCAAGCAAGTCAAAAAAAAAATTATCCTGTATTTCACTGTGTTGTTCGTGTGTGTGATTATTTGGGTCGTTACAAAAGAAATCACATTGGCAAGCAGGAAAAAGGTTGTTAAGGTATATTGCAGGAACTATGAATTATGGCATAATGTATTCTACATCGGATGTTTTTCAGTTGATTGGATACATAGATAGTGATTTTGCAGGAAGCATTGATGATAGGAAAAGTACATCTGGATATGCATTTCATCTTGGAACAGGTATTGTAGCATGGGCATCAAAGAAACAACCAATAGTGACAATCTGATTAGCAGAAGCAGTGTATGTACCAAGTACATCAGCAACATGTCAAGCAGTTTGGATGCGAAGAATTTTGAAGGATCTAAAGCATGAGCAAGAGGAGTCTACACCAATCTATTGTGACAACCAGTCCACTATTGCACTATCAAAGAATCATATTTTCCACAAGAGGACAAAGCACATTGATACCAGATATCATTTCATCCGCGAATTGGTCAACAATGGAGAACTCATTCTACAAAATTATAGATCAAAGGAGAAACTTGCAGACATATTCACAAAGGCATTAGTACAAGAACAATTTGAGTATCTAAGAGAAACTTTGGGCATTGTAAATATTGATGTAATTGGTAGTAGAAATTATGGGGGAGTGTTAGAAACAAAAATTTCTACCTAACTTCTCCACTGACTACCCAATCAATACCATTCTCTGCACCTACCTTCTAGAATGGTCTATGGTTGAAAACATGTGAGAATTGAATGGTCTGTGTTTGATTGTGATTAAACATGTGGAAAATCAATCTCCAGCACTTTCTAAAATCCTCTATAAAAAGAGGTGAATGTAATGTCATTTGACAAGGAAAGAAAGGAAATAAAATATGTCTTCTCCATCTATCTAGTTTATTTTGTTTTTGCTTCTACCCATAACATATTCCTAGTAACAAATTTCTGGAAAAATTGTGGTAATTATAAGGGTGTCTGAGTTTTGTCATGTTGATAGTTTTGATGTGGCTTTCTCTCTTACTGATGCTAAATTATGAAATTGAAGCTACCAAATGCATAGTTATTACTGTGAATTTAGTTGGAGCTGTTAAATGGTATCTTTCATTTTTGAGGATTGTGTCTAATATGCTTTAGCTTTATCATGGTCCCCTGCTACACTAGACTGTTCGAAGGTTTGTATTTATGCTAGAATAAGATAGAGTGGTGTATAGAGTTATTTCCTTTATTTATGATTTCTCATGGTGAGCTTATATTTAAGTTGGTTTTCATGATTATGCAGATATGGGTAGGTTTGGATGCCTTTGGCCACAAAAATGGGTAAATCTTATGCCTTGTTGCCAAACTTAGATGTTCAATGTGTATGACACTGTCACTACCTGAATCCGGTTCATAACCTTTCCTACTAAACCACTATTTAATCCAATCCATGCATGCATTAGGATTTTAGCTATCGCACATAATCCCCTTGCATAAGTATGTTGCTACATGTTCTAGAGGATAATGACAGTTCATCTTAGATGTTTCAGGATGCATATCGGAAATATTGTGTACAATAGTGATTGGAAAATATTGACAAGCCTTTGGAGGCCAAAATCGAGGCTGAAGCCATGTCAAGATGCAAGAGAATATGGAGTGACAGATTTCCTTCAGATGCTTTTGATTTGTAGCTTAAACATTGGCCTGGTGTGTGACTTTTGACTAGCTTAGAGAGAAAACTTGAGGAGGACAACTTAAAATTTGTTACTACCATATTCAAACAATGTTTATTATATGAATATGCGTTCATTGAAATGGCCAGTCACTATAATTAATCAAACAAGAGTATTGGTAGAGATTGATCGAAAAAAATTCGAAAGCAAAAATTCTGAAATTTCTTCTTGTCTATTTATCTCTTCCAGGTTTCAGAATGACAGTCAAATATATTTCCGAATATAAAAAGGGCTTGTGAGAATAACTAGATTCAATTTTGATTCCACTAATCGATGAAGCCAATTATATCTCTAGTTAGGAAAATTATTTTCTATGTATGCAGAGGTAAGATTGTGATTACTCTTACTTTAATAATTGCATCTCTCATGTCTCTTGCCATAGTAAGTGTATCTCTCATGTCATTTTATGCAAAGTATTTTTCTATTCTTATTAATGGAAGCATCGATGCTATAAATAACATAAGAATCGGTAATTTATGCGATTTTTTTATGTTTTTTCTCCAATTGTTTGCAGAAATTTCAAAATCTTCATTCAATGAGTTAGAATTTTCCAAAAAAAATAAAATTGTATCCATAATTTTAAATACAATGTACATAAACATTATTGACTTTCTTAAAACTTAAGTTATTAATAGTGACTCTGACGTTTTCTGATCTACTTCGAAGTTTAAAGTAGAATCTGATCTTTAAAAAATCATTCTAGGGAGGTTCTAAAGTAGAATGTGATTTTCTTTTGTTGTCAACTTAGCATTTCATTCTTGGGAGGTTCTAAATATGTGATTTTCTTTTGTTGTCAACTTAGATATTCTTTGAGACTTTTGTTATCGTTTCAGGGAGCCTTTTGTTATGTTTTGGCTGCAGCCTTTATTTCTATATTGTAAGTTATTATGTTATATTATTTCCATTTTGTAAGTTCTGAAAACATTATTTATTATATTATTTTTACTATAACCACATGTTTAAGGACCTAATGTTAAAGAAGATCAATGTTAATGACAATTTTTAATTTCCAAACCTAATGTTAAAGAAGATACAATGTTGCTACATGACAACCTTACATTGGAGTGGACAGATGTTTCCAAACTCCAAGTGTTTTTTCATTTCAACAATGATATGAGCACACTCGAACTTACATTGGAGTGGACAAGATGTTTCCAGACTCCTCATTTTAAATGATATGAGCAACTCGAACTTATTTTAACAAGATATATACTCAACTAGTTATTTTCTCGAACTTTTTTAGCAAGATATATTTTCAACTAGTTATTTTTTAGTATTGTTATTTCATGTAAGTTTATTCTAACACTTTTGGGAAACTCCAAGCCAAACTACAATTAAATCTATCAAAAAAACTTAATATACACACCATTTTAGCTTGATCACTTATAGTGAGATAGCTCAAACTTCGGCAGTAGTTGTCATATCATGACCTTGTTGTAATTGGAATACATATATATAAAACATCAAATGCTATATAATTTTTATTTAATTCCAGTACATACTACTTGCATTGGTCAAAACATGTAAAATATTAGAGTGTATAGCTCAAACTTCGGCAGTATTAGTCATATCAGTGTTCTCCATAAATGAGATCAATTGAGACTGTGTGCAATGTATCACATCACAAACACGACCAACCGTATTATTTTCAATCTAAAAATACCCAAAATATCATCCGACTCCATTACTACGACGAGAACATATCATCTTACAAGGAGCAGCCACATATACAGATCTAAATTATATATATACATTGAAACTATGGCATTAATCATCACGACGTTCAGGAGTTCCCATAACTGATTCCTTAGCAACCTTGACAGCGCCTGTGACAGTTCCTATCACAGTTTCGCCCACAGTCTCTAGAACACCCTTCTCACTTTTATTCTTCGCCTCCGTTTCCGCCATGGCTCCCCCGCCCTTGACACCTTCTTCCTCTTCAGCGATTCCCCGTTCAGGACCCTGCTCTTGTTCCTGCACAGTCGCCATGGAAATATTTTTTTTGCCTACTTCGAACTCGCCCATTTGCTCGCCCTGCTCCCTACTTTGGTAAAATGTTAGCCTGGCACGCTCTGCCGCTTCCGCCATTTTCTTCTGGACGGACTCATTCGTTTCCCCTGCCTTCTCCGCCATTATGCGAGCTTGTTCCCTTGCCCTGCGTTGGGCTTCTTCCAGTGACTGGTACAGGCTCTCTTTCGCCTTGCTTATTGCATCGTACGTACTGTCCTTTGCTTGCCCCAACCTAAAAAAATGCAGAAATGGAATTTGTTTTGAATGCTCAATGAAACGTTTTTTACAAATGGAAGAGATGTATGTTCTACAAATAGAAAAGAACCCACTTTTCTTGAGTTCCGTCTTTTACATTCTTCGCAGTTGCAGTCGCCGTCTCAGAGGCGGGAGTTGTGCCGCCCTTCGCTTCGCCTAAGCTGAAGAAAAACCAATACAATTCAATCAATGCAACACCAGAAAATCTAGATTACATTTTACAAATAGAAAAGAACCCACTTTTCTTCTTCAGTTTTTTCCTGGGATCCTGTTGACACCAGACCCACTTTTTCCCTGGCTGCTCCTGCAGTTTGTCCCAGTTTCTCCATGGTAACATTCTTGGCATCCGCCGCCTTCTGTGCAGTGTAACTCACGGTAGCGCGACCCGTATCGACGGCAACTTCCTTCCCCTGTTGCAGTTTCTCGGCCGCAACATTCACCGCTTCGCTACTCTTTTGCCTCGTATAATCAACAGCGCTGCGACCTGTTTCGGCGGCGGCCTCCTTTCCCTGCTGAAGTTTCTCGGCGGTGAAATGCACAGCCGCCTTGCTCTTCTCTGCAGTATAGTCCTTCGTAGCGCTGGCGAGCTCGGCGGCGGCCTCCTTAGCCTGTTGCAGCTTCAGAGAAGCGGAGTCCTTGACTGTAACGGAGCCTTCAGCCGCCGCCGCCCTGGCCTGCTCCAGTTTCTCGTTGGCAACGACCTTCGCTTCTTCGTAACGTTTCTCCGCCGCCTTGAGTGCCACCATTGCGTTCTCCTGCGTTAACGCGCGATAGTGCTGAAGGGTTTCCGAGCTCGCCTCCATGGCCGCCGCTTGCTTTTCTTTTGCTTCTTCCGCGTGCTTCTCTGCAGCTCTCCGTCGCTGCTCTTGCTCTTCTTCTATTGGCTTCGCAACTCCTGCTCTCCCCTCTTCCTGCTTCCATTCCTTCTGTTGGCTTGCCATTCCTTAAAACCCGACTTAAATCTCTATGCTCCGGAGAAATACAGAAAATAAGTTGGCTGAAATAAATAGATGTGGGGATTGATTGCAATTCTCAAAACGTGGGGCAACTCTTCATCGACGAATTAGGGCAAGAATAAATGCATGTTTATATAGGATATTTGTTTGGGTAAGATGAGAGAGGGTGGGAAAGAGTGTCGTAGGAGACGGTTACACTTGGAAATAGTGTCGGCAACGATAAACATACGTGTTAACGTTTTGTTGCAATAAACTTGTAACGTGTAGAATCAAAGAGCCACGTCACTCGTTTGGATTAGGATTATTTTGAGGCCACTTCAGTTTAGTTTAGTAGTTGGACACGAAACAACTTCATACATTTAACATGTTCATATGTATGTGGGGTGTCTCCTAAACAATTCAATTTATAGCGTTTATGAAATATAAGTTAAAAAAGGTTAATAATTTAACGTGAACAAAATAATCAAATAGTTGCATTTAGAGCTAGACCAATTTTATCAAAAAGTGACCAATTTCGTGTGCGATGAAAATGAATACTTATTACGAACACGGTTTATGTGTAAAATTATATCTCACTTAATAAATGCATTCTACATGCCCCAAAACTCTATCTAATTGATCACTTACAAATCATCTAAAAATCAATCTATTTTCTACAAACAAATTGTGAAAAAAATTGTAATGCCCATATTTTACACACACAAATACAACAGTAAAAATACTGGAATAATTTTATTTTGACTAACATTGCTCACTATACAACACCACAAGGGCTCCAAGTAGAGAAACTCAACAACGCATAAGACACTTACATATGTCATCGACTCACATAGACACATGAAAACACCATATACATGTTGATGTCACACTTTCCCCAATGAACGAATGCTACCAATGACACAACCACAAGAAAGGGACCCAAGGATTGACAAACCCACAACACATCATTACCATGATTACATCTTAGTTACGATTAACATTCCAAGAACATTATTGTGCAAGGATAATTTTATCCTTTTTCCACCTACAGATTCTTAAATTCATTTCACGTTCAACTTACAATTGGATCATTTAAGTTGGATCTTTATCCCTTACAACAATCTCCATAACTTACATAATTATTTGTCATATTTCAAATTGCATATAAAGTTCCTAATTCTCTCGTTCTTATGTTAAGATTATGTTTCTCAAACGTTTATTCAATGTTTAAATTTTACCCTTGCTACACAAGTGAATCTGATGTGATGTCAAGAAAGAAATCTTAGTATTTAAGGGAGATTTAGATTCAAGATACATTTTTCCCATAAACATTCTTCGATCACGGTATCTTTATTTCCCTACCATAGTTAATATAGTTCAATAACTTGTTGAACCCATTCAACATTTCCACGTGAAGAAATTTTATTTAGATTTATATATATGTTTTGTTTTCTCGAAGTTTGACCTCACTAAGGCAATTCACATTCTTTCTAACACATGAAAATGTTTAATTGAGTTATAAGGACTTCACGAGTGACATTATTCCTAACCTCAAATCTCCTTTTACTCTTATATGTTTTACTCTTACATTGCACTATGGTCTCATTATTAACATTGTTTTATAACAATCGTAGACAAAATAACACATACTTTTCACTAATGGATTTGCTACTACAAGGAGTGTAACCTAGTATGAGATATCCCGTTTCTTTGCTTTTATACATTGTAGTGTTAAACACATGCTACAACCAAGACATCATCTTGTGTCATTTAAATCCCACCACGAGATCAATCATAGGAATAACACCTACTACCCTTGTTTGGTTTTGGGCCACCCACTAGGGTACAAAGGGCAACTGGGCACATGGGTTAATGAGACCCCTTTTTTCTACACTTCTCTTGCATCAACTTATTTTAAATACAATTGAATTTGCTAAGAGTTATGTACAATTTCCACCCGTAAGTCAACCCCTTAATTAGCCAAGGTTTTGTTTAACTCCTATTGTACCTAAGTATCTACACCCCAACTATATATGAGTTTAAGGTGAGATTACATATTTATTCTAAAAACCTTCATGAAAGACCAAGGTGATATGTTGTTAATAACCAAGGTAACACATTTAGCTGAGAGGAACTAAAGAGATCATTAACAAGAGTTTAAGTCATAATACAACTATTTCACTAGTTCCATTTGTGTCATCTGGATCCCAGAGGGAATTCATTCGATGATGAAATTAATTTCTAGATATAACTTTGTAATAATTTGTAGTCCACTAGGATCATAAGGAAGTCTTAGTTTTGCTTACACCAAAAATAGTTTGACCATGTCATTCCTAACTGTCAGGTTTACAACGATGTCTCTAAACATATTGAATATGATGATAACTCAAATTAGGGAGCTTATTTACTTAAGACAAAATGTGTCATCGAGTGTAGAGATTGAAGTTTATCCTAAGGTTCTAGTTTCCTATACTAAAAGAATTCACGGAGGAAGGGTGGTTATACACGAGTCTTATACTAGGGTTGAGTGTTTTGTTGAGATCTCTTTATTACATTTTCAAGGTAAGAATACAGTACACTAATTAATTAATCGTTTATTGAACACTGGAAATGCACTACAAGATTTTAAATTCAAATTCATTTAGCATACATATCTAGTTCTTTTACATTACAAAATTTTAGGATCAAGATAACACCCATATGTAGAGGAACATTTCCCTTAAACCCTATCATCTAAAATATTATAGAACTTCAATTATAAACCTCTTCATACTTCGCAAATGTTGAAATATCCTCTACAGTTTCATCTAACATATATATATCCAATCCTCTTTTTTCCATATGTAAATATGAATCAAAAGGACACCTTTAGTTACTAGAAATTATATGCATGAGGAACACAATTTCTAACATTACAACATATAGTCAATTGCAATTACAACATTTATCAAAGCACCCCTAAAACTAGCATCTCATTCATATTCTCAAATTTCAATAAATAACTTTAATGTAACATAACAATACATAAAAAATTCCTTCTATTAACATACATAAATTCTAATAATATAAAACGAATCACACCCATGTTGTTTCACCATCTTATTTGCATCCTACAAAAAACATGTGAGCATGAAATCAATGATAAATCGATAGTGTCACATCCACCCAAATCGAGCATAATTAACTTTTTTTAGTTTCCCATTTACATAATAACATTAATAATTTACATTCGAAAGTAGAAGGTTAGAGACACATATTTATTTCATTTTAGTTCACTTCATTTCTTAACCAAGGAGAGAGAGAGAGAGAGAGAGAGAGAGAGCTCTATTCTTCTAAAAGCTCAATTTTACACACAATAGAGTTTCAAACAGTTATTTACAAGTTTCCATGATGGTTTGGAAACCTGACAAGGGTGCTACAACTTTATTTTTTATGTTTTCTTGTCAGATGCAAAAACGTTCAATTTAAGCACCGAGGCTAAGAAATCACTTTCAATCATTGTCTTTCGATAAGTAAAAATGCCATGGGAAAATTTATACGTGTTCTCCTATACACCAAGAATTCACATGAATTCACAGAATTAAGAACTGGTGAATGGTTCATAATTTGTGGCAAGTCTTCCGGGGCTACCGATCATAATTGGGCTAGTTGCAACAATAACCAAGTTTAACTCGAGGGCTAAGAAACCTCATCTGAAAATAGATGTTCGATGATGAATGTGCATCGAGAAACATCTTACAATATCCCCTATATATGGATAATTTTTCAGAGTTGATGGAACTGAGAAATGGCCGATTAATTTCCAACGGCGACGGGTTTTCTGGAGCCACCGGTCATAATTGAGTCTAGTGTAACATAGTCAAACAACTGCGATCTGGAGGCCTACAAAATTCCTTTGCCAAACTAACCAGGAATATGCATTTTCCCCCAAAATAAAGGTTTTAGGCAATAGTCCATTATTTGGTAAAAATGCTAGAGGTTTGTGAAGGAGGACAAGCATTTTGATTGTTCAAGGACCAAATGATGCGAGCTCAAAACGAATAGCCAACTTTTCAGTTTTGGGAGCTACTTAAAAGTACAAAACTAGAGTAACATGGCTCCTAGGAGAAACGACGTCAAGAAGAGCACAACTGAGTCGATTGGAGGCCAATCTAAAGTTTTGATATGACTCTTCCCATAACAAGGAGCACATGTACTACACTTGACACCTCTTTTCCGGGGTTCTAAATTTGGTTATTGTGCAAGTTTCTTAAAACGATGCATTTTTCTAACTTTAACGAGGTAGTGCATCAACATGGTTGTTTTATTGATGACATCAGCTTAAACTCTCACCAATAAACAGCGGACATGACTGCCCAATTATGACACTATGGGTTAAATCACATCATAATGAGGGTTTAAGGGATCCATCTCAGTTGACTAAAAAGGTCGAGGTACAACTTGATTGTGTGACGTAACGATCATGACAGGTGGTGTATTGTTTTGCAAACTAGTCTAGCTATGGTTAAATAATTACAATGTGTGATAATCATCCAGGGTGTTTTACTATTTATAGTTATCATTGCAAATTAGAGAACCAAAATATAAAAATTATGAAAGATATTTCGGTAGAGATGAAACCATGTCTGAGAGATGATTTACATGGAGCGGTGTATGAGGGGCTCCAAGTGGTTTATACTCATTACTCCATTAGAGCTTCATCCACTCAACCACATGCCTATGATTTCAACTGGTCTGCATGCATTCAAAAAGCTGGATACATCTTGCACCCACATACTAAATCTCCAAGTACATTTGTAACTACAACATCATGAATCATCAAATCTTACCTCGGGAAGCATTTGTTTTGATGGGTTACATACCAATTCCAAGGTAACTCATTTTGGCACAAACAGATCTCCAAGAGACCTAGCAAAAGTTATGGGGATAGCTTTAAATATGCCTAGTTACATTTTCTTGAAACCATTTTGAGCCCAAATCCTCAGCAAGAAGCCCATTTCGTGCATATTCTGTAGTCAAAGTTGTCTACAAGAGACAGGACATTGTTTTTAAGAGTAATCTGTTAAATAGTTCATGTGCATCAACACCATGCCTTGGTCCTCCTATTTCACCTGTTGTTGTTGAGATCATATCGAATGGGTGGGCCATGAAACATAGAGAATTTAGCTTCACAAAATATAATCCACCCAAGCTAAAAATAGTAATATGCTAAATTGAATAATGGCGAGGGGGGTAGTAAGATGTTGAGACTTGTCAAAGCCTTCCCCTATTATGCCCTAATGTGTGGAAAATAGATTAGACTAGAATATTGATGCTCAACAACACAGAGTAACAACAACTAATGCTTTCCCATCTCTCTCAATTACCATAAGACACACCGGTGACCCTCCAATGAAGGTCCTGCACTGACATGTTATAGATCAGCACATGCAGCACTTCCCCATCTTTCAGCAACTTCCATGTGATTTTTGAAAATCCCATTTGATTTGAAATCCCTTACATTCTTCAGTGCACACCCCATAACAATTTCAACCATGGGTAAGTGCAGGAAGTTGATGGACAAATATAGGGTCATCCGTGGACATCATATTGCAAAAAATAGTAAAATCTCAACTTGTAGGGATTATTAGCTATACACGCACTCTAAATTAGAAAAATTTATATAAATATGAATCGTAGCATTCAGAATATAGTTTCTAAAATACTAATTTTTGTAAAAAACGGACAAGTTTAGCTATATTAAACACTTAAAATTATATGACTTAGTGTTTTTTTTTTTTTAAACTTATAAGATTGTAGTCCGTTTGCCCGCATTTTGGATGACCAAATCTTGTTATTTTTTTTTTCCTTTGGTGAAACGTTAGATGTAGTTGTCTATCTTGGGATGGATTTTATTTTGTATTTTTTTTAGCAATATTTTTTTTTTATGATTTTTTTCCGTGAAAGTGGTCTGAAAATATTTAGAAAACGGAGCGCTTTCCGTTTGCCCGCCATAACTATATCAAAAACTATCGAAATCAAATTTTTTTTTTAACGTGTATAGAATTTGTCCATGCTTGGGATGGTATAAGTTTTATCATATTTTGATAAGCGAAACAAAAGTTACAGTCTTAAACGTAGACATGAACATTCACGGGAAAAAATGTCTTAAAGACCTATTGTTAGTAAAAAATTATAAAATGATATTTATTTTATTCTATTCACTTTAAAAACAATATTTCTACGAAGCTAAGAGTCTCCCCTACGCGATGGCACCATTTTTGTAAAATGTTTTCATTTTTTTAGCACGGTTCAAGTCTTTGGAAGAGCAGATTTGAGGTTTTTTTGACCTTTTACACTTCATAATGACCTTCCATAACTTTGGTTGGGGAAAAACAAAGATTTTCTGAGCCTTAGGTTCAGCAGATAGATCCGCGATCGTGGTTTTTTAAACATAAAGCGTGATCGTGCTTTATAAACCACGAGCGTGCTTTATAAAGCGCGATCACGGTTTATAAAGCGCGATCGCGGTTTTTTAAACATAAAGTGTGATCGCGCTTTATAAACCGTGAGCGTGCTTTATAAACCGCGAGCGTGCTTTATAAACCGCGATCGCGGTTTATAAAGCGCGATCGCGGTTTATAAATCATATTTACACACATCCCAACGTTTGAATTACCATGTGATTTTTACTCTTTGACCTTACCGTACAAATTAATGTGAAATTCTGTCTTTTTCTACACGTTTTTCTTATCACCGGAAGAAAAACATCATGGGAGACAAAAAACGAAGTCAAAAAAGGAAGTCATTAAGTAAAAAAACACCAAACAAATTAGAGGCCAACAAAATTCAAAATGCTGAGTGAATGCGGAAACTTCGTGAATCTAGAAGAGGTTCATCTTCAATCCCAACTATTGTAAGCAATGAAGAACTAGGTAATGTTTTTACTGTCAATGTTGAAGTTGAATTAAATACTCGTGATGAAGAAGTTTTTTACTGTCAATGTTGAAGAAGAATTAAATACTCATGATGTAGCAAATGTTGAAATTGAAGGAGACAATGAAAATGTGAATAAGGTAATTCATGTTGAAACTGTAGACAAGCAAAATTTGACAAAAACACCTCCTAGGATTTTACATAAGAAACCTAATTTTTTTATTGAAATTGATGAAAACATTTTGAAACCAATGTCTGACAAACTTTCTAAATGACAAATCAGAAGAAAAGCCACTGAAATTTGGGATAATCATTTTGAAATTTTAAATAATTCCCAAAGATGTCAGTTGTTGGTTAGTTTGATGATGTCAGTTGTTGGTTAGTTTGATGAAATTGATTAAAATGAGACCTACATTAAACACCTTAGGATTGAAAACATCTAACATACGTGGTCAAACCTCTACAATTGTTGAAAACCTTCATGATGCATATCACACTGTTGGTGTCAAGAGACGCACTAGGGATAGTAATATTGTGCGTCGTGTACTTGCTACTAGTGTTGTAAGTGAATCAATAAAAAAACAACGTTTGATTACGCAAACAAGTCAAATGTTGCAAGTTAATCGAAAAACTCTAATGAAATCAATTGAAAGACGTAATATCCTTCAATCACTCAGATAATGCCGATTTTTGGGCATTTTCTGCTAGAGCACCGCATAAGGACAAAAATAATTCTGATGTTATAAGAGAAGTTGTTATTAAATTTTGGCATGATAACACTAGAGTTTCACCTAATACAAGAGATGTTATAAAACGGAGAGTTGGTTCTACTAATCGTGAACCACATCCAAAGCATTTCTTAGATATGACTCAAACTCAATTTTTTCATAATTTTGAACAAGAGAATCTGGAAATTAAAATTAGTCAACGTTTTTTTGAAGTGTTGAAACCATTCTATGTGAAAATTAACCATGCTCACACCACTTAAAGTTGTAGGCAACATGTTAAATTTGCGATGCATTATGCTAAATTTTTACGTATTCATTCTAATTTTCATTCTGAAACTATGTTATCTGAATGTGGTGTTCAAGTTCCACCAATATCATCTAGGGATTTCATTCCTACTATATTTTGTGAAAAAGAAGTTGGACAATTTTTTTATAGTCAGGATTGTTTAGATGGAAGTTGTAGTACATGCGGCGGATTACCTAAATTGGAAAGTTACATCCATGAGAAAATTGAAGGTACAATAGGACATAATTTAGTTGAATTTGATAAATATAAATCAGTTGCATACCAGTTGAAAGATGGAAAAGAGTCGAAATGGTGTGAGCTAGTTACAGAGAAAATGCCCATTTTTCAATTTATGAGAAAATTTAAGGATGAAATTGTTTATGAGTATGCGAGGCATACACATAGAGCTCGATGGTTGGATGAAAAATTCAAGCTATGCAAAGACACATTTCCTATTGGTACTATTGTTTCAGTGGTCAATTTTGTAGAGAATTACACATTGCAACCACAAATGGAGGTTCAATCGCAATATTACAACTCAGTACAAGTTGCCATTTTTGTGCATATAGCATTTCTACATTCTCCTGACAGTACAGAGAATGATCGAAAAATCTTAAGAGAGTACCAATTTTATATCAGTGATGATCGTACTCATTCTATTGAATTTGTGCAAGGGTGTTTCCAGTTATTTTATGGAAACTTGTCTGATAGGGACATCCACTTCAAACAACATTATATATGGTCAGATAATTACACGTCTCAGTTTAAGAATGCACGAATATTTTATTGGATGAGCAGAATGCACGTCAAGATGGGGTGTGCAACATATTTGGAGTTTCACTGAGGCTAGACATGGAAAAGGAGAGCATGACGGTGCAGGGGCATGTGTGAAAAGAGCTCTTGCAAGAGAAGAGTTGAAGTACAAAGATGGTGCTAAATTAAAAGATGCAAAGAGCATAGTGGAATGGTGTACTGACAACATGGCCTGAGGTTCTCAAGAAAATTCCACAGTTTGCAGATATTTTTGGTCGATAAAGGAAAAACATATTGCTAACTACGAGGATTGTATGACACTCACTGGGTCTAGTGATATGCACTCATTTTGTAGCTCAGATGCTACTTCATGGGCCATATGGACAAGAAAGTTGACATGCTTTTGTGCATCTTGTATCAAATTTTTCACTGCTGAGTGTGATTCACAAGAATGGGTGGAAGGATGGATTTGTAGGCCTCTAACTCCACTTCCTAGTTATCAACCTCCACAAGCATTACAACTTGTTTCTGCAGATGAAGTTACAACATCCAAGGACTTTGACGAAATTTCAATTTTGGTGCGACAAGGTATAAATATGGTTATTTATTTATTTTTGTAAATTGAGTTATATGTCCATTGAAATTTTAATATGTAATTTAAATTTGAGTTGTTCAACTTTCCTTGGTTATTTTTTTTGTAGGACATGTGTTTGCAGTAATTGCGACAGAAGACAATGAAGAAGGAACAGACTATTTCTTATGTCGTTGCATCGAGGAAAGAAAGAAGTTGACTTCTCCTATTATAGATGGCAAAGATATTGAGTATCCTACAGGGTCAGTGGTAGTTACTAGAACTTGGCTTCGATGGTATCCATTAAAAAAATCCTTTGTTTGGGTATCTGAAGACGTTGAGACACACAGGAAAATACTCTTATATTCACATCTAGTTTTAGCGACAAATATTCAGTTGTATAGATATCGAGGAAGGCTTAAGAACAAGATTCTTTGGAAGGTTTGAGAGTCAGATCATGAAGCAATCTTGTCTATTCAGAGTAGATCCGATCCTGATGGTTCATTAGAATGAATTTTTACAATGCGAGCATGTCTGGTATATATATAATTTCTTTTCAATTTATATATATATATATATAATTTTTTTAGAACTTAAAGATCTAGATTTAAGTTTGAATATATATTTTATTATAAATTTGTGTATTTTGCACCTACATTATATCTAGATCTATAGTATATATGGTTTTGATTTGAAACTTAAATTTCTTTGACTAACACTTTTATGTTTAGGTTAGTGGTGCCATAAAAGCTTCCACCTTCATGTGGTTGGCACTGTTAGTAGAGAATTTTAAATTCACGAAGCTAAGAGAAGCTTTCATTGTTTGAAAAAGTTGTAAATTTTGAAAAAGTCAAGTAAATTTTGAAAATGTTGTAAATTTTGAAAATGTTGTAAATTTTGAAAAAGTTGTAAATTTTGAAAAAGTTGTAAATTTTGAAAATGTTGTAAATTTTGAAAACGACTCCTCCCCAAGTGTTTACAAGACCATACTTACGCATGTGCACCGATATGAGAAGGAAAAAACGGAGAGAGGCTATTGTAGAGGGTCCCTACGCTGAGGTGTCAGATCAGACGAGGCCTCTCTAGGTGCCACAGAGTCCGAGTAGTCACCCGTTGAAGTTGAACGATATTTTGGTCTCATGGCTCTTAAGGGACTACGCCCGAATGAAGTAGCCCGGAAGCAACGACCATTTCATGCACCAAAACATTGCCTACTCTAGCATTCACCTGGCCACCTAGACGTGTCAGCGCAGTCAGTTCGGTGCCACGACCCACCGTTTGCAAAAATATAGCGTTTGACAACCTTACATTGGCTCCAATTGCACTATTTCGACGCGTTTGCAAACAGTAGGACAGTGAGAGCACCGAAATGAGAAGGAAAAAAACTGAGAGAGGCTATTGTAGAGGGTCCCTATGTCCAAGGTGTCAGATCAGATGAGGCCTCTCTAGGTACCACGGAGTCTGAGTAGTCACCCGTTGAAGTTGAACGATATTTTGTCTCAGGACTCTTAAGGGACTACAACCGAACGAAGTAGCCTGGAAGCAACGACCGTTTCACGAACGAAAAACCCACCTCCTCTAGTGTTCACCTAGCCACCCGAACATAGCAGTGCAGTCGTTTGGTGCCACACCCACCGTTTACAAAATATAGTGTTTGACAACCTTACACTGGCTCCAACTGCACTATTTTGACGCGTTTGCAAACAGTAGGACAGCGAGAGCACCGAAATGAGAAGGAAAAAACTGAGAGAGGCTATTGTAGAGGGTCCCTACACCAACGTGCCGGATTAGAAGAGACCTCTCTAGGTGCCACGGAGTCTGAGTAGTCACCCGTTGAAGTTGAATGATATTTTGGTCTCAGGACTCTTAAGGGTACGCCCAAACGAAGTAGCCCACAACGACCCTTTTGTGCACAAAAAAACCACCTCCTCTAGTGTTCACCTAGCCACCCAGACGTGGCACCCGAACCCACCGTTTGTAAAATATAGCATTTGACAACCTTACACTGGCTCCAATTGCACTATTTCGCGCGTTTGCAAACAGTAGGACATCGAGAGCACCGAAATGAGAAGGAAAAAACTGAGAGAGGCTATTGTAGAGGGTCACTACAATAGTCTAAAGTCAGCCATCAAATTTGAAGCAATATTTTGGTCCAAGGCTTTCACGCACCAAGGAAAACACCACCTCCTCTAGCATTCACCTGGCCACCCGGAAATGTGTCGGCACAGTCCGTTTGGTGCCACGACCCACCGTTTGAAAAATATAGCATTTGACAACCTTACACTGGCTCCAACTGCACTATTTCACGCGTTTGCAAACAGTAGGACAACGAGAGCACCAAAATGAGAAGGAAAAAACTGAGAGAGGCTATTGTAGAGGGTCCCTACATTGAGGTTTTAGATTAGACGAGGCCTCTCTAGGTGCCATGGAGTCCGAGTAGTCACCCGTCGAAGTTGAACGATATTTTGGTCTCAGGGCTCTTAAGGGACTACGCCCGAACGAAGTAGCCCGAAAGCAATGACCGTTTTGCGCACCGAAACACCACCTCCTCTAGCATTCACCTGGCCACTCAGACATGTTGGCGTAGTCAGTTCGGTGCCACGACCCACCAGTTGTAAAATATAGCGTTTGACAACCTTACACTGGCTCCAACTGCACTATTTCGCGTAGGACAACAAGAGCACCAAAATGAGAAGTAAAAAAATGAGAGAGGCTATTGTAGAGGGTCCATAAACAGACGAGGCCTCTCTAGGTACAACAGTTCGAGTAGTCACCCATCGAAGTTGAACAATATTTTGGTCTCAGGGCTCTTAAGGGACTACGCCCGAAAAGTAGCCCGGAAGCAATGACCCTTTCATGCACCGAAACAACCTCCTCCTCTAGCGTTGTAGAGGTCGGTTCGGTGCCACGAACCACCATTTGCAAAATATAGCGTTTGACAACCTTACACTGGCTCCAACTGCACTATTTCACGCGTTTACAAATAGTAGGACAGCGAGAGAACCGAAATGAGAAGGAAAAAAATGAGAGAGGCTATTGTAGAGGGTCTCTATCAGACAAGGCCTCTTTAGGTGCCACGGAGTCCAAGTAGTCACCCGTCGAAGTTGAACGATATTTTGGTCTCAGGGCTCTTAAGGGACTGCAACGAAGTAGCCTGAAAGCAATGACTGTTTCGACCAAAAAACCACCTCCTCTAGCATTCACTTAGCTGTCTAGAAGCAACGACCCACCGTTTGGAAAATATAGCATTTGACAACCTTACACTAGCTCCAACTGCACTATTTCATGCACAAAGAGTAGGACAACGAGAGCACCGAAATGAGAAGGAAAAAACTAGAGAGGATATTGTAGAGGGTCACCTGAGGCCAGGTGCCATGGAGTCTGAGTAGTCACCCGTTGAAGTTGAACGTATTTTGGTCTCAACGCTCTTAAGGGACTACGCCTGAACGAAGTAGCCCGAAAGCAACGACCCTTTCACGCATCCACCAGCATTCACCTACCCAGGAAAGTCGGTTCGGTGCCATAACCCACCATTTGTATAGAGTTTCCTTATTTATTTAAATTAAATTACAATGACTTGGTTGTTATGTTATCTCTTGTTGTCATCTTGTCCTTGGTAGGATGATATATGGGGCTCATGAATCTTATTTTCTGCCTTATCCTTAACACTTAGTTTTGTTATAATATTATGGGTAATATTGTTCTACGATTTTCTTTTCCTTTCTCTTCTTTCTCTCTTTCTATGAAGACCATTAGTTGTGCTACCTCTTGATTCAACTCTCTGACCTCCTGTGAAACCATAATTATCTTCCCTTCCTCCTTTCTTCTTTCCTTTTCCTCTCTCTCTCTCTCTCTCTCTTCTTGTACCTCATTAGCTCTATCAACCTTTGAATCACATTTCCTGCTAGTTATTCTTCTTCTTCACCATATATATCAAGTCTGATTCATGAGGCCTAATAACCTTCAATTATCTTTCTCTACGTTTCTTCCTTGTTTCCATCATCTTTTCTATTTTTCACATATGTTCTTGAACTCTCTTATCCTTTCATGTAATTGCTTTAGTCTAGCATCTTATCTCTCTGATACTAACTTCTCCATCCAATGTGGCATTTTATAACCATGACCTCACTCTTTACTTCACCCATCATTTTCATCTATCTCTTTGTCTCTCTTCTTGGACCACTGTATCAACCTTATCTCAAATCCTTTTAGCTAATCTTCCTTGATCTTCAAGCTATGATACCACATGTTGCAGTTCAAAAAATTTATAACATATGTATTCAATGGTTTCTATGTTTCCCTAAAAACTCAACTCTATCTTTTGATCAAGTTCAAACAGCTCCTTTTCACTACTTAACATACTCCAAATTTAATATTATCCCTTATCCTCTATATGGTTTCTTACTGATATTATTTATCTAGCTCTAATGTAGATACTATGAGTGTAATCAAAATGATCAACTACCATCTTCAACTGCCAAGTTCAATATCCATGATGCATAGGCAAATACAACAATGCCCATGTTGGAAGGTACTTACAGTCTTCACAGTTTTAGAACTCAAAATACATGAAGCAATCAGCTAAAAAAAATGTACAAATACATTTGAAAATAACTTCTAGTTTGTAGAGAAATTGAAAGAATGTAGTTTCATGGTATTAGTTTCATATCCAGAATTCTAAGAAGATTGCAACTATAATGGCATGTTTCAGTAATGCACATCTAACAGTACAAGCTTATGATGCAAATAAAAATAATATAAAGATACAGCCACATATCATTCAAATTTAACAATATTTCAGGATTATTATGAGTTACAAAAGAACAGTACGGCTACAGGATTGGAAAATCAATACAGTTAAGTTTCAAGGATTAACTCATATGTACACAAAAGTTACAAACAATGCAGACCCAATTTTGGGTATACCTGTAATATTATCAAGATGTACAGTCAAATACACTAGAGTTTCAAGCACACTTTTCCAAATACAACAGGATGATAAATTGATGAATTCCATTAAATATAAGCTTTAGTTACTAATACTTAAGTTGGCAATAGAGCTAACAATATTGTTTTAGTTTGAAAAATAAAAATTCAAAATGCCCATGGTGAAATATACCACAAATAATAATTAAAAAAGATACTAGAAAATATATAACTAGAAGTAATACACTAAATCCACCTCAAGATTTAAAAGACCTGAAATAGTTCAAATTTATAGCCTCGGAAACAAAACCGTAGCAGAGATATCCATAGGAGTTCCATATATGGAGGAATCACCAAAATAACCAAAATAAATATGATTTAACCAACACACATATTTCTATTTTCTTCTCCATAAGCTTCATTAGTTAGGACCACACTAAATTTTATTTAATAAACAATACAAAATATTATTAACCTAGTTTGGGTACAGATAAATTCACAAATAGAGAATACTCGAGGCATCTACAAGTTCCAACGAACAGAGATCAAAACCTAATTTCTCAGAGTTAGCAATAATACCAAATAACCAAAATAAATATGATTTAAACAACACACATATAAGAATCAAACAAAGTGTGCTCCAGATGCACACGTCTCTGAAAATATATATGTACATAAGTTCATAATGTATGTATACATCTCGAACTAAGCACGTGTCATAATGTACATATGGGACCACATGCGGTCGCAAAAGGCTATATATAGTACAATGGACTATGAATCTACTCATGACCACATATGTACATCCAGGTGGACTATAAATCTACTCATGAAACATCTTCCCTCTCTTCACCCTGCTAGAAGCAGCACATCCACGACCTGGGGATGTAGTGGAGGGAGATGCCACTACGGATTTCATCTATGTGGTCCTAGGTGTCTCTAAGCATGCCTGCAACCTAACCTATACATTCATAAACAACAAGTTTTTAACACCCAAAATTTTAAAATACATTCAAAATTTAGAAACTTGTACAATTTAGTTAAAATGCATGTGAAATCTTACCGGAATGTCATGATCTCTATCAATTTGTTGTTGACATGTCGCAGGGACAACAATAGACTCACGAGGGGTAAGCTACATACATATAATTAATTTTCAAATTAAATATTTCACATATATACCTACAAAATTTGATATTATAGATTTAAGTTTAATAAGAAATAATGAAGGTCTCCAAAATTTAACAAATTTAAAAAATTGTGTACCTCAGTTAGTGGATCTGCAGATGCTATGGCAGTATCTACAGCAGACCTCCACAGTCTGCATATATGGAGGAGTCTCTCTAGCAGTCATAAGCTATACAAAAAACATGTACAAATCAATATTAAAATCTACTTAAGAGCTTAGCACTCCTATCGAAACCTATTGAAAAAGATAATAGCAAAGGAACTCAAAGGTCCCTACACTCTAAACATATCTTTCCACGTTCATCAAGGAAACACCAGATCTATATATAGGTACATGAAACATTTACAAGCACTCATTCCACATGTTGAGATTTTAAGAAGGTAAAAAAACTATACAAAGGAGGGAAATTATACATTCATTCCCATCCCTACTATACAATCTTACCCCAGGTGGTACTTTCAAGACATGTAAAACCAATATATGATTACATACATGGCTAGTTATATCAAATGAATTGGCATTTCCTACTAAATAATATATAGGTTGAGTATAAGAAAGTGAAACTCATGTACAGAGGTCCAAAGCATGCAATCTGTGCGTGAACTTCCAGTAATTAGAAACAAAGTGTAAAGAGATTTACTAACCTACGTAAAACTCATGTGAGGTGTGCCAGTAGCCTCAGTTCCCTGAGCAGATGATGACCTGCCAGGCTCCTGTGTATACAAGAGAAAAATATTAATACATGTACAACATACACGTGAAACAAATTATAATAATAATCTAGTGCAATTAAATTATTTATTAAAAATGTAAGTTTGTACAACTTGAAACTTATGTTTGAAACATGCCCAGCCGTAGTAGCTAGCATGTCGACACCATATGTTTCCTTTCACCGGCTCTTGCTATTTAAAATAAAATAAAAAATTAGTTTTTTACATATATGTACATGACGTACAATCAAATATATATATATATATATATATATATATCTCAAACATGTGAATTAAACTATTGTATATATATATTATTTAAATTTATTTAAAATTTACCTGTGAAAGACCAATATCAGTGGCTCCAATTCCAAAAACATTCCCTAGCATCTCATCTATAGAAAATAAATCCTGTGAACCAACAAATGATGTCTCACCTGTAGTGCATACAACACCACATAATCCATAATGGTGTGGTGCACTAGAATTGGCACCTCCACCAACATCACTAGATGTAATCTGGGTGCTATGCTAGGTGAGAGTGTCAGTGAGCTCCCTCAATGCATGCAATGTATCAATCTCCACAACCTCCTTCACTGTAGGAGGGATAACTGAAGGTGGTGGGGGTTTGGGGGCATGGGGGATCCTAGGCTGACCTACGCATGCACCAAGTCTTCTCTATGCAGAGCCACCCTCCTCGACGAAAAAAAGTCAGAAAAGTCAAAATAATTCGGGACCTCATTAAGCACGAACTCACAATATAATTTCTTCAAAAAAATAAAGACGAACCTCATTGTTGTTTGCATGGTGGATAATCAAAAACCTTCCACCATCAGTCCCAAAAATTGTTTTTGATTCTATCATCATAGCACCAATGGATTGGAAACCGTTTGCAAGTAACTGTAGGAGGGGCATTGGTTCTAGGGTCGGTAAATAATGCATAAATGAGGTCTTTTTCATTTTTTTTTGTCTTTGACGGCCACATGGGATAGTTTATTCGCATACCACCACCTACAGTCACTTCTAAAGGTGTTCCATCTATGTATTTGGTTGGTTACAGACTCGACTTCACTAATCAATGTTTGTAATGTATTAGCTAAAGCCATGCGGGATGGATTTGTAGCATGATTTTGTCTTATAGTTTGAATTAGGTTCTCAATAAAAATTTTATTTTCTTGGATTCTTCCAATGATATTATATTGCGTTCTTGCTAGTTTAGTGGGGGACAAAAGGAGCCACAGGAGGCGGATCTATGTTTGGAGGAGGGTTTTGAGGAATGTTCAGAGAGTTTTGAGGAATGTTTCGTGGGTTTTGAGGAATGTTTTGACAGTTTACATGATTTCAAGCTTGCCAACAAACTGATAAAACAAGAACATTGTATACATAAATAAACATTTCAAAAAACCCATGAAAATGCAAAAAAAAACCTAAAATGCAAAAAAAAAAACCTAAAATGCAAAAAAATGATTACAATCGGGGACTTACCTCCTTGTCTTGGCAGCATGGTTGAATCTATTGCTATCCAGAAGTTTGATGAGAAATTTTGAGATGGTATTGAAAGTGCAAATGAAAACAGGTTTAGGAAAAGTCACGGTTCGAAATGAAAAATGAGGAAAATAACGAGTCGCGGGACTGTTAAATTTTGTCTCAGAGTTCCGTGATCGTGGTTTATAACCGCACTTGTGGTTCTAAATTGAGATCACGGTTTTAGGTTTGGTAATTACCGAACCTATAATTCAGGAACCAGAATCGCGGTTTTAGAACCGCGATCGTGGTTCCTTTATTTTGGGTTTTTATGTCCACGGAATTTCCCACCAACTTCGTGCACTTACCCAAACACAAGATAAGAGGGAGGAGGCTAGGTTTACACCTGCCAATAGAATTTTCTTGAAAGTTTCTAGGCCTTTTCAACAAACCCATTTTGTACATATCCTTCTATTAATGTTCAACATTTCACCTCCCTCATGAATGCTCCCATGTATGTATACATGTATACAAAGAATTTGGACCTACAAAATCTGCTAAAATTCCTCTATCTTATGCTTGTTGGATGTCCAGACCCTATTATGGAGCTAGAGTTTGGACACAGGATGGGAGTATGCGGGTAAAAGTAGATTAATCAGGTTAGAGACCTATTTATTGCATTGGTGTGATAGTGTGACTATCCTATGAAGGAGCCCATGTCTTCTGAGAACAGCAAACAAAATGTATTCCATGAGAGGTTTCCTTGTTCTTTCATTTAGTCAAATACTGCAACAATCCAAAGTATGCTAAAATACAATGTTAACATGGCTTTTACGTGGTTAATGCCTATGGGTCTCAAACAAATTTCAAGCATTATTATGCATGGAAGAGACATGTTTGTAGGTTTTCAGGAGGCCATACTTATTTTTCAAGAAGACCACGTGCATTCACGTGGAGTTGGTCACTGCTTCCACCCACTCTCTGACAATTTCTGCCAATGATTTTTTGTTTTATTTGATTTGATTTGATACTATTTTTTTGTGGCACTACATTTCCCTCCCCTTATAAGAGCATCGTCCTCGATGTGACACAACGCTAAAGCTAGAAGGACACATAAACAAGTAAGAAAGTCAATAATGAAACATGAAGATTAACAAATCAACTTGTCGGTACAACGCAACCACAAGGAAGAAAACTAAATTTTGAAATATCTTAAAGTTTAATATTCTGTTAAGATTGGCAGCTTTCTTTTACTTTATTGTTTATTTAGTCTTCCTTTACAATATTTATTATCTCAAGATCTTAATATTCAATGTTTAAAAAATTTCAATTGTCTTAAGTTTGGTGGGTGCCCAACAGAAAGTGACATCAAAATACCACACTAGGGCCAAACACAACACAAACAACACATGATACATATTCCTACATACGTTCATGAATGTATCACATCACAAGGCCTTAATTACACCATGGAAAGACAAACAAGTAGTCTAGATAACAAAGAATTTCCAACATTCATGACATATGCATAAATCCAGTCAACCAGAATCGTCATGCTGATACATATACAACTGCTATCGCATGACTCGAAAAAAAAAAACCATGACTGTACCAAAACAGTGTGAAGATAATATCCAATAGTCCATATCAAACAAAGGGAGCGTCAAGCCTCAAACATAACAATGTCTAACAAGACTCACAAGAGTACACATAACTCACTATATCAACTCCACACATCATAATACATCATGAAACAATCTCCATATATCTCCCAAAGCATCATAAAACATCTCTATATACCTCCCAAAGCATCAATCACAACCACACAAATCTCTTATGTCTCCCTCAAGTCTCTTATGCCTCCCTCAAGTATCTTATTTCTCCATCAAGTCTCTTATACCTTCCTCAAACAAATAAAATAAAGAAAAAAATTCTTTTTCGCTCCCCTAAAGAGGTCTGTCACCCTATGGCCCTAGGCGTATAGAGTCTAGATACCTCTAATGCAAATGAAATAATAACTCGTGGTTCAACAACCCGCTCATTATTTTTAACTCCTTGGGGCGTACCCCTATACAATGAAGTGGGTCCATAGGTTCCACCACTCTGTGGTGAATCCCATGACCCTATTGCAACACATTACAACTTTAGAACCAACATAACAATCCATTTTAAATACCAAGTGGAAAAAATCCATAGCCTTGGGCTAGGCTATAAAACTTTTAAACTTGGTACATAAATTTAATACTAAGAAAATCAAATGGCTAATTAGCCATAGTTAGTGCAAAAAATCACATGTTAGTGCAACAACCAATTAAAATGCCTAAAATATAAGAACACGCCAATCAAGAAAACTATTGGTTCTTGCAAGAAAAGGGCAAAAAAGAAATGTTCAATTTACGAACAATATACATATAGTGAAATAACACATCACAATAACTATGTGGCCTTATACAGCCACCAAATGGGTACTCAACTAGTTTCTGGCACTCGTACATCGAGCCTCATCTCATAAATAACATATATAATAATGCAATTGTCATCATATATATCTAACTCATCCCTCCACCACTTCCACAAGACTCAACATAGTCATAACTACACTTAGGTTGAATCCATATGATAACCATATAGGGAGAGAGAAAGGAGTACAAGTCACCATCTATTGAGCCTAAGGTGTCCGTGAAACACAATATGCATGACACCCGTTGAGCAAGTGTCATACATACCAAACAAACAAAAGTGGGTTTTTAGCCTATGTAAGACTCCACTTCCTATCTTGTACTTCGCTCAAGTGACTGGTCAATAATACACATTTCCTCATTCCAAACATACACTTTTACCGATTTCCCTTAGGTTCGGTTTATAGTGCCCACTTCCCTTCAAAACTTTTGATATTGATCATGATACTATTGACTATATTACAGACATTATTATAGTTTTGAGTTAGTATGGTGTTAGATGTCAGATCATGGATTATTGTTGACTCTGATTCATATATGATGCATGAGGATTGTTAGAGACATTTCATATAGATTTTGACATGTTGTTGGACATGATTTTATATATATATATATATATATATATGGATATATATATATATGTTGTTAAGACATGTGATATTTGGATATATTGAGCACACCGAGAAAAATTGAATTTAAAATCAATGCTTATATAGTTGTTGATGAAATTGTAAGTGATATTGTTGATTGTTTGGATGTTGTTGTGATTCAATATATATATATATTTATATAAAAATTTTGAAATTATATTATATTCATTTGGATGTTCTGAAATGGCCACGAGGCTGGAAGGGGTATTTGTATTGTGCAGGTTAAAAATATCACAACAAACATTGGGGGATTGGAGACCAACCACATTCGAATTCTAGATGAATTCAACAAGGTCACCATGGCAACTGTATTTGTTTGTGTGTGTTTGATTGTGTTAGGGATTCCCATGGGGGGATCACCTTTGAAATGTGACAAAGGGTTATGTGTATTTATTTATTTGGTTCCTTTTTATTGATGTTTGTATGTGTTTATTAAGTGATGTGTTTACCCCCCTTTCATTATTTATTAATTGTGGTGAATTAATGTGAGTAATCATATTGTTATGTATTAATTAATCAAAATGGGTCATGAGAATGCAATTGATAGAGTTGTTGGCTCTTGGATCAAGTGTTGTAAGTAATGTGTAAGTAAGAGATATGTAAGTTGATTTTGGAGTAAAAAACACTCCACCTTATTGAAATTTGAATTTGTCCTTGGAAGCTAATAGTGGAGACTTATGGGACAAGTTAAACTTGTCCCACATGCCTCTTAAATTTATTTACCAACCTTGCCTATAGTTGGAGGGTTAAATTTAGACCTTCTTTGTGCATTTTTGTAAGTCAAGCTGAATATTTTTATTGCACTTTCTTACATGCTTTTAATGTCAGTCCTTTGGGGTGTGGGCTTGTTTTGGAGTGTGTAAGTAATCTTTCATATTATTCACCCACCCATTTATTATGCATTGGAGAATGAAGTTGACTTTTGGGGTTGGGGTTGAGGATGTGTGATGTGGCATCCTACATGGATCCACCTCATCCTCTTCCCTTCCCTCTTCTATAAAATTTGAATTCCTTGCCTTGTTTTGTGTTGCTTCACCTTGTAGACTTCATTCTTGGGTGAATTCCTTGTTGTTTTAGGAGAACTTTCTATTGGAGAAGTTTGAATATTGTTGCATGCTTGTTGTTTGGTGGATTTTTAGATTGTTTGTTTGGAAACAACTGCTATTTGGAACTTGGGAAACTCCATCATGGAGAGGTAAGAGCTTGGCTCTTGAAATGCTCTTTTTTTATGAATGTAAATGTTATTGTGTGAATGTTTTGGCATGTTTGTGGGTTGTTGGGTAGATGGCCTAGGTATGGTGTAGGAGAAGACTATGGGGTTCATTTTGTGGGAGGCACAAGTGTTTTGGGGAGGTATAAGTGTGGAAGGAGTTGGGATTTGGGTTCCACCTTACAAAGAAATAGCTTGCATTTCTTTACTCATTATGGGGTGTCATAAGAGGTTGGGGAGGCATAAGGAAATGTGAGGAATAAGGGGTACTTGGGGGAGGCATAAGAAATGTCAGGGTTTTTATATACTATATTTTGGTGGTTTGTAATTCAGGGGGTGATACCCATTTTTCCTTTTGGGAGGCATAAGAAGCATCCCCTATAGTTTCTTGCTCCTTTGGCTTGCTTGATGAAGCCTCAGTAATGTTTGTCATGCTTTAATGTAGTTGTAAACTACATTCTGTTTTGGACTATGTTTTATTGTGAAAATGTTTCTTAAGTGTTTGTGGAAGTCTGTTCTTGCCATAGTTGGATCACATATCTTATTGATTTGTGGTTGAGGCTCAAGGGTCAATGAAGAAGGATGCATTCTCCTTTTCATTGGATTTCTCGGCTAGGTGGAGAGCATTGCCTTTCCCCTATTCTTATGGTGATCAAATTAGAAGAATGAGAAATCTACATGTTGTTGTTATGGAGCTGAGAAAAAGACAAGTTTGACAGTCCTTTTTGAGATTATTCTTATTGTAACCCCTTCCCACTTTGAAGTGGATGACCTTGTAAATTATTTGTGATGGAAAGATGTGTTTTGTTGGCTATGAAATTTGCAAATTGAATTGTGAAAGAGATATACTTTGTTCTCTATTTTTTAATAAATGTGGAAGAAATTGTATTTTGTATATTGAAAATGAGGAAGAAGACAAAGTGCTGACAGTCCCTTGCGAAACTACTTTTGTAAACCATTTCCCCACTTGATGTGGATGACAATTTAATATACGTTTTGTGTTGAAGAGTTACTATGTTTTTCAAATGAAATATCCTTTGAATGCTAAAGAAATATACTCGGTATTCTATTTGTAAAAAGGAATGTAATGTGAAGGAGTTGTGATTTTAAAGTTGTATTTGATAAAAAAAAAAGAGAAGTTGTAAAAGAAATATTTTCAATCGAATAGATGTTGTTTTACCTTATACAATGAAGTTATTATTGTTTTAAATCTACTTTGAAAATTTTGTAAAACTATTTGTTTGAATGTGGAAAATGTATTCAGAATTATTGCATCCTCTGTGTTTGAAAAGACGTTCATTTTTTTGGAAGGAAATAGAAATTTCTTTCTTATTTCTACATTTTGATTTAAGGAAATAGAACATTGTAATATTAAATTAGAATGAAATCATATTTTATAGTTTTGTAAAGGTAATGGATCAATTCGAGTTGGAAGTTGTAGAGCTTGGTTAGATGATTTTTTAAACTGGCAAATAATTATTAGAAAATGTACAGAACGACCCTGTAGACTAGGAAAGACATTTGAAACATTAATACAAGCTAAAAAGTATCAAAATGATCCCAAAGAAACTATAATACTTAAGAAATTTTCATAGAA
Source organism: Taxus chinensis (assembly GCA_019776745.2). Classification (NCBI taxonomy): domain Eukaryota; kingdom Viridiplantae; phylum Streptophyta; class Pinopsida; order Cupressales; family Taxaceae; genus Taxus; species Taxus chinensis. The sequence goes on along the minus strand of CM034156.1, from coordinate 521,976,290 downwards.
CCTTTCAAAATCAAGCTCAAACAATTTCTTAGTCATTTTTTCTGTTAAATTGGGGAAATTCAAATTGATCTTCAATCAAACAATTAAATCCTTGAAATCTATCCTAAATTTTTCCAAGTGAAATCCTCCATGTTTTTTTGGCATGTTGAGAAAGAATAAATGGCAGATTTGAACAAATAATTGATAAGTTAAAAATACCAGTTCACTTTCTAAGTGATAGAAAGACATTTTCTCAAAATTGACCCCTTAAAATTTATCAAAATTAAAAATTAATTATTCCTATGAAAAGAGGACTTTAAGAGATTTCCAAAAAGTCCTCATTTTCCCAAAACTGATTTCTCTATCAAAAGTTATGGCCTTCTGAACTTTTTCTTCATTTGGCGTCATAAATAATCCTATCTGTAAAAAAAAACAACTGGAAAAATTTCCTTGGCGGATCCACAAGCCCGAATTTTTCCTTAGTGATTTTTGGTCAAAAGCACTAAAGGAACAAATTTCCCTACCTCTCCACAAACCCGTAGGCCTTACTTTTTGTCAAAAATCACCTAAGTCCGAAAAAGAAATTTTGGGAAAATTTCCCTCGTGCACCCACCGCCCCGCTTTTTCCTTTTGTCATATTTTGCGGACCCGCAAAATCAAAATTAAGATTTTTAAATTTTTGAGAAATTTTTCTAAGTTTCCTCTGCCTCCCCACTAGCCAATCAATCAGGTGTTACCACTTGGCGTCACGATGCGTCGGCAGAGGAGCAGGTTCATATTTGCTTTTTGCATTTCAGAAAATTTTTTGAAAATTTTCTAAAATTTCCCTTCCGGCCCGCCTACCCTTAGTAGATGGATGGCTAACACGTGTCTTCGCGATGCACTAGCAAAGGTGCGAAGATTCTCAAACCTTTAAACCTTTTTCTTTAAAAAGTCAAATTATCAAAGTTTGCCCCGCTAGTCCGCTCCCCCACTTGGAAATTGGTACTGACACGTGACATCTCTACATGCTGGTGGAGGAGTTGGTAATTTTCAACCCTTTCACCCTTTCAATATATATATATATATAAAGGCAAAAAATCAATTTTCCCTTCGGTGACCCACCTAGGCATAAATTTTGGACACGTGTCCTTAGCAGACCTGTAGTTCAAAATTTTCTTTTTAGCCACAAAGCCCCACCATGGGCTTGCATGCACGTGGAGGTGAAATGCGCTTTTCGTCCAAGAGTGCTAAGGGAAAAAATTCTTCCCCAGGCCCGCAGGCTCACCTTTGGGAAAAATTTTCCTCCTCAAGTCCACCGGCCGATAACTTGAGAAATATGAGGAGCTAGGAGGAATTATTTATATCATTGGAAAGGTGAGGAAATTTCCTATCCAATGGGAATGTTTTAAGAAATTTTTGAGAGCGTTAAATGTTATAAAAATAAAATTTAATCCTTAACCAAGTTCTAGGAGTGGGTAAGTAAGAATTTACTCTGATGATTTTAAATATGTATTCCTTTCCCCCACTGTAATTAAAACTTTCTATTGTCTTAGATCTTGTGGAATTAAATACCTTGGGTATTTAATTGTTTTGGTTCCTTAACCCTAAAATTTTAATCAGGGAATATTTAGCTAAAATATCAATGTAATAAGTGATTAAACTAATCCTTAAGGAGATTTGAGCTAGGTGTGGACTTATTACACTTGTTGCTTTATAATGTGGAATTAGTAATTATTATAATGGGAAAAGTTATTACTTGAATTTAATTTTCCTTGAGACTATAGTTGTTAACACTTTTCAACAACAAAAAAAAAATTCCATCATTTTGTAAATAAACCTAGGTTGTTCATGGGTCTCAAGTGGGAGATTCTAGCGGGCGTTACACTCGGTATCAGAGTCATACGTTGAAATCTTCGACCCTTGGGAACACTAGAAAACTTGAGACATGAACTGTAAACCTAGCACACTTTTAAATCTAGAAAAAAACGTTGTTTAAAAAAAATTGAACAAAAGTACATATGAAGAAATATTACATTACTCTGTCCATTTGAACTACCAGAATAAAATCATAATAAAATAATAAGTTGTTTGAGTTTTTGTGCTTTCTTAGTGGCATTTTTTGTAAACCCAGGTAACTAAGAATTTCAAATTAAATTGATTTTTGTTAACTTCTAGTGTAGTGGAAACTTGGTTCCCCTTTGAAAATGTGTTGTTTTACAATTCCTAACACTTGATTTAATTGTATGATGTGTTAAGCCCTTTAAGACCCTTCCTCATTGGAGTGGTTGGAATGATAAATTGTATGGTGCAATTCTTGTGGTTAGACAATAGTGATTTTGATTTGGGGTCGAGAAAAGTTAATTAGAAGGTGTTTAGAGCTTCCTTCCTTCATTGGTTAGGAAAGATGGTCTGGTTGTCAGTATTTCTATTTTGTTACCCGGATGGGAGAGTGGACATTAAGTTTGAGTGTCGTTTTCGACCCAATCTTACGTATGTTTCCTTGGAACTGACCTTTAGGAAGAGTAACCCTATTGGTGGCCATGAAGGGTTACGGAGTGAATGTGGTGTTAAATTTTATGTTTTACATTCGTAATTTTGAGTTATTTTATCAAGGACCAACATCTTATTTTATGATTGGATTGAGAAGCTCTGAGGCTATTTTAGTTATTTATATTTTTGTGAGAATATTCTGACTTTGCAATGTGGGTACTTAGCCACTTTCCTTGATTGTATACATTTCTTGGATTTTATTTTGATTGGTTACTCGGAGCTCATTATGTTGTTGGTTATTTATCTAAACGTTACGTGGTTCCTTCTTGCATGATGATGAGATTGTTCTATGCTTCTTGTATTGTGACATTTTGTCGTATGGGGGTTGACCCTTGGTGTCTTGAATGTCTTCTTAGGTTCTTAAAGTTATGCCTTGGTTTTAGATACACGGAACCTTGATGGTGTCTAGCATCTCAGAGTGACTTTTTCATTATTCGACCTTACTAGATAGAGATCTTGTTATGTTGTGCATTCTAGTTGGCAGTCTGTTAGAGGTGGTGGTAATTCTCTTACAATCCAGTAAGAGCTTGAACCTCTTCAGAGTAGAGGTGTTTAATTGTGGGCTGATGAATTATGTTAGGATCAGGTTACTTTTGGCTGGCTCTGGATGTTAGTGGAAAAGTGTGTCTGGTAGTGGCTTCTTTTCGATGGCATGCTAAGTTTTATCAGAATTTCCTTATTTCATTTTATAAAGTAGTGACTTGAGGGTTGTATGCATCTTGGTAATTATGGTTATAATTAAACCCATTCGAGTATTGTGTGTGTAAATTAATTGTGTTTATTTTCCCTCTTGACCTATAAATAAGCCTACCCTTTCCTTAAACGTTTTAAGTTACTATGAATAACACTATATGACCTATTAATTTTGAATTACGTGGAGACACTTATGGATGTTTTGAGTCTTTTGGACAATGCCACAGGAGATGTTAGTGTAATTAGACCTTGATGATTTAATCTCGATGGTATTTTATATTGTGATCCTTCATGCGAAACTGTAACTCTTGGTCGTAAAGCCATGTTGAATAGATAGTTGATTGGATTGCTTACATTTGATGCTTTTTAGTGAGTATGTGATGTTCTTATAGTTAAAATATTTCCTTGTCATTTTGATTTCTTGGTTGATGGTATCATGTGGTAATATGGGTGTAGATTTGAAAACTTTCCTTGTCTTATCATATGAGTAAAATGTTTTTGTGAAAACAACAAACATTGTTAAGCCCTAGTAGATCGGTAAGAGTAATTATACTTATTTAATGGGTCTTCCTTGTAAATTCTTTTGAGAACTTGTAAAACCCACTAGGAATGTTTTATGATACTTGTAATTAGTGGAAAAATATCTCCAAATATTGTTGTGATCCATGTTGATTGATTGTTTCCTAGTTCTTAAAAAATTAATAATGTGTTGCTACGTTGAATGTATCTTATTCCTTTAGAATTAAAAACATGATATGTTGTTTTCCATAAAATTAATAGTGTGATATGTTTACCCTTCCTTCTCATTAAATTTTTAATTGACAAGTTAACTCACCCAAACATCATAAAACTATAATTGAGGAGTTTTGGCCTAGAACCTTAACAAATAAACTCGAACATAGAAAGAGAAAATGGTCCTTGCTTTAACCTTGGTAGATTAATAGAAGAAATAAAAACCATGTAGAAGAACAGAAAGGGAAAAAATTGTCCATCTACCTCCCCTAGGAGTAAGATAAACACTTTTTCTCTTTTACGCCTTTACAGAACGATGAGATATCATGCCCCCTTAGTGGTCCTTATAACACAAACTTGTGATTTCATAATAGGAGGAGGTGTAATTAATAAAACTCGTAAAGGAATTTGCTTATAAAACAAAACTACATCTTTTGACTTAATGAGTTGATTTATAAATAAGTAAGATTTATATGTATTGAGTACAATGTATAGCTGAACCTATAGTTTTGTCACCTGCCTGAAATTCTGAAGCACTTGGTGGATAGTAGAGTGTTCTAGTTTCTTAGTACCTTCTCATTCATAGATGTATGTGCCTTTCTTTGTGGGAGTTTTGGGTCATCATATTCTTATCATCCTGTAGCTCGACGAGTGTGATTTGTGGCCATTTTGGTTTGAGACTTATCTCTATGTTTAAGTAACCTCCTTGCGTGTTGTCTTGTCCTTAGATACCTAAGTTATTGTAATTTTAAGGAAACATATGTTAAGGATATTAAATAACTTTGGGAAGTCGTCTTTTCTTCTTGTTCTTCTCCCTAGAGACCTTCAATGCTCTATGGTGTTACGATTTATGTTTGTTCTCTCTTTGTGGTTATTCTGAACTTGATCAGGAAATAAGATAAATGAATCCCATTGTGTTATTGTGAATGGTACTTATTGTATTGATATGTTAGTTGCTAGGGGAGATATATATATTTTTCTTTTGCTAAATGGTTGACGTCTCTAGATTAGTTGGTGTGGTGTGTTCGATTCTTAAAACAAAAGTGTAAAAATTAGACTATAGGAAACCTTGTGGTCATGAAATTTCTTAATATTACCATCAAAATTTAAGAGTACCCTCTCAAGTTATAGAAGTGTTTTCCATAAATAGTTCCTTGATTGTAAATGCTTGCTGATTTAGGTGTCCTTCCTTGTTGATTAACCACATCATGTGTAACCTCAAATCATGGGAACTTGAGTAAACATGTCTCTCGTATAAAATTTTGGCCTTGGTTGATTCTACTAGCCTTGCCTAAATAACGAATTATGAAAGCATAATTTAACCCTAGTGGAAACCTTAATTTTTGTTACTGTAGTATGTTGTATTCCTTGGGAAACTATGTGATCTTTCTCAACTCATGGAATTCTCCTTATTATTCCTCTACTTGGTGGTTACTCTTAAGACTCTTTTGAACTCTTCATGTTATATTTTTATGTGTTGTATCTTGGTTGATAGCATAAATTTACTCTCTAGATTTAAATGTTCATAGCCTTGCATGCAGAAAGTTTAGAACTCATCCCTTGCAATCTCCCTTCTTCTTGTTGAATTGCATTGGACCAAACTTAGGTTTTGTAGACCCACACTTGTTTGAAGCAACAATCCCATAATAGAGTGATCCTTTTTCTATTGCATTTGTTCCTATCTCTCTTTCCAGTGACTTCTAAGAGGAAGTCAATTCTAAGGGGAGGGAGATGTAGTGCCCACTTCCATTCGAAACCTTTGATATTGATCATGATACTGCTGACTATATTATGGAAATTATTATAGGTTTGAGTTAGTATGGTGTTAGATGTCAGATCATGGATTATTGTTGACTCTAATTCATATATGATGCATGATGATCGTTAGAGACATTTTATATAGATGTTGACATGCTATTGGACATGGTTATATATATATATATATGGATGTTTTTAGGACATGTGATATTTGGATATATTGAGTAGATCAAGAAAATTGAATTTAAAATTGATGATTATATAATTGTTGATGAAATTGTTAAGTGATATTGTTGATTGTCTGGATGTTGTTGTGATTCATATATATATATATATATATATATATATATATATATATATATATATATATATATATATTGATGATTTTGAAATTATATTATATTCATTTGGATGTTCTGATATGGCCACCAGGCCGAAGGGTATTTGTATTGTGCAGGTTAAAAATATCACAACAAACATCGGGGGATTGGAGACCAACCACATTCAAATTCTAGATGAATTCAATAAGGTCACCATGGCAACTGTATTTTTTTGTGTGTGTATGGTTATGTTAGTGATTCCCATGGGGGGATGACCTTTGAAATGTGACCAAGGGTTATGTGTATTTATTTATTTGGATCCTTTTTATTGATGTGTGTATGTGTTTATTAAGTGATGTGTTTACCCCATTTCATTATTTATTAATTGTGTTGAATTAAGAGTAATCATATTGTTATGAATTGATTAATCAAAATGGGTCATGAGAATGTAATTAATAGATTTGTTGGCTCTTGGATCAAGTGTTGTAAGTAATGTGTAAGGGATATGTAAGTTGATTTTGGAGTAAGAAACACTCCACTATTTTTATATTCGAATTTGTCCTTGGAAGCTGATTTTGGAGACTTGTGGGACAAGTTAAACTTGTCTCGTGCCTCTTAAATTTATTTACCAACCTTGCCTATAGTTGGAGGGTTAAATTTATACCTTCTTTGTGCATTTTTGTAAGTCAAGTTGAATATTGTTATTGCACTTTCTTACATACTTTTAATGTCAGTCCTTTGGGGTGTGGGCTTGTTTTGGAGTGTGTAAGTAATCTTTCATATTATTAACCCACCCATTTATTATGCATTAGAGAATCGGGTTGAATTTTGGTGTTGGGGTTGAGGATGTTGCATGTGGCATCCTACATGGATCCACCTCATCCTCTTCCCTTACCTCTTCTATAAAATTTGAATTCCTTGTCTTGTTTTGTGTTGCTTCACCTTGTAGACTTCATTCTTGGGTAAATTCCTTGCTATTTTGGGAGCTCTTGCTGTTAGAGAAGTTTGAATATTGTTGCATGCTTGTTGTTTGGTGGATTTTTGGATTTTTTGTTTGGAAACAACTGTTGTTTGGAACTTGGGAAACTCCATCATGGAGAGGTAAGAGCTTGGCTCTTTAAATGCTCTTTTTTTAATGAATGTAAATGTTTTGTGCAAATGTTTTAGCATGTTTGTGGGCTGTTGGGTAGATTGCCTAGGCATGGTGTAGGAGAAGACTATGGGGTTCATTTTGTGGGATGCACAAGTGTTTTCGGGAAGTATAAGTGTGGAGGGAGTTGGGATCTGGGTTCCACCTTACAAAGAAAGAGATTGCATTTATTTACTCATTATGGGGTACCATAAGAGGTTGGGGAGGCATAAGGAATGTCAAGGTTTTGATACAATATATTTTGTATGTTTGTAATTCAAGTAGTGATACCCATTTTCCCTTTTCGGAGGCATAAGAAGCATCCCCCATAGTTTCTTGCTCCTTTAGCTTACTTGATGAAGCCTCAGTAATGTTTTTCATGATTTAATGTAGTTGTAAACTACATTCTATTTTGGACTGTTTTTTATTGTGAAAATGTTGCTTGAGTGTTTGTGGAAGCTTGTTGTTGCCATGAGTTTGATCACATCTCTTATTGCTTTATGGTTGGGGCTCAGGGGCCAATGAAGAAGGATAGCTTCTCATTTTCATTGGATGTTTTCGTTGGGTGGAGAACGTTTCCTTTCCCCTACTCTTATGGTGATCAAATTAGAAGAATGAGAAATTTTCATGTTGTTTTTGTGGAGCTTAGAAAAATACAAGTTTGACAGTCCTTGTTGAGATTATTCTTATTGTAACCCCTTCCCAGTTTGAAGTGGATGACCTTGTACATTATTTGTGATGGAAATATGTGTTGTATTGGCTATGAAATATGTAAATTGAATTGTCAAAGAGATATAATTTGTTCTCTGGTTTTGAATAAATGTGGAACATATTGTATTCTATATATTGTAATTGAGGAAGAAGACAAAGTTCTAACAGTCCCTTGTGAAACTAATTTTGTAAACCATTTCCCCACTTGATGTTGATGACAATTTAATATACATTTTTTGCTAAAGAGTTACTGTGTTTTGGAAATGAAATCCCCTTTAAATGTGAAATAAATATACTCGGTATTTTGTTTGTAAAAAGGAATGTAATGTGAAGGAGTTGTGATTGTAAAGTTGTATTTGATTAAAAAAAAAGTTGTAAAAGAAATATTTTCAATCGAATAGATGTTGTTTTACCTTATACAATGAAGTTATTATTTTTTGAAATATTCTTTGAAAATGTTGTACAACTCTTTGTTTGATTGTGGAAAAAGTATTCAGAATTCTTACATCCTCTATGTTCGAAAAGCACATTCATTTTTTTGGGAAGGCAATAGAAATTGCTTTCTTATTTCTACATTTTGATTGAAGAAAATAGAACATTGTAATATTGGATTAGAATGAAATCATGTTTTAAAGTTTGGTAAATGTAATGGATCAATTCGAGTTGGAAGTTGTAGAGCTCTGTTAGATGATTTTCAAACTGGCAAATAATTATCAGAAAACGTACAGAATGACCCTGCAAACTAGGAAAGACATTTGAAAATTTAATACAAGCTAAGAAAGATCAAAATGATCCCCAAACAAATTATAATACTTAAGAAAATTTCATAGAACCTTTCAAAATCAAGCTCAAACAATTTCTTAGTAATTTTTTTGCTGTTAAATTGGGGAAATTCAAATTGATCTTCAATAAAACAATTTAATCCTTGAAATCTATCCTAAATTCTTCCAAGTGAAATCCTCCATGTCTGTTTGGCATGTTGAGAAAGAATAAATGGCGGATTTGAAAAAATAATTGATAAGTTAAAAATACCAGTTCACTTTCTAAGTGACAGAAAGACATTTTCTCAAAATTGACCCCTTAAGATTTATCAAAATTAAAAATTAATAATTCTTGTGCAAAGAGGACTTTGAGAGCTTTCCAAAAAGTCCTCGTTTTCTCAAAACCAAGTTCTCTTTACAAATTTATGGCCTTCTGAAGTTTTTCTTCATTTGGCATCATAAATAATCCTAATTGTAAAAAAAAAGAAATTTTGGGAAAATTTCCCCCGCAAACCCGCCACCCCACTTTTTCCTTTTGTCATCTTTCACGGACCCACAAAATCAAACTTAACCTTCTAAAAATTTTGGGAAAATTTTTTAAGTTTCCTCCACCTCCCCGTGGGAACGCAACCAATCAAGTGTTGCCACGTGGCATCACAAGGCATTGGCGGAGGAGCGGGTTCCTTTTTGCCTTTTGCATTTCAGAAGATTTTTGGAAAATTTTCTAAAATTTCCCCGCCGGCCCGCCTACCTGCAGCCAATGGATGGCTAACACATGTCTTCAAGACACATCAACGGAGGCATGAAGATTCTCAAACCTTTAAACCTTTTTCTTTAAAAAGTCAAATTATCTAAGTATGCTCCGCCAGCCCGCTCCCCTGCTTGGAAATTGGGACTGACACATAGCGTCTCTATGCACCTGCAGAGAAGCGAGTAATTTTCAATCCTTTCTCCCTTTCAATATATATATATATAATAAGGTAAAAATTCAATTTTTCCTCCGGCGAACCGCTTTCCCACCTAGGCATAGATTTTGAACACGTGTCCTTAGCAGACCCTTAGTTCAAAATTTTCCTTTTAGGCGCGAAGCCCCGCCGTGGGCTTGCAGGTGTGCGAAGGTGAAATGCATTTTTCACCCAAGAGCACTAAGGGAAAAAAAAATCCCCAAGCCCGCAGGCCCGCCTTTGTGAAAATTTTTCCTCCCAAGGTCTGCCGGCCCATAACTTGAGAAATTTGAGGAGCTAGGAGGACTTCTTTATATCATTGGAAAGGCGAGGAAATTTCCTATCCAATTGGAATGTTTTAGGGAAGTTTTGAGAGCGTTAAATGTGATAAAAATCAAATTGAATCCTTAACCGAGTTCTGGGAGTGGGTAAGTAAGAATTTACTCTGATGATTTTAAATATGTATTCTTTTCCCCCATTGTAATTAAACCTTTCTCGTGTCTTACATCTTGTGGAATTAAATACCTTGGGTATTTAATTTTTTTGTTCCTTAACCCTAAAATGTTAATCAGGGAATATTTAACTAAAATATCAATGTAATCAGTGATTAAACTAATCCCTTAGGAGATTTGAGCTAGGTGTGGACTTACTACACTTGTTGCTTTATAATGTGGAATTAGTAATTATTATAATGGGAAAATTTATTAGTTGAATTTAATTGTCCTTGAGACTATGGTTGTTAACACTTTTCAACAAAAAAAAATTATTCCATAATTTTGTAACTAAACCTAGGTTGTTCATAGGTCTCAAGTGGGAGATTCTAGCGGGCGTTACACGGTTAGTCTAGGGTTCACAACATAACACATAACTACATCACAAACACAATGGTGATTCACACAAATTAACCATAATGTCTTATGCATGGTATTTATATACATGGTATAACAAAATCATTAGTTTCAAGGGTTCCAATACATCACATTACCACATAATGCACCCAAGGTGCAATCACTGTAAAATAGGGATCATACGTTCACTAGATATCCCTAAATCATGACATGAACCATCACATATTACACAAGTAATATGTATGATGAACATAACGAGTAACATTACAACATAAAATTAATTTCTAGATAACATGGTAAGACACACAATTCATCACAACATGGTGGCAACATCACGATACAATCCAATTCACTATACACCAATTATGTAACGCAACACATCAACACACCTGCATACCACATAATAACAAGAAACTCTAACACCCTGCAATCCACAACAACATTATTTCCATAAACACCAAGGTGACACATCGCATGTGAAATCCTCATTAAATCCACGAAAAGGAGAGTGAATACTAACATCACAAGCACATCAACATGATAAAAAATACACCCTAAGTGACATGCACAACATGTACATTTGTAATACCACAATTACAAAATAGTTCACGTTACAACATATATCACATTACTCTTCTAATATTCACCACCACCATGAAAAATCATCAAAACTCCAACCTATCCCAGAGGTTCGAGAGCATGAACCTCTACACTGATACCAAATGTAATGCTCACATTTTACACACACATATACAACAGTAAAAATACAAGAATAAATATTTTTTTACTAACATTTCTCACTACACAACACCACAAGGGCTTCAAGTAGAGAAACTCAACAATGCACAAGACACTTGCATAGTTCATTGACTCATATAGACACATGACAACAACATATATATATTGACGTCACAATTTCCCCAATGAATGAATGCTACTAATGACCCAATCACAAGAAAGGGACCCAAGGATTGGCAAACCCAAAACACATCATTACCATGATTACATCTTAGTTACGACTAACATTCCAAGAACATTATTATGCAAGAATAATTTATCATTTTTCCAACTACAAATTCTTAAATTCATTTCATGTTTAACTTACAATTCGACCATTTAAGTTAGCTCTTAATCCCTTGAAAAAATCTCCATAACTTACATAATTATTTGCCATATTTCAAATTGCATATAAAGTTCCTAATTCTCTCATTCTTATGTTAAGATTACGCTTCTCAAATGTTTATTCAATGTTTAAATTTTACCCTTGCTAAACAAGTGAATCTAACATGACGTCAAGAAAGAAATTTTAGTATTTAAGGGAGATTTAGATTCAAGATACATTTTTCCCATAAACATTTTTCAATCACAGTATCTTCATTTCCCTACAATAGTTAATATAATTCAATAACTTGTTGAATCCATTCAACATTTCCACATGAAGAAATTTTATTTACATTTATATATATCTTTTGTTTTCTCAAAGTTTGATCTCACTAACGCAATTCATATTCTTTATAACACATTGAAATGTTTAATTGAGTTATAAGGACTCCAAGAGTGACATTCTTCCTAACCTCAAATCTCATTTTACTCCTATATGTTTTACTCTTACATTGCACTATGGTCTCATTATTAACATTGTTTTAAAACAATCGTAGACAAAATAACGCATACTTTTTACTAATGAATTCACTACTAAAAGGAGTGTAACCTAGTATGAGATATACCATTTATTTTCTCTTATACATTGTAGTGTTAAACACATGTTACAATGAATACATCGTCTTGTGTCATTTAAATCCCACCATGAGATCAATCATAAGAATATCACCTACTACCCTTAATTAGATTTGGACCACCCACTAGGGTACAAAGGGAAACTAGGAAAATGGGGTAAGAAGACCCCTTTTTTCTCCACTTCTCTTACATCAACTTATTTTAAATACAATTGAATTTGATAAGAGTTATGTACAATTTCCACCTGTAAGTTAACCCTTTAATTAGCCAAGGTTTTGTTTAATTCCAATTGTACCTAAGGATCTACACCCCAGCTATATATGATTTTAAGGTGAGATTACATATTTATGCTAACAACCTTCATGAAAGACCAAGGTGATATGTTGTTAGTAACCAAGGTAACACATTTAGCTGAGAGGAACTAAAGAGATCATTGACAAGATTTTAAGTCATAGTAACACTATTTCACTAGCTCCATTTATGTTGTCTGGATCCCACAAGGAATTCATTTGAAGATGAAATTAATTTATAGATATAACTTTGTAAGAATTGGTAGTCCATTAGGATCCTAAAGAAGTCTTAGTTTTGCTTACACCAGAAATAGTTTGACCATGTCATTCCTAACCGTCTCGTTTACGATGATGTCGCTAAACATATTGACTAGGATGATAACTTAAACTAGGGATCCTATTTACTTAAGCTAAAAGGTGTCATTAAGTGTAGAGATTGAATTTTATCCTAAGGTTCTAGTTTCCTATAATAAAAGAATTCACGCAGGAAGGGTGGTTATACACGAGTCTTATACTAGGGTTGAGTGTTTCGTTTAGATCTCTTTATTACATTTTCAAGGTAATAATACAACACACTTACTAGCTAATCATCAATTGAACACTGGAAATGCACTACAATATTTTAAATTCAAATTCATTTAGCATACATATCTAACTTTTACAATACAAAAGTTGAGGATCAAGATAACACCCATGTTTAGAGGAACATTTCCTTTAAACCCTAGCATCTAAAATATTACAGAACTTCAATTATAAACCTCTTCATATTTCGCAAATGTTTAAATATCCTCTACAGTTTCATCTAACATATATATATATCCAATCCTATTTTTTCCCATATGTAAATATGAATCAAAAGGACACCTTTAGTTACTAGAAATTATATGCATGAGGAACACAATTTCGAACATTACAACATATAGTCAATTGCAATTACAACATTTCCCAAAGCACCCCTAAAACTAACATCTCATTCATATTGCCAAATTTCAATAAATAAATTTATTGTAGCATAAAAATACATAAAAATTTCCTTCTATTAACAAACATAAATTCTAACAATATATAATGAATCACACCCACGATTTTTCACCATCTTACTTGCATCCTACAAAAACATGTGAGCATGAAATCAGCGATAAATCTTCGACATCGCATCCACCTAAATCTAGCATAATTAACAATTTTAGTTTCCCATTTACATAATAACATTAATAATTTACATTCGAAAGGAGAAGGTTAGAGACACATATTTATTTCATTTCATTTTACTTCATTTCTTAACCAAGGAGAGAGAAAGAAATAGGAAAGAGAGAGAAACACTATTTTACAAAAAGATCAATTTCACACACAAAAAGTCACACGATAAAGTTTCAAGAAGTAATTTACAATTGTCAACAAGTTTCCATGATGGTTTGGTAACCTAATAGGGGTGCTACAACTTTCTTTTTACATTTTCCTGCTAGTTACAAAAATGTTCAATTTAGGTACATAGGATGAGAAATCACTTTCAATCGTTGTCTTCCGATGAGAAAACATGCCATAGGTAAATTTATATGTGCTCTCCTATACACCAAGAATTCACATGAACTGAAAGAATTCAAAACTGGCAAATGGTTTACGATTTGTGGTAAGTATTCCGGGGATACCGGTCATAATTGTGCTAGTTGCAACAACAACTAATTTTAGCTTGAGGGCTAATAAACCTCATCCAAGAACTGATGTTTTATGGATGAATGCACAATGAGAAAATTCCTACAAGTTCCCCTATATATGGAGAATTCACAAGATTTGATGGGACTGAGAACTGGAAAACAGGTTTCATACGGCGACAGGTTTTCTGGAGCCACTAGTCATAGTTGAGTCAGTTTGACCTAGTCAAACAGTGATCAAAGGCCTACAAAATTCCTTTTCCAATCTATCAAGAAGAGTGTTTTTCCCCAAACTGAAGGTTACAAACCATTGTCAAGTAAAAATACTATAGGCTTGCAAAGGTGGATAAGCATTGTGATGTTGAGGGTCCAAACAATCAGCTGATATGATACCAAACTTTTCAATTTTAATAACTTCCTTAAAGTGCAAAACAAGGTAATAAGGCTCCTAGTATGGCGTCAAAAATATCGCAGATGATCATTTGAGGTTGATTCAAGAATTTAAGTGAATCCTCACATAACAAGATACACGTAAGAAACTTAACATCTCCTTTCTGGAGTTATGAAGGTCATTTTTCAAGTATTCGAAAATTGGGATTTATTTGTTTTAACAAGGGAGCGGTCAACATATTTATAGGGAACTCAACTTCAACCTATCAATAACTAAGGGTACCACAGCAATATAGTTTCCTCAGGAAGTTACTAAATCACCTCAAAATGAGGGTTTAAGCTCATCATTGACTACAAAAAGGGTTATTTTGATTGCGTGAGTTATAATATGACATTTTATTGTTTTGCAAACAAGTTAATATAAAATAATTAAATGTATGATAATCCTAGGGTTTTTTATAAATTATATTTCATTGCAAATGAAAAACTAAAGTACGAGAATTATGAAAGCTAAGGAGATATGAACCATGTCTGGGATATATTTTTGTCCGCAATGTATGAGGTAGTCCACGTGGTTTCACTCACACCCCAATAGGCTTCATACCTTTACAAGGCATTTCGTCAAATTTTGTGCACGCATTTAGAAATCTTATCCATCTTCACTCATATCTTCTTTGCATACCTTTTTCATAAAGATTTTGAATCATCAAAATTACCTCGATTAGGAAGGTAGTGAGATTGTATAATAAATATGGTAACTAATCTCAAACAAACAAGCTCCAAGCGAGCCGAACATCGAGCTAGATCCCAATATGGAAAATCAATGCAACAAAGCTATTTTGAGCCCAAAACTGAGCTAGAAAATAAACCATACTGCCAAGTTTGAAAATCCACATGACAAGGCATGAAAAATAAAATCTCCAATGCTAAACATCAACACCATGAATTGGTCTACTATTGCAATCCACCAAGTAATGAATGGGTGAGCCACCAAATAAGGAATTTAGCTTCAGATCCAAAACCCACCCAAGCAGAAAATTGAGAAGTAAGTTGAATAATGGCGAGGAGGGGTAGTAAGAGATTGAGAGATATAATAATATAAACCCAAATGTGTGGAAAATAAATAAATACATAACCCTCCATTGTAAATAACAACAGCTAGTTTTTTCATTACCATAGGTATTCAGGTGAATATGTAGATGGTATGCACAGAGATCACATGTAGCAATTCTAATCGGTATTTTCTTGTGATATTTGGTAAGGTTATTTCACAAAACATTGTTTGACTAGAAAAGGGGTTGGGAAATGCAAGCTAAGTGTGAGGAGGTTGGGTTTACACCTGCCAATATAATTGGCTTGAAAGTTTCTAGTCCTTTTCAACAAACAAATTTTGTATATATCCTGTAATCAATGTTCAATATTTCACCTCCCTCATGAATTCTCCCGCGTATGCATACATGTCTATAAATCATTTGCAACTACAAAATCTGCTAAAATTCTTCTATGTTATGCTTTATAGACGTCTATACCCTTTTTTGGAGGTAGAGTTTTGACACAGGATGGGAGTACATGGGAAAAAATAGATGAATCAGGTTAGAGACTTGTTTTTTGCATTGGTGTGATAGTGTGACTATTCCATGAAGGAGCCCATGTCTTCTGAGCACAACAAACAAAATGTATTCCATGAGATGCTTCCTCTTTCTTTCATTTAGTCAAATATTGCAACATCCAAAGTCTACTAAAATACAATGTTAACATGGTTTCTATGTGATTAAGGCCTATGGGTCTCAAACAAAGTGTAATCTATATTGTGAATGGAAGAGACATGTCTACAAGTTTTCAAGAGGCCATGCTTATTTTTCAAGAACACCATGTGCCTTCACGCGGAGTTCTTCACTGCTTCCACCCACTCCCTAACAATTTTTGCCAATGATTTTTTTATTTGATTTGATTTGATACTATTTTATTAAAAAACATTGTGGAACTAGAAAATTAGGAATATTAAGAGGACTTGTTCTATCTTTTCATTTTTATTAGGTCTCCTCTAGTTCAACAAAATCACAAGAAAAAATCATCACAAGTCAATAATTAGTCCTTATATCTCATAACCCTTATATTTCCATGTATCAACATTGTATTACTTACAATGATTCACTAAATCCTTAAATCATATTATTGGTAATGGGATATTTAATAAATAAACCAAATTCTATTCTTATAGCTTTAAAATTAATCTTATGCAAATAGAATAAATCAATGTGTGATCATTAGTGCATCCCTAAATGCACTAAGACACATATGTACTCATAGTATACATATTTAATTCAATCTAGGTTTGTTAAGAAGATCACTTAAGTCTATCATACGAACAAGTTTTTTCGAGAAGATCAGTTACAAAACCAATATTCTAATTCCTATGGAAGTCCTTCCGTGGTAACAACTAAGCTTGGGTCAAGTTGTCTTTCACACATTGTTATAAGTCATCTAATGACACAATACAAGAAAGAAAGGTGATGTTTTAACATATGAACATGGTTTCATTTGATTAATGGGCACGACTACACTATTCTTAACATAATTCCAAGGAATTTATTACCACAAGATACTTACAAGAGAGACTAACTCCCTAAAAAGAACCATAAAAATACTCTTCCTTACTTCTTATAGTGTCATCATCTCACATTAAAGTTGCAACATTATAAGATTTACCTTGTTTGATCCCTTCGTATTGGAAGGGACATAAAAGGACATGGAAATATTACATTAGTTTCCACTTGCGACAACAAGCACAACCTAACAATTCCTTTCACATCATGCAATTTGAGGTTGTACTTTGATCTAAGAGGGATGACCATTTACATTTTCACATAATATTTCCACCTTATTTTCATTTGTTACCAAAACCATTACATTAGTATTACCTATTATCCAATTTTGCCTCTCATGAGAAATTGGAAAAACATGACCTTGTAGAGAGAGAAAATAGAGGGATTAATCCATAGGAGCTTTCATTTTGGGCTCAAGCTGAGTGATTTGAAGTGGCATAGCTTTCAAACTCAGCGGGTTAAAATTATAAAATGGTGAGCTCAAAAGGTCTGAAGGACATCAAAGTCTGAAATCTGAAATTTAGACTTTAGACATTTGGGAGTTTGGAGTTGGCAACAAGGTCAAGCAATGAACAATGCCACACGGGGAGGAGTAGAAAGTCTAAAACCCGAAGTCTGAAATTCAGACTTTGGGATTTTGGGGTTTCAGAGAAATGTGTTTCTGGATGAAGAAACCTGAACCCCCGAAATCCTGAAACCCAAACCCCCATAATCCCGAAACCCCAAAAACACAAAAGTGTGAAACCTGAAGTCTGAATTTTGGACTTTAGGGTTTCAAAATTTCAGAACATTTTGGCTCAAGTGATGAATAGTGCCACACAACATGATTTCGAAGTACGAACTCTAAATTCTAAATTGTGGACTTTGGAGGTTTGGCATTTCAGAACTCTCAAGCCAACCCGTCAAATGAATAGTAAAGTTGACCTTTGAAGTCGAAATCCCCAAAGTTACGAATCCAAAAATTCTAAAATTTTGGATTTCGTAGGGTGCAATGTAGGTTTGGACTTTGAAACAACAGATTAACCACTTGTATTTATTGCAATATGGCACTCTCATCTTCAGATGGCCATAAATTTTGACTGGGAGCTCAAATTTGCACAAAATAGGACTTTTTGGAAAGCTCTCAATATTTCAAAATGGGGAAATATAGTCTGCCATTTTAGAGGAATATTCCAAATTTCTCACCTACCAAAATGTTGAAGGTATGGGCTTCCTTTCTTCCCCAACAGGCAAGGTACAATGGAGTATGGGCTTGGCAGATTTTCCCATCACTCTTGTAAGGAAAATGATGGATTTTTCAGGAGATTAGAGTGTATTTTCATATTTTATTCCCTCTCTCTCCTAATTTCTTCATCTATAAAATGTAAGGGCTTTACATGTTCAAAAGGTTGATCATTTTTTCTCCCATGCAACCCCTATTATGTTGGGGCTTCAAGCCTTCCTCTCAAGATCTGTAATGGCTTCATGACACTTTTTGCTACAACAATGTATTGTGTATATCCATATGGAACAATAATATTATGTCTGTGTTGATCTCTTTAACCTCTCAAGGTTTATTGTATTCATCTTACCTTTTATTGTGCTTTCTTAATCTGTGCATTTCCTTAGTTATTACATGATCCTGGTTTTTTTTTCTCATTTGAGAATGATGTATTGGATGCAATTTAGTGTGTGATGTAGGTCCACCATTTCTAGGTTCATCTATTACATTGTTTTGCAAGATGGGGAAGTGATCAACACTCGTTTCTTGGTGTATCGCCACTCTTAGTGTTAGTTTTCATTTCATGTATCTTTCTCCTTGTCCTCTTGGAAACATTAGATTAGGATTAGTCAATAGTTTTTCCTGCATTAGGAGTATTTAGTCAAAGGTAGGTTAGGAGAAGGAATCTATAATGCCTGGAAAAATGACGTTTTAGGAACACGTTAAAACCTAACACTTATCTCGAAATTTGTGACTAGTTTTTTTATTTGTTAAAAGATAAAAGGGTTGCAGGGGTGTTAACCCCTAGGGTACATTAAATTAACTTACACCACTAATCTCAACTTTACGACTGATAGGCCAAGTCTAGTTAAATGATTAAATATTAAAATTACTTTACTTCTAAGATCGATTAATTAAAAGTCAACTAGGAAGGTGCCATAGTTTAATTTAGTTGGTTAAGTGTTTTCTCTTCTTTAGTTAATGTTCAATCCTAATATGGTTAACCTCATGCTTGATTATCATTATCCTAATAGCTTAAATTCCTTTTTATTAAATTCCTAAAACATACCAAGAAATAATAAGGACTTTGCACCCCAAGGCAATTAAATGGCCCCATTCACTCATCTACACATACCTTAAAATTTATTTAAAACATTTAAAATTATATCCCTATTAAACAAAAGTAGGGTTGATCCTCCACCCTTAGATCAAATCAATTATGACCACTAGATCCTAGGGTTCCAAACTAATCCTAAAATTCTTTACGCATTCTTATTAAAACCTCTTCTTGCCCTATTCTCCTCATTTGGTCTATTTTCTTTTGTAAAAAATGCAGGTTGGAGCAAAGGAAGCCATGGGAGCAAGGGAGGAAGAACTATGGAGAAATTTCTTCAAGATCAAGCTTAGGGTAGTTTTGTTTGTAGATTTTACCACTAGTAATATCATCCCTTCAAGATTGAAGGGGGTTTCGTCTCCAAGTTTGGATTGATTCCATGGTTATTTGTAATTGGGTTCTCTATTTGGGGAAAACCCTACCCCCATAAATATAAATGAGAAAGAATGTCTTAATTTTCCATTTGTAGGTTTAATTGATTTGTACAATAAGATTTGACCATTATTTGATTGCTGGTAGCTTCCTAGGTAAATTTACAACAGAAAATTTAGTTATTTCAAGTTAAAAAACTATACATGCATGGATCCGAGAATTTTTTCCCCAAGTGATAGAACTGCCACCCAGAGCAGGCTGGTGGTCCTAGGATCACTGCCCTACCTGGATGACAAACCATGAATCGCCACCTTACGGAGAGGTGGTTATGAGACCACCACTTTTCCTAAGCAGCGGTTACGAGACAACTGCTCTGCACAGGGCGACGATCCTATTTCATAAAAATAGAACCTAAAATCTGATATTTTCATAAAAACAAAAGTTACTACCATGTTCTAAAATACATTCAGAACTTGATTTTATGCACCTAAAGTTTCCAATTTTGGGATTTCATTCCTTTTGTTCATTTCTTAGTTAAAACTACTCATTTTAAAGCATTATCTATTCCAATAAAAGCACAACTACTTACAAGATCATTTTCATTTTTATTACTACAAAATGCAACATTCTCTATCTCAAATTTGTTGTCTCTTTCATTTTCACTAAAACTCATATATTCAAAATAACTACAACCACTGTTATACATTCAAGTTTACTATGCATACATTTTTAACATCTTACAACTTCTGTATTTCTTCTATCTCTTTTACCATAATGAAATTTCACAATGAAAGTAAACTTCCTTTTCCCATTGAGTATAGCTCATTTCTTTTTTTTAAAAATAACTTATTTTCTCACAAACAAACTAAAATTTCAAATAAAGACAATAACTTTATTTTCTATTTCACAAGACTAACTTTACAACACAAATCTTTCTTTCTCTTTTTCAATATATAATACAACTTTCATATCCAATAATTGATTGCAACTTTCCTTCACAAGATCAATACAATGTCCTCCACTTAAAGTGGGAAATCATACAAGAATATAAGCTAAAAATGGAATACAATATTACAAGTTCCTCCACTCTAAGTGGGAATAAAACTAAGGAATTTTTACAGCAAGAATGATTTCATAAGGACTCCAACAAGAGCTCCAGGCTTCACATCACCAACAAGAGAGATAATTCATGATTGCTTGATCCACAACAAAATAGAGGGAGAGGAAACACTCTCCACCCAACAAAAATATAAAATGAGGAGGATAAGCCATCCTCCTCATTGGCCCCCAAGCCCCAACCACATTTCAATGAAAAGTGGATCCAACACATGGCAACAAACAAGCTTCCACAACACAAAACCAAGTATTTCACAACCATTCCAAAACACAACCAACTAAAACTACAAACACAAGAAGGAAAAACAACAAAATATACAAGGCTTCAAATATGAAAAGCCAAAGGAGAAAGAACCTATGGGGAGGTCGCTTATGCCTCCCAATGGGACATGGGTTCCCACCTTAAAACCTCTAATACATATCTCAAAACCCAGACACACTCTTATTCCTTCCTCAAGTGCCTCTTATGCCTCCCACATACTCTTATGCCCCCCTCATAAAATAAACAAGTAAGGAATGCAAGCATTCCTTGTTCAAGGTGGGGCACCCAACGCAAACTCCCTCCAAAACAAGAAATAAACTCGTATGCCTCCCTACATGAAATATCCCCATAGTCCCCTCCTACACTAGACTTAGACAATCTACCCAAGCACCCAACAAGCATAATAAAACATTCAAAACAAGCACATACACACAAAATAAAAGAAGAACAATAATCAAGCGTATGGCTTCTACCTTTCCATAGTAGAGCTTGATCCAAGAGTCCAACACCAAGCTACTTCAAGTCCAAACAATCACCCAAAAGCTCCAACAAATCCACATGCACTCCCAAAATCCTCTAACTCCAAAAATACAAGAGCACAAAAGAATGAAGTAACCATGAAACAAGCACAAGAACTTGAATAAATAGAAAAGAGAGAGAGGAGGGTGAGGTGACTTCATGTAGGATGCCACATCACTCATCCTCAACTCCACCTCACAAATCAAACCTCAACCCCCATGCACCATAAATTGGTGGGTGAGAGGAAAGAAAAGTTACTTACACACACAAACCAAGCCCACACCCCCTAAGGACAAACTTAATTACATGAAAGAAAGTGCAATAAACATTTTACCTTTTTATCTTCCCAACACACATAATGGGGTCTATTTTTGACCCCCAACCCATAGGTAGGGTTGGTATAGCAATTTAAGAGGTGTGGGACAAGTTTGACTTGTCCCACATGCCTCCAAAATTGGCCCTTAAGGCCAAATTCGAATTTCTATGACGAGGTAGAGTGTACAACACTCAAGCTCCCAAGCACTCAACTTACAACACGAAACCCAAGAGACATCTAGTATAATAAATAAATTCTTGTGTCCCATCCCTAATTAGCTTAGAACAATATTAATTAACTTAAATAAGACACCTAAACTCATTAAGGATAAAAAGGGAATATACGCCAAAATTTAAATAATTAATCCAATAAATTACATCACTAAAAATTACATACTAGCATTAAATAAATGAAACTAAATAAAATACAACACATAACTCCTTGGTCATAATTGGAGGTGATCCCCCCATGGGAACGCCCCTAACAACAATTCAACACACATACACAAAATACATGTTACCATGGTGACCCTTATTGAATTCACCTAGAATTCCAATGTGGTTGGTCTCCAACCTCACCAATGTTTGTTGTGAATATATTTACTTTCAAAACACATAATACCTCCTTCGACCTCGTGGACGCATTAAAACATCCAAGATAAAATATGTAATATAAATCCACAATCATCTATATATGCATCAAATCATCATCTAGGAAATTACGATATCATTTACAATTTCTAACGTCAAAATGATCACAAAATTAGTTCAGTTATCAAGGCCTACTCAATGTGACATAAGTATCACATGTCAGAAATATATATATATATATATATATAACCATGTCCATAGCATATCATCATCAATATCAAAATGTCTCTAATGATCCAAACGCATCATATATGAATCGAAATCAACAACAGTTCAGTATTGCTTACATCTAACATCATGCTAAATCAAAAAGCTACAATAATATCCATAAGTATAGTCGACAATATAGAAATCAATAACAAAAAAAGGTGTCGAAGGGAAATGGGCACTACAGAATCGACCTTCTCTGGAGAGCTATTTTGTTTCGCAATGTCCCACACTTAGGATAACTCCATGTTATGCAATCAAACAGAATGCCCTATCTTAAACTTAGACCATTCGAGGGGTGTTGTGATTTTGACATAACATTACCATTATACATAGTTATATATTTTCCTATGCTAAACATTAAATTCCATTATTTTGATACTTCATAGTTCACTTTAAATGAGCAATATACTACTTAATCACCACACTAAGTGTACTTTAATGAACACAAACACCTACTTTGGTTTCTAAAATATACGAGAGAAGAATGGTTTTGTGTAATTATCATACTAAATCATTGGATCTTGTAACAAGGAATGCAATATTCATGAGACCCACTTCCTTGTGTCTCTTTTAGTTAACCAGTTTCTCTTAGATCCTAATTTAAAAGGAATCTCAGTTTACACATCCTAATAAGCATAACCCTCCCTAAGTGTGATACGTTAAAACTCCCTTAATATGGAGCACAACTCGTATGCATATGAATATTTGTCACTACATTCACTGATTAGATACTTAAGTTAATTTCTTTAATCATACAAAGATTCAACTCTATACTATTTATTATGTACAATCATTAATGTTAATGTTATTACATGACCTAACGTTGGTTATAATGAAATTTAGTTTCAAGCTTTTAATTTCCTTTTCTACATTACAATATCATCTTTATGCACACACCATTAGATCAAAATATTGTTCCTTCACAAATTGAAAATGTTTTCTTTCCTTCCATTATTATGGTTACCATGATATTATCTTACAATCATGTTAACACCGTTTACTTTCCGTGACTATATATAGTTCTTTTAAAAAGAATATTTATAATCATACAAGAATAATAGTCAACCATATTACAAATACCATACTATTATCATTTCCTCACAAAAATAAATGTTCTTCTCACTTGAAATTTAATAAAACAATGATATTTCCATTAATCATTAGCTACACGAGGCCCCAATTTCAATAACAACTACATACACTACAATATAAACATATGACTACAAAGCAACAAAATATTGCTAATGAGTCCTTTTGTTTGGTGTACTTACAACGAAAAGATGGTCAACCCTAGAAGTTGACATGAAAAAACGCAACATTTCCTAGAAGAAAAATTCTTAATGCAAGTGACAAAAAAGGTTCCATAAATTCATGTGAATGTGTCTTGAGGTCTCTCAACAATTATTAAGGTATAAGAGGGTCCCATGATAGTTTTCTAATTATTGTTGTGAATTTACAAAAGTGAACAATTTAGCCTAATTGGCTACGAAGTTGAATTTGAAAACTAGTGCCCAGAATTTATACACACATTTTGTTAGTTCACATCCATTCCCCCATGTACAGACAAACCCCTAGATTTGACAGAACTCATTTTTGGAAATCGTGGTTAAAAATACACTTACCTTTCCAAAGTTGATTATCATAAATGCACGAGTTTGTTCTTGCTGCAAAATGATAAGTGGCCTAACAAACCAACTTGCAAAACTATTTCCCAAGGTATTTTTCTCAAAACTAGAAGTTGATTTCAATTTTCATGGTGATACTATTGAGGTATGTGGTGGTAGAAATATGTTTCCCAATACGGATCCCCAAACCATGAGCCGAAACAAAAATGAAAATTTCACTTTCGACAATTGCCCCAAGCTGCGAAATAGCACACTAGGATCATAATCGAATTGCGCTAAATGAGCAAATGATCGTCCAAGGTTATTTAAGATGTTGGAGTGAAACTACATGTCACAAGGAACAATGTCAAGTCTTGGCATCTCCTGTACGGGAGTGAGGAAGGTGTTTAACATGTCATTTTAAACCTGTTTTTTATTAACTTTTGTGAGTTGTTTAAACGTAGTGTTTTACGAAATATTGCATCTGACTTACAACTATTTACTACATTTGCCAAATTTTCTTGTCTTAGTTTTTTATTAATTTCAAACACATTTCGAGACTAGGGGTACACCCTCCAAATCTGTCACTCTAGTAGTGGAGAAACATTTAAACTCTTCACATATTAAACAACAAATATTCATTTTGTTTAACCAAAAACATACTCACCATTTAATAGGAAGAAAACCATATTTGTAGATCTGATGAGGTTCATGTGGAAAGAGAGAAAAGCAGGTTGTTATTGTCGCTTGTGGAGGCATTTTACCAAGTACCATTCTACCAGAGTATTCCATCTTCCATCTCCAAAATAATCGGAATGGGGTGGTCTGTCTTACTCACAACAGAACCTCATCAATCTTGTTGAAGTTTCCAGGTCCAATTGGTGAGTTCTGCCATTAACTCGAAGCTTATATATTCCACACATGGTAGAGTTATTAATTTCCAACACCATATTCCAAACGCATACAATTTGCCAACCAAACATGCCACAAATTTATGCCAAGTTAAACATGCCACGCATGCCAACTACCATCCAGCAAAGCCCAAAGGACTGAGACCATGCACCTCAGACAACACATTTGATTCAAAAAGTTTTGCAAAGCTTCCATGCACCTCAGACAACCAGCTCAATGTCAAATGTTATTGAAAATTGACGCAACAACGGCTTATAACAGAATTGGAGAGTGGCTAGTTTCAAATATTTTTTGACAACTAAATATTTTTATGGATCTACCTAACACATAATAAAATAAAATGGGGTGGTAGTAAATTCCAATATTAAAAATAAATCATATTATTAAAAATATTATAAATATAGGTGTATTGAACATATCTTAATATTAATTGTTATCTACATTAAATTTAAATATTAAAACTTTAGAAGGGTTAACTATTTTCCTAATTCCCTTCTCAACAAGATTTTTTAATGTGCAGTTGTTTCGCTAACTAAGTACCATTCTCAAGTAGTATTTAAGGAGAAAAGAAAACTTTTTTGGGCGTATTACCATCAAAATGATTTCTCTAAGACAAATACCAATCACTATTGTCCTTTTTAGTGAGTCTCTTTGCCATCATATGTATTGATTGTGAATGCATAGATATTAGAAAAACACAAATTTCTCTAAATTAATTTATTTCAATCAGGATCATCCCATTTACATTCATGGACCATCACTTTTTAATGTGATGAACCACCATTTTAAAAATCTAATTATATTATTCGTAGGGCTATACAAAATTATCTCTTTTCATTGGTCATATATTTTTCATAAGAAATAGTGAAATAATTTCATTCCATGGAAATAAAAGGAAATCACGAAGCTCATTTTCAGAAATTTTTAATTTTGTTGGTTGATACAAAGGTGAAAAGGCAATTATAAACCATAAATTTCTAATCTAATGAATTATAAGAAAAAAGGCTATAGAATTAAAATCTCATAAGAGCTATAAATTCAAATGAAGTCGAAGAAACAAATGTGGAGGCCTTCTAAAGTACAAATCCACATGCCTTGATTTTTAAAATACTAGGGACGAAGTTATAAGTAAAATTATTCACAAGGATGATTCATAGAGCTTCAAAGTTTGCTTCAATGAAGGTTATGTTTTGTATGTAAATTTCACTATAGACTTGCATTCAGACTTGGATGAAATATATAGTTTAGACACAAAAATATGCACATAAGTACTATTTTACTATGTCATCAAGTATGTTGTTCTATGCATGGATCTTAAGTAAGAAAAGTATTCTCTGGTGACACAATCCTTCTCCATCCACTTGCTTTGATTATTTAAATTACATTTTTCTCTCACAACTATCATTTTTGTACCCAATTCAGGTTAGATCACATAGATCCATGTTTGTCAGTCTTTTCACATATGTCGTCATCTATCTCAGGACACTAGTGCCCAAATGCTTGTGTCCATTATGGGCGCTCCTATATTGGTTGTTGTTTTTACTTATTTTGACATTTTTGGTCAACCTTTCTAGTTTTCTTATCCTTATCTCGAGCTCATAGTTAACCTTTTGGGTCACTAATTTCAAAATTCAAACAAGAGATCCATATATATACACAACATACACTTTATTATTTTGGCTAAAAATTCTAAGGGGAAAATCACATCTACATACTATCACTACCATCAAGGGGACTACATTTTTGAGATGTATACACTGCATAGGAAGGGAAAGTGATAAATTGCGTATCACACATTTGCATCTTATCTAGCTACAATCCGCTATCTTGGCATCATTAGCGCAAGGGAAACCTAAGGACACTATTTCACACACAAACACAAAGAAATACATGGAGTCTGGAATTTAGTGCAACACTCGGTCATACGTTTACTCTTCAGGTGACCATCGAGGTTAGCCCGACTTCACATCTTACATTTTTTTCATTCTTATTTGACGTGTTTGTGAGCTTCTATGGGTAGATATGGTTTTTTTTGTAGGTTACAGGTACCTTCAACGATAAAAAAAACATCAAGTGATCAGTAGGAAATGATAGAAAAACCTTAGTGACATAGAAGAAATTAGATTCCAAGGTTCTATGTAATCGCCACTACTCAGGGACATTCACCAGCACCCAGGTGCCCTTATCCAGCACCAGGCACCTATGTCTAGCTAATTCCTAGAATATAGATTTTACAGAGAGTAGTTGCAACATAGTTCCATCCCTGTTCAGCAATTTACACTACCAAGATCAATTCTAGATAGCGCTAGAACAATATAGAGTATAAGACAACCATTGGCAACTTAACAAGGCTTCCACAATCACATTCAAATCAAACATCCAACACAATAAGAGTAACAAAAAAATCACAACAATACACACAAGTTTCCCAACACAAAGGCTCTAAACTCAAGCCAAGAAATAGAAAGTAATATGATGAATCTATTTATGCCTGCCAACAGTTTGGGTGCCCACCTTAAAACCTCTAAGAACTCAATCACAACCCACAAAAATCGTATGCCTCCCTCCAAGAAAAATAACTCTTATACCTCCCTCACTCTTATGCCTCCCACACTAAGACAACAAGATAAGTAAAATTTTACTTATCACAAGGTGGGACACCCCAACCCAACTCCCTCCTAAAATGCCCAATAATAAGTCTTATGCCTCCCTCTAAAATATCCCCATTTCCATTTTCTCCTACAAAACCTAAGGGCCATTCTAATTCCCAAAATCACGCATGCAACAACCATTCATTCACAAATATATGCACAACAAAATAGCAAAAGAAAACATGGGTGAAGACCCTACCTTGCCATTACAAGAGTTTCCAATCCATAAGCAAGTTCCCACCTTTCCAAGTCCAATAAATCACAAGCTATCTCCCACTCCAACAAGCCCTCCAAAGCAAGCACCTCTAAATGCAAGAGATAAAAATAAAACAAGTAACCCCCAAATCCTCAAAAAATTTAGAATAAATAGAAAAGAAAAGAGAGAGAGGTGATGTGACTCCATGTAGGATGACACATCATTTCTCCTCCATTCCACATAACAAGGTCAAACCCAATCACCAAATCACAATAAATTGGTGGTTGAGGGAATGAAAACCCTCTTCCACACTCAAACTCAAACCCACACCCCTAAAGGACATAATTAAAGACTCTTGTAAGACAATTGCAATTAATTTCTCTTTTTCTCCATTAAAACACACAAAAAGGCCTAAAATAATCCCCTCACATCATAGGCATAGTGGGGAGATGACTTTAAGAGGTGTGGGACAAATGTTACTTGTCCCAAAAGACTCCTAAATGGGCTAGATAGTTAAATCCGAAATTTTCATGCAAGGTTGAGTGCGCCACACTCAAAAGTAATTAAATTCTTTCAAATCCAACACAACCAAGAACTACCTACTCACATTAACTACCCCCTTTTGTCACACCCTAATTTACAATAACTAATAAATTTTAATTAACTTAAAAGGAGTACTTAACAAACTATTGACCAATTTTTCCCCTTAGGAAAAATTAATCAAACACACCCCTACACAGGAGAAAATCAAACGGTCGGTTCAATCCTGCGAGCTCGCAATAAATCACTGAATCAAGGGGTGGCAGATATGAAAATGAAGGGTTAGGGTTAGAAAAGAAAAAAACAACCCGAAGAGACCAGAGGTGACACAAAAGAACAATAGTAGAAAGGTAGCATGTTCACTTGGGCCCAAATTGGCTTAGTATAAGAAAACGAGTGCGAAGGAGCCAAGTGCCTCAACGACGTAACTTCATAAGTGCCAGAACCAAGGGAGTGGTCCCCAAATGAGCGCGAAGGAGCCACGTGCCTCATTGGAATTATTTCAAAGGAAGAATCCAAAGCAGGGACCCAAAAAAAGTGTCATCTTTCCACGTGTCTAGAACCCAACATAGTCACTCCTAAATAAGCAGACAGGTGACCCGGCCAAAAAAAAAAGAAAGAGGAGCATGCCTGACAATGGCTAAGTGTGACAAGGCTAGTGGAGGCCCCCACACATCTCAATCGGTTCATCTTTAAAGGTCGAATCCTGAAAGTGGAGGTCCCAAACAAGTGCACCAACCTACCACATAGTCAAGGTCTAAGAAGGGGGGTCTCATTGGCTAGAATCACCTAAGTATGGATGGTAAGCAGAATCCGTGGTGGGTGCCACTTTCCTCAACTGATGCAACTTCAAAAGTGAGACCCATAGGGATTTAGTCCATAAATGAGTGTGAAGCTCGCCACATGTCTAGGGTCCGACGAGTTTCTCCTAAATGGGTGGAATCAAGGGATAGGTGGGATCAGAATCGACTAAGTAAGAGAACAGAGCCAGTGAGAAGCCCCCACGTGTCTCATTGCACAGCAAAATTTCAAGGGTGGAATCCAAAGATAGAGACTCAAACAAGTGTGCATAGACTTCGCATGTGTCCCAAGTCTGAAAAGAAGATAGATTTCCTCGGCCAGTTAAAAAGTATCACAGAGCAATGGAAAGATACTACATGTCAGCAACGGTGCAAAATTCGATGAGGCGACCCAAAGAGCGGAGAACTCAAACGTGAGCGCTATCTCTCCATGTATCCTAAGTCAAACATATAGCTCCTGCTAAACAAAAGAGACTAAATCAAACACAAAGGAAATAGAGGAGTGACCTACAGATTATGCCACATGTCCCACCATCACATTTTAGGGAGATGGTTATGAAGGTATCACCTGCAAGGGGTTTTTTGACATTATATATGGTGGGCCCCTTTAACTCACCAAAGTTTCAAGGTAGATACGACTTTCACTTGGGTCCTAAATCAGCTAAGTATGAAGTGAGGCATTGGAATTCCTCACGTGTCTCTTTTGTGCACTCTTTTAAGGGAAAAATCTAAAAGTTTTTCCCAAACTAACGTTGGCCTTCTACACATGTCCCAGGGTCCGAAAGGAGGAACTGGCTATTGAAAAGTAAAAAGGGACCAGCTAGGAGGCCTCCACATACCTCATTCTATGCAACTTAAAAGGTAAAATCTAGGGAAACTTCTCAAACAAGCACCAAGCCTCCACATGTCTCAGGTTAGGTACAATATCTCTACCAACAGTGGGGGGCTTAGGAAGAATAAAAAAGAAACAGAGCATTCCCATGCAAAAGCTACCATGTGTCATCTTCGAGCATAACTTCAAGAACGTATAGCAAGGAGGGGAAAAAATAGTGACGATGCATAGGGCTGCCATGTGGATCATACGCGAATAGAATCCAGAGCCCAAAATTCCTTCAGGTGGCCATATCTTTCGATCAAAAGCTCTGAATTGATTATAAGGGGATGTTTTAGATATCTCTCAGCACATGCTACCTACTTGTCACCATTAATGCTTTCGACTCACCATTACAGAGGCCATCAAGTCTCCCACCTACCACCATGATGAAGAATGGGTTTCCTCTCTTTCTAAGCAAGGAAAAGCTGACGGGGGCATGGGTGTTGTAGTGGGACTCATCGATTGCGATAGGGGAATTTAATGCTCCTTCAGGGGTGTATTGGAATAGGGTTGGATTTTCCCTCATTTACTCTCTCTATCGTTCTTCCTATATACTGTACAAGAGGGATAATTTCAAAGAGTTTGGACATTCTTACTTTGCACCCTCCCTTTATCTACTGCTCTATAGGTGAATTCGCATGGAGTCTCAAACCCCTCCATCCAAATTGTAATGCAATTTCTACCTCTTGGCTACTGTAATGCACTGTATCAATTCTTAGAACAATAGAATAATTCCGTGGATGATTTCAACCATCTCTTATGTTTATTTGGTTCTTCCTTATCCCTCATTGTAATTTATGGTCATTTGTGCATGTATATTGTATCACATTTTAATGGTTTATGTTTAAGAGCAATGTAAGTGTTCATCATTCCTTTGGTGCATCACCTTTGTTAGATTAGGTTTTATTTCTAGTATCTCCTTAACCCTGTCTCCTTGGTAAGTTAGAGTAGGATTTAGAATGACCCTCTATAATTCGAATGTGTCCACCTGAATAGAGGAATAGGAGTCAGCCTTCATCCAAAGATCTCTCTCAACTCACAAAGTCCCACACTTTGAGAGATGCTCCATGTTGTGTAGTCACATTGAAGATCTTAACTCATCAAGCTACTGACTTCTGGAGTGCTATGATTCTACAAAAACAATTTTGGCATGCCCGATGGGACAAGAAGTCTGCATTTCCACTACAGAAAGATTGATGTGCCCTTGTTGTAATTTCTTAGCTTTTAAGAAGCTCTAAAATTACACATCTGGTGACTCCAAAAGAGGCAGAACCCGCTAGATTCAGCAGTCCAAGCTTTCCAAGTTCATGAGAAGAATACAAACAAGGTCAAAAACTAGAGAGGAGGGACTATTTGTGTATCTACATTTATCCTTGAAAAGAGAAAGGAGAGGAAGAAGACCCCAAAGGTCCCCATCTCCACCAAACAGAACATTTTTGAAACCTCCATTTGGTAGGCCTTTCGTTCAATCAACTAGATTCCTTCGACCAGTCATGATGGCGTAGCCCAACCCCTACATCAATTTCTTTGGCAGTAGTCTGTTGGCTCTCAACGCACAAAATCCAGTTCCAACTGTAGTACTAAAGAGCATCCCATATTTGACCGAAGAGAACCAGACGACTCCAATTTACCCCATCTAGGATATTACAAATGTCTATGTAATTAATGAGATCATCGAAATGGATGTTGCGGTCAAGTTGTTGGCTTCATATTTTAAGGGTAAAGCTTTATAGTGGTTCAAGAGTCTAACCATGGGATCCATCCATAACTGGGACCATTTGTGTACAACTCTTCACAATCAATTTTGAGAGAAGGGAGACAATCTATCCTTATTGGAACATTTGACAACCATCAAGAGGGATCCGAATGAGCAGTTGACTAATTTCAACTTCATATTCCAGCGTACATGGGATAGGATTCCGGTGGCCATGAGACCAACAGACGAAGGTTATTTTCTATACTTCCTTAGAGCTTTAAATTTTGATATTTCCATGATGATTCAATCAATGGGACAAAGGGCTTTACCTGCCTCATATAACATTGCTATTAGAGCTTAAAATTGCTTAATTCAAGTTGGTAAACTTACACCTAGACCACCTATCCCACTATATCCAGAGCTAGGAGGTCTACGTACCAATCAAACACCCGCATTAGCTCCCATACCCACTCCAAGGAATCAAAGTTCAGATGAAGCCTCCACCTCATCTTATAGCACTTCAAAAGAGCTACAAGAGGTTATGAAACAACTGCATAACCTAGGAAATGAGCTAGTGACTATCATGAGACAGTAGGCCCAGAGTTCTAGACCGTATCAACCTCAAACCCAATATCAAGCTAGACCCCCATATCAGCAAAATAGACCACCAGCTCAGGATGAAAATCAAAACCAAGCCCAAGGGAAACCTCAAGTTGTTAGGCCTTTTCAACCATATGACCCAAATGCAAATTTAACATCAAGGGCCTTCGTTCTAACACAAAACAACATGGCTCAAGAATATTATTGGTGTTTCCCATGCAATCAACCCCATAACCAGTCAACATGTTTCAATGGTGCACTAAACCAGGCCTTGATGGTATAGACCATTGGTGTTTCCCAAGACCCCAGTCAAGAGGAAAATCAACAACAAGAAACCTATAAAGAGGCACCTCCAAGTGAGACCATGCTTTTCAATTGGCAGGCTAAATATTTATGTGGTATGAATCAAGCACCTCCTTATAGTGTGGAAGTAAATACACGGTCCAAGAAGAGGAATATTGGAGAGTGGAAATTCTCTAATTCAAATGGTCCAGAGCCTTCTGTTTCCTCGTAAAGTGTAACTCCCAATGTGCAGAGTCAGCTCAAGCCACGTTCCAGGCCCGCTCAGGCACCGGTTGTAACGACCCATGTGCAAAAGAAAAATGTGTAAGAAAAGGGACAGAAAAAAGATAGCTCATCCCCATTTAACATCATCAAACAGATGAAGAAAAAAATGTGAAAATTTCAATGTGGGAGTCATTAGCTATCCTAGGATAGAGAGACCTGTTGCATGCTGCTATGGCCAATTGTTCAACTTCGAATCAGCCCCCAACCAACAAGAGAAATTTCTTACGAATGTGGCTCAACCTGAAGGAAACCATGGAGGAAAACAAGGTAAGAATCTGAAGCCCCCTCCCCTCCGTTCTATGTTTCATTGATCATTGGGGACAAATTGGTACATAATTACATGATTGATTTGGGAGCGAGTAGCTCAGTCATTCCGAAGAAAATAGCTGATTAGCTGGGTCTTTAATACGAAGTCATATCTAAGGGAGTAGTGCAATTATATGGGACAACGGTCACAATGGTTGGAGTCATCAAGGATTTGAGTCTCACCTTGCAAGCATGCCCCAATGTGACCATATTACAAAACGTATCAGTCATAAACTTGCTACCACACTTTGCATTGTGTTTGTCAAGAGACTTTACTACTAATATTGGAGGCTATTTGTCTGCTGATTGGTCACACATGATTTTTAGAACAAGGTATGGAGCTAAGGCTATGATCAGATCTGAACCCATTGTGGATTTCCATATTGAACCTCATGTACCCATTCCAATCAATGAGAATTTTGTATCCTTTGATCAGGAAGACTTCCCAAGCACTTACAAGGAAGATACCAAGGTTGGGTGTATTCCTAACTTGATTCTTGATGAATGGGCAAGCAAGAGGCATGCTTTTGACCCTTACAAGGAAATGCAGGGATCTGTGATAAGAGTCTACTATTTTGATGAGAAGAATCATCCTCTTCCTAACATGACTAATCCATACCACAAGGATGATAATGAGGTATGGAAATTATTCTTTGATGGCTCAAGAAGTAGACAAAAAGTCGGAGGAGGAGCTATGCTTCTTTCACCTTAAGGTATGAAATATTACTCAACCTTTTGTTTCCAATTTTATTTCTCAAACAACATAGCAGAGTATGAAACCTTGATCCATGGACTTCATTGGGCAAGAAAGAAAGGGATTAAAAACTTACAAGTGTTTGGCAATAGTGAGCTAGATGCAAATCAATTCTGAGGAAAAAATTCTGCTAAGAATGATCTCTTAAAAAACTGTTAGCATAATTTAGCATAGGCATATTTATTGCATTTTATTGCATTGTCTTTTATTTAATAATGTGCAACATGTGCACTCTAGTCTAGTGACTTGCATTCAATATTGTTATGTTGGATAACATTCAATATTGGTATTAGTAGTAATTACATGTGCATGTGAGATGGGTCTTATCATCTCGTAGTTGGTGTCTGCTAGGGTGTCATGTCTATCCATATGAGGCTGTCTAATATCTATAAATATTACAGCTCTTGCATTGTAATGTAATCTGATTTCATGATCAATAATATTTGTGAGGCTTCCGTCCCTCTTTAGTCATTGCAATCTTATTCTATTCTATCATTTGGTATCTAAGCTATACCATTATTATCATTTGGTATCAGAGCAGGTTCTATCTAAGCAAGGTTGAAGAGGAGCACTATTGGAGAGGATCCATTGGAGAAGAAGATCTGCATCAAAGGAGAGCCATTGAAGCATCCCGCAGCCTCCATTCCTCCCAAGCATCCATCAACTAAAATTTGACCTATCCACTTATTTGGAAGGTAAATTTTTTTTATTAGTCATTGGCATAGCCAATTGATCTAACATATTGGCGGAATATTTAAGATTTGGAGATCTTTAAAAAAAAAAAGGAGAAAGATCTTTAAAAAAAATTGCAGATCTAAAAAAAAAAAAAAAAAAAGATTTGTGAAAAAAAAAAGATCTTAAAAAAAAAAAAAGGAGAGAGATCTAGAAAAAAATTGCAGATCAAAAGAAAAAAAAAGATCAGATCTAAAAAAAAAAAAAAACAAATCTGAAAGTGGAGGTGTGAAGAATTCGGGAGTAAAGGTTGAAGCAGTCCCGTCAACAAAATTCCAGCAGATAGCTCTTAAAAAAAGGACGTAACTTTTTCATATAATGTCGGATTGATGTGCTGTTTTTTTTTTCTGGAAAGATAAGAAGGAGGTGCACAACTTTTCAGTTTACATCATCTTCAGATTCGGCCTCTAAATATGACAAAAAGTCTGTACAAGTCGGATCATGTTTTTTTGAAAAAAAATCAGATCTAGCTGGTAAATTGGTAAGATCTCAAAAACCAAGATTCCGATTATTCTGAAATTTTGTGGGTTTCAAGATAAATATTGTATGATGCTGCTGTCAAAATTTTAGAAAAACATAGATCACGGTTTGTGAGAAAAAGCTGAAAACAATATTCAGATTGTTTGTTTGGATCTTGGGAACAAACAAGTCAGCAGTTCGATTCCCACTCTCTCCATATTTTTTATTAAATTATTTTTTTTTGGAAAATTTGGAGAAATTAATAATTTTTGGGAGATTTCTAAATTTAGAAGCTCACCAAACACATTTAGAGCCACCGCTAAATTTTAGCAGAAAAACACCTATTGGGGGGTAAAAAAATATTTTAGGCCTAAATTGTGTATTTTGTGATTTTAGACCCTTTTTTCTAAAGAGGGGGAACACAAAAACTTCATTTTGATGTAATTTTGGAGTATGTTGTAGTAATCTTGGTGCATAAAGTGAAAAACAAAAAAGGTGCAAATTTTTCATTTTATGTTTGGTTCTATCACACGAGATCTTTGATCTCATAGCAGCGTTCGGTATATATGGTGCCTCTGGGAAGCGCTTACGGGTGATGCCGTCGCGAGTACTACTACACTTAACGCCTAACACAGCTGCCTAAACGTCGTTTGGGCATCGACCCTATAAAATCGACGGGGAGTAATAAGGACACAATACACACACATTTGAGCCCTCCCATCCGTTTGTGCTTGCACAAACCCCTCTCCGTATTGTCTAAGTACCACGTACTAAATTCTTTCACGTGCGTTAACACCTCTTTCCGTACTGATGGGTATATTGAAAGGGTAATCTTCTTCCACGTACCGACGGGTATATCGGAAGGGAGCGTATATAGAAAGGTTTGGTATATCGGCCTGACGGTATATTGAGAGGGAGACCTTAAACCTGGAGTGATAAGAGCCTTACCCTTTGTCAGAAATTCAGAGTTTCAAAAATTCAGATTGCAGAAATGGGTGCACAAGCACCAAAGTTCTTCTTGCCAGATTCACAACTGCTTAGAGGAGACAACTATGCTGCATGGAAACTGAAGATCAAGACGTTACTTAAGTTTGAAGATCTATGGACAGTTGTAGATGGAAAAACAACAAGATCACTTGATGATGGAAGACAACAAGTTCAATTTGACAGGGCCAATCAAAAGGCCAAGTTGATCATCTTGTTTAGCATAACAGACGATGTGCAACCCCACATTATAGATGACACATCAGCCAAGGATGCATGGGATAAGTTGAGCACAGTCTATAAGGCAAAGAACAAGAATGCCATCCTCAACCTACTATCACAACTGCATACTCTCAAGTTCAAGCACAATGAGAAGGTTGAATTTTTTTTGAGACGAGTTGCTACTTTGAGGGCATCTCTATTGGCATTGGGAAAAGAGATAAGTGATGAAGACCTCGTACCAATTGTGTTGCAAGCACTTCCTCCTTCCCACAGAATCTTTGTGACAACTATCAATATGAGTGAACACACAGTCACCTTTGAGAAGTTGGTCAATCTACTCCAACAAGAAGAGGCAATGAACAACAAAGATCAGGAAGATGAACAAACACTATCTTCCAATCATAAAGGAAAGGGGAAATTTCAATCTAATAACAAGAAGTCCCAAAAAAATCAAAGTCAACGAGACAACACCAAGAAGTGTCCCATTTGCAATAGAGGGGGACATGACATCAAAGATTGTTGGTACAATTCCTATAAAAAGGGTTCATCAAGTAATTCAAAACCCAATAACCATTAGGGTAACAATAATTCAAATAAAGGGAAGTCCAACAACAACAATCAAGGGTAGAAAAATGGTAATTGGCAAAGAAAACCCCAAACAACAAGGGTACATTTCCGAACATGAGGATGATTCAGATGAAGGACACCACATGTATTCTGCTCAATTTGATGAAGAAACCAAGTCCAAACAAGATATCTGGTATGTTGACTCGGGTGCAACTCAACACATGGCTGGACGTAAGGATTGGTTCTACACATTGCGTGACTCACCTAACAAGAACCATGTGTCATTAGGTGATGACTCATCATACAGTGTCAAGGGGATTGGAAACATTTCACTACCTCTTGGAAAGCATGACTGCAAAATCACAAATGTATTGTATGTACCTGGGTTGACCAAAAATTTACTATCAGTTAGTCAACTCCTTGATCACAACTTGAAGTTGGATTTTGATAGTAATAATGGAGAAAAAAGTGTGCTTGATAAGAGATAAGTCAAGAGGTTCCAAGATTGTAGCAAGAGCCTCCAATGTGGGACGCATGTTCCAACTTGATTTTGTCCACAAGGATGATCAAGCTTTAGTGGCCAAAGACACACAATCTGCAGAACTATGGCATCGCAGATATGGTCACATCAGTTTTGGCTATCTCCAACCACTTCAAAAGGGCAACATGGTGAAAGGATTGCCTACACTCAAGCACAACACTGACAAGTGTCGTAATTGCCTAGCTGGAAAGCAACACAGAGTACCCTTCCAGAAGAACACATATAGAGCTAAGGGAAAGCTTGATTTGGTCCACACCGATCTTTGTGGGCCCATGCAACCAAGTCATTCTGGATGTCAATACTTCATGCTTTGTGTTGATGACTACTCAAGAAAGATGTGGATATATTTTCTAAGAAACAAGAGTCAAGCCTTTGAGACATTTCAGAAGTTCAAAGCACTTGTTGAGAATGAAGTTGGTCACAAGATCAAAACTCTCCACTCAGATCGAGGGGGGGAATTCACAAGCAATGAGTTCAAGACTTACCTAGAAACTCATGGGATTCGTAGAAAAATGCCTCCTACTCACACACAACAACAAAATGGTATAGTTGAGAGAAGGAATCATACTATCATGGAAATGGTGCGATGTATGATTGAGGACTCAGGTTTAACAAAGACATTTTGGGAAGAAGCTGCAAGAACTGCAGTCTAGTTGTTGAACAGAGTGCCCACAGTAGCTCTTGAAGGAGTGACACCTCAAGAAGCATGGTCAAATTGGAAACCATCTATTGCACACCTAAGAGTATTTTGGTGTAAAGCTAGCATGCACATACCCAAGAAGAACAAGAACAAGTTGGATATGAAAGCTGAGAAACTGATATTCATTGGATACAGTGAAGAAGCACTTGGGTACAGATTATGGGATCCGAAAGCAAAGAAGGTATACACAAGTAGGGATGTTGAGTTATTTGAGAAGAAACAAGCAGATGCTCCACTCAATGACTAAACAAACATGTAGAATACACCTCTTGTGAAGATAGAATTTGATGTTCCCACTGAAGATGACAGTGATGAATTGGATGATGGTGAAAACTTGGATCCACCACAAGCCAATGGAATAGCTAAGAAGTTACCTAAATGGTATACTCAATTAATAAGAGATGAAAATTTGGATGAAGCACCTAGCACATCATCCAATCTTGGACCTAGAACTCACAGTCAAGCTCGTGAAGAGGTCAATTATGCCCTAATGAGCAGAGTTGTTTGAAACAGTTGAGCCATCTATAGTTCAGGAAGCCCTACAATCAAAATCTTGGAAAGATGCCATGGATTCAGAGTATCAGTCAGTGATGAAGAACAACACATGGCAACTTGTCGACCTTCCACCAGGGAAGAAACCCATTGGATGCAGATGGATATTCAAGACTAAGTACAGATCAGATGGGACTATTGACAAGTATAAAGCAAGGCTTATAGCAAAGGGGTATGCACAACAAGAAGGCATTGATTATGAGGACAACGCTCGAGAAATTTAGGATGATGGACTGCACTCCTATTGCTACACCTATGGAAGTGAGCATCTCATAACTTCAGTTATCTCGTTCCGATCCATCACCACCGGTGAATGCAACTCTCTATCGGCAGTTGATCGGGAGTCTCATTTACCTGACATATACTAGACCAGATATCAGCTTTGTTATCAGCTATTTATCACGCTTCATGTAAGAACCAAAATATGTCATTGGAAAGCAACAAAGAGAATACTAAGATATCTAAAGGGTACAGTTGACCTTGGTCTACAGTACAAGAAGAATGACAATTTCTTCTTGACAGGATATTCAGATTCAGATCATGCAGGAAACATGGATGATAGGAAGTCAACATCAGGCTTCATCTTCTTTATGGGATCTGGACCAATATCATGGGGAAGCAAGAAACAGAACTTTGTTTCTCGCTCTTCTACAGAAGCAGAGTATCGAGCTGCAGGTGAAGCTGTTTGTGAAGCAATATGGCTACACCGAATACTGGAAGGAATTGGTCTACCACAATAGAAATATACTCGAGTATATGTTGATAATGAAGGAGTTCTAAAGCTTGTTCGCAATCCAGTATTTCATGAGAGAACCAAGCATATTGAATTAAAAGTTCATTTCATACGTGAGCATGTCTTAAAGCACAACATACAGCTCCATTTCTATCCTACAACTGAACATAAGGCAGATGTTTTTCACTAAGTCACTTGCACGTGACAAATTCACACTGTTCAGAGAGTTCCTCTCCACTTCATTGGAAACTATACAAAATTAAGGGGGGGAATGTTAGCATAATTTAGCATAGGCATATTTATTGCATTTTATTGCATTGTCTTTTATTTAATAATGTGCAACATGTGCACTCTAGTCTAGTGACTTGCATTCAATATTGTTATGTTGGATAACATTCAATATTGGTATTAGTAGTAATTACATGTGCATGTGAGATGGGTCTTATCATCTCGTAGTTGGTGTCTGCTAGGGTGTCATGTCTATCCATATGAGGCTGTCTAATATTTATAAATGTTACAGCTCTTGCATTGTAATGTAATCTGATTTCATGATCAATAATATTTGTGAGGCTTCCGTCCCTCTTTGGTCATTGTAATCTTATTCTATTCTATCATTTGGTATCTAAGCTATACCATTATTATCAAAAACTACAAGAATCAAGTATGGGATCTCATCAAAACATTTGAATATTTTAGCATCAATTCCATCCCAAGGAAGAAGAATGAACTAGCGGAAAAATTGGTAGCAATCGAGGTGGCATTTGATGTGGTAGAGAGTATCAAGAGTGAGAAATCTCAGCCCCATATTAAAGTGGTTGTGAGACCAGCTATTCTAGATAACAATACAAGTTGGAAATTCTTCGATAATGATCAGTAAATTGTCAATTTTTTAAAAGAAGAAGTTGAGTTCTCTACCAGAAACCAAGACAAGTTGGAACAGCAGTATGGTGACCAAGTGGTGCAGCCAAGAACCAAAAAATTACCAAAGGGCCTTATAACTTTGGATTCAATCTTCAACCCAAATGATAAATTCTGAAAGGAGATAGTAAATATTCAGGTAAAGGGTGAAGATTCAGAGCCCATTTCCATAGAAGGAACAACATTGCGAATTGGCAAGGTAAGTACTCAACAAGAAAAATATGAATTTTTTGAACTTTTTCAGGAATCCCCAGATCTCTTTTCTTGGACTTACAAGGATTTAAAAGGTTTTAACCCAAGGTTGGCACAGCACACTATCGAGTTGGATCCGGGATCTAATACTTTCTGACAAAAGCAAAGGCTAGTAAACCCTCAGATTGAACCTCTCATAAGGAAAGAGTTGAACAAGCTAATTGAGGCCAATATCATCTTCCCTATCAAGAATTCAAGTTGGGTTACAAACTTGGTGCCTATGAGGAAAAGAAATGGAGAAATAAGATTGTGTGTAGATTTCCATGATCTAAATAGATCATCACTCAAAGATCACTACCCACTTTCATTGATGGAACAAATCTTATAGGTTTTCATTTCTAGATGAACACTTAGGCTATAATCAGATAATGGTGAAAGAGGA
Source organism: Taxus chinensis (assembly GCA_019776745.2). Taxonomy (NCBI): domain Eukaryota; kingdom Viridiplantae; phylum Streptophyta; class Pinopsida; order Cupressales; family Taxaceae; genus Taxus; species Taxus chinensis. The sequence continues at coordinate 521,934,906 of CM034156.1, read as the reverse complement.
AGATCAGTACAAGATAACCTTCACCATGAAATGGGGCACATATTCTTATAAGAAGATTCCATTTGGATTATCCAATGTCAGAGTGACATTTCAATGAGTAATAGATGTGGTGTTCAAGGGATTGATAAAAAATATGGAGCTTGGTGTATCTAGATGATATCACTGTCTTCTAAAAAAATGCATAGCAGACCACCCCTTTCACCTCAGGAAATTATTTCAAAGGTGTAGAAGATTTTAAGTGTCATAGAATCCAAAGAAGTGTGTATTTCTGGCACACGATGGCAAGTTTTTGGAAAAAAAATTATCTCAAGGGAAGGGTTGATAATTGACCCTAAAAGAGTTGAATCCATTAAAACACTACCACTACCACATCACAAGAAATCCCTCCAAACATTTTTAGGAAAGATAAAAAAATTTCGCAAGTTTGTGCCTTATTTTGCCACTCTCTTAAAGCCTTTAATGTTGATGCTAAAGAATAATCTTGCATTCAAATGGATAACGAAAGGAAAAGAGAGTTTTGAGGCCATCAAGCTTGTAATATCACAGGCCCCAAATCTTATTAACCCAGAATTTTCAAAGGAGTTCATGTGGTATGCTTTTGGAGGGCTAGACACAATCTCATCTATCTTAGTTCAGCCTAACAAGGAAGGTTTAGAACATCCCATAGCCTTCTTCACTTAGGGCATGGAAGATTATGAATTAAAGTATTCTTTCATTAAAAATGATGTCCTTGCTATCATTAGGAGTTTGAAGATGTTTAGACAATTGGTCTCAAACAACAATACTCAACTGCTAGTGTCTCATGCTGGGGTCAAGGACTTTGTCCTAAACAAGGACTTGAAGGAGAAGAGAACAAGTTAGATCACTCGTGTAATAGATTGTGATATTGAAATAAAAGTGACCAAGTTGGTTTGTGGGAAGGGTCTATGTGAATAGTTCACTTCGAAGAAATAAACTGAGTCAGTGGATGAAGAAGAAGTTGTCCTATTAACACAGAATTGAGCCAGAGAACCCAACTAATAGTGCACCCATCCCATGTTGGACTCAAGATTTGGTGCATTATCTCTGAACAGGTTCATGTCCTCCAGAAATGAGTAGAACAAAGAGAAGGTACTTTAGATTATAAGTCATCCCGTATGTGCTTGTTGAAGACTTTTTTTTCTAAAGGAAAATCAATGGCGTCCTATTAAGATACATTGGGACAATCCAAATTGAGAATGTGTTACATGAGTTCCATAATGTAGAAGATGGAGGTGATTTTTCTCCCCCAGTAACAATGCTCAAAATTATAAGGGCTGGTTACTATTTTCCTACGGTGTTTAAGGATTTCTACTCCTGGATCAAGAAGTGGAAGAAGTGTGCATTATTCATAGGGAAGGAAAGGGTAACACTCCTTCCTGTTCACCCAATTTCGGTAAATCAGCCATTCACTGCAATTGGGATTGGACTTCATTGGAGTGATCAACCCAAATTAAATCCAGGGCCATAAGTGGATACTCATAGCACCTGACTATTTCACCAAGTGGACTGAAGTAGTGGAACTTAAGGAGACAAATGAATCCAGCATCTTGGATTTCTATGAATGGATAATTACAAGGTTTGGTGCCCTTGCTACTATCATATCAAACAATGCATTGACATTCCTTGGCACAAAAATGACTAAATGGGATGTCAAGAATGGGTTATATCTCACCACCTTTTCAAAAAATTACCCTCAAGGTAATGGCCAAGAATATTCGACGAATAAGAACTTGCTAAGAATCATCAAGAGGACTGTAGATGATAATGAGAGAACATGGCACACAAAACTCAAGTTGGCTCTGTGGGTAGATAGAGTCACCCCCAAGAGGTCAAAAGGTAATTCTCCCTACAAATTAGTCTACAGGAAAGGGGTATTGTTTCCTATACCATTAGAATTTCCCACATTAGAGCTCATGAAATAGTTGGAGTTGTCGTAGTTCAAACCAATGGAGGCTAGATATGCAAAGCTTATTGAATTAGAAGAAATCAGGGAACATGTAGTTCAAACAATGGAAAAGGATCAAGCCTTGACTAAGACATGGTTTGATAAGAAAACAAGAGCAAGGAAGTTTCAAGAAGGGGACATAGTTCTGAAATGGTATGTAGATTAGGAAAAACCTGGAAGGCATTCCAAGTTTGACACCATTTAGAGTGGCCCCTACATGGTAACAGGATGTAAAAGTCGCAATGCCTTCTAATTGTCTACATTGGATGGAGAGAAACTTCCGATTCTGGTCAAAGGGATCCATATTAAAAATTACTACTGAAAAGGAAGTTTTCAACCTTATAAATATTAGGATAGGCTTTTAATTTCTCTAAGTTCATGTGCACATTGTCTTATTGTAACGTAGGTTTTATTTCCCTAAGTTCTCTGGAACAAGTTTTTTTGCTCTAGGTTTGCATAATTATATAGTTCAATATGCCTCTAGGTGAATGCCTTAGGCCCTTGATACATTTACAATAGGAAGACCCATAGTTTTCATAACAACTACTAATTTTAAAATAGATACAGAGCAACTAAAATCAAGTTTTGAGGGAGTCCATTTTTAGAACAACAAGATACAAGTTCAAGGTCACCAAGTGTAAGCATTAGATTCAAGCTTTAAGAATAGGACCAATATTAGGCCACAACCCATGGCTCCGCGCCCAATGGATATGACAAGGTAATTGATCCGTTCACCTAGAAAGCAAGTGATCCCATGAGTTCACCAAATTGTTGACCAATATTGCCCCTTAGCTAAAATTAATCAAACACACCCCTACACAGGAGAAAAGCAAAGGGTTGGTCCAGTCTTATGAGCTCATATTCAATCCCAAATCAAGGGGTGGATGGATTTGACAATGAAGAGGTAGGGTTGGCGAAGGGGCAAATAGCTCAAAGAGACAAGAGGCACACATGAGAACAATGGAGAAAGGTAGCGTTAACTCGGGCCTAAATTGGCTAAGTATAAGAAAATCATTAGAAGATGCCTCCACGTGCTCTCAATGACGTGACTCCAAATGTCGAGACAAAAATCTAGTCCCAAAATTCAAATGGGAGCGCGAGGTAGCCACATTCCTCATCGACACAATTTGATCCTAAATGGGTAGAAAATGAACAGGAAGTAGGAACCCCTAAACATGCGTCAACTCTCCATGTGTCTCATCATCAACCTTCAACATCGAAGTCAAAGTAGACTCAAATATGGGCCCAGCCACAACTGAAGAAGAGAAAGGAGAGTAGGCCCAAGATTGGCTAAGTGCAACAAGGTTAGAGGAGGCCTCCATGGATGCTCATCAGCACACCTTCAAAGGTCAAGCCCAAAAGGCAGTCCAAAATGAGTGCCATCCCACTACGTATCCAAGGTCTAAAAAGGGGGTCTCATAAGCTCGTCCCATCGGATAAGTAAGTAGAACAGACTATGTGGAGGGTACAACATGTCCTCATTGACGAAACTTTCATAAGTGCATACCCAAGGGACAGTCCCTAAATGAGCATGGAGGTTCTGTCAAATGTCTAAGGATCTGACATGTTGATCCTAAATGGGAAGAGGTCACAAAGGGTAATAGGTGGGCTAAATGTCCTCATTGACGTAAGTATAAGAGGGTCGGTGGTATCCCACCACGTGTCTCATCCCGAACACCTTTAAGGGATAATTTGAAGGTGGAGACTCAAACAAGCACCAAGCCTCCACGTGTCCTCAGGTCTGAAGAGGAGACAGGAGTCAGCTAGTTCAAAAGTATTAGGGTAGCCAAAAAGATTCCATGAGTCATCTTAGTGAAAAATGAAAGAGGTGCTCAAAAGAGGATTTCACTCAAGGCCTGAGGCCTCCAATGCTCTCCACGTGTTTAGGGCCCAACAGAAGTAAAAAAGGTAGCAGACCAATTGGGTCCTGATCGACTAAGTATGAAAGAAAAGCCAATGGAAGGTGCCACGTGCCTCAACGATGAAAATTCAAATGGCGTAGCCCAAAGGCTAATCCTAAAAATGTGTGGGCCCTCCACGTGTCCCGAGTCTGAAAAAGGGAACACCGGTCATTGAAAATTTGAAGCCCAAGGTAGGCCTACAAAGGCCTCCATATGTCACATCCAGTGCATTTTCAAAGGGGTGTTAAAAATGAGACACTTCCAAACATGCGCATCAGCTCTCCACGTGTCTCGGGTCAGTAATAATGTCTGCACCAATAGAGGGGGGCTTAGGAAAAATACAAAAGAAATAGGGAAGAGCCAGTAGAAGGTGCAACATTGTCTCTTTGGCACAAATTCAAGAGTGTAGAGGAGGGGGGAAAAGTTTTGAGATGCATGGGGCCTCCATGTGGATATGCGTGAACAGAATCCACATTTGAAGTCCCTTGAAGTGGTCATATCTTTTAATTAGAAGCTCAGAATCGAGCGAGAAGGGACATTTTTGAGAGCTCTCGGAACCTACTGCCTACCTACTGCCATTAATGTCTTGACCCACCATTTTTGAGGCCATTAATTCTCCCACCTTCCACCATGATGAATAATGGGTTTCCCTTCTTACCCAATAAGGAGACAACGATGAGGGCATGGGTGTTACAGTGAGACCTATCATTTTGGAAAGGAAATTCAATGCTCCTTTAGGGGCGGTTGGAACAGGGTTGGATTTTCCCACCTTTTCTCTCTCTCATTCTTCCTATCTATTGTAGAAGAGGGATAAATTTCAAGGGGTTAGACATTCTTGATTTGTGCACTCCCTTTTTCTCTATCTCTGTAGGTGAATTAATGGAATCTCGAACCCCTCCCTCCAAATTGTAATGCAATTTCTACCTCTTGGCTATTGTAATGTACCTTATCAATTCTTCGAGCAATAGAATAAGTCCGCAATTGATTTCAAACCTCACTTATGTTTATTTTTTTCTTCCTAATCCCTCATTGGAATCTTGGTCATTTATTCATGGATATTGTATCGCATTTTAATGGTTTTGTGTTTAAGAGAAATGAAAATGTTCAACATTCCTTTGGTGCATCACCTATGTTAGATTAGGTTTTAATTCTTGCATCCCCTTAACTTTGTCTCCTTGGAAAATTAGATTAGGATTTAGGTTAGACCATCTGTAATCTAAATGTGTGCACTTAAACAAAGGAATAACAGTCGGACTTCATTCGAAGAGCTCTCTCAACTTGCAAATTCCCACACTTTGAGAGATGCTACATGTTTTCTAGCCACACTGAGAATCTTGACCCACCAATTTACTAATTTCAGGGGTGTTGTGATTCTACAACAACACATAACCATGCCAATCCCAGGTGAAACTCACGCTCCTAGGTCACAATATGGTTGGTCACAAGATAAATCCATAATATCTCTAAATCTTACCCAAGGATCGACATACGATACCATCCCCATAAATAAGGCGACCTCCTAACAATACTAAACCTATGACTAGAAAAAATCATACACTTACTCTAGGTTTCGGTAGTGAGTTGTTGTCAATACACCAAATTTCTTCACTGTAGGTATACTCTGACGTTTTTTTTGTTGCAAATGCCTGTACACATCACAACGATACCTTTATGGCTTTGTGATCCATATTAACAACATCCTGAGACACCATATTCATTCAAACATCATTAATATCTATAGGGGTGTTTTCACATCACCAAATGGCACTACTATGAACTCATACCATGGCCATAATCTAAGTAATTGACCAATTGTGCACAATTGTGGATATTTGCAATTTTATCAATCCTTAGCTGATGCTAGCAATAGAATTAAGATCTATCTTATTAAATCATGGTGGCACCATCTATTTGATCAAATCCAATGTGTCTATCCATGGAAGGGGGTAACAATTTTTTATCAAATACTAATATGTTGAGATCCATGTGTATAATCCATCACACAAGCATAAGGATCATGTCGTTATTTTAACACAAAAATCACTTGTGCTACCCCAAGGAGATACAGTTAGATGGAATCCTAGGATATTAATCTACATAGAAGACCACTCTACAACTATACACTTGAGCTAACGATCTAGGTCATGTCAATGGTCATCTTATGATGGTGCACATGAGATAGGATTTTCTCCAGTATGACCAAGTTGATATGACAAGTGTATATCACATGGTGGATGGTAACCCTGACAACTCGACTAGGATTAAAATCATTAGTACAATCAATCCTACAAAATGGGGTGGTCATCACAGTGAAACTCAATGAGTCTCAACCTATAGAAGACTAATCTTGTTGCATACAAGAAAGAGGAATAGATATTGGTTCAATACCTATATCCCCCTCCTCTTTCACTTAAAATTCTTCTTGTCGAATATAGAAAACAAGTGAAAAACTAAAGATGCATAGTAGCTTGTCCTAACTCTAACTAAAATTCACTAACTCAACCATCCAAATCGTCATACACATAGATATAAAATATGATTGATAACAATAACCTGCTGAGCATCCCCATGTGTAGAAAAAAAATCCTATGCCCATAGATAAGGGCCATATGAACCCTTTAGGGAAGCATATGAAGACCTTCCAAAGTAGTGGTGAAAGGTCTTAGGTTATGTCTATGCATCAATTTTTCACCACCGAAAAATTGCATCAAGGGTCATCGACCCCATGCAGGAAAGAAATTCATGACTAAAAGGCTTCGTCCTTAGATGAACCCACACTTCCAAACTCCAACAAACAGATCTATAGGAAGACTCTAAAATGGACATAGAAAGGTCAAGAAAGTGGAAGATAGTGTCGAAGGACTAGTTAGGCTCAAATGACTTTTGTGAAATGACGAAGGCTTGAAGTCTTTGACCCCCACCTCTGTACCCCCCATGACCTTCAGAACGAGCCCCAAAATTGGCTAAATATGGATTTATGACATACCCAGAAGCTTCCAAGTGTCCTTTGAATGACACATATCCTCCAAAATAGAGATTGATATATCTAAAAGGACATGTCCTCAAACAAGTAGCCAAGCCTCCACGCATCCATAACCCCTAAAGTTGAACATTGGTCATTAGAAGAAAAATCTTCGACTCACTCCGTGGAAGGTAGCCAAGTTTAAGATATGACGCACAAAGTTCAAAATCAATGATCCTGAGTTGATACTCAAATACTTCATGCCATAAGCCCTCCCTATAGCTAATGGTCATCCATAGAGAGTAAAATCAGGAGAGTGGTCCTAAAATATGGTTAAGTATAGAGAACTAGTGCTAAGCCTCCACGTAAAAAACATTGGATGGGATTTCAGAGAAGGAAAGTCTAGAGGCAGTTACATGCTTTTATAACGAGTGCGGGCTCACCACTATGTCCCAGGTACCAAAAAGGGACAGAGTCAGGGTTTGAACTAGTCAAAGCAGAGTGCATCATTGGCTGGTTTGGAAGGAATCCAAGTGTGAACCACGGTGTTGTTTGCCAAGATGATCTATGCAATTTGGGGTAGGTTTCTAAACAAGTGTCACGCACAATCTGCTACATGTCTAGGGTCAAACTTTTGGCCATGAGGCAATGACAAAGGGACTCATGTGAAAAATACAAAGAAGCCCAAAGAGCATCGTAGGAGCCACCACATACCAATCCGATGCTAAATTGATAGATAGATAAGAGCTAGGCACAAAATAATGTCAACAGTTGTGTGAAGCTGCCACATGGACCCTGTATGAGTCCAAGACTCTTTCAACTAGATGCGCTCCCGCAGTGTCGAATCTTTAAACAACCATATCTTTTGACTAGATAACTAGAATAGATTTAGCATTGTGTGAAGTTAGTAATTTTTGGAAACATCTTGACACCCTGCTACACCATGGAAACATAAATATATCATTCTTAATATGATTTAATGGGTAACAAATGGGAGATAGAACGTTCCAGGTTCATTAATATAGAATGGCAATTTCTTCAACTGACCAGGGATTTGATACATTTGACTCGTCACCATTCAATAGGTGTAACTTCGGACACATAAAATAGACAATAGGGAAGTAGACATGAATTGATCCCCTATTACCATAAACAGAAATATGGAAAGAGGGGAATTGATTTCCATCAATGTAATAAGATAAGGTGCAACCATAGTAAATGAATCATGCATAGAATCTCAAAAAGTGAAAGTATTAGGAATAATTTTCAAATCATCATAATGTGCTCTAACTTGTGATGAGGAAGCTGTAAAGATATATGCAACATTGGAATCACTAAGTATATGATGAATATAAGTGCATCGAGAGCGATACATAATGAGAGGAGTATTATGGGTTCCAATAGAAAAATGATCTTATAACTTAGGAGCACTAGGATGCATCCCAAGAGGAAAAATATGTGCAATGTAGGTAATGTCATCAACATCATGTATGAGGGGAATTTCACAAGGAGTAAGAATACGATGTGTGGAATCTATTCTAGTAGTATTCATGGAAGAAGGTGTAGCAAGGGCATGGGTAAAAAGAACTATATGCATATTATGTAACCAAGGATGGCATAGAAGGATAGCATAAGAGACATCCTGTGGCATATCATGACATAGAACATCAAGAGTGAAATATCCCACAGTAAGGGGAAGAGATATTGCACCTAATATTTTCTTAGGTGTATCATGAAAGCCACGGATACAATGAGTAGATAGATTGAGATGAGTAGTAGAAAGTCCTATTTTATTGAGAAAGGACATAGTGCATATATTAACACTAGATCTAAGATCAATTATGACATGCTTAATAAGGATATTGTGAAGTTGAACTTGGATATGGAATGGTGAAGCATTGGAGTGGAAGTCATAAAATATCCGATAATAAGAATACAAGGAACGGGTTCGCCAAACGATTTAATGAAAATTAAATCTATGTAAGGACATTGTTGATTAGATAAATACAACAGTAGTCAAGCAAGATATAGCTATATAAATACAAGAAAGAGTGTTCGAATATATGATATAAATATGACTCAACTTGTAATTGTAGGTCTAAATTGATTCTGGAGTGATGAACAAGCTGGAAAGGCATATTCTCGACTATGTAAGCTTTATTTCTGATTCTGGAGTGTGATGATCTCAAGTATATGAGTACCTAGAATGGGATAGGGCCATTTGAGTGTTGGTGTTTTTGGAATAGATTCAACCCTAGTTCTTTCTATGTCACTTCTTATTGTTTTTAGTTCGATGTAGGTAACGTCAGGTTCACTGCACTTTTTCTTTGGTGCACATGTACCTACAAAATAAACCCTAGTTATCTACACAATACTCAAGCACACATTAGATGAATAAAAAATATTAATATGCTTGAGTTACACTGACCTTGGTGGTCACCACAATGTGATTATCACTGAGTGCTACACTACATTTCAAACTCAATATAATTCTAATGTGTGTGTGTGTGTGTGTGTGATTGGAATAGTGTCCCTTAATCTAGGATTCCCTTGTGCTAACCGCACAAAGAATAGAGGGATCCAACTAATTTTTCCCATTACAAAATGTGTGGTATAGAATTTAAAAAATAAACCCTCCTATGTAGTGAAGTATACAGTCTCAAAATGCATTCCTTGATGTAGTAGATAGAAAATATTAGTTTCTTGTAATAGTATGTGCCTCTTGAAATGTTTTCCATTTAATGAGGTTTAATAATACATGTATCTATATGATTCCTTCACTTAATTTTCATCATTATGAAGTGAAAGGTTGACCCATGATAGTAAACGTAAACATGAAAGAAGTGAAATCTGAAAAATCAACAAAAGAGAGAGTGGAAAAAAGCACCCAAAGGGGACATGTTGTCATGCAAATTTGCAACATGAAAATTGACAATTTTCGAGCATGACAACTATACCCCTATGTCGAAAATTTTCAATTTTTTCTCTTTTGAGGCACCCCTGGTATACCCAATCAGTCTCATGACCTCCTAGATGATATTAACTCATCCCCCTAGGTGATTTTAGGAGTTCTTAAAAACTGTTATTTCTGGGCACAGTTAGGAAAGGCTACCACTAGCCTTTTCAAGAATGATGCACCCCCTGGAGAAAAATAGAGAAGTAAAATCCAATGTAGAGGTTTATTAAAGGTATATTAAAATCATGGAATTTATTTTGGAATATTCAGGAAGGATTTGGAGAAGTTGGAGCAATTTGATCAAAAATAGGGTTCACAAGCCTAAGAAGTGCATAGGGCCAAAAGAGTTGATGAACTTTAGTAGGTGATTTCAGGAGCTCTAGGTGGATTTAGGAGTCAAAAAAAACATCTTTGGAAATGGAATTCATAGATATACAAGATGGTGAAATCGTATTTTTCACAACACTTTGGTGCAATAGGTTTATAACTGGTTCTTCCAGGCACATGTAAAGGACTAGATAAACAATCCACTTTTTAAAGGCATAAATGGAGGGAAAAGGAGATGAGAACCCCACCATTGGATTCATAAGGACATTTTTAGTAAATATCATATAAAAAAATTTCAAAAACTTCCATCGGGAGCTCAAGTTATCATTGTTTCAATTTGTCTTCTAGGAAGGCTTAAGCAGTTAGTCAAATTTGCAAGAGGGCACGTGTTAGCTCCAGGAGCCTGGTGTAATTTCATGTCAATTTCATACCTCAAGATAAGGGACATGAGGGACATAAAAATTCTCCCAATCCCAATAATCCCTCTAGTCACACATGGAACCTTTCAGATTGCCATTTCAGCATCCAAGTGCTTGCAAGAGCTCATTCCCTCAAACGTCAAGATCGTGACAAGTTTCAACACCAAGCGTCATGTGCAATTGATGACCCTCATGTCCATTTGTTCTGGGGGACATAAAAATGCACCCAGCCCCAATAATCCTTCAGGTCACCCATATCACCCCCTTCAGTGCCTTTTCTCATCCCCAAGGAGATAGTGGACCTAAACCTTCAACTGTTGGATCTCTGACAAGTTTCAACACTAGGAGCCATATGAAAATTGATGACACTCATGTCCCTTTGTGATGAGGGTCATAAAAAATTTACCCATCCCAAGGAATTCCTCCTAGTTCCTTAGACGACCATTTTCCAGCCCCTATGTGCTTCCAGCATGATTTTTGGCCAAAACACTCCACCCTCAGATCTTCGTCAAGTGGCATCGCGAGGCACATCGGAAAAATTGATGTCCCTTATGTACCTTAATGCTTAAGGTACATCAAGGACATAAAATTATGTCCCACCCCTGGCATGCAATTTTTAAAGAATTTTTGAATTTTGTTTTAAAGCTAACTTTCCCACTTCTAACTTTCCATAGCTCAATCCTTGTCCTTGCTCTGCAACTTGCTCATACCTGTATTGATCACCATTTCTTATCCAAACCAGCTCAACCATAGAAAAAAATCCCTTGAATCCATGTGAACATACATATTTCTAATAGAATATTTATCGAAAGACCTGAAGGATTGAAAAATAGAAGCAAGAACGAAGAAATTCTTCAGAAGACTCCATTGTCATAGAACGAAGACTTGGACCTATCTTACTAACCTTTACACGAAAAAAAGAACCATTTGATACCATGTTCTTCACTCTCAAAATCTATTAAAAAATCACCTTCAAATCATCCTTTTGCAACACAAACCACTCATAGCAAAGAAATCTTCTTTTCAACTCAACAAAGGAAAAAACTTGATTTCTCGTCAAACCGGCAATCAGATCAAAGGAAAATTTCACTAGTGGAATAAGAATTAAAAACCCACAAAAAAAATATAATTTTTTTCATGAAAAAAGAATCAAACCAAACCTAAAACTTTCAAGGTTCATTAATGGTTGTCCTGTTCAGAAGTGTCACCAGGTCAAAATTTTGAAACTTTAAAAACTCCCAAACCACTTATCGGGTAAGTCCAAGATTTCAGAGGGGTGATATTGGGGAATAAATCATATCAAAAAACTCCTTCCCATGGAAATAAAACCACTAGACGCTCACATTCTAAAAATATCAATTCTTTTACATAGGGGACTGCTATTTTGGGAAAGTCATCAACTGAAGAACCTGTGAAGGAGACGGTGAGCACATAAGAGATATTGCAGTTGAAAATTCATCGAAATTTCATCTTGGTCTAAAATTGATAGTAAAAATATTAAGTGGTCTCACGAGCACTTGCTAAAAATAAAAAATTAATCCAAAAGGTGAGAGAAACATAGGGAGAAAGGGGGATTCGAGTTACCGCATCCAATTGAGATTCAAAGGAGCTGATTTTTCATACTTACTAAAAATAGTTTCTTTTTATAAAGAAACCATGAAGTACAAATGGACAGGACATACACCATCATATCATTTCACTTCTGAGTATGAGATAGAATATATTGATGTCTCGTATATGAACCTAAATGACCAAAGTGCTCACAAGAAAGCCAAAGAACGAGGGAAGATTGAGGATCAGGTATTCACAAGTGGGTTGTTCACATCTGCAGGAACCCCCATTTCTATACAAATCCTTGAGTTAGTCTTGGCTTTCTCACACCACTTTGAGCCCAAAACATGAACGATTCGAGCCAATAATGGAATGGAAATGGTGGTCATCAGTCCTAGAACCATCTCACTTTCTCTACAAATCTCAACATCACCTAACAAGGTTTTCATCTCAAAAGATAAAGCCTTGCACAACTAGGAAACAATGGATCCATATATACAAGGGGTTGCACTTAGATCATGGATGAAGACAGGGAGAAATCCCTCAAGTATTATTGAGACCCTTCCGAGGTGTGAGTTTCATGAGGGATATTTAGATGAGATCACCCTCCTCAACAGGATGATGGTAGAAGAAAACACAAGAGACTTCCAGGAGTAGATGGGTCATTTCATCTTGACTGCGACTAAAGGAAAGCATAGAATTGACTGGGGGTAGATCATCAGTGACAATCTAGATCTACAAATTCTCTAGGTTCCCATGATGAAGAAGTTTTGCATGACTTCTTACTTGGTTTATCTTCTTGCTAGCTCAAGATCATTCAATGGATTGGCTCACATGCAGAACATTATTGCCAAGGTGCCTACATTCAAGAAAATTCCACAGTTGGCGATGGTGGAAAGCCATAGGCACTTCGCTCGCATGAACAATGCATTCATAATGTATGTGGTATGAATCTTGGAGGGTTATTATGAGGCTAGGATGTCATCTCTGATCAAAACGTGTGACTCTTACTTCATCCAATTCTCAACCTTCTCCTATCTGTGAGTTTCTGGCTTTGACCAAGCTCCGCTAAGGTTTCCCAAGTACCTTAGCGACCTAATTCTACTATTTGAGCTCTACAAGAAAATCCTACATGTAGATAATAGGCTTAGGAGAAGGAAGAACAATTTAATCTCATTTCCCATCTCTCTCAGGGTATTCACATGTAAGAATGAAAATGATGCATCTCATCTGGAGGTTTCCTTCACTCATTTGACTTTGCATTCCTACACTGTCAGGTGTAATTTCAATATCTAAGATGATCCTGACTCTTTCCATGTTCAAAAATTTCAACACGAGCCAAAAATCAAGGACTATTGGGCCAATTGTGTTGATGAATTCGAATTATGGTAAAAGGATCATATGAGGTTGACAGTCAATGAAATGAATAAATTTGAATTCTTCCTGTATGAAGATATTTTTCAGGATGATGGGACAGAGATGTATGATCTTGAGTACACAATATTCAAGGATTCTCCATTACCTCAAGTCAAATGGTATGTCCATTAATCAGGGGATATAAAGGAGAAAACTAAGAAGGTAGTAAGGAGAACGAGGGATTGGTTTTAGAGGAAGAGAACTATCATCATCCAATCACAAGGTATGCCTTGAGGATAGAAACAATCCTCTCATCAGTCATCATCAAGAGCTATGGAAGTGATCCAGGCAGTAATTGGAGGGTGGCTTAGGCAATCTGCTGCTGAGTTGGCACTTCCCTTCTTATGCTTTATTATCAGGTGAAACTGTTGTAGGTATGTGGCCCATTTCTGGTGTCTCTCATTCCTGAACTTGCTTTGTGTCTGAAGGAACTCCAAAGGCCTATGGTCAGTGTGGATTACTGTCTCCTTCCCCAGAATGTAGTGTTTCCACTGCTTACATGCCTGGACAATGGCATAAAGCTCCTTGTCATATATTGGGTACTTCCTAACCGTGTCATTGAATGTTTCACTATGGTATGCAACAGGGTGTCCATGTTGCATGATAACAGCTCCCAAGGCATACTCAGATGCGTCTGTCATCAGCTCGAATGGATGATGTAGATCAGGAAGGGAAAGGATAGGGGCTGAGCATAACATTTCTTTCATCCCTTCAAATGATTTCTGTTGCGCTTCCCCCCATTGGAATTTAGCCTTGTTCCCTCCTTTAGTCACCTGATTGAGTGCCCAGGAAATATGTGAGAAACCCAAGCCAAACCGGCGATAGAAATTGGCAAGGCCTAGGAAACTACGAAGCTCTGTAAGATTCTTTGGGGTAGGCCACCTCTGAATAACCTGAATTTTCTCCGGGTCGACATGAACTCCTTCCTCATCCACGACGTAACCCAAGTACTGGACCTTTGTCATCCCAAATGTGCACTTATCCAAATTTGCATACAGTCTGTGCTTCCTGAGGGTCTGAAGTACTTCTTGAACATGTTGCAGATGCCTCTCCCAGGTCTGGCTATAAATGAGTATATCATCTAGGTAGACCACTACGAAGGAATTGGTGTAGGGCCGCAAGATGTTGTCCATCATCTGCATGAATAATACAGGTGCATTAGTTAGTCCGAAAGGCATGACCAACCATTCAAATAGGCCTTCACGAGACTTAAATGCAGTTTTCCAAACATCAGTGGGCTCGACAGGGATCTGGTGATAGCCAGATTTGAGATCAATTTTGGTGAAAACTTTTGCACCGTGGAGCTGGTCCAGCAAATCATCAATCCTTGGGAGGGGGTAGCGATTCTTCACAGTGATTTTGTTCAAAGCCCGATAGTCTATGCAAAGTCTCCATGTTCCATCCTTCTTTGGCGCCAAGATAATTGGACTTCCACAAGGTGAAGAGCTTGGCCTAATATGTCCCTTTTGAATCAATTCCTGGAGCTGCCTCTTGATCTCCTCATTTTCAAGGACTGACCTACGGTACACAGGGCTATTGGGTAAAGGAGACCCCGGGACCAAATCAATAACATGTTTTACCTGACACTGAAATGGCACTCCTTTAGGTGTCTGGAATAGATCATCATACTCAGTTATGATTTGGTTGAGCTGCTTCTGTTGCTGTATTGAGTGCATGTTCATGGAGGCTGCAACAATTTTGTTTGTAGGTTTTGGCCTGATCATCAAGACGACAAACTGTTTGGTTTTCTCCACTAACTTCTTACATTGTTTGGCACTGATGAGGGAGACATATTTTGGGGGAATGACCTCAGGTATCCGATAACATTGACTCCGGTAATGGTGACCCTTCTAGGTCGTGACTCATAGATGCCATGTCTATCCCACATAAATGGCTGGCCTAGGAGCACATCACAAACATCTAATGGAGCAACATCACACATGACTTCATCATGGAAGGGCTTGATGGCATACGGAAGGAGGCATTGTTGTGTGACTTGGAGGTCTCTTCCTGGGTTTAACCACCTGATACTATATGGCTGGGGATGTGGCTTTACAGGGAGTTTAGGCTTTTTACAACATCAACAGAAATTAAATTCTTTTGACTTCCACTATCAAGGATAAAATGCAGTGGCTTACCTTTTACCCAGAGCTTGGAGTGGAAGAGCCTTTCCTTCTCATCCATATTCTTGACTTTTGAGGTGGCAATGATCACATCTGGATCAGCATCTATAATTTCATCATCTTCATCCTTGACCTCAGGGTCTGTAACTGCTGGTACAGAGAGTGTTGAAGAAGATGACTCGGCGAGTAAGGACTTGATGGATCAACATTCTTCCTTGGAGTGGCAATTTATTTTGTGGAGGTCGCACCACTTCCCTATCTTCTCCTTCTGCATCTTATTTCCTTGCGACTCCTTCTGTTTCCAACCTTGGCCTCAGGTCTAGCCTTCTTTATCATTCTTCCCCCTCACGGGTTGGTTCCTAGCAGTCATCCGTTTTTGCCGAAGAAGATCAGATTGTGGACAATTTGACTAAGACCACCAGAGGATAACCTATTCAACTCTATCATGTGATAAAGAAAGGAAATCTCAGTCACCAAGGTGAGTGGCTCACTGTATACCAGGTAAAGAAGCAATTTCCACAGCTGATGGGGCATCTTAATGCAATGGGGACCATTGCTTCTGAAGGAGGGAGGAATGATCCAGGCAGCAATTCTAGTGGCGTAACTTCCAGAGACCATAACTTTTGCACCGTACCTCCGATTGACTCCATTCAAAAGGCAACGGAAAGCTTGGAATGTGTAGAATGTGATGAGAAGGTGCAGAAATTTGTTCAGAAATGTTTAACCCCCGAAATCCATGTTTAAGGGGCCCAAATTTTGATTTTTGTAGTGTTGTCTAAAAATAGTAAATTCTAAAAATAGTATGTTTCGCAAAATTATTGCACATGTAAGTCTTGGAAGATGAAACACCTCATCTCCTTCGAGACTGGTGACCTTCCACATCTTTCTAGGTGTCCTTTCATATTTATAAAATTATTATAAATACATATGTAACCGGAAAAGGGATAGACATCTCTTGGCAGAGATAATTGATGTATTTTGAAGTCTTTGAGTAATTTACATCTCTTTTTAGAGATAGTTGTTTTGCAATTCATTTGGCACATTTGTTAATCTGTTCCTTAAGTCTGAAACCCCTCGGTTTTGGATCAGGAAGTTGCCTCAAGTTCAAGGAATTCTTGATCAATTTCTAATCTAAGATCCATATAATTGGATACTTATTCTCATGGAAGGTCACAAAAAAAATTGGGGTGCAAGAAGTCTCAGTTGCAACAATGCAAGAAGAAGATCAAGTATGCTACGCCCTTAACCTATTGCTTGTATTAGGATATGAGTAGCTGACTTGTGGCTTACCATATCATTTATTATATCATTTATACTTTCTCATGCTTAATAGGTTGGCCTTGGTGATGGCCATATCATCTGAATAGTATATATAAGGGATTGTAGGTAGTAGTTCATTATCATTGGAGCATTTGAGTCTTATTATATGGTTTAGAGGTTGCCCCCTCGAAGTGGCGAAGCTATTATAATTGCATATTGAGATCATTATTTGGAAATATTGTGTTATTTTTTGTTCTATTGCTGCTCATAATCTGAATTATATTAGTAATTTCATTACAAGTGGTATCAGAGCTGCGATCTGGGCCAAAATTAGGGAAAAAACCCTAATTTTTTGTTTCCACAATATATTTCGAACCATAGCGAATTGGTGGGAGATATTTTTACCAGAGTTGTGAAACTTTTCAAGTAAGGTTCTCTGAATATTTCAGACTTTTTTGATTCATTTTTCACAAGTTATTACAAATTTAGGTTTTTTCATAAAATCGCTCCCTAGGGTGAAAATTGTGGAATTTTTTCAAGTTCTTTACATTTTCAAAAATCTCTCAGAAAAATAGTATTATTATATTCTCTATGTTTTTTCCTGTTAGGCCGATTCTGTATCAAAACCATAAACCCTAGGGTTTTATATCATGGTGGGGCCTTCCACAAGAGCAAAAAATAATCCAGTTACTCCAGGAACAACCCCAGATAAAGATGAGGTAGTGATTGAAGAGATGGAGTTAGAAGGGGTTAATATAGATTCCTCAGCACTAGGGTTTACCTCAGTTGATCATATGGTGAGCCAACTTCAGTATGAGCTGTGAAATGTACAATCTGAGATGGCCTCTAAAGGATACATAGCCCAAATCAATCATCGGTTGGATGATATCATGCAACATGTAAAGGGTAAACATTATGGCCCAAATCCAGCCCATATCAACCAAGGAGGATCTTCAATTCAAAATCATGGACAAAATAACCATGTTGGATCACTTTTCCAGCCCAATCAGAATCCAACTTATTCGCAACCACAGAACATGATGCCAAAAGTGGATATGCGCAAATTTGATGGTAAGGATCCCCTAAAGTGGATAAATCAAATGGAGAACTTCTTTGAGCTACATCAAACACCATCAAGAACAAAGGTGACATTGGCACCCCTGTATCTTGAACCAGACCAACTCAGTTGGTATCGATGGTTATGTGCTCAGAGGAAGAGGATTGGTCTTAGTGTCACTTGGACAATTTTTATAGAGGAGTTACAAATGCACTATAGTTCCAGTGCTTCAGAGAACTAATTTAGTCAATTAGTAAAGTTATGACAAATAGGATTAATCAAATATTATGTGCATCAATTCCAGAAGAGAATCTGAATGACCTATTTCTTGGGGGTCTTAAGGACCACACCGAGCCTAAGGTACGTATGTTTAATCCACTCAAGCTTTCTGATTCTATTATCATGGCACATCGAGTAGAGGAAAAAGTTATTTGTAGTAGGAGGCCACCTTTCATTAACACTAGCAACCGTAATATTTCTTCCCCTTCATTTTCTAGGACAAATAGACTGACTCCTCAACAAATGGAAGAAAAGAGATAAAAAGGATTATGTTTTAATTGTGATAGTAAATATGGATAGGGACACAAATGTGCTGAGAAGAAGTTTTTCTATATTGACAGAAGTAATGAGGATGATGACGACACTAAAATTATAGGAGAGGCTAAGGAACAAGTAGAAGATGAGATAGAGGATCACCAACCTATAATTTCTTGCCATGAATTGTCAGGTATTAGTACCCCTCAAACACTCAAGGTTATTGGTTATCTCAAACAACATAAGGTGACAGTGTTGATTGACTCAGGGAGTACTCATAACTTCATAAATAGTAAGTTAGCTGCCTGCCTCAATTGTTTTATTTACCCAACTCCAGAAATGCAAGTTATGATTGTGGATGGTGGGATATTCAAGTGCATAGGAAAGTTCCATAGTATCAAGCTTTCCATGGGAGACTACATGTTAGACTCACATATGTTTTCTATTTCATTGGGAGGGGCAGATATTGTTTTGGGTGTCCAATGGCTCACAACCTTAGGTACTATAGAGATGAATTTCCAAGAATTGTTTATGCGATTTCATTTAGATGGAAGGACAATACAATTGAATGGGATGGTAGCTAGGTCTCCATAGATTATTAGCTCTCATTGGATGCAGAAGGTTCTCAAAAAAGGAGTAGATGGATTTATAGAAAATTTATTTTCCATTGAAGTACAAAATACAGAGTCTTCAATGCCACTCGATCTTCAGAAGATTTTTGATGCAATTCCAAAGGGACTACCACTAGTTATGGATCATGATCATGCCATTTAATTGATTCCAGGGAGCCAAACAACTAACATCAGACCATATGGATACCCATATTCCCAAAAAAGTGAGATCGAGAAAATGGTTCAGGAAATGTTGAAGGAAGGTATCATCAGGCCTAGCCAGAGTGCATATTATTCACCAGTGGTCATGGTACGTAATAAGGATGAAACATGGAGGATGTGTCTAGATTACCAATAATTCAACAAGTACACCATCAAAGATAAGTTTCCTATTCCAGTAATTGATGATTTACTTGATGAATTGCATGGTGCTATTTATTTCACAAAATTAGATCTTCGTTTGGGGTACCATCAAATTAGAATAAAAGAGAAATATGTTCATAAAATGGGACTCATGAGGGCCATTATGAGTTTTTGGTAATGCCTTTTGGTCTTAAAAATGTTCCTTCAACCTTTCAAAGCTTGTTGACCACTATTTTTAGGCCATTTTAAAGGAAATTTGTATTAGTTTTCTTTGATGACATATTGATTTATAGTAAGACATGGGAAGAACACTTACAACATGTAAATAAAGTGTTGGAAGTTTTGGAGAAACATACTCTCTATGCAAATCCATCCAAATGTTATTTTGGTGTACAAGAGGCAGAGTACTTAGGTAACATTGTATCCCATGAATGCGTCAAATTTGATCCTCAGAAGATCAAAGCTATGGTGGAATGGCCAAGGCCCAAAACTCTCAAAAATATTCATGGGTTCCTAGGACTAACAGGGTACTATAGAAGATTTGTGTGGGGATATGGTAGAATAGCAACCCCACTCACTGTATTGCTAAAGAAGGATACCTTCCATTGGACAGACATAGCCACTAAATCCTTTGAGTAGCTAAAGGAAGCCTTGTGCAGCACCCCAGTTTTGGCTACTCCCAACTTCTCAAAAACCTTCATTGTTGAATGTGACACTTCAGGATCAGGATTGGGAGTAGTTATAATGCAAGAAGAAAGACAAATTTTATTTGAGATTTGCCAATTCAAAAGAAAATATCTATTTAAACCTACCTATGAGAAAGAAATGATGGTTATTCTTCATGCGGTCAAGCAATGGAGGACCTATCTCATGTGTAGACACTTCAAGGTAAAAATTGATCATGATAGTCTCAAATACTTTTTGGAGCAAAGGTTATCATCTAAGGAACAACCAAAGTGGGTAACAAAAATTTTGGGTTATGATTTTGAAATCATATACAAAAAGGGTAAATAAAATGTAGTAGTTGATGCATTTTCCAGAAGGGATACATCCGCAGATGCCTTACTATGTGGAATGTCCATGTTGATTGCTGATTGGTTGGATGAAGCAAGATTGGAATGGGATCAAGAAAAGGATACACAATCTCTAATATAGAATATCAAGCAAGGATATATGACATCTAAAAAATTTGAGTGGAAAGGTAATGCCCTATGGTACAAGGACAGGTTATACTTGAGTAAAGATTCTGAATTGAAACATAAGATTCTTGCAGAGTTACATGCCTTGCCTATTGGAGGACACTCTAGGTTTTTGAAGAAATATCATAGAATAAAAAGATAATTCTTTTGGGAAGGACTCAAGGGGAATGTACAAAAGTTTGTATCAGAGTGTTTAGTGTGCCAACAAAATAAAGGGGAAAAAATTAAGACACCAGGTCTATTGCAACCCTTACCAATTCCTAGCCAGAGATGGGAGGAGGTCTCCATGGATTTCATCACCGGATTACCTTGTTCAGAGGGTAAGAGTGTTATTTTCGTGATTGTGGTTAGGCTCACAAAATATTCCCATTTTTGTTCCCTATCACATCCATTTACAGCTAGTACAGTCGCAGCTATTTTTTTGGAGACAATTAAAAGGCTACATGGAACCCCAAAGATAATTGTAAGTGATCATGATCTTATTTTCACAAGTAATTTTTGGAAAAAATTATTTTAATGTTTGGGTACTCAGCTAGCTCATAGTTCATCTTATCATCCTCAAAATAATGGGCAAATGGAAGTGGTCAACAAATGCTTAGAGGGGTATCTACGTTGTTTTGTATCAGATAAGCAGGAAAGGTGGATTAAATGGCTTCCACTTGCAGAATGGTGGTATAACACATATTTTCATACCTCTTCTCAAATGACCCCATTTTTTAGCATTATATGGTTTCCATCCACCTTCTATAACTTCCTCCTTGAGGGTGCAAACTAAGGTCAAAGACGTTGAGGAACAAATTCAACATCAACAAATGGTTTTGGCTAGTTTGAAGGATAATTTAACATTAGCACAAAATGGGATGAAACAACAAGTGGATCAACACCGTAGTGAACGACATTTTGAAATTGATCACTGGGTTTTTGTACATCTCCATCCTTACAAACAGATGTCCCTAAAGCAACAAAAAAAGGACAACAAACTTGCTCCTAAATATTATGGCCCTTATCAGGTTCTACAGAAAATTGGCAGTGTTGCTTATAAACTAGAGTTGCCTCCATCTTCAAACATACACCCAGTATTCCATGTTTCATGCCTGAAGAAGGATATTGGAAAGAAATTTGAAGCCCAGACATAGTTACCATAACTTTACGAGGAAGGAAGAATCATTTTGGAACCAGAGAAGATTCTGCAAACACCTACTAAGAGGCTGAGAACCAAGACATTAAGGAATATCTGATCAAGTGGAAGAATCTAAGCATAGCAGATGCAACCTGGGAGGATGAAGGTTTTCTACAGTAACATCTAGGATTATTCAACATTAAGGACAATGTTGGTTTGAAGGGGAAGGGCATTCTATGCCCTTAACCTATTGCTTGTATCAGGATATGAGTAGCCGACTTGTGGCTTACCATATCATTTATACTTTCTCATGCTTAATAGGTCATCTTTGGTGATGTCCATATCATATGAATAGTATATATATATGGGATTCTAGGTAGTAGTTCATTATCATTGGAGCATTTGAGTCTTATTATATGGTTTGGAGGTTGCCCCCTTGAAGTGGTGAAGCTATTATAATTGCATATTGAGATCATTATTCTGAAATATTATGTTATTTGGTGTTCTATTGCTGCTCATAATCTGAATTATATTAGTAATTTCATTAAAAAGTAGCAGGAGAACAAATGGAGGGAGAACGCATAGTTCAAGACCTAGTCTTCAAACCACCACATGAGGCCTCACCTCTTATTAACACCAATGTATCCCCCATCCAAGACGTGCCTCCTTTTCTAGATCAGGGAATGGTTGATGCACCTGTCATAGAACCTGAGTCTAATGAGATGTTCCCATGGGTGTAGGAAATGATAACCCCTAAATATTGCGTTGTTTAATAAGTGGCAGCCCCTGACTTATTATAAATTGCCTCGCTAGCCAAAGGAAATAAAATAAAGTTCACACACACAGCCTCACATTTTTACATTGGGGAAATAGGTAATAAATACATTGACGTAGCTCAACCAAAGGTAATCAACCCAATGGACAAGATGACATCAACTGACGATGAGATGAACAACAATCCAACTAGGGTCAGCTACTCATGAAGGGGATCTGCATATGTATTAGCAATCTTCTACTCACATGGTGGCAAGGAACAAGGAATATAATAAGAATATTGATGAGGTAAAATAATAGGTGTGATTTCTATCATCCTATGTATAACATCTGGTAGATCCAAAATCCACAAGAATTCCCATTGAATAAGTTACACCCATTAGTAGCTTCAATCTGGAATCTATCAAGAGGACACACTATTTCACAATGCATGGGTGAGCTAATAATGGATGGATCAATTCACTTTCTAAAAAGGGGGAATCAGTGCTCTAATAAGCAGTTAAGATTTTCACATACATGTGTGTGACAATAATTAGGACGCGGGAACTCAAAGAAGACTTGGAGAAATAAACGGATTACAGGGATCCTCTGGTTCCATTAAAATGAATGAAATGAGCAACACTCATCTTCAGGAGTTGATCAATAGGAATATTTTTGAAAATCCTTCAGAAGACATGTCACATGTATGGGTGAGGTATTTGGAAATCAGATTTGAAGAACTCAATCAGGCCATCACTGAACTAGAGGAAAAATATGAACAAGTGTACAAGTTGAAGGATAGTATGAATCGTCAAATTACGAAACTTTGAGTACCTGAAATGGGAGAAGACATAACTATTGATGATCTAATTGGTCCATCTGAGGAATATGTCAAGAAATATGCATGAAATCAATTGTCCTTCACCAAGAATACCCTACAATTCCTCTCAAAGATTCAGGACATTATTGCACTTATAGCAGAGAAACATCCATCATGGTTCAGAAAATGCAAATACATCAACAGTGTGTCTGATGGATGGATAGAAACCCTGAGCAGTATTCGTATTCCTCATGTTTTCAAATTGGAACCTATAGCAACTTGTTTCAATAGGGAATTTAGAGGGATGAGAATATTCTCATGAGCGTGAGATGGAAATTAGTTAGGGAGAGAGATCAAATCCACCATAGTTACTCATTCTTCTGCATAATTCTTCTTCTTCCTTCTTCCTTCTTCTTCTCTTTCTCTCTCTTCTCTTCTCTCCCGATGCTCTCTCTCTCTCTCTCTTCAATGTTATAATCTTTTGTTTGTGTTTTCACTTTTTGATATATCTTTAAGTGAATTTAGAAACATAATGTAACATTTAAGTCACCTTGTTTTTATAAAAGAGACTTAAATATTTGATATGAATATGAACAGTCTAAATTCAAAATAGTTGCCTTCTCTTCTATAAATTGTATAAATCTCATTATTTGAGGGTCTTTTTAGATCTTCTTAGACTTATGAGCTATTTTTTTGAATTCATAAGAGATTTATCCTTGTGAAGAGAACAAAGAGATAGCAAAAAATTCTTCCATTTTTTCCTATTCTAAAATGTCTTCCATTCTTATGCTATGTACAATTTCTACTTGAGCATCAATACAAGAAGAAGGAATTTTAGCCTTTTTGATTAAGGAGTTTAGTTATATTTTGTGCTGATTAAATGTTATCTGGTCTTCTTTTTGTTATTCATAATTGTTTCTTCTTAATTTTAGTGCATGTGATTTAATTTCTACTTGGTGTATGCAAGTCTCTAATTTTCTACTTGCAGCATTAGCTTCCCCTATCTAACATTCTCACTCCCTTTCCATATTTCCTATCAAATTCCTCCCTTGAACATATCTACAAAATTTTTCCGCAAGGTCAGTGGAGTGCCCTTGTTGGATCCCCAACCGAAATGCCACTAGGAAAATCCACCTTTTTACTCATGGATGCATATACGGTGACTACACCAGTTAAGTAGAGGGACTTGGATTCCTAGAGCGTTGGTAAGAAATACACCAATTTTTCCTCAAAAAAAAATTCTCCAATAGTTTTTGGCACCCACTGCGGGGCAAATTTGGCAACATCTGCACCCAAAAAATGACCTTTAAAAATTAAAAAATAAAATAAAATTCAAAAATTCAAAAAATAAAAATTTTGGAAATTGAATAATCACCTAAGCCTTATGTCTTAAAACCATTGCTATTTTGAATAATCCTCCTATTGAAAGACCTGAATTAATCTTCCGCATCCAAGAGGATGTTGCTTTAGATATCCAAGAGGCTATTTGATATAACAGGAAAAGTATCACCACAATTTCATTACCACAAGAATATTTGACCTCAAAGAATAATGTATTGTTGAATTAGAGAGACAAAGACAAATTCAAGCACCAAAAAGGAGAGTATAAATTTTCAATTTGGTAGATACAAGATACACCTGATAACAAAGGCAAGGAGGAAACATCGATCCCACTTTTGAAGAACTTAAAAGAATACAAAAGATGCTCCGAATTTAGAGGTATCCTTTTCATCACATAGTTTGTTCTACTAGAATTCCAAGTGTAGCCAATCCATTGGATGTTGAGTTTCCATACATCAATGAGAACCTTGAAGATTTCACTAACATAGAGACCAAAAAAGAAGCTAGAGAAATAGAAGCAAGAGAGAAATCAGAATTAATAGATCAAATTGAAGATATTGAAAGACTTCAATCCAAAGGAGAAGTAAGATCAACAACAGAAGCCATATCCTTAGAAAGGTTGGAAGCCAGTGCCACGAATAGAATGGGGGATTGTAATCATGAAGAATGCATGCCAAATGTACCATGGGGTGGAAACATTAGTCCACTTTCCCTTGCTCTCTCTATGGGCTATCAAAAGGCTCAAGAAAAAACTTTCCAAAATTCAGAGGCGACGGTTCTCAACTTCTCAAATAACATGTAGCATCATTCATAACTACTTGTAGTTTGTTGGGCATTGAGCAAGAGGATGTATCAGTCTAGATTTTTGTGGAATCACTTCAAGAAAAGGCTACATAATGGTTCTACATGTTGCCTCTGAGGTCTATCACTTTCTCAGTAGCTATAAGAAGTGCATTTGAACATAGGTTCAATTCCACATAATGCTTCTAGGATCTTTTGGCTTAATTGGTACAAATGAAGAAAGAATATTTTGAATCAATGTAGGATTTCATCACCAAATATAACAGAATAATAAGAAGAATTTCTGAATATTTCATGCCTCCCTATAATAATTTGAAGAAAATATTCATCAGTTCCTTACCATTGGAATTTGGTTTCTTCCTTAGAAGATCCCAACCTAGACATTTGAAGGAAGCATAGGACTTCGTAATTGAGACAAAATATGATTTGATCTTTTCTGCAAAATTGAAAGGTCTTGTTATCTAATTTTGCACACATGGAAAAATTGGACAACATGAGTCAATCAAACCCTAGGACTAGAAAACACCTTCATGAAACATTTTGGGGACATTATAGGCAAAATTTTGTGTTGAAGTCACATCTTGGCATTATGGGAAATTTTCAGATCGTTTCAGAGTGTTTTCCTACTTTGGGTCTTATAAATTAATGAGTTTTCTTGTAGTGCGGAAGTTGGCCTCTGTAGGCCCACTTTCTGCCAAGGAGTGCGAGATAGTTTATTAAAATAAATCAATCATGTTTCAAAGGTCCTATTGTATTTATATTACTGCCTCAAATCTAATAACGCATAATGAAGTTTATACATCAGGGAAAAATAAGTAGGAGGCCTAGGTGGCATCAAGCTATGAAATAAATTGCCGAGCTGCTCAATGAGCAGCTCGAGTGAGTTAATTTTATTACATCCAATCATATGAGTTTCAATGCAACTCTGTCGAGATCTAAAATCTTTTCACTGTGTTGAGCTTCCACACTGTCGAACTCAACGTTGAACGACCCATTGAACCCATATCTTATTGACCATGTCTCACTCGCAAATTGAGCCAAGCTAGCTCCTTGTTTACACCTTCTAGATCAATCAACTCATCGATGCATACAAATTGGTTGTGCAAATAACTCAAGTCAAGTCGTCTTGATAGCTCAGTATTTATAGAGAATTGTCGATGAGGAGGAGCTCGCCAATGAAAACATAAGAACTCGGCATTGAAGATCTTGCCAGGTAATGAATAACTCAGAGGTCAAGTTGGTATAAGTGTTGGTGAGTAGACTCTTCAAATGGCTCGGATGAGTCAATGTTTTATGCTAAGGATTAGAGGTGAATCGGTGTGGAAGAGTGCAAATGTTGCCAAAGGAAGAAGAAGCTTGACCATTACAGAAGGAATATTTGAAACCAAATCATTGAGGTTCATGGAGTGAAAAGGAATAGCTCAGATTCAAGCTCACTGGTACAGAAGGAGTGGGACCAAGATCAGAGCATCATTTTTGAAGAGATGTTAAAGCTTAGACGTGGACCAGAAATTTTAAACCAGGTGAGCTTGATGGTATCTTGGATCATGTGGAGTTAGGTCACCAAGTCAAGCAGGGAAGAACATTTACAAAACTCATACCTCGGGGGATGTGGGAAAGGTTTGAGTTGTGGCTAGATTCAGGGTAACAATGCATTTTAGCATGGATGTTGAATCATCAAAATATCAGCATTTGGAACTCAAAAATGGGGCTCAAAGGCTCAGTTGAGAGATAGATAACAACTCAGTTTATACACAATGGCATCCGAGCTCTACATCATTATCCCGCAGAATAAGAAGTTGAGTTGAGGGTCTTCAAGAGCTCAGGACAATTCAACTAGATAACTCGACGCAGGCTCGACAAGGATGTAATGTAGCCAAAGGGGTTCAAGATGGAATGACACAGAACCGATTATGGGGGGTTTGTGTATAACTTGAGGTAGCATCAGGCAAGTTACTTGGAGCAAGGCATTAGGAGTTTCAAAGATCATAGCTCATGCAAGGATCAACTTAGTTACACGAGAAAAAGGTTAGCTTGATACATTGGGATAAGGGTGAGTTCACAAGTAGCTTACCGAGCCATCAAATATAGCTCGGTCATATTTTAATAAGCTAGCTTGGGGAAAAAATTGTAAGTTGTTGAGTGAAGGCTCCAGATTTTGAGGGGACACAAGGATCTTAAGAAGAACTCGTTAGTAGAACTTTGCGAGATCATCAAGAGATAGCTCGACATCATGATAAATAAACCACAAATTTATGATTATGGGATGAATGTGGAAAACCAGATGTGAAAGGTTGGCTTGACAAGACATACGTGACGATCCTAGGTATAATGAGAAACTCGCAAGGCATAAACAATGAATTGGCTCAGACGATCCAAGTGCACTAAGATCATGGAGCTCATGTGTTCATGCAGGAGGTGGATGAGCTCTTGAAAATAAATTAGGCAGAGACCAAGCTCTGCAGATTCATCGATGCACTGTGAGAAGCATCAATGAGGAGCTGATGAATTTTCTCGTAGGTCTTCGAGTCTAGGTCCACCGGAATCACCGCGGGAGCTTGACGGAGGCGAGAGAGATGATTTTAACCTCACATGGGGCTAAGTTTGGAGCTCACAAAGCCTAACTCGATGGGCATATGAAGTCAGCTTGGTGGGAGATGTTCGAATTGGAGCCAATTCAAAGATTTCGGCAGAGGCAAGGCAAAGTAAAAGTTTTCACGCTCATTGGAACTGTAGAGATTAGAGACCAATTTCGTCGAGTTGGTGTCAAGGCAAAGTGACCTCAAAATCCCGAAGCCCGCTACTTCATATTTTTGAGTTTTTTTACAATAAAAGCCAAGGTGAGTAACTCGGTGTGGGATGAACAGTGTTCGGGATCCCAAGATGGAAGAGCCAATATGGGAAAATCATCAAGAAAAATGGGGAGTTCATCTTCAAGTTGACTGAGTTGTGATCCAACACATTCAGGGGAGTACGTGGCATGATGGTTCCGAGGTGTTTGGAAGTTAATTTTGTGAGGTCAATAAAGCAGTTGAGATTACGGTTGTAATGATTTTTGATGTGAAACGTGCCAAGTAATTAAGCGTTGAGCTTATAGGAAGATGTCGCGCGGAGAAAACTGCTCACCAAGATAACATGTGGGGTAACTCTTAAGAGTCGGTGAAGTGAACTTAGACCGAGTCAAGAATGATTATTTAGAGGGGGAAGAAGAATGTTGAACCATGAAAATGTGAAGAGCTCGAGTATGGGAGGTTAGGTGGATTAGCTCATGGATTGAGCTAAGTAAACATGTCGCACCCACAACATGATTCAACTCATCTCAACGTAGCAAAGGATCTGAATACCATCAAAGGAGTTGGTGAGTCGAGGGGCGAGCTCGATAGCTTGGCTCAATGACTGAATAATTTGAGCGAGTATAATCGATATTGCAGAGGCTTGTGGATCATTTTGACTCAACTTATACATGAACATGGTCAAGGCATGGTGAAAGATCTCGTCATGTGGAATGTCATTTTGGAGGACGAGTTCATACTCAGAATGGTAACATTGAGTGAGCCTTTCAAATGGCGCAAAGATGGTGAGTCAAATGAAGTTAAATCGACGGGTTGAAGTCAAATTAAAATTACACGAGTTTGGCATGATGGGAGCCAATGTATATTTGAGATGTTCAACGATCTCTAGGCAACTCAGTTAGCCGAGCTATGAGCGAGCTCACCAGGACAGTCAGTCGAGCTGTTGAGGGCTCGTCACATGGATAGTGAGCTGAAAGGAAGAATGAGCTCGTGGCAGAGAGTGGCATGGCGTTGATGATAGCTCAGACCGAGCTCACTCGGCGGTGAGCTCGTGCCAAGTTCAGAGAAGACACGATCACTCGGTGATGGTTTGAGTCATGGGTCGAGCTCAACTCAGGATGAGCTGAGTCACATGTGTGAATAGATTAAGTCGAATCAAGACTGAGTTGGCGTGGTCGATTGGAATGATAAGCATGAGTCGGCGATGAGCTCAATAGTGAGCTCGTCAAGGGACAACTCGGTTCAAAAGGTGGAGGAGCTCGACACCAACCTCGATGAGTTGGCTCAGTGAGCCAACCACCGAGTTGGTCTGTTTTGACCTTTTCTCGTGGACCCCCCCCCCCCCCCCCCCCTTCAATGCAAACCAGTTTTAGGGGGTCCCACTTGAATATTAAATTAATATTTTATTATTAATTTTATTAAATTAATATTTTATTATTAATTTTATTAAATTAATATTTTTTATTAAAATATTTTAATAATAATATTTATTATTATTAATAAAATATTTTATTTAAATATTCCTTTAATTAAATAAGAGGATTAAGTCAACTGGTCCTTAATGGCACATGATGGAAGATTCTTAATGGTTTAACCAACTTTGTAATAAATGAGTCATCATGTACCTTCATTTGAGGAAGGAATTTATGACTTCTCTTTTCTCTCACAGAATTCTTCTATAAATGTAAGTTGGATGTTCATTCCAAGGGGGGATAGAGGAGAGATTTGCTACGCCTTAGTGAGACATCTGGCATATCTTTCAAGAGTCCTACTTCTTCTGTAAGTTGTCCTTGTATGTTGAGGGAACTTTCAAGCCTCCTGTCAAGACTATAATAGCAACCATTGCCTCTTCCAAATGTAATGATGCATTGTGCATGTTTTTGAAGCAATAAAGTGTGTGTTTTGTGACTAACTCTAGTCCTTCCATCATTTTATACTTCTTTTTGCCCTTCTCATACATGCAGGTGTACTGTACAAGTTCAAAGTTTACATTGCAGGTTTTTTGAGTTCTGTGCTTATTAGGTGGTGGAGTTCTTGCATGCGGTTGAGTTGTGGTGTTTTTTCACCCTTCTTGGTTTCATTCTTCTTCACAAAGATCAAAATGTTGATTGTGTAAACCAAGTTTGGCAAAGGGAATACTTGCTTCTTAGTTTTTGGTAGTTACTTACCCTCTCCAAATTGCAATAGGTGAGTTGTCTTGTGGTGCATAACACCCTCTTCAAATCAATCCTTTCCAAGTCTATCCATACGCTTTATTTGGTGCATCACCATCCCTAGAATAGTTTCATTTCTTGCAGAATCTCTTTCCCTAAACCCCATGAATGATAACATAGGTTTAGATAATCATTTTGTTACACTAGGAGTAGTACTGCACTTAGTTTAGGAAGAGGAAGTCGGCCTTCTCCAGAGGTTCACCTCGAGCCCAAGTCCCACAACTTGAGAGGTGATCCCATGTTACCCAATCACACCAAATTTCCTATTCACATTCTGGCCATTTGGGGGGTGCAATGATTTGGCGATAAGAGGTCTGAATGGAAAGAAAAAAGGTCAAAGTTTGGGTTTAGTTACCACAGATCCGATGTTCCAACAAATGGAAAATGACTTGATTGTTGTGAAGAAACAACTATCCCAGATCATAATGTGGAATACTCCAAGGAAGCCAAATCCTCCAAATAGAATAAGGATAGCCCCACCTCCTCATCGGCTCACTCTCAAAGAACCACTAGTCAATGTCACTTTTGATACCAAGGATCCAGAGAAAGAAGTAGAAATAGAAGAACCCAAGGAAGATGATGTGGGTGATGATGAAAACTATCTCGAGGTTGAGGAATTTTATGGTGATACGCAAAATGGCCTAACTGATTACGTTGATGGAGATGAATATGAAGATGCCCCAAGCTTCTCGTGTGTCGTATTCACTCATGCACAATCCAAAAAAGGATCCTCATCCTCAATGGCTACGGTGAAAGAAAAAAAGAAGAAAGAAGATCCTCCTGTTGAAATTTCTCAAAATAAAATCATCAGCAGAGGATCATTGCTACCACCTTCAATAGAGTCCACTAAAGAAAAACAAGACCCATTGGTTAACAAGAATCACACTGCCATACCTAGTAATCCATCTAGTCCTTCTCTTAATCCTAAAATTTCTAAAAATAATTCTTCTTCAAATGTAATTACTGCAAAATTGTCTAAGTTTCAATCAAAATCTACATCTCCATCTCCTTCCAAGCTAGGTTCTACACCTGTAAAAGGAAATTCAATCCCCAAATTAGCAAAACCTTCACCATGTAAATATTTTGTCATTCCTGGAATCTCTTCCTTTCCTACCATAACCCCATTTGACTTTTTGGAACAAGAAAACAAAACCAAATTCCAAATCACGTAGCTAGAATACTTACCAACACACCCCACTCAACTTAATAGGTTCATTTATGTAGTTCTTGGTGGTATCCCTATAGAATCAAATGTAAATTTAAAAATTCTACTTCCCACATCATCCACACCACCTTCTCAAAATATGCTTACCCTCAGTGCCTCCAAATCCAACAAGGTTGAACCTTTTTACTTGTCACTTCTCATAAAAGGTTTCCAACTCAACAATTGTATTATAGATTCTAGAGCCTCAGATAATGTGATACATGTCAAAGTTGAAAATTCTATAAGTCTCACCTTGACCCCATAAAATTGATCCTATTATTCTATAGAACCCAAATAAGTATCGTTGGCAGGAAGAATCAAGGATGAGAAGGTAGCACTAGATGATTTTCTAGAGAAGAAGGTGCTTCTTACCATTCTAGTGGAAGACATTCCAACATACTTTGGGATGCTACTAAGCCAAAGATTTTACAGAGATTTGGGAGGGGACATAAAAATGGATTGTTCATCTGCCACTATTCCAGTAAAAGGTGAAATGAATAAATTGTTACTGGTCATGAAGATGAAGTAGACGGTGCAAAAATATGATGATCCAAGAGAAAACATTATATTCCAAGACAACGTGTTAGGAAACTACTTCCTCACCTCAGAAAAATATGATAATTTTCTGCTTCTTATGCAAGAGGAAGAAGATAAAATCTAGAAGATGTAATTTGATGGCAGTCACTCTAGTGCAAGTTTGGGATCACGTGTGGTGTTATGCTCTCCTTCTAGAAAATTGTACCCATTTCCCTACAACATGGTGGAATATGAATCTCTCCTCTTGGGCATGGGCATACCAAAATATATGGGAATCAAGAAGCTCAAATACGAAGGTGATGTCGAGGTGATAGGAAAGTAAGTTTGGAAACAATACCAAGTGAAAAATCCAAGACTCTGATATTATAGAAATAGAGTGTGGGACTGCATTGAATCTTTTGATGCATTTTCCATCGAGTTTGTTCTATGAGAAAATAATGAAAAGGCTGATTTCCTTGCAGTTTCAGCTTCCCTAGTGACACCTCACCCTTATTTTGGAAAAGACAAAGTGACCATTGAGATGGTGTTCAGGCCTAGTATACCAGATAATGCAAATCATTGACATGTCTTCAATGAATTTAATAATCTACTGGAATTCCTAGATCAAAGAGAAAATTTCAATAATCTCTTCTTTGAAGAAAGTGAGAATCCACACTGAGAAGCAGTGGCCAAAGAGGAGAAAGAAGGAATTGAAAGAGTTGACGAAGAGGGAGTGAACAAATTGAAAGGAAACAATATTACCAAAGGCCTAGTTTCTCTGGAGGACCTCTTTGATAAGCATGATAGATTCATTCAAGAGAAAGAAAAGAAATCTTCAAAGTGTCTAACTGATTTTGAAAAGGAGAATATTGGCACTACAGAATAGTCAAGGATGGTCAATATCAAAAAGTGTTGCTCACTCGAGGAAAAAATAAGGTATGTTTCTTTGTTGAAAAAATATTTGAAAGTTTTGGCCTACTCTTACAATGAGCTCAAATCCTTACAAATGAAGGAAATGCATCACTCAATTCCCTTGAAGCTGAATGCCAAGCCATTCAAGAAAAAAAAGGCCATACAACCCAAAAAAAATTTATACCATCAAAGAGGAAGTGATGAAGATGCTCAATTCAAGAATCATCTTTCCCATCCATCATTCCACGTGGGTGGAAAACATTGTGCTAGTGTGGAAGAATAATGGAAAAATAAGAATATGTGTAGATTTCCGCAACTTAAACCAGGAATCGATAAAATATAATTACCCCCTCCCAGTCATGGATCACATTTTGCAAATGGTCACCAGATCTGAAATGCTCTCATTTCTCAATGGATTCTTGGGATATAACCAAATAAAGGGGACATAGGAGGATCATACCAAGACAGATTTCACAACACCATGGGAAATTTTTCATACAACACAATGCCTTTTTGTTTGATCAATGCAGGAGCTACGTTCCAAAGGGAAATGGATCTATCATTTAAATATTTGAAGCATTATATCATCATATATCAGAATGATCTCACAGTATTCTTTAAAATAGGGGAGACCATATTCACCATTTAGAACATGTAATCACAAAATTTAGAAATCATGGTATATCTTTGAACCCAAAATAGTGCATTTTTGGAGTTATATAAGGGAAGTTGTTGAGGAACATTATGAATAAGCATGGAGCACACATTGACCTAGAAAGAGTGAAATTTATTCAAGCACTATCTATGCCCACAAGAAAGAAAGGAGTCCACTCCTTCTTTGGAAAGGTAAAAATTTTCCATCACTTTGTTCCAAATTTTTCTTAATTAACGAAGCACATCACTGCCATGATGAAATATCAAACAAGATTCAAGTAGAATGATGAGGGAAAATCATCTTTTGAAGATATCAAGAAATCCATTGCCAAAGCTCTGACCCCCATGTCTTTGGATTTCAATAAATAATTCATCATGTATTGTTATGCATTACAACATACGTTCTCTTTTCTTCTTGTCCAAAATAATGATGAAGGTGAGGAGGTTCCCATTGCTTTCATGAGATTATCATTGAAGAAACATGAACTAAACTATAGCCAGTCAGAGAAACAAGCCTATGTGGTGGTACAGGATGAAACAAAACTTAGATTCTACATACTCAAGTAACATACGGTGGTGATGGTCCCTGATAGTGCAATCAAGTCCATCTTTACACAATAAGATCCTAGAGCTAAAAGAGTAAACTGGGTTACCAAAATTCAAGAGTATGATTTGGAGATCCGGGCCTCTAATTTGGTATAGAGAAATGACCTGTATAGATTGATCGCTGAAGATGAAACTCTCAAAGCTCAATATGTTGAAGATAACTGTACTTTCTCAACTTGCTTTGAAGATAATCCATAGGTTCTCTTCGTAACTACTACTGATGAATGGTATGTTGATATTGTCTATTATCTAACCTTTGGAGAAGGCCCTCCTCACCTTGATTACAAGCAAAGTAGAACAATTAAGCTTAAGGCAACAAAGTTTGTCATATGGAACCATGCACTCTATAAAAGAGGTCTTAATGGATGCTTTCTCAAGTGTGTAGATAAATAGCAGCAAGAAAAATTTATTAAATCATATCATGACCAAGCATGTGGCGGGCATTTCTTAGCGATGGTCACTACACACAAGATCCTTTGGGGAAGGTATTATTGGCTAACCCTCTTCACAGACACTCAAGAATGGGTTTCCAAATGTGAAGCATGTCAACAATTCATTGGAAAACTAGAGCTTGCAGCACTACCACTCAGACCAATTGTCATTGAAGAACCATTTCAGCAGTGGGGGCTAGATTTCATTGGTTTTTTAAACCCTCACTCAAGCACGGGAAACACATACATGCTTAGAGAAATGAATTGCTTCAAAAATTGGGTAGAGGCCATTTTGGCCAAGTAATATAACACCAAAATGGTATGGAATTTCATCAAAGAGAATATCATAGTATGTGTTGGAGTGCCAAAAAAGATCATAACAGAAAATGCTACCTATTTTTTTTCAAGGGAGTTGACTGATTTTTGTTATGGCTATGGAATCTCCCTATCCCACTCATTAGACTACAATCCACAAGGAAATGGTAAGGTCAAATCAAGAAACAATAACATCGTGACCATTTTCCATAAGCTCATGGATGAAAACCAAATGAATTGGCACAAAACGTTGTACAATTCATTGTGGGTGGGAAGGATCACTCCCAAAAATGCAATAGGTATGTCACCATTCCAACTGTTATATGGAATGGAAGTAGAAATTCCCATCAAGTATGAAATGAAATCCCTCAAGTTTCTCTAGGGAATAGAGGATGGATTGTATAAGAATTACATTAACAAGAGGATCCTTTTTATTGAGAATCTAGAAGAAAATAGACTTTGACTAGTGGACCATATCAGAGAGCTTCAACTAAAGGTGAAGAATATTTTTGACAAGAAGGCCAAGGCAAGAGAGTTCAAAGTTGGAGACCTTTTCCTTCTATGGGACACAAGGATGGAACCAAAAGGAAGCCATGGAAATTTTGATTCATTGTGGCTCGGCCCATTCTAGATCTATGAAGATTGTGGTGAAAATGTTTTCCTACTCTCATATTTGGATGGAATGTTGTTGGAATTACCTCGCACTGGGTAATGCCTGAAAAAATATCATCAACAAAAGTGGGTTGTCCCCTAACTTGTACCATAGCTGATTGTTAGGTGTGTTTCCATTTTTTTTGTGTCTGTTTCCCTTCCTATTGTGTTTTGTGTGTTTCCTTTTCATCATTTGTGTGTGTTCTTTTTTATCTCTCTCCCTCTCTTGTAGAATTGTACATGACTCCACAGGGCCCAATGGATAAGGCACTAGTATTTGTATGGTAAAGTTGAGATTATGGGATCCTTCATGTCACATCTTCACTGCACTCAGTCCATACCATTTCCCCAAGATAGAGCCAGTTGTTTTCATGTAAATGTACAATAGGAAAATCAATAATCTTCGAGCAAGGCAACTATACCATTGTGTCAAAATTTTGAAGTTTTTCTCTTCTGAGGAAACCCAAGTGTATCTAGTAAGTATCATGACCTCCCAGATTATTTTAAATCAGTCCCCTAGGTGATTTTAGGATTTCTTGAAAACTGTAAGTTTTGGGTAGTGTTAGGAAGGGCTACCACAGGCCTTCCCAAGATCGATGCACCCCCTGGAGAAAAATGGAGGAACTAAATCCAATGTGGAAGTGGATTAAAGGTCTATAAACATCATGGAATTTATTTTAGAATATTTAGGAAGGATTTGGAGAAGTTGGAGTAGTTTGATCAAAAATAGGGTTCAAAGGCCTAGGCAGTGCACATGTCCAAAAGAGTTGCTGAACTTTGGGAGGCGGTTCCAGGAGCTCTAGGTAGAGTTAGGAGAAAAACAAAACATCGGAGGAAAGGGAATTTAGATATATACAATATGGTGAAATCATATTTTTCACAAAACTTTTTTGCATTATGTTTGTAACTGGTTTTTTCTAGGAACATGTAAAGGACTAGATCAAAAATCCACTTTTTTAGGGCATACATAGAGGAATCAAGAGCTGATACCCCACCAATGGATTCAGAAGGAAATTTTTAGTCAAAATCATATAAAATGTTTACAAAAAATTACATCAAGATCTTAAGTTATCATTGTCTTAAGTCGTCCTCTAGGAAGGCTTCAGCAATTAGTCAAATTTACAAGAGGACACGTGTCAGCTCCAGGAGCCTAGCACAATTTCATGTCCCTTTCATCCCTCAAGATAAGGGACATAAGGGACATAAAAAAATTTCCCATCCCTAATAATCCCTATGGGCACACATGGAACCTCTTGGATTTCCATTTTAGGCCCCAGGTGCTTGCAGGAGCTCATTCCCTCTACCGTTTAGATCATGAGAAGTGTCAACACCATGCGTTGCATGCAAATTGATGACCCTCGTGTCCCTTTTTTGGGGGGACATGAGAGAAATAAAAATTATCCTAGCCCCAAGAATCCTTCAATCCACCCATGTGACCCCCTTTAGTGCTTTTTCTTAGCCCCCAAGAGCTAGTGGAGCTAAACCCTCTGTCGTTGGATCTCTGACAAGTGTCAACACCATGCCCTGCATGAAAATTGATGACCCTCATGTCCCTTTGTGCTGAGGGACATGAGGGACATAAAAATGCACCCAGCCAAAGGAATGCCTCTCGGTTCCTCATGTGACCATTTTCCACAGCATGCTTTTTGGCCAAAACACTCCACCGTCAAATCTTCACCAAGTGTCATCGCAAGGCATGCCATGAAAATTTATGTCACTCATGTCCCTTCTTAGTGCTTAAGGGAAATCAGGGATATCAAATTGCACCCCACCCATGACATGAAAGTTTTGAAGAATTTTTTCATTTTGTTTTAAAGCTAACTTTCTTGCTTTTAAGTTTTCTCCGCTCCATCCTTGTCATTGCTCTGCAACTTGCTCATACTTGTACTGTTCACCATTATTGCTCCAAACCAGCTCCACCACAGAAAAGAAAACCTTGAATCCATGATATCATACAAGTTTCTTAGAGTATATTGATCGAAATAGCTACAGGATTGAATAACAAAAGGAAGAAAGATGAAATTCTTTAGAAGACTCCATTTTCGTAGAATGAAAATCTAGACATATCTTGCTAACCGGTACATGAAATAAAGAACCATTTGTTGTTATGTTCTTTAATCTCAAAATCTATTAAAACCTCACTCTGAAATCCTCCTTCTGCAGCACAAACCACTCACAACGAATAATCTTCCTTTTAGCTCAACAAAGGAAAAAACTAGATTTGTCGTCAAACTGGCAGTCGGATCCAAAAAAAAATTCACCAATGGAATAAGAAGCAAAAACCCACAAAAAAATATATAATTTTTGTCGTGAACAAAAAATAAAACCTGACCTGCAACTTTCAAGGTCCATTAATGGTTGTTTTGTTAAGAAGTGTCGTCAGGTCAAAATTTTGAAACTTTAAAATATCCCAAACCACTAATCAGGTAATTCCAAGATA
Source organism: Taxus chinensis (assembly GCA_019776745.2). Taxonomy (NCBI): domain Eukaryota; kingdom Viridiplantae; phylum Streptophyta; class Pinopsida; order Cupressales; family Taxaceae; genus Taxus; species Taxus chinensis. The sequence goes on along the minus strand of CM034156.1, from coordinate 521,896,692 downwards.
TCAGAGAGGTGATATTGGGCAAAAACCCATATCAAAAAACTTCATCCCACAGTGATCCGACCACCAAAAGCTCACTTTCTAAAATTAGCAGGTCTTCTACATATGTGACTGCTATTTCGGGAAAGTCGTCAATTGAAGAACCTACGAAGGAGATGGTGAACACATAAGAGGTATTGTAGTTGAAAATTCATCGAAATGTCATCTTGGTATAAAATTGACACTTATTAAAAATAGTAAGTAGTCTCACAAGAACTTGCAAAAAATAGTAAATTGATCTAAAAGGTGAGAAAAACAAGGGGAGAAAGGGGGACTCGAGTTTCCGCATCCAATTAAGGTTCGAAGGAGTTGATTTTTCATACTTCCTAAAAATAGTAAGTTACTTTTTCTAATGAAACCATGAAGTACAAATGGACAAGACAGAAGTTGGAACAACCTTTCACTTCTGAGTATGAGATAGAAGATATCGATTTCTCATATATGGACCTAAATTACCTAAGGGATCGCATGACATCCAAATAATGAGGGAATATTGAGGATCATGTATTCACAAGTGGATTGTTTACAGCTATAGGACACCCCGTATATATACAAAGCCTTAAGTTAGTCTTGTCTTTCTCACACCACTATGATCCTGAAACATGAATGATTTGAGATGAAAATGGAATGGCAATGGCGGTCATCAGTCCTAAAACCATCTCAATTTATCTATAAATCTTGACATCACCTAGCATGATTATCATCTCAAAGGATAGGGCCTTGCATGACTAGGAAATGATTGATGCATATGTACAAGGGGTTGCACTTGGATTGTGGATGAAGACAGGGAGAAATCCCTCAAGGATTCCTAAGACCATTCTGAGGTGTGAGTTTTGTGAGGGATATTCAGATGTAATCACACTCCTTAACAGGATGATGGGAGGAGTGAACACAAGAGACTTATAGGAGTGGATCAGCCTTTTCACATTGACTGTGGGTAGATCATCAGTTACAATCATCATCTACAACTTTACCAAGCTCCCTTGATAAAGAAGTTCCACATTAATTCTTATTGGGTCTATCTTCTTGCTAGCTCAAGATCATTCAAAGGATTGTCTCTCACACAAAATATTACTACTAAGGTTATGTATTCGAGAAACTTCCACAGTTGGTGATAGAAGAAAGCCACTAGCACTTCACTTGCGTGAACAATGCATTCACAATGTACGTGGTCTGAAACTTGGAGGGTGATTTTGAGGCTAGTATTTCGGCACAAACGATGTCCCTGATAAAAAATAATGGATCTTACTTCATCTAATTCTTGACCTTCTCCTACCTGCAAGTTTTCAGCTTTAACCAAGCACCGCTAAGGTTGTATAAGTACCTTAAGGACCAAATTTTACTATTTGAGCTCTGTAAGAAAATCATATAGGTAAACTACAGGCTCAGGAGAAGGAATAAGAAGTTGATCTCATTTACCATCTCTCTCAGGTTATTCACATGTAAGAATGCAAATTATTCATCTCATCTAGAGGTTTCCCTCGCTCATTTGACTTTTCATTCCTACACTGTCAGACCTAATATTGACATCCAGGATGATCCTGACTCTTTCCATGTTCCATACTTACAACACAAGCTAAAAATCAAGGACTATTCATCTAATTGTGTTGATGAATTTGAAGTACTAGAAAAGGATCATATGAGGTTGACATTCAATTAAATGAATAAATTCAAGTTCTCTTTATATGAATATATTTTACAGAATGATGGGATAGATCTATATGATCTTGAGTACGTAGTTCAAGGTTTATCCATTGCCTCAACTAAAGTGGTACATTCTTTAATAGGGGGATATAAAGGATCGAATTGAGAAGGTGGTCAATATAAAGAGGGATTTATTTTAGAGGAAGAGAACCATCATCATCCAATCACAAGGTATGCATGCAAGACAGAAACAAGCCTCTCACCAGTCATCATCAAGAGTCATGGAAGTGGCCTCAAGTTCAAGTAATTTTGTAGCAAGTTCTAAATGAATATCCATATAATTGGAGACTTCTTCTCATGGAAGGTCACCAAAGAAATATAGGGTGGAAGAAGGCACAGTTGCAATAATGCATGAAGAAGATGAAGTGGCAGGAGCACAAACGTAGGTATATCACGTAGTTCAAGACCCAGTCTTAAAACCACCACATGAGGCCTCACCTCTTGTTAGAACCAATGTCTCCCCCATCCAAGGTGTGCCTCCTCTTCCATATCAAGGAATTTTTTATGCACCTGGAATAGAAAATGATTCCAACAAGATGTTATCATGGATATAAGAAACAATAGCCACTGAATCTCGCACTTCTCAACAAGTGAAAGCCCCTGACTTATCAGCAATTACCTCACTGGGAAAATGAAAGAAAATAATGTTCACACACAACCTCATGGTTCTACAGTGGGGAAAAAGGTAATCAAAACATTGAAGTATCCAAGCTAAAGTTTATCAAGCCAATGGACGAGACGACACTGGTCGACTATGAGATGAGCATAATCCAACTAGGGCCAGATACTCATGAAGGGGATCTGCATGTGTATCAACAATCTTCTACTCACATGTTGGCAAGGAATAAGGAATATAAGAACAATATTGATGAGCTAAAATAACAGGTGCAAAATTTGTCATCCTATGTGAAACATTTGGTAGATCTAAATGCTATGACGATTCCCATTAAATAAATTACACCCATCAGTAGCTTCAATCTGGAATCTATCGAGAGGAAACATGATTTCACAATGCAAGGGAGAGATAATAATTAATGGATCAATTCAATTTCTGAAAAGGGGGAATCAATGCTTCACAAAGAAGTCAAGATTTTCACATACATGTGTGCAAAAGCAAACATGATTCAAGCACTCAAAGAAGACTTGGAGAAGGAAAGCGGTTACTGGGATCCTCTGGGTCCAGTAATGAATGAGATGAGAAACACTCATCGTTAGGAGTTGATCAACTAGAATATTTTTGAAAATCCTTCTTAAGACTTGTCATATGTATGGGTGAGATCTTTGGAAATCAGATTTGAAGTAGTCAATCGAGCCATCGTTGAACTAGAGGAAAAAGAGGAACAAGTGTACAAGTTGTGGGATAGTATGAATCATCAAATTTATAAACTTTGAGTACCTGCAATGGGAGAAGGCACCACTGTTGATGAGATAATCGTTCCATTCGAGGAATATGTCAAGAAAGAGGCAGTAAATCCATTGTCCTTCACTAAGAATACCCTAGAATTCCTCTCAAAGATTCAGGTTGTCATTGCACTTATCGCAAAGAAACATCCATCATGGTTTATAAAATGAAAAGACATCAATAGTTTTTCTAATGGATAGACAGAGACCCTGAGTAGTATTTATATTCCTCATGTTGTCAAAGTGGAACTTGTAGCAGCTCATTTTAGTAAGGAATTTAGAGGAACGGAGATCTTCTCAGGACCACTAGATGGAAACTAGTGATGGAGTGAGATCAAATCCACTATAGCTTCTCATTCTTATGCATAATTATTCTTCTTCGTTCTTCCTTATTCTCTTTCTCTCTCTTCTCTTATCTCCCAATGCTCTCTCTCTTCAATGTTACAATCTTTTGTTTGTGTTTGCACTTTTTGATATATCTTTAAGTGACTTTAGAAACATGATGTAACATTTAAGTCACCTTATTTTTATAAAAGAGACTTAAATATTTGATACGAATATGAACAGTCTAAATTAAAAATATGGTATTTGAAAAGTCACCGGGAAAATGAAGAGTTGCCTTCTCTTCTATAAATTGTAGAAATATCCTTATTTGAGGGTCTTCTTAGATCTTCTTAGACTTATGAGCTATTTTTTTGAATTCATAAGAGAGTTATCCTTGTGAGGAGAACAAAGAGATAGAAAAAAAAATCCATTTTTCCCTATTCTAAAATGTCTTCTATTCTTATGCTATGTACAATTTCTTCTTGAGCATCAATACAAGAAGAAGGAATTTTAGCCTTTTTTGACAAAGGAGTTTAGTGATAATTTGTGCTCATTAAATGCTATTTGGTCTTGTTGTTGTTATTCATATTTGTTTCTTCTTAATTTTAGTGCACGTGATGTAATTTCTTATTGGTTAATGTAATTCTCTTATTTTCTACTTGCAGCATTAATTTCCCTTGTCTAACATTCTCACTCCCGTTCCTTCTCTCCTAGCGAATTTCCCCCTTACACATATCTACAAGATTTTTCCCCAGGGTCATTAGAGTGCCCCTGTTGGATCCTTGGCCAAATGGCCACCAGGAAATTCTACCTTTTTACTAACACATGAATATACGGTAGTTGCACTGGTTAAGTAAACTGACTTAGATTCCCAAAGTGTTTGCAAGAAATCCACCAATTTGTTCCCAAAAAAATTTCTCGCCAACAAGACAGTAATGGCCAGGCACTCATATCCCTAATGAATGGTCCTATATAGGGATCTAGAAATATGAAACTATGGAATCAGAGTTGAATAAGATGTCTTCTAGTGTAAAAAATTATAAGGTTTAAATCCATAAAAGATAAGTAATAAAGATAAGAAGAATAAATGAAATATTGAAGCAAAACAATTGTTTTCAATGAATAATTCTCTTGCTTAGGAATAATAAATATAAATGAATTATTTAGATGCTAGATGTACATAGTAAGTGCATGATTTAGTGACTACAATTCTAACTTATAGAGGGGAGAAGTTCTTAGGTAGTGTATATATATATATATATATATATATATATATATATATATATATATATATATATATATATTGTGTGTGTGTGTGTGTATGTATGTATGTATATATGTATGTATGTATGTATGTATGTGTGTGTGTGTGTGTGTGTGTGTATGTATGTGTGTGTGTGTGGGTGGGGGGGGTTGTAAATAAATTACGTAGATAAATCTAATTACCAGCATCAATAAAACACCAAATTGTAGATAAATGATCAAAATATGCAAGTAGAATAACTTAGCCACTTGGAGGGGTAACCTCCAAATTGTACAATAAGACTAAAGTGTTCAATAGGATGAATAATTACTCCTTGCTACTACCTATAAATAACATTCCTACACTATGGCCAATACCAAGGCTGACCTACTAACAATATAAAATCATAAATAAATGGCATATGATAAATAAGAGATTATGTAAGCCACAAGTCGACACTACATATCCTATAGGACTAAGGGTGTAGCATGCCCCTCCCATTAAAATAAACATTGTCCCTAACGTTGGTAAGGCCTGAATGTTACTACAGAAATAATTCATCTGCCCATGTTACATCTTCAATATTCATATTCTTCCACTTGATCAGATACTCAGTAATCACTCTGGTCCTCAATATTTTTGTGTGTGTCTGAAGGATCCCTTCGGGTTCCAATATGATCCTGCCATCTTCATATAGTTCAGGTAGAATTGACTAGATTGTAATGTACTTCCCAATGACTTTATTCAAGAAAGAAACATGGAAGATTGATGTATTTTAGTTCCTTGAGGTAGCTCCAATTTATATGCAACACTACCAATTTTATGCAAAAATTGGTAAGTACCATAGTATTTAGGTGAAATCTTAGTTGTTGTATTAAGGAGATCTACATATATGGATACCACTACACAAAAAAAAAGTATCCCACTTCAAAGTGTCACTCATTACGATGTTGATCATCATGTTGCTTCATGTGGTTCTATGCCATTTCCAAAAAAAATCTTGGGCTGGAGAGTACCTCATGTTGGTGTTGAATGTGATCTTCGATTTCTCTTACCTTAGGTTTTACCTTCAAGTTAGAGATGAGTGATGGAGGATGGTACACATATGGTTCCAGAAATGGATATATTTTGGATGAAGTATTCTATCACCATTCTACAAGTGGAAATCAATTCACCCAACGTTCTTGTTTATCTAAATTAAATCATAGAAAACAACCCTCCAAGAATTTATTTACCACCTTAGTTTTCCCATCTAACTAGGGGTGATAAGATGAACTTTAGCCAATTGGGTACCAAAATAAGAGAACAAATTAGTCTAAAAATGCTCTTAAATATCATATCATGATCACTTACTAGAATTTTGGGCATGTTACGGAGTTTTTGAACTGTCCATAAAAGAGATGGTAATTATACTAGTTGTGAAAGGATGAGACAAGGCACGAAAATGATCATAATGTTGGAGTTCAAAATTTCATCGATCCCAAATCAGAATGATCTAGGGCTTTGAGGCAACATGGGACTATCTCCAAGTTGTGGGACTTGCACTGAGATAGGCCTCCAGAGAAGTTCGGCTTCCTTTACTTATTTTTACTACTAAAATTACTCCTAAGAAGGGAAATGCATCTATCTAACTATACTCAATCAAACCAAGGGACTGAGGAGAGAGGGAAATGAATAAAACTGAAATCATAAATTAAGGGGATGTGATAACACCAAGAACAAGGGGAAAGACACTCTAAACTAAGGGAAAATGGGATAAAATGAAGGAGGAGAGGGAAGAGATGAGAGCCATAGTCTAGAGCAACATTCAAATTTCCATTTTCACATAATACACAACAGATATAGACCCTATAAAGTGAATAAAAACACACACAACATACCTATAAGTAGATGAAAAGGAAAGGAAGTTCAATAAAAAACCATCTAGAGAAAAATAATAGCCAAAAAACAAGTATTTTATTGCCTTAGGAAGATGCACAGATCATTACAATGGAGGAAGAAGGAATGAACACATTATAAAATCCAAATTTGAGGCCTCCAACTAAAGAACAATTGTATAGTAATTTAAAATGATGCCCTTGCATTCAAAGAGTATCCAACACTACAAATGATCGTCACTTTACATTTTATAGAAAATGGGAGAGATAGAGGAGGAAAAATAAAGGGAACTCGAGTTTCCACCTTCAACCACTAACAAAATGCATTAAATTTATGAAAAGAGGCATGTTCACCCTTAAAAACCCTTTCCCCAAAGATATTGTGCTTGCAGGAGAAATAATGGGAACCATACGATGGAAAAGTGATAGCGAGAGTGGGAATCTACAAGTAACTCTTCCTCGCACCCGACCTCTCAAGGTAGTGGCGAGACAGTTGGTGGGGATGGAATACATGTGGGGTATGGACAAACTAATTAGACAATCTTATGTCTTCGACGCACACTAATGGAATATTTGAATCTAAGGCAAAGAAGGCCCTCCTAACCTGAACTCGCATGATAGATCAGTCGGTGAGGATGACTACTCGAAGGCTCCAATCAATATCAAGCTCTGGCATGATCTGATCTATAGGTTACGGGATACACAGAAGATAACCTGTGGGTGCTTCATGTATGTCTCCATATATGGCCATAAGATGGATGATGGATATAAGTGGATTCTATGGGCGATTCTCTGGTCTAGTCCAGAAATCCTTAGCTTTGTTAGTTGCTATATCTAATAAGGATAACTATGCGATAATATCTGGTGCAAGTGGAGAGGATCTAAATACTAGTGTGCGTAGACTAGAATCAACGTCTGATTGGCCTATGGGTCACAACCGTAAGTTTGTGGTCGTTGTGAACCTCCTATGGTCATGTAGATATTTATCTAGGGTAATTTGTAGTTTAGCTAGTTTGACCAAAACATATGTGCTTTTTCATCTTCTATGTTTAGTCCTCTTAGCTGTGCATTGATTTCTTGTAGGTCTGTTGTTGCTTTGAAGACATGAATTCTGAGGCTTTGCCCTATGTCATTTATTTCTACAACAAGATTGAGTTGAGGCATGATTGGTTCGAATACTTATTCTCTGGGCTCCCTAGGTCCCGTGATTTTCATACAAAAGAAATAATATAGATCTAACTAAAGCAAAGTAAACTAATTATGTAAACTACATCTACATCATATATCTAAATTCTCTATTTTTTATATTTTTGATGAACTATTAAACAGAATTGAAAGAGCAATTATATAATATATCTAGAAAGTGACAACTAATTTAATGATAGAATTCAAAACAAACAAAGTAGTCGTGTATAGCTACCCGCTTGTGCAGTTCTAAATCTATTCTAAATAACAAAATAACTGATCTAATCTATTTGAAAGACCGTCCATCCTACCTCAGAAGTGAGGAATGAATCATAGTTTCTTAGAAACTATCAATCTCCACAGCTTCCCCTACAATATTGAAAGTGAGATTAATTGAAATGAAATGATTCACTATTCTATTTGATATATTTTAACTAGAACTTTGAAAGCTTAAACCTAGATTTTTCAGAATAGTGGCGAATCCGATTATGTGTGGCTTTTTCCCCTCAGTGTGGTCTCCTCATTCCTTGGTGCTCACGTGAATCCAGAAAAGCCTGTAATGCTAGCATCAACAGAAGTAGGTATTGGAACAATGGCAGCTTTGGGTGTAGACTGAATACAATACGAGTAGGAGAGGGATAGCGCAAGAGAACAGAGCTTGGCTTATGTAATTCCTTGTGGGATTCATTGTGAGTCATACAACACAAAACATCCAGAACCTAAAACTATCCTTTTTGACGAACAGAACCTGTAACTCTAATGGCTTCAGACTGAAAATAAAACTATCCTACCATAGTTGATTGTATGAAACAGTAATAGCACTAGCACAAGAAGATCATGTGGCTTCTAAACAACAAAACAACACTAACTATGCATGCAACAAATGAAAACTAATACAATTCCTAAGCAAGAATTGAAAGACTAAAATTTTAAATGAGAAGATGAGAGGCAATTTTTGAAGGGCCATTTGCTTGAAAACCAACCAGCTATTTATAGAATTCCCATTTACCCAAAGGTGAAATCCAAATTGAACTCTTTTACAATAAACAATGGAGAAACACTATTACAGGGAACCAGAATCATAAATACAAGCAAAGGCAATGAAAAAGGTTGGTAAACATTGAAATTTTACGTGAGTCGCATTAAAAAGAACATTCTGGAAAATGCGTGAAGGATCGCCGCCCTGCCTGGGCGGCGGTCGCGATACCGCAGCCCAGGCAAGGCGGAAATTTCATTACTGAAGACCAAAACACAAACGAAAAGAGGGGAAAAGAGAAAAATAAAGCACACAGAGGCTAAGCAGGGCATGCGGGATGTTAATGTACACTTGGAGAGCTTTTCTGAATCCCAAACACCTTGCGAGGAGACTTGTATCATCATTGGGGCACGTGTGACATCGTTCCGACAGCATAGTACCCTTACAATTTTGGGTACGTAAATATTGCCCCATTGGAGAAGCATTTTAGCCATGAAGAGGCATAAAACGGTGGGTCCGAGTATGGCGGTCCCAAAATTGGAGGTTAGAAATTATACCTAACACGTCCGTGTGTCGAAATGATGACATCCAAAATTCCTGCTACCTACAAAATGGAAAGAGGACTCAAGTGCAAATAGATGAAATAGATCGAAAAATAAATACTAAAATAATATGAAATGAGGACTTACCATTTGTGCGGGGATAAGAACTTACCTCTGTCAATGCTCCAAACCTGTGAAAAGGGGCATTCAAAATGATTCAAGATGATATATATATATATATATATATATATATATAACATGCCCATTTTCCTATTCATTTGCGCATGTTGATTTGATTGATTTTGAGCTCTGGGACCCACGGTGACAGTTTTTGACAAGAGTATAGTCAAAACATTCGTGACGAGATAGTGATCATGCCTCTGCAAGTGGAACATCGACTCGCGAGATCACAGGTTAGTTCTTCTTGATTTAATGTTTTTATCCCCAAAATGTTAAAATGATGAAATCTTTGTCATGGGGGGATTATTTTTGAAAATGTCAGTGTTAATAGGGTCACTTAGGGGGGCACCTAATGGGTAGGCTTTGTTTTAGTCAAAATAGTCTTTTTTTGTGTTTTTAGGTGTTTTTAGGGCACGTGACCCATTTGGAAATGCGGGACACGACCGCCGCCCTGAGCAGGGTGGCGGTTATAGGACCGCTACCCTTTAATGCGGTGGTTACGGAACTGCCTCCCTGCTCAGGGTGGTGGTCCTTTATAGAATGCCAAAATCTTAGTGTTTTGAGCCCAATTTTGTATTTCTAGTATTCTTATATGTTTTAATGATTTTTTTAATGTAATTTGAATACTAACTTACTCTGTTTTGCATTTTTTTGGGTGTATGCAGAAGGAGGAATATATCGGATGGAGCTAAGAGAGAGTGTGTGACTGGCTTCCAGCAGTGTTGGATGCACTTTCTCAGCCCGAGCAGGATACTCCTCAGAGGGCCAACATATTACATATATCACAAGTTCCTCATGTCGCACCTTCTAGTCACATACTTTGTGACCTGTTTTCATATTGGGATGTTGATCAGAATACTTTCCAATTTCCAGGAGTCAGGGGTGAGTGGACCATCACCCTAGAAGATGTCTACCACATCTTGGGAGTCCCGATCATTAGGAGATAACTCACACTTGAGACAGTAGGATCGCAGGCTCAGATAGCTCAATGGGCTACATACATGGGAGATGCAGTTATTTCCACTGGTTCGAAGAAGGGGGTGAGGGTCCGTTCGATTCCTAGCTTGCCTATCCCCTTGATTCATCAGGCTATTATGGGGATCCTTGCCTCGAGATTAATTAGGGACAAGGGAGGGGACACCTTAATCTACTACTGGTCCCCTATTATTACACAGATTGAGGCACATGGACAAATTTATGACTGGGGAGCTGACATTCTTGGAACCACCTATCATGATTTGTATCAGGTGGTTCACTTACAGGGACATTCTTTGAGCCATCTGACCCTTGTTATGAGTTGGGTCTATGAGTCTATCATCCCTTATGGGAGAGGTGTAGAGGTGGTGGATCCCAAAGTTGTGAGGGCAGCTAGATGGACATATATGTCGGTGCTTAGAGCACCCCACCAGCTAGTTGCTTCCCTGACTACTAATGATATGGAGGCCACACCTTATCAAGCCATGGCAGGGTTATGGGGCGAGGAGACCCTCACTTTGATTTCTTGCTCTACTATAGGGTAGCTTGTGGATAGGATGGGGAAGGTGAAGACACACCCCTTTGATCGAGTGCCTCAGCAGTTGGCCTGGCTTACGTCGGTATGCTCCCCCCAGTGGTGCCAGTGTTCAGATCAGTTCAGGAGGCTAGGGAAGGTCCTAGAGGATGGGGTTGGATAGTTGTTACCCCTGGCATCCTTATTGTAGCCAAGAACATGGTACGCACTCGAGGGGGATCCGGTGCTCTTCAAGCACCTTTACTTTGGATTACCACCGGCCCTGCCCACAGAAGTGATGACCCCATTGATATAGACTCTGAGTTTGAGGAGTTCATAGGGGGAGAGACGGAGGAGGAGACCAGGGATATGGAGGTCAGTGAGTCTAGTGGAGGTGAGGACAACGATCCTGAGTGGCATGATACTCAGGAGATCTTACAGGCTGAGAGAGTAGAGCAGAGCGCGGAGAGGGTGACCCTATTTTCAGAGGAGTTGCCCTCTCAGGACCTAGGTGGGGAGGATGAGTCTGTAGTAGGACACTATGTTTCCCCAGGCACTGGAGGAGGACATCAGTTAGAGGCAGCATCTATGGCAAGCAATGATCCTAGGGACCCCTCTTAGAGGCCCGAAGATCCGAGTGAGTTATCACCCTTCTCTTAATATTTGTTTTCAGCGAGGATTGTCTTAGTTACTATCTCTTCGTTTGTTTATTCTTGTTTTTACCTTTTGATCATTTCCTAATTTGTTTTCTCATTTGCTTGCAGAGACTACTGATGAGTGGCGAGACTTGATTCACTAGGTATGTACTGATACCCAGATGATCCCCATGGAGAGGACTCACACTGAGCTATCTGTGGATGCAGGGGAGCCTTCAACAGCTGGTAGGCATAGCAATGTCATTCCCCCTATCTGGCATGTGTCTAAGATGGTGACTACCCTCCATACCGAGTTGGCCAGATATAGGACAGTGGAGTGCCTGATGAGGATTCACTCTCATAGCAAGGCTGCAGCTGCTCCTTGAGATTGTGAGCCCTCTGAATTCAGAGCGCCGGTGTAGCTAGAGTCCTAGACATGGTTATACACCTTCAGAGGGATCTCATAGGGTTCGAGAGGTCACTTGGCTCTTTTTTTAGTGAATCTTAGATTGTTTATATGATTTTTTGTATTTTCTAGGCTCATTGAGCGTTTTGACCATGCCTAGTGCATGATGGCATTGTACATAAAACTTGATTATATATATATATATACCTCTTTTTGGATCAAAATCTTGGTATCTAGGATCTTGTGATTCGTTTCCACATGTAAATTATAATATTGTTTTTATATTCTTTTTAGAATGTATGCAATGGAGAACAAATGATACAAATGCTTTCTTTCTTTCTTTTTGTATTTCGTGATGCTGATATATGATAATGCAGACACAATGTGATTTTGAACTTAGCTGTCATAAGCAATATTCCAGTACTTCATATTTTCTTTGAAAAAATGTGATGATAAATTGGTATGATGAGTAGATGAACTTGCCCCACTCCTGAACTCCACGCAACTAGTAGGATGCGAGGGCTCACCACCGAGAGCTAGAAAGGGCACAAGCTATGAAATTTGTTGAATGGTAGTGATGAGAGATAGAAAAAGATTTTATGGAACCAAATAAGGACACTACAAACCTATTCTACTCAAGTGACTCCATAGTTTAGAATGCAACTTGCTTTGTGGTTTATCTAGACTTAGATCCGTAGATGGCCACTTGGTTGACAAAATCTGGTTTTCAAGGTTTTGGACTCTCTTGGAATTTTGGACATCTAATTCATTTATTTTTTGACTCAAGATTTCAAAGGTTTATTTGAACTATTTTCTTATGACCTTCAACGTTACTGTCAAGAGGACCCCCTACACCTTGCCCCATGCTACTAGTAAGAAGCATGGGCTTACCACCATGGAAAATGCATAGGCAAGTAAGGGCATTCCCATCCTTTCCCAAACCTGCGTCACTAGTAAGAGATGCAAGTTCATCACCGAAGGTTGGTAGGGCAAGGAAATGTGTAAAAATAATTTTTTTGGTTTGATCTATATTTGACTTATTTACTTGAGCAAAATGTCAGTATGTTCTTATTTCCAAAGAGATCTATATACAGGATAGATGTGACACCATGAAGCTTCTAGAACAGACCATAGGCAAGACACCTACCCTAGGAAGAAACCAAAAGTGAGAACAAGCATGCAGGCCTTGGCATGGCTGTTGTTAAGACTTTGTCATATCTAGCTTTAATTGATGAAATGATTCTAAAATAGTTGATGATGTCATGAAAATGAAGAAGTATGATTTGAATGCTTCTGCCAATACCAACAGAAGTTTGTAATGAATTACTTGCGAATAAGTTCCTTGATCAAAAAACTTTACAAAACGAGTGGACAAAATGAACTTATCTAAATGAAGATGCAATGTAGATATAATTATACAAATAGTGCCGGTCACTTATGCATAGAATCATTTAAGATGCAAGGAATTGACTGTTTCGTTGAATTCCTACCTTCTAGTGTACATAAGAGATACACACCATTTCCATAGTATTTCATGACTTGGTATGGGCCCAACCATTTGGGCCGGAATTTCCTTCCTTCACCGGTCTTCTTATCGATCCAGCTGTCTAGTCTTAGAACTAGATCTCCTTCATATATTTCTCGTTCATAGACCTTTTTGTTATACTACCGGCACATCTGGTCAGCATAGAATCTATGCCACTATTCAGCATCTAATCTGGCCTCATCTAGGATTTCTAGTTGGGAGAGACGTGCTTCTCTATAAGCTTCTTCATCTAGAATCCCTTGTAGTGAGATGCAGAGACTGGGTATTTCAACCTCAAGTGGGAGAACTGCTTCTGCTCCGAATACCAATGAGAAAGGAGTTTCTCCTGTTGGTGTTCTTATTGAGGTTCAGTGGGCCCACAAGGCCGGATATAACTTTAAATGCCAATCTCATTTGTTTTCTTTTACCATTTTGAGGAGGATAGCTTTCAACGTCTTGTTTGTTGCTTTAGCCTGCCCGTTGGCTTGAGGGTAATATAGGGAGGCTATATGATGGTTTATTTTAAATTTACTGCATAGCTCATGGACCTCGTCATTCTTAAAGGAAGTTCCATTATTTGAGATAATGATTTGTGGGACACCGTACCTGTAAATGATTTGGTTCAAAATGAACTTGGTGATCATGGCACCTGGTACAGTGGTAAGAGGCATAGCCTCTACCCATTTGGTAAAATACTCGGTGGCCGTGATTATGAAGTTATGGCCATTTGTTGATGAGGGAGAGAATTTCCCTATCAAATCTAGGCCCCATGTAGAAAAGGGCCATGGAGTCGTGATTGGTTGTAGAGCTTGTGCCGGCATGTGAATCTCATGGGAAAATTCTTGGCATTTATGGCACTTGTGTACAAACTCTACTGCATCATGTTCTAGAGTGGGCCAGAAATAGCCCATCCGATGTATTTTACGGGTAGTGGCATGACCTCCAAAATGGCCGCCACATATTCCACTGTGGGATTCGTAGAGAATCTTCTTGGATTCTTCTATGTCAACACACCTTAGGAGCATTCCATCGAAAGCCTTACGATAGAGCACTTGTTCTATAATAACGTATTTAGCTATGATAATGCGTAACCACCTTCTTTGTTGTGGTGTATCACCCTCTGGATACATATGGTCCATGATAAAATTGATAATATCAGTATACCAAGGACATTCAGAGATGGGAGGTCTGGTTTCGATGTAATATATGCATTCATCAGGAAAATCCAGATCTACTAGATCACCTCCATCTAACGGGTTGTCGGCTAACCAATCTGCAATGATTTGTCCCTTAATGGACTTTTGGTTTACAAAAGTTAATTCGAATTCACCCATTAAGGTTATAAAGCGTCCAACCTTTTTAGACAAAGACCCTTGCGTGAGGAAAGTTTGTAAATGGTCTGTTTTTACAACGACCCTTGTTTCTTGATTTAGCATGTAATGTCTATAAGAATTTGGTTACAAATAATATGGCAAGGCATTCTCATTCTACCTGCGTATAACATGCATTTCATAATCAAGCAACATTTGGCTAATAAAATAGATCACACGTTCTCATTTATTGTCATCTTCTTAAGCCAATATACAGGCTAGCGAGACATATGTAGCTCATGAATATAAGATCAAAGGATGATCTAGTCTAGGTGGCATTGATGTGGGAGGAGACAATAAGAAGTGTTTAACTACTTCGAAAGCCTCATGGCATTCCTTTGTCCAAATAAGGCAGCAATCCTTTGTCAACAAATTGTTGATTGGATGAATAGAAAAAATTAGGTCCGGAATGAATCTCCAGATTGCACCGAGATTTCCAAGGAACGATCTAATGCCAGAATCGTCTGATGGTGGGATCATCTCAAGAACATCCCAAATTTTGGCTGGGTCCACATTGATCACTCATGATGATATAATGTAACCTAGGAGTTTCCCTCCTATCACACCAAATACGCATTTTTCTAGGTTTAGCATGACTCTGTATTCGATCAAACATGAAAGAATGATGCAGAGTACTTGCAAGTGATCACAGTGCTTTCTAGCCTTGGCCAACAAGTCGTCTACATAGGATTCCATGATTTTATGAATAAGATCATGAAATATGTATGTCATTTCCTGTTGGTATGTAGCGCCAGCGTTCTTGAGACCGAACGGCATAACAGCATAGCAATAAGTTCCCCAAGGAGTTATAAATGTGGTTTTGGCTTGGTCTTGTTCAAATATTCTGATTTGATTATATCCCGAGAACCCATCCAGGAGAGACAAAAGCTCAAATCTAGCTGTTGCGTCAATGATGATGTTAATGGATGGTAACGGGAAGTCATCCTTGGGACATGCATTGTTAATGTCTCTAGAAGTCTATGTAGATGCATATCTTCCCATTCTTTTTTAGAACAAGGATGATATTAGATACCCACTGAGAGTGATTGACTGGTTTGATGAACCCTACTTAGAGAAGTTTCATTACTTCTTCCTTCACCATGAGAGCTACCTTGGGTTTCATTGGTCTTGATTTTTGTTTAATTGTCTTTGCATCTGATTTGGTGACGAGGTTATGTACCGCGATGTGCGGTGTAATTCCCGTAATTTCTTTATAATTAAATGCAAAGTCCTTTTCGATGTTCTCTGAGGATTCGAGTGTGTATGTCTATCTCTTCTGGAGTTAGCGAAGATCCTAGTTTTAAGATCTTCAGTTCTTCCTCCATTCTGATGGTATTATCAATTGTTTCTTCGATTAAAGAAGCATTACCTTCTTCAAAATCAGGTGGGGCTGGAGGTATTTCCAGATCTTCTCCATTCTCTACTGTGTATATGTCGAGATCCTTTTGTGGGGGAAGCTCTATCATGGGATTTCCAAAGTAAGAAGATGAATGTGGGATTAAGGAAAAATATATGATGTGATGGGTGAGATGTAACTCTGCATAGGTGTTTAGGTAATCAAGAGTGGCTCTATCACTGTCAATGTGATCTAAGATAGTAGATTTATTCTCAGCTATGTTTGTTAAAAGAGGGTTTGACATTTTCTTTACTAATGGTTCAACACAAAGGGATACCATGAAATAGGTGTCTTCCAACTCACTGTTTGGAGTAAAACGTGAAGCTAAGGTTGCTATCGAATCCGCGAGAAGATTTTGTTCTCATGGGATTGCCTTAATGGATATGAAGTTAAATCCTTTGCTTAAATCTAATACTATTGTTTTGTAGAGCTGTAGGTGTTCAGCTCTAGTCTCATACACCTTAGAGACTTGGTTTGTTACTAATTGTGAGTCTCCTAACACTCTGATGTCATTAACACCAATCCTTTTAGCTATGATGAGACCAAGGAGGAGGGATTTGCACTCAGTTCCATTGTTTGTACATTCAAAATTTAATTTAAAGGCAAACGGTAGGATCTTTCCCTCGGTAGAAGTCAAGATCACACCTGCCCCAGCCCCATAACAACATCTAGCTCCATCAAAGTGGAGAGTCCAATGTTTATTTGGGAAGATGGATGTTGGGACATTTGTTACGTATATTTCTTCTACTTCAGTTACTTCTACCATGCAAATTTCTTCTACTGGAAGAGAACCAACTCCTAGGGTACATCCCATACCTACATAATCAAATGGTAGGAAAATTGGTAGATCTTGTTCTAGCAGCTCAACAAATTTTGCAGTAGTTCCTAATGATACTATTTCTACAACTTTAGATTCATCCTTGAGGGCTAGGATGCTCTTGACTAGGTTTGTAATCTCTAGTTCTATTGTAGGTATTAATTTTTCTTCTGGTTTTGCATTGGTTGGTTTGTTGGGAGTTCAAAATTAGAGTGAATGCCTGGCCTTTTCTTTAGATCTGCTAGGTGTATATCAAATGGTTTCGAATCGCCCTTTGCTACGAATATCTTTCCTAAGTGCAAGAATCTTATTTCTTGAAATAACGTAGAAGGGATTGCCTTCATACAGTGTATCCATGGTCGGTTGAGGATCATATTATAATTGGTTTCCCGATCTATAATATAAAACTCAGTTAGGATTGTTTTGGGTCCTAAGGTGACTGGTGATATTATAGTCCTAATCAAAGTGACTTTAAGGCTATCATATCCTCTTAGCGTATTTCGAGTCGTGGAGAAATTTGTCTCTCCATACCCTAGGTTTTGAAGGAAAGAGAAGGGGACTATGTTAACTACTTTCCCATCGTCAACTATTGCACATTTAACGTAATTATTATAAACCCACACTTGTAAATGTAAGGCTGGATCGCTTCTACATGTGTAATCTCAACATCTGTTAGCATTTTGTTTATGTCGAATATAAACTCGGTATCCATATCCGGCTTCCCTAGAGGGTGAATATCGAAGTCTATATGGTTTACTTGTGTTTCAGGAGGTGGAGTGATGTTAATTAAATGACCTAAACCTAATGCTTCTAAAAGAGCAGCCCTATGGGTAGGAGAGTTCTTTAATAAATCCAAAAAGGATATGTGAGAGAGGTATTTGTTAGGTCATTAATTAAATCATAGGCACCTACGGGTTTTACTAATGGTCGTTGAATGTTATCTGTCTCTAGCGGGTAACTTAGATTTGGCTGAGAGGAATATTCTCGTGTCCTTGTTACAGCTTCCACATGTAGTTCAGTGTCTAACTCCACTCAATGGACTATCTTAGGTCATAGCTAATTTTCTAATTGCAGCGTGACATGTGGATTTAGTGAAGTTGAGGCTTCATGATCATTGTTTCCTATCATCACACCCTTGTTCGTCCCATTTGGATTCATTTTGTTGTTATTGTGATTTGGGAGCGGATCATTGAAGATCTTGAGGGGTAAATTTTGAGGGGATACTACTTCTGTGAAAGTATTTGGTGCAGGTGATGTAGGATCTGCTAAGAACATATCTATGAAAAGTTTTCTTTGTTCCTCTAGCAAAAGTTGCATGAATTTATTATAATCGTAGCAAGTCCTAGTGTCATGGCCTCGAACTTTGTGGAAACCACAATACGAGTTGGGATTGTAATTCTTAGGTTGTTGGGTTGGCACGTGTTGTGGTCCAAAACTCTGATTAAACCATTGACTATTAGGATTAAAGTTTTGCATTTGTTGCCTTTGGTTTTGATATCCAGTTGGATTTTGACTTGGACCCTGTGTTTGGATCTACCATTGTTTTTGTTGTTGTGGATGATTAAAATCCACTGAGTTGATTGTCAGGGTAAAATTTTTGTTTCATTGATTGTTAACCGGCGGTGGAGAGTTTACAATATTTTCCTTTTTTTCTTGGTTAGTTACTCCATCTGTTGTTACACTACGATTTTTGTTAATCATTTTAGGTCCTTGATTGATGTTTGTGGTAGTAGGATAATTCGTAGTATTTTTGTTGGGGATGATTAACCTCCCATTTGTTCCGTACGTCTTGTGACCACTATCTATTGCAACTTGATCTATTCGGAGGGTGCCCTCAAGTAATTCATTGTAAGTCCTTAGTGGGAACTTCTAGAATTCTTCTTTTATCTCTCTGCTGAGAGAATGAAGGAATAAATCGCATAGTTCCATCTGATCCATGTTTGGAGCACTTGCCAAAGAATAAAGGACTGTACGCCATATTTGGATGAAATGAGCAACAGATTCATTGTGTTCCTGCTTAATATGTAAGAATTCCATGATTCATGTTCTCAACAATTTTTTCATGTCAAACACCTTGATGAAATCTTAAATGAGTTGTTTAAACAAATGGATGGAAGCTTCGGGTATTCTGTAATACCAATCGAGGGCAATGCCCTCTAAAGTTTTGGGGAATATTTTAGCAACAACCCCATCCTAAGGGAGAAGATCTCAAATGGCTGTGGCATAGGCCTTGATATGTGCATTCGGGTCTCCCTCCCCTTTGTATTTGGGAAAATTGGGAAGAGGTCTTGGAAGCATGATGCTTCATATGGTGAATTCTAAGGGCTCTTTCAAATATTCTGAATAGGTTCCTATTGCATAGGTTTCGACCATTGATGGTATTTGCTGAGGGGGTGGAGGTGGAATGGGTTGTTGATATGGCATAGCATATGCATTTGCAGGGGCATAAGGAAATCCCTGTGGTTGAGTGAACATGCCGGGAGAAGAGAACATATCTCCTTGTGGTGACTTGGAATACATGTTTAAGTATGGAGGAGTATTGCCCAGGAATGGATTATTTTGTACTAGACCGGGAGGTATCATATTTTCCACCGGAGTGGCATTAGCAAACATGGTTCTAGTTGGCACTTGTTGTGAGTACTGAGGAGGCATGCCCAACGTGTCTGTTCTCAGGAGGTCTACTTGGCTAGGATGATGTGGAGGGTTGGGGATTCCTACTTGTCCAAAATGTGAATTCTGATTTGCTTGAGCAAGTTCCATCCCTCTAACCTTTTCAGCCAAGGCTGAAATGACCTCTATTGGTGAAGACACAGTATTTTGCCTTACGGGTGTTTGTTGTGTCATTTGAGGCTGCAAAGGGGTATGATACCCCGCTATGAATTGGTTGTTATCTTGCCAAACTTCACCGAGGGCATTTCCCATTGGTGGAGGAATGGGGGTGTTTTCCTGGAAAAGAGACCTCATATTGTACTTGTAAGATCCCTACTAGTGGATACATGCTTTGGAAGCATTGGTCACTTTTAGCATAAGCACTGCCAAGTATTCCTCATCTAAAAAATAATATGGATTTTATTATCTACTGATTTGTGGTCTGAATAACACCCGAGGAGATGAAATAGAATCTCCAGTAAATGTCATGTTATTAGAGCCTAAAGGCTCTGGTTGTTGTGCAAGTTGATCGAACTCCTCAATTCGGAATGAAGAACTTGTGCTAGCTCTTTGAGGTGGGGTTTGAGATGATAAATAATTATTTGAATAGTTATCAGCCCATGTAGAAAGCAAGGGTGATGGTTGTCTATTTTTTGACTATAGCTTGTCTCAAGACCTGAAAGAGGTCTGCCATATGCATCGTATCCCAAAATATTCGGGGGGTATATGAATACCCGTAGAATAATGGGAAAGAGTGAAGGTGGATGGAAGAAGTGAAAAATAAAAGAGGAAGAACTGTTTCGAACGTCGGGTTCACCAATTTTGTTCGATGGAAAACGTTGGGTTCACCAATTTTGTACGATGGAAAAGTGACAAGCAACATGGGAATCTACAAGTAACTCTTCCTCGCACCCCAACCTCCCGAGGTCATGCCGAGATAGCTGGTGGGGATGGAATATACGTGGGGTACTAGACAAACTAATTAGGAAATCTTATGTCTTTGACACGTGCACTAATGGAATATGTGAATCTAAGGTAAAGAAGGCCCTCCTGAATATGATAGATCAGTTGGCGAGGATGACTACTCGAAGGCTCCAATCAATATCGATCTCTGGCGTGATTCGATCTATGGGTTGTGGGATACGTGGAAGAAGACCTGGGACTGCTTCAAATGTCTCCAAATAGGGTCATAAGATGGATGATGGATATATAGTGGATTCTATGGGTGATTCTCTGGTCTAGTCTAGAAATCCATAGCTTTGTTAGCTGGGATAACTGTGCGATAATATCTGGTGGAAGTGGAGAGGATCTAAATACTAGTGTGTGTAGACCAGCATCAATGTCTGATTGGCCTGTGGGTCACAACCGTAAGTTCGTGGTCATTGTGGACCTCCTATGGTCATGATATATCGTAGTGGATTCTATGGTCAATGTGATTCTCTATCTTTCAAGTCCTAGTCCATTTGGCTAGTTTGACCAAAATTTACTTGGTCGTTTGGAAGACTTGGATTCTGAGGAAGACTTCTGGTCTATGTCAGTTATTGCTGTGACAAGATTGGGTTGAGGCATGATTGGCTCGAATACATATTCTCTGGGCTCCCTAGGTCCCGCGATTGTCATACGAAAGAGACAATATAAATCCAGCTAAATTAAAGTAAACTAATTATACGAAGTATATCCACAACATATATATACGTTCCCTATTTTTGTATTTTTGATGAACTATTGAACGAAATTGAAAGAACAATTATTTTAAATATCTAGAAATTGACAACTAAGACTAATAACAAAATTTAAAACAAACAAGGCAACTGAGTATAGCTACTTTCCTGTGCAGTTGTGAATCTATTCTAAATAATGAAATAAATGATCTAATCTATTTGAAAGACTCTCGATCCTACCACAGAAGTGAGGAATGAATCATAGTTTCTCATAAACTATCAATCCCCATAGCTTCCTCGGCAATATCAAAAGTGAGGTTAAATGAAATGAAATGATTTCACTATTCTATTTGATATATTTTAACTAGAAATTTTGATAGCTTGAACTTGGATTTTGTAGAACAGTGGCAAATCTGATTGCATGTGGCTTTGTCCCCTCAGTGTGGTCTCCTCGTTCCTTCATGCTCACGTGAATCTAGAAAAGCATGTAATGCTAGCATCAACAAAATTAGGTATTGGAAAAATGGCAGCTTTGGATGTAGACTGAATACAATGCTAGTAGGAGAGGGATAACACAAGAGAACAAAGCTTGGCTTATGAAATTCTTAGCAGGATTTATTGTGAGTCATACAACACAAAACATCCAGAACCTGAAACTATCCTTTTTGATGAACAGAACCTGTAACTCTAATGGCTTCAGACTGAAAATAAGACTATCCTACCATAATTGGATGTATGAAACAATAATAGCACTAGCACAAGAAGATCATGTGGCTTCTAAACAGTAAAACAACACTAACTATGCATGCAACAAATGAATACTAATACAATTCCTAAGCAAGAATTGAAAGACTAAACTATTGAAATGAGAGGATGAGAGGTAATTTTTGAGGGGCCATTTTCTTGAAAACCAACCAGCTATTTATAGAATTCCCATTTACCCAAAGGTGAAATCCAAATTGAACTCTTTTACAATAAACAATGGAGAAACACTATTACAGGGAACCAGAATCATAAATACGAGAAAAGGAGGTGAAAAAATTTGGTAAATGTTGAAATTTTACGTGAGTCACATTAAAAAGAACATTCTAGAAAACGTGTGAAGGACCGCCGCCCTGAGTAGGGCAGTGGTTACAGGACCGCCACCCTACCTGGACGGCAGTCACGAGACCACCGCCCAGGCAGGGCGGCAATTTTCATTACTGAAGACCAAAACACAAAGGAAAAGAGGGGAAAAGAGCAAAACAAAGCACGCAGAGGCTAAGCAGGCATGCAGGATGTTAATGTACACTTGGAGAGCTTTTCTGAATCCTGAACTCCTTGTGAGGAGACTTGTATCATCATTGGGGCACGTGTGACATCGTTCCGGTAGCGTAGTACCCTTACAATTTTGGGTACGTATAAGAACCATACCTCATCAAATGTGGTAGTAGAACTAATGTTATGGCTGTTTTAAATTCAGGGGGTTGAGGAGTTCCATGTAGGCTCCTACAGTCCACAACAATGATTTTTTTCTTTTGGTGTGGGTGGATCAGATGACCAGGGAACTCGTGGCTTGAAGGAACTGTTCTTTGTGTTTTTGTTGGGCCTATTTTTTCTACAATGTTCGTAACAGTATTTCATCCCCCTGTCGCTCTATTCCCCTCTTCTAATTGGTTCCTCCACTTAGTTTCCCCACAACACTACCTCCATACTACTAAGTCAGCCAAATTGGACATGCAAAGAACTAACACCCTGATGGAACATCCTTCCGATTTGGACATGCAAAGAATTAACACCTTGATGAAACATTCCTCTTGTTCCCTTTCCGCCCACTTCACCCGTAATACACACTCTACTTCATTCCATCGATGCCCACTCACTTCCTTTTCATCTTGAATGGTGATGTGAGGAACTTGTGCCCCAGAAGAACTATTTTACCCACCCCCAGTTCCTACAATGTTATTTCCCCTTTAACACATTGTTTTTACTTAGTCATTGACTCAAACACTTCTGCAGTGAAATCAAACATGAAAGGATTTTTTCCCATCATTCCCCAAAAACCCGACTCACCCGCAATACACTGCCAACTTATTTGTATGGAGCTAAAATGATCATGCAGAGAACTCAAAGTTTTGGGGAATTATTTCCTTTGTGCCCCAAACATCTGCAATACACTTAAAAGACCTAGTTTTTTTATTTTTTGACTAAGTGTTGGACTGAAGAGCATGGCAAGGTGGAGAGCAATGCCCTGGAACAAATGTAAGTTCCCCAAATCACAAAATTTACCTATTTTTCCAATTTCTTCACCAAGGTTCCAACATACTGCCTTAGTCTACATTTTTCAAGTTGGCCAATTTGTAAGGGGTGTAAAATTGGATAAAACCTGCTTGGTAAGTCTATCAACTAAAACCATGATTACACTTTTCCCTAATAATTTAAATAATCATGTGATGAAATCCATATATACCTATTCCCATATCTCGTTAGGAATATACAAGGGTTGTAAGAGAGCTGATGTCTTAATGGTCTTGCCCTTATTGTGTTGGCACACTAAAAATTATGCCAAAAAAATTTGAATGTCTTATTTAAACCCTTTCCAAAATAAATCTTGTTTAACTTTATTATATGTTTTCAATAACCCAGAATGGCCACCTAGTGAAGAAGATTGAAGCTCTGAAATAACATGGTGTTTAAGTGTGGAGTCCTTACACAAATAGAACTTGTCTTTGTACCACAATGTATCACCCTTCCATATTATTTTTTTGCATATAGTTGGATCCTACTAGAGATTTTAAATGAGATTTTTAGTCTCTACATATTTTTTCCATTCTTCCCTTACTTGATCTACCCAATTTACCTTAGTATAAAGATGGCACATAACAATGATTTTTTGGACTCGTCCTTCCTAGATAGTACATCAGTAACCACATTTTCCTTCCCTTTCTTATAAATAATCTCAAATTCATAACCCAACATATTTGTGACCCATTTTTGTTTCTCTTCTAAAGATATACATTGCTCCAAAAATTATTTTAAACTATCATGGTCGTTTTTACCTTGGAGTGTTTACCCATCAAGTATGGCCAATATTGTTTGACTGCATCCAAGATTTCCATTATTTCCTTTTCATTGGTGGGCTTCAACAATTTTTTTCCTTTTAGTTTTCTTCTATCAAATTTTATGTGATTTCCTTCTTACATGAGTACTACCCCTATCCCTTTTCCTAAAGCATCGCATTCAATTATAAAGGTCTTGGAGAAATATGGGGTTGTCTACATTGGCGTGGTACACATCACCTCCTTCAATATTTGAAATTCCATAAAAGCTTCCTCATTCCAATGAAAGGAGGATTTCTTTGATAATTATGTGAGTGGTGTTTCTATAATGCCATAGCTCTTTACAAATTTTCGATAGTAACCTGTGAGCCCTAAGAAACCTTGTAAATACTTGAGGATTTTAGGAACTTCACATTCCACCATGGCCTTGATCTTGTGAGGGTCCAACTTAGCACCTTCATGAGAGATGATATGGCCAAAGTATTCCACTTCTTGGACCCCAAAATAACACTTTTAAGGCTTTGCATATAGTTAATGCTTCTCTATTGCTTCCAAGATTGTATTTACAAGATGTAAATGTTCCTCCTATGTTTTTTTGTAGATTAGGATCTCATCAATAAATACCAAAACAGACTTCCATAAGAATGGTTGAATTATAGAATTCATCAAAATATGAAATGTAGATGGTGCATTAGTAAGACCAAAATAAATCACTATAAATTCATAATATCCTTAATGAGTTCTGAAGATTGTCTTATGAATATACTTTTCTTTTACTCTAATTTGGTGATACCCAAAACAAAGATCTAGTTTTCTAAAATAAATTACACCATATAACTCATATAATAAATCATCAATAACAGGAATAGGAAAATTATCTTTAATAGTGTAATTTTTAAGTTCTTTGCAGTCTGGATACATGCGTAACCTTCCATCCTTTCAATGCTCTAGAGAAAAATAAAAAATAACACTATAATGGATAATACCCATTTCCAACATTTCCTCGACCATCTTTTCAATCTCACTTTTTTGCACATATGGGTATCTATAAGGACTCATGTTAAGGGGTTATCTGCCTATAATTAACTAAATGGGATAATCATGATCTCTTTCAGGAGGTAATCCTCTAAGATCCTCGAAGACAATTGTATTTTTATCAATGACCTTCTGAAGATCAGGATGTGCTACAGTAATTGGTGGTTGAACTTCTATGGAGAAAAACATGTTACGAATCCTTCAACACCCTTTTTAAGAATATTTTGCATTTGGTGAGAGCTATCCACTTGAGGATATTTTTCCTATAGTCCTTGAAGTTCAAATTGTCTTCCTTCATAATGAAATCATTTGAAAAAATCTTAGAAATTAAGCTCTATGGTGCCCAAAGTTGTTAGCCATTAAGCACCTAAGACATTATCAGCCCCATCCATGGGAAGAACATACTAGAGTTCATTTTGTATTCACCCATTATAAGTCTAATGCTATGGTATTTTCCTGAACATTGGATTGTGCCACCATCTATAATCATTAATTAAAATTTAGGTTTTGGGTATATGAAACAATTAATCCTATTTGTCAGCTTATTATTGATGAAATTATGTGTGTTCCTAAAATCAATCAATATCGTCACCTTCCACTTCTTAACTTACCCCACCACCTTTAGGGTTTGTGGAGTGTTAATAGCAGATAGAGCATGGCATGAGATATTTGGCTAGGAATCTTCAATATTTTCTTCTATTTTATCCACTTCTTTAGTTAATGTTTCCTCATATTATATTTCCTTATTGGTCCCTTCAATGTAAAACAATTTCTTCTAGGAACATTTTTGATCTGGTCCATATTTGCTATCACAGTTAAAACATGACCCTTTTTCTCACTTTTCTTCAATTTGTTTATGTGTTAGTCTAATTTTATAAGGGTATGATGATGTCAAGTTGTTATGGTCACTGATGTTATTAAAAGTCTACCTTTTACTGGAAATAAGCTTTTCCTCTACCATACGTGCCATGATAATAGAATTTGTATGGCAGGCCAGGAATGTATCTCAATAACTTGTACTCCTAATTCTTCAGTTCTATAATGGTATTGAGGTAAAGAGTAAGAGACACACATGAACCAACATATAGTGGATAGATTTAAATGTGTTATGGCGAGCGCTAAGGTTACATATCTAAAGGGTAGTAATCCCTACACTAGGTAAACCTAGGGTTTCCAAGGCCCACATTCAAGATAGAGGAGAGTTACCTACTAGGATATTGGTAAATGGGTGAGAAGAGGTATATATCGATGATGAATAAGGAAAACATCCACATTATGACTGAAATTTAAGTAAAGAAATGTTGAGGAGTTGATCAAATAAGAGCACTATGATAACTAGCATCAATTTACATATAACGCTAAGATAACATAGAGTAATGGGGAATGGAAATGAATTAATCTATGTAAAATGAAAAAGAGAGTTAGAGTTAGAGAACTTACCTGCAGAGTAGTAGTTTATGCATCTATCTCTCCAAAGAAGCAACACACTGAGAGATAATCTCTATTAGGTGGAGAAGGGGAACATTTTTACTATCCTAGAATAATTAAATATGACCTAATAGTTTAAGCAATACAAATAAGAATAAGAGTATCCAATCCAATCCAAGTGCAGTATGAACTAAGAGTTGAGAGAGTAGATGTGAATTTTGTGTAAAAGAGTAGAGAAAATGGCATTTCCTAATATTTGGGATTCCCTCCTTCATAAATGTCAAGATATGATAGGTATATATATGACACCATCACTCATGGGTGACACCGTCAACTAGGGTAAAACATAACACCAAAACCATCACCCATGGGAGATGGCATCGACCAAGGATGGTAATGTGTCATATAGAGTGAAAATTAGTGTTGTAGATCATGGAAAAGGATGAACAAAGTTCCAAATGGTGAGATGCTAGCAAGGTGTCAGGTGTGCAATGTGTATGATACATAAAGTGACAAGGATGACTAATGTAAGGACAATTAAGGTCAGGACCACATAACAATACTCTCTCTGTGTACTATCTCTAACCGAAAATAATTGTGTGAATAATCATTCCCCATTCCTGGTAGGCCCCTTAAGGCACCCACTTAAGAAATAAATGCATCATTGACCATTATTTGCACAAAGGAAATTGTTATTAACAAGTATGAAAGATGAAAAGTGAAAAATTAGGTGTATACATATGCCCCAGTTGTTGATCACATCATGTCACAATAACATAATATGGGGTGTTCAACGAAAAGAAATAGTCTGTGACATTGATATTGAAAGCAGATACTGGAAGTAAGATCATAAGGGAATTGAAATGAAATATACCCACTAATGTGTGCCTGATAGTATCACTCATCCTACCATGTGTGGGTGTAATCCATCTTGCAAGAACCCTAGAGAAGAAAAACAAAAAGGAAATGTGTTAGAGGATCATCAGTAAAATAAGACATAAATCACCTAGTTAGGGTATTATGGAATGGTTGCCATGTCATAATGTTAATATTTTGTATAGTGGTATGGAGTCAAAATAGGCAAAAATCGAAGATCTTTGATTGTATACATGTAATAGTGTGAAATGAACGGTTCAAAATTATAGTCAAGAAGCAATAAATGACATGTTTTGTGGAGTTTAGGAGTAAAAATGACATTCATTGGAGATTTTAGGTTTATCACGACCGAATTTAAATAGAAAATTTTAGTTTTATATAGTGATTTTGTTTTTTATTTTCTTATTACTATTTTGGAATTGAAAGAATTGAGCTCTGGAATTCAAAATTTGAGTGTATTTCGATGACATGGCACAAGTACGAGGTGGCGATGGAGAATGACGATGTAGTGCACGTGGCGGATCTTGATCATGGGTAATTTATTTGTATTAAATTTTATTGGGTAGATTAGGTGCTATTTTGTCTTTTTACTTTTTTGGAGTCATTATCATGGCACTTGATGTAGCGAAATATAAAAAATCATATACATAACTAATAAAAATGTTTACAAGAATAAAATTCAACCTTAACTCTGCATTTGAGGATCATTTACAAGCCTTAAAATGTCTCAAAAAAATTTAAAACTAAGTTACTATCACTTTAAGGTCTTTACCAATTCAATGATCTATTTTTTAATACTTCATATGCTCCCCACAACATCATTCCATCTCTCAAATAGATCATTCCCCATTCATATTGACTTTGCATTCATCTACCTTAACTTGATCTTTCCCTTGATTCACTAACTCTTGGTTCAACATGCACTTTTTGTCTTCTTTTTTTATCCAATTCTTCTTAAATCATTTAACCTATTCACATTATCTAAACTAACTTAATTCCAACCTACAATTGACTCAAACTAACCAAAAACACTAAACAACTCTTCTTCTCCCTAGGCTGCCCATTAGATGCCCTTAAGCCAACAAGTTTACAACAATAATGCATATAGATTTCTAGAGCTACCTATAAAATATTATAAATTTCATTAGTTCTATTTCATCATTCATGAGGTTCTTGCAAAATCTTAGACCCCAACTCCTTAGTTTACTCTTCCTATCTCACTTTTTCCACTTTTAGTTCACTCTAGTCCTAGTAGCTTGAGACAATCTTGTTTCACCCATAACTTTCCTATCATGAATATTTAAGGTATAAACTTTCCATATCTAAGCACCCATTAATCCATTTGTTAATTCCAAGAAGCATTAGGCTTACCCATTTGAATCCCTTTTCCCCCCTAAATTTGAATAAATCCCATTTCCCACCAAAAATACATATTTAATTAATCAATCTTAATTGGTTAATTGATCCCTTTAAATCCCTAAACATTTTTATATGCTAATATCCAATTGATAATTAAATATTCCAAACTAATTCATATCACCCCACCTAATAATTAAATACTTCAAAATCATTCAAATCATGCACCCCACTCACAAATTAAATAATGAAAAATAATCCACATGAAATCCATTATTGCACCTAATCATTCAAATCATGTCCCCCCCCGCACTCACCTAATCAGGGTTACTTTTTCAAACCAGGATTACCTGATAACCCCTAAATTAACCCCATCTTCAGGCTATAAATACAAGCCTTCCCCCCTCTTTCAGACAAGTTAAAAGTCATAGCAAACCTCTGACATTATAGCTCCCCACTTATCATCATATCATCACAATGCCCTTATGATGCCACTTGTATCACCATAATATCATCCTCATGCCCTTGTGGTCCTCTTAGTAAGCACATTTCTTGGCATCCTTCCATCTACAACAAGAAATTGCCAATTTACATGCTTAGTTTGGTTTTCTTTACATTTATTTTGATCAAGGCAATAGCTCCTTTATACATCAGCATTTTTTAGGTTGTGTTATTTATCATTTTTTGTGTGTTATCTATCTATCTTTCATTTATATCATTTTCTCTTATCTAACGGGGGTTAACATACGTGAAAGGAAGGTAACACTTCATGGAACTGATCTCATCAAGAATCCCCCACATATACCATCTGATCCATTTGCCTCCTAGTTTCCTCTATTTTGCAAGTCTATCTAACTCGCAGCGAGGACATTCACTTTGCACCCGTCCATTTGTCACCATCTTCTCTCAAGGTACCTTAAACCCTTGCATCTTTGAGGTTGTTTGATTTATTTGTTATCTAGCTCACTAATCTAGACAGGGACGAAGAAAATTTGATCAACATTCTGGCACGCCCGGTGGGACCTTCCCATGATTTGTTTTTGTTGGTTTCACAACTCGTTATCTTATCAGATATTTTCCTACTCATGTTTGCTTTTGTAATTTCATTTTCTATACCGTATGGATTGCTTTGGTTAACCATTGCATTGTGGGAAATCATGTTGTTTTGTGTTGTCTTATGTTTTCTATGTAGGTTCTGATAGTGGTGGATACATTTCTTGCGTCGTCGTGGATTCTTAGCCTTTTTTTAGTTTTTAGTGTTAATTACCCTCTTAATCATTAAAATATCTTACTTTGATCTCAGATTTCTGACGGCTGTTCGACTTGGGTATTCAAAAGATTTTTGGTGAATTGTAGGTGACTTACAGTTTTTCGACCCTTATCTTTAAACCATCCATGTTTGATCTATTTAACTTTACAATATCTGATTTCTGGTTTCTAGATGAATCTTTTGCCACAATTTTAACATAGTTAGATGATTTAAATTTTATTTCAGTTTCAGTTACCAGTTTTTTTTCTTTTGGTTTTTTGGTTGGATTTCCTGCCATGGTTTTTAAAGTTAAATTATTATTTTTAAATTTTTTTTGGCATATCATCTTTGTTTCGTCGTCGTGGATCCTCAAATTTTTCTGACATGCTTGTAAGTACATTACCCACAATTTCTTCCTTGGTGCCTCCTGACCCCACTTCATCCCCATTAGCCTAAAATCATAATTTTCCATTTTTTTAGGGTTGGTAATAACTTCCTTATTTTCCATCACACAACTCCAAAATTTTCACATGGTGTTCCTTTCTTAATTCTGCTCCTTTGACTCTCTATGTTCATTTTCCCCATTTCGCCATTTAGATCCTCAAATTGCTATTCCTCTTCACCCTGGTCCTATAAAGAGCCTCCCGAGACCAATAATCACACCTTTTCATCCTTCATTCTGACCCGAATCCCAAATCACCATTACTGAATGTGTGTTAGAACACGTTTCCCCATCCATTGCCAAAAAAAATACATGAAAAAAAAACTTGGTCATGACTGGTGTTGATATCCTGTACTAGCTAATCATTTCATTGCAGTTATTAATCATTGTTTTTTATTAGATTTCACTCCATTTCCGGTAATTTGATTAATTTTTAGATATATTTATGTTTTTTATTAAAAAAAGTAAACAAATAAACAACTTTTCCAATCGTGTCTGTGTATGCTCTTCTCTTGCGTTTTCAGGTGATCTTGAGAATCAAAAATAGCCACGATCATTTACTATCCATTTAGCTAATCTTATGTCTATAGGGTAAATTTAATCAACATCCTCTCTTTGTATCATTCCGTATTTTCTTCTATATTTCTATTGTACTAACTTTGCAGCTAGTCCAAGTTGTTTGCTTGCTCACATCGGGATTGCTTAAAGCCTACTCTTCACCTGCGTCAACTTGCAGCCAAATAAAAAGGAAAAGTGTTATCCAAGTATTCTTATTTTCCTTATTTTCTCTTTTTTGCATCGTACTTTCCTTTCTATTTTGTGTACTCATCGAACCTCACACCTCATTTTGGATCTAAAAAGAACCTTCCTTTCTCATCCTACTTACTCATATAGCTTAAATAGGAGGTTAAATCTTCTGCATCACACATTGCCTGAAACTTCACAAATCAATTAACACATCAAAACATTCCTCTCACCTGGTTCACTGATTGGGATTTGATCACCCAACAAGAAACCATTTCAGACATTTCCCAGCCACAACCTACCTGAAACCAAACATAGTTTGCCTTCTTCTAGGTCCTCTTACAACCATCCTCTTTTTCTTTTCACACTTGTTCTTGATAAAAAAAGAACTGTTTTTCTTGACTTTCCTAGTTTAGTTAGCGTAAAAGTTTCTTTTGTTTCATGCCCATAATTACTCATTCAACCACTAAGAAAATGGAACACAACTCTTCATCTCAACAAACATCCACTGCAATAGTTTCCTTATCTGTGCCCTTGATTACCTCTTTCATGGGCACTCAACCCCTCATCAATGTTTCTCACCAAGGACCCCTTGTTCACACTTCAACCTTAGATGAGACCAATTCTTTCTTATACCATCAATCTATCCCATCTAGGCCAGCCACCCCACCATCTATTAGATCAGAACCTTTTGGCATTCCTATCATTCCTCGTGGCGATGTAGAGTTCCAAAAACTTCTTGATGCCAATCTGGTGGCTCTCCAAGACTATATCCTTAGGAAATCCATTCAGCTTCCCCCAGATGGTCCACCACTTCAACAGATTTATTCTTATCAGACCAATCCTAAAACCACCCAATTTACAGTAAACAAACTTTCTACAGCTCAACGTGACCTCACTTCATCTTCTACCAATCCCCCATCCCACCAAACTACTCAGCTAGTCACACCCATTCCTCCCAATATTCCTCCAATCAATACAACTATCACTATTATCACCTCTTCATCCATGATTATCACTAGTTTCCCTATCCATCATGCCCAAACATCACATCCCCTATCCAAACAACATGCTCCTCTCACATCACACATGCATGTCATTTCTTCCCAACCCCCTCTTACGGATCCTTTGCATTATTTAGTGTCTCACCCATTCCATCAACCTATTTATGCCCACATCCCCACTCAACACTTTCCGCAACAACCAACCCAGTCCCAACAATCATACCATGTTCCCATTTCTCAACAACAATTCTTTCAACAACCACCCCTTCAATCACAACCCATGATTTACACTCACCCCCATCAAATTCCTCAAACACCCACACATCCATAAATCCACCAACAAACTCATCTAACCACTTCTTACATGCAACCACCACCTCTCATCCCCCAACAAACTCTTTCAAATGATCCCATGCATGCTCTTGTGAATAGGATAGCCAACCTCGAAGTTGCTACTTCAGTATCCCAAGCTTCATTATCATATGAACAAATTGTAACGAGCCTATTCACCCATTTGTACCAATTAAATCATATCCTCTGCACTTGGAATTTCCAAAATTCACCAAGTTTAACAACAAAGAGGATCCACAACAACATCTTCATGCATTCAGACATGCATGCTACCTTATTGCACATGATCAAGACTTAATGATTTGCACTTTCCCCATGTCCTTGGCTAGTCCCATGCTAGACTGGTACAATAGTATCCCACAATATTCTATATTTTCATTTTCCCAACTCGCACAACTATTTTTAGAACACTTTTTGATTAACATCGCGTGAAAAATAACTATTAATGACATATATGCCATTCAGAAATTTGAGGATGAATCCATCACAAACTTTTTCGCATAATGGCATGGCATTATAAACCAGTTATCCTTCCCTCTTCCGCAAACTGATCTCATCGAGCTCTTCTCACATTTGTGTGTGAAGCATATATCTTCTACTTTACAAATCCAATCATTCTAAACCTTCGACAAAGCCTTCACCATGGCTCGCAAACTTGAAACATGTGCCCTTGAGAAGGGTCATTTAAAATTAAAATCAAATAAACCTAAACATGAATTTACCAAGTCCTCCATGCAAAATGAAAAATCAAAGGTAACATCCAATGTTGTGATCGTTAAATCATCTTCTGCACCTACTTCTAGTGCATGGCCTCAACAAAGAGCCCCTAGACCAACACCCAACTATACTCCCCTTGGAGAATCGTATAGTTCAATATTTGAAAAAATGATGGCAGTTAACCTTATCACTCTTCCTCATATCTAGCCATTTGATGAATCAAGACCAAAATATACATGGGTATCATGAAGATCATTACTGTAAATATCACCAAGTATGAGGACACAATATAGAGAGGTGTCAAACCTTCAAAGATCTAGTCCAAAGACTCATCGATCATGGCAATCTTCAAGTGGAAAATCCTAATGCATCCCCTAACCAACCACTTGACATCTTTAAACAACCATTCCCCAACCATGCACCAACAAGTCAAGCCACCACTTCTTCTACATCCCAAGCACCCAACGCTCATACCATAAACACTCTGCACATTGTTGATCAAGATCCTATCTCATCCATAGATTCACCCCTTCATCAACCATCACATCCACCTCTCTAGACATTTTTCCTACATCCACAAGTTCATCAACACTTATTCCCATACCCACACCAATCATACCTACATCTATCTCGACATCTATTCCCACATCCATACCTACTTCCACACATGTCACATATTCCCCATTCACAAGTATATCAATGATGCCCCTTAAATCATTTATGAAACAACCATCCTCATCTAATTATATACCCACCATTGATCCAACACCTATATCGACTCCTTTACCTATTACACCTACTTCATCACTTATCACATCCACTTCATTAGGTTTGAGTACCTTATCTGCATCCATTCCACCTTTACCCCTTGTACCATCCTTAACATCAGTTTAGTTCCTCTTTCCACACTCTTACCCACACCCACCACATCAACTATTGTGACCACATCTACATTACTTTCTTCTTCTACATCACTTTCATCACTTGAAGAATTTTGGAAAGCACTTCAACTTGCAATAACTTCAAGTGATCCTCCTATCTCTTCTACACAATCAGACGGCTTCACATCAAACCAATCTTCACTTCCTTTTGACATCATCATGTAAAGACTACTCCCTCTGCCTGTATCAACCACAATACCATCTTCAAACCCTCTAGTAGAGATTGTTTTCATTCCTCCCAAGGTTTCCTCTTCACAAACAAGATCTAGACCCCTTGGCACATTTCCTCAACATCCTCTTTCATGTCCTCACAAAAAGGTAGAGCTTCCTTCCCCTAAGACCAATCCTCCTAAAGCCACATCATCATCTTCTATTTTGAGACCCCTCCCTACATCATCTTCTTCTATTTTAGGACCACTCCCTTCATCATCTTCTTCTATTTTTGGACCACTCCCTTCATCATCTTCTTCTATTTTGGGATCATCCCCTTCATTGAAAACCTTCACCACTAATAAAATAACACAATGACGACCTCTTTCTAAACCACCTCCCAAAACTGAGTCTAGGTCATCCACATCATCAACCAATATTCCAAAACAAACACAGTTGGCTCCATCCTCTTCTAAATCTAAGACAATATCAAAGGCTCCCATCAAACCATCATTAAATTCATCAAAAAAATCTTCACCTATAGCCACATCATCACCTATTCCCTCAGGATATTATACTACAATGTTTTACCAATTGCTCCAAGCCTCGGAAATCACCTTGCCACCAATTAAACCCTTCAAACCAAGTGCACCAAGACCCTCATGGTTTGACTCTAACCTTATTTGTGCATACCACCATGCACCAGGGCATGACACTGAACATTGTAGATCCCTTCAAACCATCATACACAACCTTATCAATGAGAATGATCTCCTTGATGAGGAGGAACCAACTCTTCCACCAATTATATCCACTTCCTCCGCCCCACATTCATTTACCAAAATATCCAAGTCACCCAGTCCATCCAAAACTGACATCGCCATTCCTCCACCTACTTCATCTCCTCTTGAGGAACATC
Source organism: Taxus chinensis (assembly GCA_019776745.2). Classification (NCBI taxonomy): domain Eukaryota; kingdom Viridiplantae; phylum Streptophyta; class Pinopsida; order Cupressales; family Taxaceae; genus Taxus; species Taxus chinensis. Next base: position 521,861,026 of record CM034156.1, on the reverse strand, counting down.
CTCTCTACATTGATGTTGTTCAAGTAACTACTTGTTCAGGCTCACACAACTCCAAATCAACAGTCCAAACAAAATCAAGGACCTTTGTTGTTATCCCTCCTCTTAAGGATCTTACCTCATCCACACCCCCATCACAACCTAAAGTTGTCATCGTTGCTCCCACCACTCATCCCCTATCAACCCCTCCATCTTCCTCTAAGGCTAAGGTATATGTTTTGGATGCTCCTAATCCCACTTCAATCAAACAGACCATCATAAAAAAAATTCACCAGGACTCGGTTAAAATGTCATTTTATGAGCTTATCCAAATCTCTCCTAACCAAAAAGAGGCTCTTATTAAATCTCTACAATGTATCTTGGTATCATCTGATGAGCCTTAACCCCTCGAGTCTCTAGTTTATTCCTTGGCAGCATCCACTGCTATGTCATTTGATGATTCTAAAATCCATGACATGTCACCCAAAGAACATGATCTTCCTCTCTTCATCATAGTCTGCATCAATGACACATTTCATCCGAAGAACTATGATTGATAATGGTGCTAGTATCAATATAATTTCTTCTCACACCTTCAACCAACTCAAACTACCTAACACCATTTTCGTTGACTCTCTTACCATCCTATGTGACATTAACGATGTTGTAACCCCCCATTGGGTATATTTATCCTTCCCATTAGCGTCATCCATAAACTCCTTCATGAAATCTTCTACATTATCAAAGGAGAATTTTAGTATAATCTTTTACTTGGATGTCCTTGGATTCCTTCCATGTATTGTGTCCCATCTACCCTCCACCACTGCATTAAATACAAATATGAAAGGGAAATTCATACTCTCCCCATTGATGCCCCTCCTTTCAAGACATGTCGCATGACCTATCGACCACATGATGTGCTTGTCCCTAAGTCCAACCCTTCTTCTGATGCATCCACCAATTCTTCTGTGCTTGCATCTACATCACCCCATGATGGATCTATTGATGAGGTGATGGAGTTCCTTACCTTAGGAGAATATCAACTCCTCGCTCCTAATTATCTTTATTCTCCCAACAACCTCAGCTTCCTTGATAAGGCCCCTCTGTATCAATCAAATGTTGGGGAAATCATCTCATTTGGCCCCTCTTCTCTCAAAACCAACCTAGTCTATGGTAGACTCAATCGACCTTCTTCTCATGTTGAATATCACCCTCACACCAAACTATATATCAGAGGTTTTGGATTCCTTGGAAAACCATCCTTTGCCTACACATACCTCCACCATTTTTCATGGAAGGGGTTTGGTATGGGGCACTATGAACAAGGTCACCACAACCATTTCTTCACACAAACTTTTGAACCATTTGAAAATTTTGGCTTGGGATACAAGGATCCCTCCATCCCCCCTTCAGGAACTTCTACATCCTCTCCCATCAACATTGATTCAACTCCCTTCTCTCCATCCAACTATCTCACTGATCCAGATGATACCGTATCTATTCCCCCTAACTTTTTTTTTAATTTCCACCATTTCCCTTAGACCATTCATTTATCAGGTTGGAAACGAAACCCGGTCCTTTCCTCTCAAGCATCCAGTGATGGTAGGGGAAGATTCCCCTACCATTGACATTCTTCAATGTAACGATGACACCTCCATTCTTTCTTACATAAGGGCTGAGGATTATCACATCCAAAAGTCCCTTTCCTTGACACTTCCACTCTCCTCAACAAGTACACTATCGATATTGACATCACGGCTCCTCAAGAGCCCCGCATGTTTAAGGTGGGCCAATCTCTGGAGCCTCAAGAACTCAAAGCCTTCACTTCTTTCTTATTTAAACACAACCAGGCCTTTACATGGTCATACTCCGACATGTCAGGTCTTGACCCTTATATCATTGTCCATAACATTATCACCATTCCCAATGTTAATCCGGTTAGGTAGAAGCTTCGCCACATGCATCCTTGAGTTTCCCTCCTTGTTAAAGAGGAGTTGCAACATCTTCTTTCTGCCAATTTCATCATCCCCATTGACTATCCCCAATGGTTTTCTAACATTGTACATGTCTCTAAAGTGTCGGGAAATCTTTGTATATGCATCAAATTTTGAGATCTTAATCTCACTTTCCCTAAAAATGACTTTCCTCTTCACATCATTAATTAACTTGTGGATCTTACCATGGGTCATGAGATGCTTTCTCTTATGGACAATTTTTTTGGCTATAATCAAATTCTCATTGCACTAGACGACCAACATAAGACCTCCTTCATCACCCTGTGGGGGACCTTTTGCTATCATGTCATGCCCTTTGGTTTGAAAAATTTTGGGGCCACCTATCAACGATCCATGACATATATCTTTCATGATCTCATACATAAGACTGTAGAAGACTATGTTGATGACCTCTTGGGAAATTCAAAACATCGATGTGATCACCTCTCTTTCCTATAAATCCTTTTCAAGCGTCTCATCTGTTGATTCCTCTGTCTTAACCTAGATAAGTGTTTTTTGGATTTTTTACTGGAAAACTCCTTGGCTTCATCGTTTCTATTAGGGGTATTTAGGTTGATCCCCACCAAAATCAAGGTTATCCTTGAGATGCCTCCTCCTTCCAATCTTAAACAACTTCACAGTCTTCAAGGTTGGCTTCATTCTATCCACCACTTCATCTCACAACTTTCAGACCATTTCCAACCCTTTCATCATCTTCTTCGTAAAAACATCAACTTCCACTAGGATGATAACTACCAAAAATCCTTTGATGATCTTAAGTAGTATCTCCTATCTCCTCCTGTTCTTGCACCTCCACACGAGGGGGATCCTTTTTATCTATATTTCACTTCCACCAATCATGCATTAGGTGCCATGTTGGCCCATCATGATGGCCAAGGTAGAGATCAGGCTATCTATTACATCAGTCGTACCCTTCACAGGTATGAAACTCGCTACTCTGAAGCTGAAAAAGTTATGTTGCGCCCTTTTCTTCGCCACTTCCAAGCTTCGTTATTATCTTCTCAATCAAAAAATGTATGTAGTCACTAGCTTTCATCTTCTCAAAACTATGCATTCTAAACCTTACCACAATGATCACGTCACTCAATGGCTCATGCTCATAACAAATTTTGACCTAGAGTTCATCTCTCAAAATTATATAAAAGGCCAAGTGACCATAGACCAATTAGCTGAAGCCCCTCTTCCTACCACTCATCTTCCTCATGAGAAATTTCTCGATGAATCCATTAACAATCTTCATCATGAGTCTTTCCCTCTTCACATGAATCTCTTCTTTGACACATCTAAATGTCAGCAAGGGGGAGGCATTAGCATCATTCTCATTCCTCCTTGGGACACTCGCATGCCCATTTCCCAAAAAATTTACTTTGAATGCACCAAAAATATAGCATAGTATGAAGCCCTTATCTTAGGTCTTGAAACTATTGTCCTTTTGGGTGTTCAAATCTTTGACATCTATGGGGATTCAGAGCTCATTATCAAACAAATTATAAACAATTATCAATGTAAAAATGATGTTCTCCAAAAATATCAAGATATCGTCCTATTTCTCCTTGAAGTCTTTGATTCCTATACTATTCAAGACATGCCTCACTCATCCAATCATTTTACTAACACAATGGCCTCCCTTACATATCTTATCCCATGGATAACTAATGAATCCAAACTTTCAATTGTTGTTTGTTGTCATGATCAACCATCTTACATCTGTAGGTTACGTCGTGTTAATGTTGTTGAACTCGACTCATCAGATCTTTGGTACTCCCAAATCTTTGATTATCTATCCAAATCCATCATTCCCTCAGACCTATCTAAGAATGGTAGAAGGTAATTTCTCCAATGTGCTAACCACTATGTCATTCTTGGCAACATCCTCTACGGATGTGGGTTTGACGGAATTCTCCTTTGATTCCTTAAATCCCATGAAACTACTTGCGTTATCCAAGAATTCCACAATGAAATTTGTTGTGGACATTTTAGTGGATTATTTATCACTAAGCATGTCCTTTGTCTTGGCTATTATTGGTCTTCTCTCAATCAAGATTGATATGAATATGTTAAGAAATATGTCAAGTATCAGCAGCATTCCAATCTTATCTGCATTCCTAGCCAGGCCTTACAACTAGCTCAGGACCTTTGGCCCTTTTACAATGGTGCCTCGATCTCATTGGTACCATTAATCTTCATTCTTCTCAATTTCATCATTCCATTATCACTACAATGGAATATTTCACCAAGTGGGTGGAAGCAATTCCACTCACCTCAATTAAAGCCAATTAGATCGTTAACTTCATCTACCAACACATAATTTTTCACTTCGGCATCCTTCACAAGATCATCATAGAAAATGAGAACTTCTTCAAAAACAAAGATGTTAAGAAAATTTGGGACTCATTCAATATAAATCTTAGTTTCTCTTCTCATTATTATCCTCAAGCTAACAGCCAGGCCAAAGTGACTAACAAGACCTTGCGTAACATCCTTGCTAAAACCATCGATAAAGTAGGTCATGACTGGCATCTTCAGCTTCCCTTCACTCTTTAGGCTTACTGGACTAGTGTCTGTACCTCCATAGGCTCTACCCCATTTTCTCTTGTATATGGTTCTGAATTCGTTCTTCCCCTCGAAGTTCAAATTCCATCCTTACTTGTGTCTCTTCATGACTTCATTTTTGATGAATATTATTGCCAAGAGTGTCTTACGCAACTTGAGTTATTAGACAAGCACCACCTCCTTGATCTTGAGCATCATCATGTTTATCAAGAGCGTGTATAGCATGATTATAACAAGCATCTCAAAAAACATGACTTTATAATAGGTGACCTTGTCTTAAAAGAAAATTAGAATGTCACTACTCTAGAAAGGAGCCAATGGGGAAAGTTTACTCCCAACTAGATTGGAACTTAAATTATCATGCATAAGTATGGGTTTAGGGCTTATCATTTGGATTCCCTTGATGGTAAACCAGATACTAAAACTCTTAATGTATTACATTTACAGCCATTCTATTGTTAGCATATATTCCCATGAGCATATAGTCATATCTTTAAATCATTCCTCCATCATTATCCCCTTCCATCTATCATGGTAATGATATAGAACTATGTGTTCTACCATCACTTCTTGGATATGACCCTAAATATGGACAGCACGGATCTACTCATAGCATATCCATTATGGAGTGTTTATCCCCTTTGGTGAGAACTCTGTGGTCATTACACCCATCACCCTCTTATTCACCTATTGGAACCATGTAAAGGATCCAGGGGTGTATTTTTTACATTAATTATCCCCTCCTAAGTGGTCTATCTAGCTATACCCAGGTCTTCCCCATTAAAAGAAAAAAACATGCAAATCAAAAAATAAAAAATAGAAAGCATGCAAATCAAAATCAAAATAAATAAACTGATCCCTTGAAGGATGGATATCATATATATTATTCTTTTCATCTATATTATGTATAAGGTAGACCATACCCTCAAAGGATGGCTACTCTTTGATTATAGCATTTGAAGGCTTCCCGCATTGATCAACCTTCATTTTTATCAAGATCCTCATAAAGCTTCCCGCATTGATTAGCTTTCTTCTAGTATTGCTCTTTCCCTTTCCTAGAGTTGGGGCATAGACTTAGGGAACACCACTTTTGGAGAACCCTCTTCCCACATACAAGTTACATCTCAAACCCCTTTGGCATGTCGACATTAGGTTTATGATATTATTGCATCCATCTTTCCCTCATGGTCTTTTGATATAACTAACTATCATTGGTTATGTGTTAACATCTGCTATTGACTGCAAGTGCAATGCCTTCAGTAATTCTCTTTCTTTTTTACCTCCAACCCAGTTTGAAGCATGGTTTCCCTATATGTCCCTTTCTATGATTATGTGTCATTTATCTTGTTAAGGTCACCTTTTATCACAATCAGATTTTTACATATCAAATTTAAAACCATGAAATATATATCTATATACTTACTGTTAAGGATGAAATATCTTACAATCATCCACAATTCCATGAATTTTATTAACACTATCTCTAATGCACCCTTTGGTTTGGGAATTTTACTTGATCACCATTGTAGTTTTTGAATTCTACTTTAGGATCTCTCTTAGGGAGTAGTCGTTATCCAACAACTTCTCACCCCCCACCATGATCAATAATTTCTTTGATCCATTGATCCGAGCTCCTCATTTCCACTCATCGCCACTTATCCCTACATCACTTGTCTCACCATTCATGTCCCCTTTCATCACCCCACCTATATTTCTTCCCTTTCTTCTTGATTTTTCCTTTTCATCCTTCTTATTTCAGCTTGAAAATATTAATTAACCATCCATATAGTCTAGGACTCTTATTTGAGGATACCCCCTTCCTAATATCTTCCCATTGTAGAAAATTCTCCACCATTTCCTATTCCATCAAATGAAAATAATCACTACAAACGTATTTCCACTCCACTTCTTCCACTTGACACTCTTGCATCATCACTCCCACAACATGGGAATCCTAGTTAAGGATTCCCCTCAAAATCTACACTCTACATTGCATATATTCCTTCATCCATTCATGTCACACTCCTATGTTTCCTTCCTTCCTTGTTATTACCCCCTTTTAAGCTCATGTTCCTTTCTCACATACACCATTCCTTCTTTTATCATTCTTATTAGTATATGTCTTCTACTTGGTAATCTTACTTACACATGCTCGTAATATAAAAAATTGACTTGAGGGTTCCCCTTCAGTCCATCTTTTCATACACTTCTCCCCCATCTTCATCAATCACTTAGGTCGCTTATTACCTTGTGGACCTTCCCATCATTCATTTTCATTTCCGGCTTGACAATCCTACTTAATCATTCATACACCTTGGCAAACTCTTCATCTTCATCCTTCCTCACTAATAATTATTGGTGGACTTACCCTAATTTTTCTTAGCTGGCATTACCTCTTCTATCCCCCATTCTCTCTTTCCTCCCCTTCCTTTTCCCCACCTCTTCCCTTTCTTGCCATTTATTCCCCACCTCTCCATCTTCCCTTCACCCTCTTTAATATATTTATCATCTTCATCATACAACTTCTTTCTATTTTCTCATCATCCTCATATTCTCATTTCACACATCTCTACCTCTTTTCCAATTTGTGTTATTCCTCCCATCTTTCTTCTCTTTACATTCCTGATACTGCTCACTCTTCACTACATATCTCCGTTCTTGGTTTCCTTAGTTCTGCATCATTTTCACTATTATCCTCCCCTCTTTTCTACTCATCTTATTTTACTTCCTCTATATCATCTTCTTCCCCTTTTTACTTCGTGTTTCCTTCTTACTTTCCCATTGATAACTTAGCTTTTCAGCATTATCCCATATTTTTTTTATCATCTCACCCTCCACATGAATTTCCATGTGGTCTATTCCATATTATTTTCCTTGGTCTTCCTCAGGAGGACTAGGTTCCTTCAGTATTATCCTTGTATCTAATTTTTCATCTCTTCTTCCCCTATCATTTTCACCTTCCCACTACCATCCCCTTCCTTTCTCTCTCACCCCCACCTTTTCAATCATTTTTTACCAGTTTCCCTTCTTTTCTTTGATCTTATCCACATCTTCCTGGTCAATCATCGTTTATTTATTTTCTCCATTCTACCTCCTCTTTTGTCTTCTTTATATTATTCATCATCCTCATCTCCTTAATTCTTCCACCCTTCTTGTTGGGAATATGGAATGTAGAAATGGAAAAAATTCCCCAAAATCTACATCAGTGGAAGTGTAAACTAGAAAAATCCAAATCAAAACAAAGTACACACACATAACACAACATGTACCATGGTTCACCCAATGTGGGCTACGTCCACCAAAGATAGAGATCTCATATATATAATGAACAAGAGTACAAACCAACTCTTCTGCACAAGAGTACAATGTATCTCTCCAAGAGTATCTCCTCTAATAGATCTCTAAAACGATCTCCATGAGTGCACTACAACCATGCCTCCAAACCACCAGTAGATCTCACATAACTAGAAACTACTACATCTCAGAACTACAACCAATCTCTCTGTGTATTTGCAACAAGACCTCTCACATGGGTCTACCAATGTGCAACCATGATTGTGCACCAAGAAATAAGTATGTATCTCCATCACTGCATCAACGTGTGCAAACATGAAGACAACCTCCTCTACAATATCTAGATCTACATGGATCAACAATACAACATGATCTCATGGATCTATGAATACAATATCTCACAATAACCTTTGTATCTAACAATATAAGATCTTACAACAACTAGTTGATCTACAAGAAGAATCTAATATAAGATCTCATAGCAACATGTGAATCTACAAGAAGAAACTCTATGTGATTTGCATATTATACAAGCCATTACAATGAGATAATAATAATACAAAGGAAATACATTAGAAGACAATACCCTCTTCTCAACATTAGATGTACCTGTTATTTCCTTTTTTCCAGATTCTCTCCATGGAAGCTTTGTCTTCATGTAACCATATTTTTCTTTTACTTCTTCTTCATCCTCTCAACCAAGGATTCCACATGCAATAATAATCAATTTCATGTAATTCTTCTCTTCTCACCTTCTAATCCTAGATTTCTATCTTATATAGGCATATAAAAACTTAGGGAAACTTAGCTATGCATTTACAACCTTTAGATTCACTTTATAACTAAATTTAGATCTAATTCTCATGAGTTAAATATAAACTTTCATGCACATGTAACCGATGTCACTTTGCTGACCAATGTTGGATCCTTTGCTGACCGATGCTAGCTCTTTTACTGATTGATGTCAGCTCCTTTGTTGACCGATGTCAATTACTGTGTATTCCAACAAGGTGTAAGTCATGTTATCTGTGAAGCAATTTAGATACACAGTCCTAATAATCTCCCACTTGGAGATAAAATGTTGAACCTTTACCTGTACCTTTACATCACTGTCCTCTACATACCATGAAGACCATATATTCTTTACTTTAACAACTCTCTCAAAAATAAAATTAGGAGGATCAAACCATCTTCTAAAACTAAGAAGATAACAACCCGTGACTTACCATATACCTGCACAAAGCTATTAGTGATCCATGAAACACGAGCTATAAATACATCAAGCTCCCACTGAATCATAACACCAAGCCTCTCATTCAACCAAACCACCATGACTTACACACCTACAAGATCTCCGACTCAAACTAAAGTACTGAGCTTCAATCTCATCCATAGCCATACCTATAAAACCAACCATGTTCTCCAACCATCTATCCATGTCTCCATGCAACCACCAATGCAACTGACCAAAGACAAGTCAAACTGGAATATGCGTAAGAAAAAACAAGATCCTAGGTAAGATGACCCAAATGAGTTCTACATGTAACTAGTGGGTGATCAATCCACAACACCTACATAACTCAAAGAATCCAAACACTACATTTTGCAAAACCAACCTTGCATAAACAACTTTCTTTTCCAATACAACCATTTGTAGAAAACACATGTATCATGGAGTAATATAGTAATAAGAGGAAATACAAACATCCCCTACTCATGCTCAAGGCATCTAAACCATGCTCATAGGCATCCATGTGTGAAACAAATATCTGCATCATCATAGTACTCACAAAACAAAATCTAATCCACATGTATAAACTCACCATATACATCCATCCATATCACCAGGCTCTTCAGAAGCTCCAAGTCTACTCACTAACTAACTCCAAAGCCATATATGAATCTTCTGCTCATCAATGTCAACAACAAAAATAACCATGTCTAAATCATGCTACTAATAACTAGTGCAAATACCAGCAAACATGTCATCAACATACTTTGCACAACCATACAAGATGAAAGAAAAAAAGGGCACCATCTAAAAAATGGTAAATAAACACTGTTGTCAATCATGTATCCTAATCGACCATGGTTTCCCAACCAACATCAGTCAACACCTGACCAACCAGGGTTCCTAGATGATCAACATCGATCTTTGTAACAATCAAATTTCTCCTATTTCACCCGTCAAACTCTGAGAATTGCTTTATCATCTTCACCTAGCTAAAAAACATCAACTGCCATCCCATAGGGATATCTAAGCACCACAAAATAAACTAGAAGTGACATCACCATGAAATAAACTCAAAATACATGCCAAGCCATGACTTTCCTCCAAAACAACTTGTCCCTCATGCCACTCTGAATGGTAGCATCCTCCTCTCACTTCGTGCATGCATATGTGTCCAACCTGCAATGCCAACAACCATGGTTTTCTGCCACTTAACATGAACTCACCTACCTCTAATAACAAGCTCAAAATCTCTAATATATATCACATAAGAATACTAACAAATAAATCTAGATGAAATAAATATAAACATGATTCCCTTCTTAACAAAGAATACTTCTACATCACATAAGTTTGGACTTCTTGTGAAGTAGGTGAATCACCTTATTTTCATCCCTATGTACTCAACATCTCTCATTACCTAAAATTGTGTTGAAACATGACTTTTTATTGAGGATCTTGTCCTTTAGACTTGATATTGTTGTCATCAAGATTCCAACACATCCTCGAATTAAAAGTAAAGCTCACCACATATCCATGTAGTGCATAATTTTTACTTGTGCACACAATCCAAACATAATATCAGTTGTCTTCGAACAAAAGAAATTAAATATGAACCATATAGAGATACCTGAATTTGACCAAAGTCTCACTGGACTAACTAAGCCAACTGCATCCTCTTTTTGATTCAAACATTGAAGTGATCTACACCGTCTCTAACATGTACACTCTGTGCAAGAAACTCAATCCTCCAAAATAGGACACTGAACCATCCATGCCATTTTCTGCTACAAAACCTAGTATAGATTCACTTCCATAGACACCGACCTTAGTTTCCCTAATCGGTATTGGTTCCTTTGTGATTGATGTTAGTTCCCTGACCAATTTCTGTGTTGCTAGAATGAATACAATGCCACAAAATTGGCATAGTACACCAAACCAGGTTCCTACTCCAACCAAAGCTGATAGTTGTGTTGAGCTAGTCATTTCAAGAAGCACCCAAATCTCATGCACAAAAACATTTACAACAATAATACATGCAATATAAACCTAAACCATTAAGATGAAGTACATCACCTTACCAACACCAAGATTCTTAATTGCATCTTCAACTGAAGTAACTTGCCTACTCTTGATGGAAACCTCGTCCTCTTCTGTGCTATTATACTCTACCTCTCTAACTGAATCCCATGTGCATCTAACTGCACAAAGGATGCATAAATTTCTCCTCTATATCTTACTCTTATCTAGATCTGTAATCCCAAACCATTCATGTGCAACCAAAATATACAAGCACTGCAATACCAAGATAAAACCATACCTGTGTAATCTAGATATACAATATGACCACCATGTTTGTGCCTCCAATAACTAGGGAAACCTAAACAAACAAGACACATTCCATGCATCTCTCAATTTCTTTAGAGCTGTGATTTTCTAATTAAAACCAAGTTTCCTAATAACCGACCACGGTCACCCTATAACCAACCATGCACTAACCTTGACATTGGTTGCCTCCTAGTCAATGTCAGTCACTGTATTTTCCAACAGCCTCTCATTTCTAGCTTTCACTTGATATTTAAATATCTTCCTGTGATTTTAACATCTACCAAAATAAACCCTACTCTCATAAACCTGTCAGTAATACCACTAACAAAACCATGAAACAAAACCTTTCTCTAAAATAACCAAGCTCTGATGCCATTTGTTAGGAATATCGAATGCGGAAATGGAAAAAAATCCCCAAAATCTACATCAGTGGAAGTGTAAAATAGATAAATCCAAATCAAAACAAATTACACACACATAACACAACATGTACCATGGTTCACCCAATGTGGGCTACGTTCACCAAAGATAGAGATCTCATATATATCATTAACAAGAGTACAAACACCTCTTCTGCAAGAGAGTAAAATGAATCTCTCCAAGAGTATCTCCTATAACAAATCTCTAAACGGATCTCCATGAGTGCACTACAACCGTGCCTCCAAACCACCATAAAATCACACATAACCAAGAACTACTGCATCTATGAACTGTAACCAAGTTCTTTGTGGATCTGCAACAAGACCTCTCACATGGGTATACCAATGTGAAACCATGAATTGTGCACCAAGAAATAATTATGTCTCTCCATCACTGTACCAACCTATGCAAACATGAATAAAACCTCCTCTACAATATCTAGATCTACATAGATCAACAATACAACATGATCTCATGGATCTATGAATACAAGATCTCACAATGACCTATGGATCTAATAATACAAGATCTCACAACAACCTGTGGATCTACAAGAAGAATCTAATACAATATCTCACAACAACATGTGGATATATAAGAAGAAAATCTATGTGCTTTGCATATTATGCAAGCCATTACAATGAGACAATAACAATACAAAGGAAATACAGTAGAAGAAAATACCCCCCTTCTCAACATATAGATGTACCTATTATTTCCTTCTGTCCAACTTCTCTCCATGGAATCCCTATCTTCATGGAACCATATTTTTCATTTTTTCTTCTTCGTCATCCTCTTAACCAAGGATTCCACATGTAATAATAATCAATTACATGCAATTCTTTTTTTCTCACCTTATAACCCTAGATTTCTAGCTTATATAGGCATATACAAACTTAGAGAAACTTAGGTATGCATTTACAACCTTTAGATTCACTTTATAACTAAATTTATATCTAATTCCCGTGAGTTAAATATAAAGTTTCGTGCACACGTAACCGATATTGGTTCCCTGATTGATGTTAGATCCTTTGCTAACTGATGTCAGTTACTATGTATTCCAGCAAGGTGTAAATCATGTTATCTATGAAGCAATTCAGCTCGGCAATCCTAACACTTCTCTCCCTTTTTCGTAATTTGTCCATCATTTCTCTCCCTTCATCCCCTTCACCCTTCTTCACTCCCTTCATTTTGGATCTCTCTCTCCCTTTTTTTATAATTTCATCTCTATCATTTTCTTGTCTTCTTCTTGTTTATCTTTCATCATTCTCTTCTTCCCCTATCATCCCTCTCTTTTATTCTCTTCTCCCTCTTTCATCCCCTTTTTCTCCTCCATCTACGTCAAATTCCATACCCTTGTCTCCTTCACTTTTGAATTTTCTTGCCCTTCTCATAATCAAAAACTACTCTTGTCCATTCATTTTTCTTATCTTTCCACTCTCAATCACTACATCGTTCACCACATATTCACCCCTTTCATTCATTATGTCCCAGTTTCTCTTCCTTTTTTTACTCTTCTCCACTTCTCCCTTCTCCGCCATATTTTCCTTATTTTCTCGGTTCTATCATCTCTTTTATCTTCCTTACATTCCTCCTCTAACTCATCTCCCTCCTTTTTTCATCATTTCTCTCCAAAATCTTCAACATCATTCTCCATGTAGTATTTTATTTGGTTTCCTTTGCTTTCATTTTTCACATCTCTCTCTCATTTTCACCCTCTACTCTGTCATCTTCTCTCTTCTCTTTCTCTTTTACTTTATTTTTTTGTGTGTCATTCATTCATTTACTTTTCCTCCCATCATCCTTATTTATTCTTCTGTTTCCATCTTCTTCATTCCCTTCTTCTATCATCTTATCCATTTTTACCTCTTTCATTCCATGCTTTTATTCCTCCATCCCCATATGATTGGTTTCCTCTTCACCTGACATCATCATCATCTTCCAATTATTGTTGGTCTTCCCCTACCATTCCTTCATGGGCATAGCCTCTACCATCCCCCATTTCCCTTGTCACTTTCATCATTTTTCCTGTCATCCTTCCCCCAACAATAATATTTTGGTCTCCCCCTAAAGTTCTTTATGTGGCATCACTTCATCCATCCTCCATTATCTCTTTCTTCACCTCAATTCCCTCGTCTAACACCCTCCCACACCGTTTCTTCCCCACCTCTCCATATTTTCTTCACCCTTGTCCATAATTTCAGTTCTTTCATCTTGCACACTTTTTCCTTCTCCTCCAACATCCCCCCTCATCTCTTTGCATCCTTTCCTATCATTCTTGTTCATCCTTCCTCATTACCTTCTTCTCATATCATCCTTCTCAATTTTATTTTTCTCTAGACCCATCGCATTTGCTCTATTCCCAACCCTTGTATTATCTTTACCTCATACTTTCTATAATTTATTTCTTTTCTTTATTTTATCATATCTTTCCTCTTCTTTAAATTCTTCATTTTCCTCATCTCTTCCATGTTTCCATCATTTCTCTCCATTCATCTTCATCACCTCCCTCACTTTATCTTTTCCACTACCTTTATATTAAACATCTTTATCCCTCTTCTATGCTTTTACCCTCCACTTTGATATCTTCTCTCTTCTCGTCTCATCTTCTTCTTATTTGTTCTTCCTCATTCCCTTCTTCTACTATCACCCTTCTCTATTATTATCTTCATCCTCTTTCATTCCTTTTTATCCTCCTCCACCATGTCTGCTCTATTACATATCCTTGTCTTCTTCACCTCTAACTTTTCTTTCCTCATTTTTCACCTACCCATAATCAACCACTACTCTTGACCATCATTTTTTTTTCTTTTTCTCTCTTTCCTTCACATTCAACATCAATTAAAATTCCTCCCCATTTGAAGACATCATCTTCTATGTTCTATTACACCCCATCCTTGTCCTCCTCTCGATAAAGTTACCCTCTCCTCCTTTCAGAGAGCAATGTCATCTCTTACATTGTCATCAGACCTTTTGAAGGTGGCATTATCACATATATCCCTCATCACATCTTCCCGTCACATTTTTGTCTTGGAGGATACCATAATGGTCGTCACCTACCACAGTTTATTCTCCCTCGCCAATGTATGCTCTACTTTTTGCTTAGAAAAAGTAGATTGAATTCTTCCCCTATTTGTCTGAAGAAGATGGAATGGTTTCTCTTTTCTTCATGTCTAATCATCTTGTCCTCGATGGATAACATTTCCTATGAAACATGTATTCAAAATCATATTCACCCCCCCCCCCCTTAGGGAATTCTATATTACAATTATATCCAATCTACTGTCAATTTATTCCTTTTTTACCATACTCATTCCCCCTTGGGGCATATTATTTCACTACCCATCTTCCACTTTGTCTTCTTGGTCATTTTTGTGCTCCTGTGCTAGGGCATCATTATTTTCATCCTCCTCTCATTTTGCGGATACATAAATTTATGGCACAATTCCTCACATACGAAGGATTTCACATTTTGTTACACATACTTTGATGTTTTCCTATGACCCATTGGTCATCACAGCTAACATCCATTTGAGTGGTTTCTTGTTTGATTCCCTCCACTTTGCATGGTGATTTTCACCCACTCACTAGCTTGTAGATAATTGCCACCATCTCCATTGAGATTGTCTCTTTGTCCCCTACCCACGTGATATCATATTCACCTGCTATAGTTTTTATTTGTTATTGCGATCCTTTTTGCTTTGGGTATCTTGCATTGCATTATAATTTTATCCATTTTTCTTTACCCACCCGACCTTTAACATCTATCTCTTTCAAACTCGTGATTGAATTCCTTTATGTTGTCACTCCCAAGTTTGAGGGGGAACACTCATTCAATAATATTTTCAATACTTCATCGTTTTTGTCTCGTGGCTTGCCCAACGCAAACCACTCATCAAAAAGGGGCAAATGTAGACACAAATTTTTGGTATCGTTCCTCCCCTTCACCCTGTGTTTTCTCTCCTTCATTAGGCTTACCCAGTCAAATTCCTTCCCCCCTAAATATGAATAAATATCATTTCCCACCAAAAATACATATTCAACTAATCAATCTTAATTGGTTAATTGATCCCCTTTAAATCCTTAAACCTCATTGTATCCTAATATCTAATATGATAATTATGTATTCTAAACTAACTCATATCACCCCACCTAATAAATAAATACTCCAAAATCATTCAAATCATGCACCCCACTCATGAATTAAATAATGCAAAATAATCCACATGAAATCCATTATTGCACCTAATCATTCAAATCATGTCCCCCCACTCACCTAATCTAGGTTACTTTTTCAAACTAGGATTACTTGATAACCCCTAAATT
Organism: Taxus chinensis; assembly: GCA_019776745.2. Taxonomy (NCBI): domain Eukaryota; kingdom Viridiplantae; phylum Streptophyta; class Pinopsida; order Cupressales; family Taxaceae; genus Taxus; species Taxus chinensis. The sequence continues at coordinate 521,844,883 of CM034156.1, read as the reverse complement.
AACCCCATCTTCAGGCTATAAATACAAGCCTTCTCCCCCTCTTTCAAACAAGTTAAAAGTGATAGAAAACCTCTGACATTATAGCTCCTCACTTATCATCATATCATCACAATGCCCTTGTGATGCCACTTGTATCACCATAATATCATCCTCATGCCTTTGTGGTTCTCTTATCTACAATAAGAAATTTGGTTTGCTTTCGCATTCAGCCCAATTTGAAATTTTGATTCAATGCATTTGGTTTGTTTTACAGTAGTCCTCAAATCAACTAACTCAGTTTTGGTACATCAATATTTTTTCTAGGTTAGGGGTTATTTAAGAGCATTCTGCATGGTATCTATCCTATATTTCTCATTTATATCGATTTTCTCTTATCTAATGAGGGTTGACATCCATGAAAATAAGGTAACACTTCCTAGAACTGACCTCATCAAGAAGCCCCTGTATATACCATCTAATCCATTTTTCTCTTAGTTTCCTTTGTTTCATAGGTCTATTTTCCTTAGCTGCAGAACGAGGACATTCAATTTGCGCCCATCCATTTTCACCATCTTCTCCCAATGTATCTTAAACCCTTGCATCTTTGAGGTTGTTTGATTTCACTTCTTCTAAATGGCTCTAGGTCACCTACCATCTAAAAAAATTGTGAACGATTATAAAATAAATAACTTGTTGCAAAATCTACTTTCCTACCTGAGTGAGTCATTAGTAATTACACTAATACCATATTAGAAAAGCTCAATATATTACAAATACCCAAACCTGAAAATATGAGTTTGATATGTCATTTTCCAAATACATTTGGTATCATTTTTTTAGCATGTTGTAAATGCATGGTGCTTGGAAAGCATGTTCTGTTGAATTCTTTCATGCATTTAGATAGAAGAATCACCAATAAGAAAATTTGATAGCCATTGAGATTTACTTTATCTTCAAGAGGGTCTTCCAATTAAGTATTATAAGTAGGAATGATAAATCTAATGTTGAATCTCTACAACCCTTCAGTCACTAATAGCATACATTCCCTAAAACGTGATAATTATTATTGGTAAGATCAACCAATATGCTTATCACGACTAGTACAGTCATGCACACCATTACTAGTTCCTTCGTACTTAGTCAAAAAAAAGGGTATTGGATCTTCATACTAACTTGAATAAAATGACAAAGTATTTATCTTTCTGTTTGTTTTGATAGTAGATATATTTAGTTTAAATCTTATGATCTCCAAGTGTAAGCTCTACACAACCGTAACACATCTTATTTTTTTTTAGTAGAGGCAAAAAAATTATTTGATGGTGATATTGATAAATGATAATAATAATGCTTATATATAAGGGGCATAACCTAAAGTTAGGGCTCTCACTTAGTCGACCTCATCAGTCAAGCTAATGAATTTGGTTGGGAAAATATTTTGCAAGATGTCATTGATCGAGCTAATGATGTCAGCTGCATATAAGCCTTTAAAAGGTGAATGAGGGAAAGAAGGGTGGATTATTAAAGACACTTAGAGTAGATGGAAATTTGATATGTAGGTGATATAAGGATGCATAATTGTCCTTCCTATTCTAATTTAAGCATTATTAATGATTCACTCCCACATAAAGACTCATTACACACCCTATACCCTAACAAGACACTTAAAATACCTCAACAAACACCTAGTACTCTTTGATATGCCTTCATAGCTGAATTACACTTTTAGAGGGAAAAGTTCCAATTTGAATTTTTAAATCCCTCTCTTTTAAATCTTTCTATCTCATGACTCAACATGTCATAGAACACTCCATTGACCTCATAGCTGGGAATATTTGTATTTTAATGACTACTAGATGATGCTTATGCATCATCACTCTTGTCTAAACTTCCTTCATTGAGAAATTTAGGACAAAATATAAGTGGGTTTGGGAGGGATTTAAATTTTATTTCATCATTTTTTTAATTATGCGAGTCAAACTTGGGAAATTCGTGCCTGCATTTTGGCTAGATTTCATCGGCCCCTTTGCAATAAGAGGGCTGATGACATCGATGATGGGGGTAAAATTTTTTTAGGGGCCAATGGTGTTTATCATAGGGTCGATAGCATAGGGGATGACAAAGATTTTTGTCAGGGGTTGATGGCATTTAGCCAAAGGGTCAATGGCGTAGGGATTTTTGTATGTGTAAGATGTAAGTTTTAATTTTTATTACAAATTGATTTTATATACTTATAATGCTTGTTTATTGTCATTTTGTGCGTGTAGACAGAGCGTAGGATCCATCTTTGGGGAAGTGTGGATGTATTGTGGATTAGTGGTTTGATTACTAGACTGATTCAGACATAGGTGACTTCATTACAGGGTTGGAGATTTGGGAGAATAATGTAGATGCCCAGGATACCATTGGATTTAGATCTATTATTGGTGTTTTTATCCATAATAGAGACTAGATCTAACACCTTTCAATGATGGAAAAGACATGAGACCATGGAGATGGAATTGATCTTGAAGGATGTACATGGGATTCTGGGTTTACCCATTTGAGGGACCTGTATGTATTGTAATTTGAGTTCAAATGTTGTAGAGTGGAGAGCCTTAGTTGTATGGGCTACTAGGAGAAAGACATATGACAAGAGTATGTTATGTTTCCAACTCAACATGGTACAGGTTGTAGGGATTCCAAATATCCAGAAATTAGTTATGGGGATTGTAATTACATGGATAGTGTGCCACAAGGTAGATGGATCCATCCCATTGTTCTTGATCATACTCTGTAGAGATTTTTTAGATCATGTGGTTTTATTTAGCTAGGGAATCACCATATGGGTGCAGTTTGGGCATGGTCTTTACAAGGTTATGCTTGCAGGGATTCTAGATATCCAGAAATTAGTTATGGGGATTGTAATTGCACGGATAGTGTGCCATAAGGTAGATGGATCCATCCCATTTTTCTTGATCATACTATGTAGATATTTTTTAGATCATGGGGTTTTGTTTAGCTAGGGAATCGCCATATGGGTTGTGCATGGTCTTTACAGGGTTATGCCTGCAAGAATTCTAGATATCCAGACATTAGTTATGGGGATTGTAATTGCAAGGATAGTGTGCCACAAGGTAGATGGATCTATCCCATTGTTCTCGATCATACTATGTAGAGATTTTGTAGATCATGGGGTTTTATTTAGCTGGGGTACCGCCATATGGGTGTAGTTTGTGCATGATCTTTACAAGGTTAGGCACAGAGATCAGAGGATTGTGGAACCCATCATATTATTGATCGCATGGATATATAAGAAGGTCCCTATGTATAGGATGACAGGGAAACCATTGGTAGTATCACTGGATTCCCCAAGAGTGTTTTAGTGGGTAGAAGGGATGGTAGTGAGATCACTCAAAACATTATGACCACTAGCACAGGTGGGTTTGGATGATATTACATGGCAGAGCTACACAAAGAACATGGATCAATGACCAAGTTGGCCTAGGAAAGAGTTCTTAGAGGCCATCACTTACGTGATAGGGCTATAGACACCAAAATTGGGTCACACTCCCCTTGGTCCTTTTTTAAATAACCATCTCAAACATACTCATTTAACCATGGCCCCTTCCACCCCACATCACCATGAATTTAATTTAATTAATATATATCCTCATAATATATAATATCTAATTACCTTAATTTCTACCCCACCACCTCACCTAGACACCTCATCCAACCACCTCACCCTAGACCTATTCTTGGCATGTTTCCATAGCCAAACAATAACTAAGTCTTTACTTGCATTAATGAGCTAAGATTTGGTATAACCCTAAAATCAATGCCTAAGATTTCTCTAACCACATCCCCGCTCATTAGAAGGGAAGTTTTTGTTCTAATTCATGAGAATAACAAACTGAACTTAGGACCAAGAAGAAATCAGAAAGGTCGACCCACTTTAATAAACCTAGGGAATCCCACCTTAACCGATGCATCAGTCACCACTCAACCGATGCCGGTCAACCTGGAACCATTGTCGGTTACTATTGTATTCACCTAAGAAACCTTATTTTTAGGTTGGCGCATTCTGAGAGCAAGAGGACACGAAGATCAAAGCTACATGCAAGTGAGAGCTAGTAGTCATTTCACACACCTAAACATCCATATTTATCACTCTAGTTATAGATACTGAAGGAAGTTGCACTCATGGAATCATTCTGGGACCCACTACTATCCATATCCATCATTATTCTTCTGATCATCATCCATCACCCAATCAGCCATCAAGAACCTGCAATCATAGGTAAGGGTACGTCTCATTACCATCATTTTCCATTCCTAGCATAGTTCATAGAGCTTATTATCATTCCTATCACCAGTGTCTTACTATTACCATGTTCCATTCCTCTTCAGAGACTTCTTAGCTTGTAATCCTAAAAATTTCCCTTACCCACTCATTAATCAAATCACCTATCCTGGCCCTTCCATTCCTATTCTATTCATAGAGTTGTTATCATTTATGTTACCATTCCTCCATAGCCTTCTTTTTGGAAAACCCAAAAATCTCACCCACCCGTTAATCAGATCACCTATCCTAGCCCTTCCACCTCTCTAAGTGTTATTAGTATTCCCATAAACCTCGCCATCTCCTTCTTTAGCTGCATCTAACCTCACCTAAACTCTACAGTAAGGTTTTTATTGGATTATTTTCACATTACTGTATCGACACTGGTTACCCATAATCATTTTCGGTCTCATTTAACCATCATCGGTTATACCCAACCGACATCGGTTTTTGTGTTTTACACCTTTTCTAATAACAAAGTTAACCCACCTTCTACCAAGTGACCCAAATAACCAAGAACCTAGATCCTAACCAGCTTCAGTGACCCTAACAACTACCTACCCTTCAAATCTAACTATAACCTAGCCTATTGTATTAGATTTGCTTATTTTGTTTGAATGAGATACCTAAATCATATCAACTACAGTAGGAATTTATTTATTTCTCGCATTAAGTTTTTCTAGATAGTGGATTGACAACCATCTAGGAAGTATCACACTTCCCAGAACTAGCATACGCTAGGAAGTCCACTGTCATATATTATTCAACTATTCTTTTATGGTCTTGTTTTCTATTTCAGGTAGTTCCTCCTAGCCAAAAGGAAGCTCTCACATTCAGCTGTGGATCAAGAAGTCAAAACGCACACAACAATCATCAATCGACCATCATTTAACAGGTATTCCTCCTTAGCCTTTACCCTTATCTGTTTCTTCACTTCGAAAACATAAAGAAAATGGTGAAACATTTTGGCATGCCCAGTGGGACCCATCAAGGGTTATTTTGCATTTATTCATTCCTAGGTGAAATTTGTGTGTTTGTTTCTCTTCGAAAAGCTTCCACATTAATTTTCTTCTTTGGAATCATTCTCCTTATTTATATTGTCTAAAAATAATCATATTTTTCATGCTTTAAAAAGAACACATCTTCCTTTGTTTTGCATTCCATTAGTGAAAGAGCATCCCTCTTTCTATTCATCACTTGCTACATTGAACATCACACTTTGATTTGGGTTTAAAACACTTGCATTGCATTCTGATTTGTTGCATTATTAGCTCACATTAAAACTAAGGGCAACCTATATGCTGGAAGTCATGCCTAGTTTATGGTTGACACAAAGAATCGTAGAAAGCACATTTCTCTCTCTTTCTCTCTCTGTCTTACCACACTTGCACAAAATCAAAATATACACATATTTCTTAAACAACATCTTACATGGGAACATCTATCAGTGATCACATGATCTAATTGGCAGGTAATCCCCATCTCATTGCCTCTATCAAGTCATCATCTCAAAGGACAGCCCACCCCCGCCATAACATACCTGAAACCTCTCATTTTATATATCCTTCTTCATACGATGCCTTCCTAACAAAATATTTTTGTTCTAAATACACACAGTCAGTCCTAAATAGCATAAGCTGAATAAACATAATAAAATCACTATTAGGAACGTGATTTTTCTTAGCGTTCTTCTTGACTTGTGTTTTGAGGTGTGAGACTACGACTCTCCATTTTTCTTCTTCCTTGCACACTCCACCATCGTAGTTAGAGTATTCTTACTTTGTCTGAGTGTAATAGGGCCCCATCTCCTCATTCTCAGGTTCTTGAGTTTGAATCTTCACTTAATTTAATTCACAAAATCCATTTTCTTCATTTCTTTCTAATTTCACAGTCACCGAGGTCATTCTAATGACCGTCACTATTTCACATTTGACCATTGTCATTTAAACCCTAACCGGTGTCGTCTTCTGGATTTCTAGTTACTTTACCTAGAATAGCCTTCATCACTATTTTTGTTATGTTTTTGGCCCTCAGGGCATCATCATATATCTCCCCTATTGATACCCACTGTCATACCCAATTTTCTCAATACACATCCAACATTCCTGTTTTGTTCTTTGAGACTAGTTTCTTTCACAATGACTGGTATCGGTTTCAGAAATCATCATCAGTTTTCACTCAACCGTCACCAGTCAACTTGACTGACGTCAGTTTCCTGTGTTTGATTTTCAAAATCTAGACATTGACCAAATTCACCTTCCAGACCCCACTATTCTCTATTTCTACTATTTTCTATGTCATCTACATAATACAGTTTTACCAAGTCAGCACCTATTCACATGGTGCTGACTCGCAGCCAGATTCAACTTCATAATAAGAACATCATGTTCAAATCAAATGATGCTTCTTCATCTGGAAACCCCAAAACAACTATTCAAAACCCAAAGGTTTTTCCAATGTTGTAGCTCTCAAATTCGGTCTCCCTCATTAATCAAACACAGCCAAACCCCCTTCTAATCTCTCTCCTATCCAAGCTTTCTAGTTCAGACGGGAACAATGAAAATACACTTCCATAAGAGAATCGTACTCTTCTGTATTCGAAAATCTTGTGAAGGCTAGTGTTATTACCCTCCCACCTATAAAACCAAATACTAGTTTTGACCCTAAGTGACCCATGCCCTCTTGGTCTAAGGAACATGAATTTTGTAACTATCATCATGTCAAAGGTCATAGCTACAATAATTGCATCACCTTCAAGAATATTGTCCAAGAAATGTTGGAGAATGGAGATCTAGTCTTGGATAGCCTAAATTCACCCACTAACCAAAACCTGCATATCTTCAAGAAACCATTCCCTAATCATGCCCCATATTCCAACTAAGCTAGTGATACCTCAAAAAATGATGGCAATGTCCGTGATGTCCATGCTATTTTCAATGACACACCAGTTTCTTCCCAGTTGCCTCATGTTCCTTCTATAGATGAAATATTAGCCCGCACTCCCCTACCTACACCAGAATCTATTTCATCTACTCCTCTACCCACAGAGTAACCCCCTTCATGTTCCCCTTCACCTCTGGAAGAGCCTATAATTAACATGCTTCCTTTGACCCCTCAAAATTCTGAGTAGTTGTTAGTGGCACCTCTCCTACTTATAGAAGATGCAATTCCACCACCTACACCAACACAAGGAGATTCCATTTTTGCTAACCCATCCTCTCCTCTACCCATGGAGGATGCTATAGAAGTACCACTACCTGTAGATGACCATTCACCATCAGACCTTTAGGATCCTGCTGATCTACTTTCGGCTCTCTTACCCACAGAGTCTGAGGCTAACCATTTCCCTATATCTCAAACACATTTTACGGGGATTTCCACTCGATCCACGTTAACCCCACCTACGTTAGTACCATTCTTACACTTGGCTGATTGCATGGACTATGTTGATATAGCCTTAATTTGGGGACACCTTCTACTTCCTGTTTCAACACAAATGCAGTTGTCCCCTATTGACAACTCCACTATCTATCCAAAATTGTTTCGGGTAGCCAAACCAAACACAATCACAACTATTGCAATACCTTCCATAACACCACCCCTGGCCCAACTCACACCTCTGCCCATAACCCAACATACACCTACACCCAAACAGCTACCCTCACCTATATCGTCACCCTTACCTAAACCTACCCCTACCTTAGGGATCATACCAATAGCTAGCCTTACTCACCCACACATCAAATTAGATTTATCTACATCTTCCAAAACTAATACCAAACTTAAAACAGCCCCTAAAACAAAGATACAATATCCTAAATCGCATACCCCAACCTCGCCTACCATGCCCTTATCACCTTCAACCCTTCCATTTAACCTAGGACCTCACCCCTTGACCCTGGCCAAGCAACCCCCATCCACTGGTAAACAAAGAATGCAGCAACCCATTTCCCCATCGCAAACCTATAATATACCCAAGCGACCCGCACAAACTCCATCCTCACCTGTAACCTTCTTACCACCCATACCTCCAATGCTGTCAATAAATTCTTCACTACCCATGACACTTCCTTCTCTCTCACTCACACCTCCTGCCCAACCCACACCACCTACCTCCACAGCACCTCGGTTATCCCCATGGGTAACCCACCCTCTTCCACCATTTACTTTTCCCTCCACATCTCATACGCCCATATCTCCTTTTCCCAAAAAGATGTAACCTAAAGCTAAAAATCCACTCCCCTCAAATAAGGTAGTTAAACCAACCAAACCTTCCATTTCCAGTTCATCTACCATGCCCCTACCCAAGCAGATACGACCAACACCTAAGACCACACCACACACCAAACTAGTAGCCCAACCTACTCCCCCTATTATAAAACCTCTTCCTCCACAATCAGCCATACGTACACCCAAACCCAGATTCACCTCCCATTGTGATCCACTAGCGAGATCCTACGCCAAAATCTTAACCAATCTCCTCAAAACTTCCATCATCACGTTATCACCCCTTATACCTTATGACCCACTCAAACCCAAACCAAAAGGGTTTGACGAAACCAAAATGTGCGCCTACGATCATGTGCCAGGACACAATGTAGAGAAATTTAAGGCTTTAAAACCCACTCTTGTCTAATTGTGTCCTCCTGAAGAAAACTTTGACGATGATGATCTTCTTGATGAGGACCCCATTTCACCTTCACCAATTTCCACAAATCCTCTCCCATCACCTACTCAGCAACCAAGATGTCTACCCCCACAACTCTTGGATCCATCCCCGAGGTTTGAAATTAACATGGTTCGCATAAGAGAATTGGCCAAACCACCACCAAAATGTAAATGCGCCCTACTCATTTCACAAGGATCATATCCCCCACTAGGTTTTTGTCCCTCATGCTGCTATACCTTCCATGACACACCCTCTTCATCCACCTCTCCCCAGATTAACATGATCAACATTGTCACCCGTGCTCAGAAAGACAAAGGCAAGGAGAAATCAAGTGGCCCATCAACCAACCCTATACCCAATATACCATCCGCACTCACATCCAAATTCATCATTTGAGGTCCAACATATCCCATTTCTGATGAATTCACACATCACACAATGCTAAAACAACTACACCAATCCCCCCTTAAAATGTCTTTATATGACCTCGTCCAAATCTCAGAGTCACATCATCAAGCCCTCATGGAGGTCCTTCAATCTATCAAAGTCTTACCAAATGACCCCACACCTGTGGCCTCCATCATTACCCCTCACCACGTAGCCTCTCTCACTAGGTCTTCACCTTCCTCTACACCTCCACCCACTCACCACGTTGCTTCCCTCGGCTTTTTAGATGAAGAGATTGCTCCCTTCTAGTCTAATGACTCTGACCCCACTCTTTTCATCTTCGTCTTCATCAATAATATATGCATATGATGCATTATGATTGATGGTGGTGCTAGCATTAACATCATCTCCTCCTATGCATACAAACAAATGTAAATGCTTGCCAATTGCATGCATGGTAACCCTATTATGTTGCATTCCTTCAATGACACCATGACCTATACCCTAGGTACCATTGTTCTCCATGTCTACATAGGTCCCCGCACCATCTCATTACTTTTCTATGTCCTAGAAGGGGAGTTCTAGTATAAAGTGTTGCTTGGCTGACCTTGGATCCATGTTATGGGTTGTGTCCCTTCGACATTACATCGATACCTCAAATTTGATCATGAGGGATATAATTACACCATCCCTACTGACCCCTCACCTTTCAAGTCATGTAACATGCTATATCGACCCAATGATGTGCTTGTACCAGTCAAGGCATCCGCCACCACAACTACTTCACCTTAACCCACGAGCCCATCCACCAAAATTTCCACTACTTCTATTGCATCTAACCTTGCTATCCCCACTACAGCTGTAGCCTCTACCACTGGCGCCCCTTCAGCTAGCGAACCATCCATACCTGCTACCCACATACCAACTACTGATCCCTTAGAATTTTTTTTTCAACGCCTCACTCTGGGGGAATACTGCCTATACAATATTGATACCTTCCTCACCCCACAAGAGTATGGGAATCTACGTCAACACCCCAGTTATGACATCCGCATTAGTGATATTTTCCCTTATGGCCCTCCCCACCTTCGCACCAACCTAACGTATGGGGGGATTGATATGGCCACCTATAAACCCAAAACTTCGTCCCAAACCCAACCATTTTCATCTGATTTAAACTCCCTCACTAACCATTGTTTTGCTCACACTTTCCTCCACTGGTGTGCGTGGAAGGGATTTGGCTTTAATTTTTATGAATAAGGCTGTCATACTATCAATTCATGTACCTCTCATAAACACAATGACCGTAGTGGCATTGGTTTTAACACTCTACCCTCTAAGAATGTTCACATCGACATTATCCAATATGATAAATCTTCCCCCTCTCATTCACCCACATTACCATCTTCACCCACGGAGTCCATATATACCAAATCTATTCCTCCTAACTCTTTTTTTTGTAAACATTTCCCTGGGACCGCTAACCTATCAACGTGATGGTGAGGCTCCCTCTTCTCTCCCATTCCTATATCTTGACATGATTGATGATGATACGCCTTCTATTAACATCATTCAATGTCAAGATGATGAGTCCATCCTCACCTACCTTGGTGCAAAAGACTCTTATATTCATCAGTCGTTAGCCTCTTAGACGAATACCATGTTGAATGAATCAACCATCAAAATCAACATTAATACTCAAGACAACCTGCACATTCTAAAGATCGGCCAATCCTTAGAGGTTACTGAACAGGAAGCCTTCACCTCTTTCCTTTGGGACCATAGCAACACATTTTCTTGGTCCTATGCCGATATGCCTAGTATTGACCCAAAAATCATGGTTCATAATATCGTAACCATTCCTGATGCCAAACCCATCAAACAAAAGCTGCGGAAAATGCATCCTCGCATTTCTCTTCTAGTCAAAGTAGAGCTTCAGCGCCTTCTCTCAGTTTCTTTCATTCTACCCAGTGATTATCCCCAATGGATTTCTAACATCATTCCTATCATGAAGGTGATAGAGGAACTCCGCATTTACAAGTATTTCTGTGACCTCAACCTCACTTGTCTCGAAGATGATTTCCCACTACCACGAATTGACCAACTAGTTGATCTCACTGTTGGCCATGAAATTTTATCGCTTATGGATGGTTTCTAGGGCTAAAATCAAATATTACTAGCCCCAGAGGATCAACACAAGACTACCTTCATAACCCCTTTGGGATCTTTTTGCTATCGAGTCATGCCTTTTGGCCTAAAAAATGCCAATGTTACATATCAGCGAACCATGACTTACATCTTCCATGACATCATGCATCACATATTGGAGGATTATGTAGATGATTTTCTTGCCAAATCCAAGCATCAAACTAAACACCTTCCCGTTCTTAAAGTCATCTTTGACCACCTCATCAATTATTATTTTCATCTTCAACCAAAAAAGTGAGTCTTTGCGGTACTTTCTGGAAAACTCCTAGGTTTCATTGTTTCTTTACGTGGCATAGAAGTAGATCCTACTAAAGTCAAGGCTATTCTTGAAATGTCGCCACCCACTAATCTCTGTCAACTTCGCAGCCTATAAGGAAAGTTATAATCTCTATCATTTTATCTCGTAGCTTTCTAACTGTTGTTAACCATTCCATCATCTTCTCAAGAAAGACATTTCATTCAAATCGGATGATGAATGCCATAAATCCTTCAAATCCTTGAAACAATACCTACTTCAACCACCAGTGATCATTCCTCCTAAGGATGACTAGCCCTTCTACCTATATATTTCCACCACTAACCATTCTCTAGGTGTCGTGCTCACTCATCATGATGACCAACCTGAGAGGAAGTGGTTTATTACATAAGTTGTACCCTTCTTGACTATGAAAGTAGATATATCCACACCAAAAAACTTTACCTAGCCATATTTTTCATAGCCACCAAACTCTGCCATTACCTACTCAACCACAAAACCTTTTTCATTACTAATACTAACCCATTACACTATATGTATGCCAAACCTTATCAAAATCAACGTGTCACACGTTGGCTTATGCTTCTGGCTGACCTTGACCTCGAATTCATCCATCAAAAGTCCATCAAGGGATAGGATATCACCAACCAATTGGCCGATGCACCTATTTCCAGGAATCAATCCTCTAACTTTGACTTCCCAGACGAATCTATAGCTACCCTTTCCATAGAAGAACCCGCTTACCAAATGAAACTCTTCTTCAATGGCTCCAAGTGTCAGCATGGGGGTGGGGCTGGTGTTATCCTCATTTCGCTTGATGGTGAACCTATGCCTTTGTCTTTCAAAATCAATTTTTATTATACCAACAATATTGTTGAATACGAAGCACTCGTATTGGGTCTGCGGGCTACTTATGCCTTAGATGTTAAGTCAATCAACATCTTTGGTGATTCTTAGTTGGTAATAAACCAAGTCAATGGTATATACTAGTGTTGTAATGAGATACTTCAAAAGTATAAGCATCATGTGAACATACTTTTGACCACCTTCGACTGTTACACACTTCAGATTACCCCACATTCTACCAATAAATTTACAAATACCATGGCATGTTTGGCTTCTCAGATACCTGCTTTGCCTGCTGACTCTAAAATATTAGCCACCATACAAAGACTACAATCACCCTCTTATTCACCTCATGAAGTCTACTCTATCGCAACCATTTCTCCTAACCTAAGTGACATTTGGTATAAGCAATATACAAACTATCTTTCCGTTTCCATTTTACCCACCAATCTCACTCTTAATAGACAACTTGTCTTTCTTACAAGTGTCTCCCGTTATGTCATTATGGTTAGTCTTCTTTACAAACGTGGTTTCAACAGCATTCTCTTACGATGCCTTATAAGTTCTAAAATTCCTTACACCATTAAGGAATTCCACGATGGAATTTGTGGAGGCCACTTTAGTGGTCTTACTATCATAAAACGCATTCTTCACCTAAGCTATTACTAGCCAACCATAAACCGTGATTGTTTTGATTATGTCAAATGCTACATAAAATACCAACAACATGCTAATCTCCATCACACCCCTATTCATGCCTTACAGGTCACACGAGACCTTTGGAATTTCTCTCAATGGGGTTTGGATCTTATCAATGAGATAAGCCCCCATTCTTCACAATGCCACCAATGGATCATAACCTCTACTAAATATTACACTAAATGCATAGACACCATTCCCCTCATTTCCACCAAAGTAGAGAAAATATTTGAATTCATCAACCATCACATCATCTGTCACTTTGGTGTCCCTCACCACATTATCACAAATAATGGAAAACAATTAAAAAACAATACCCTACGCAAAATATGTGATGCTTTTGGCATCCAACACAGTTTCTTATCACCTTATTACCTACAAACCAATGGTCAAGCCGAATTAACCAATAAAACCTTGAACAAAATTCTTATGAAGGTAGTCAACGATACTGGGAAGTATTGGCATACGCACATTCCTTTTTCCTTGTGGGCTTATCACACTAGTATTCACACTTCAACTGCTGCCACCCCCTTTTCTCTGGTCTACAATACTTAGGTTGTATTACCTCTCAAATTCTAGATTCCATCCCTCCACATCTCATTACAATGCATGCTCAATGATGATGACCTTCACTAAGATCGTTTGGCACAACTTGAATTATTAGATGAACAGTCATCTCAACACTCTTGACCATCTCCAAATCTACCAAAAATGTATCAAACATGCCTATGAAAAATGTGTTCATGAATGAACCTTTCAAGTCGGTGACCTCGTCCTGAAGGAAAATCAACATGTAAACAAAGAGGATAAAAGTAAATGGAGAAATTTTTCTTCTAATTAGCTTGAACCCAATATCGTCACCCATGCCTATGGATCAAGTGCTTATCATTTTTCTTCACTCAAAGGTAAGCCCAAACCTGAGCCCCTTAATGCCTTGCATCTTCAACCATTTTATTATTGATATCAAGTCATATATCATTTTTTGTCAATTGATCTCTCATCCCTTGAGCATTTTTCACCTTCCATAATTACCCATTTTGAGGATCCACGACTAAACAAGAATCATGTGATTACCCATCACATTTTAGCCTTGTCTTCAATATGAGTACCATGGCTCTTCTCATAGCATGATTCTCATGGATACTTTTTGTCTTCTTCAAGATGGAATCCCATGGTCGTTCATCACTCAAAACCACCTCTTTCACAAATAATCTTTCTGCACTATGATCTTGTCTTATAAAATAAGAACCTAAGCATCCTCTATAGTCTTGTCTATGAGTTAAATGTCTAAAAACAAAAAGGAATACAACTCCTTGAGTCAAACTTCTAGCAAAAGATGACTCCCTCAAAAGGGACATCTCTTCTTGATATTCTACCACTATCAATAGACTGCTCCCTAGAAGGACAGCTATATACGGTCATTACAAAAATATAATAACTATTCAAAAGCTTCCCACATCAATCAGCTTCACGAAGACCTCAAGGAGATAATATACCCATCCCATATAGACTTCCCACATCGATCAGTCTATTATCAAAAAAAAGATGAAATTTTCATCATGGACTTGCCTATTTTGGATTCTAGGTTTCTTGTTTTGAAATACACGTCATCGTATACTAAGTTACGCTAACCCTCCCATTCTCACCCCCTTTCCATTTTCACCGAAGTTCCTCATTACTAATGGGACTTGCTACAAACACGACATTTCTTCACCCTTAGAATAGTCCATTATGCAAGTCCTGTAGGGTCTTATGTTCATAATCCCATATGGGGTATGGTAGACTCATTATGTTTCTTATAAATTAAGTAGCTCTTTTACCATCTCTTACCATTCACCTTCCTCATTACTTATTGATTATCCTATAAAGGACCAGACCCATGACACTGGTGTTTAAAAATCACTTAACCATGCCTACAACCTAAACTCAATCATTTCTACAACCTAAACTCAACCATGCCTATGACCTACATCACCCATGCCTCGCACCTATCAGCCCATTCCACTATTTCATCATAATCTTCCCTAGCTTATGGGAGAATTACATCGGCCTAAGGTCTCTTTTCACCGGGACTATGTAGGCAGCACTCTGAGAGCATGGGCCCTTTGGAGGTTAGCCCGTTCACTCTCTACCCTAACCAATTCCCTCTACCCCTTTCCTATTCACATTCTACTCTAGTTAGTTTCCTTTTATATCAATCATTGGAAATTAAACCACACAAACAAAAATTTCTTAACATCTTTACCATCATCACTCATACATTCATTTCATCTTGTTTATCATTCCGTTACCACTATCATTCATTTTCCTACAAAGCATCTCAACACGATCCACGGCATCATTAATTACATAAATTAATGAATTAGAAACTCAACCATGCCTAAACCAACCTAACTCAACAATACCTACAACCTAAACTCAACAATACCTACAACCTAAACTCAATCATACCTACAACCTAAACTCAACAATACGTACAACCTAAACTCAATCATGCCTACAACCTAAACTCAACCATGCCTAAACCAATCTAACTCAATAATACCTACAACCTAAACTCAACCATGCCTAAACCAACCTAACTCAACAATACCTACAACCTAAACTCATTCATGCCTAAGCCAACAAGACTCAATCTGTGCCTATGACCTAACTCCATCCATGCCCTATGACCTATCAGAATCCTCCTCAATGCCCACTCCATCATGGCTACACAACCTTACCTCTAGCATCCTAATCCACCTTATTTACAACTATATATATACTATAGATATATATATATCTAATAGATATAATATATATATATATAGCATCTATCTAGATATATATATAGATATATACTAATATATGTTACATGTATATATCTCTATATCTATAGTGTTGTGTGTGTGTGTGTGTGTGGGTGTGTCTAGATATAGATATATAATATATATGTATTATATATCTAGAATCTATATTATATATATATATATATATGTATATATGCAATATTTATATATTTATAGAGAATAATATATTCATATACATACATTATATTATATACATATACATCAATTATAATTGTAGATATATATATATACATATATATGTATACATATACATACATATATATACATGTATATATACATATATATATATATGTATATATATATATATATACACATATATATATACAATATATGTATATGTTGTATATGTTCCATATATATATATATATATTACTCATATATATATATATATATATATACAATACATACCTACATATACATACATATACAATATATATATACATATACATATACATATAGATATATATATATTACATATACATATACATATACATATACATATACATACATATATATATATATATATATATGGAAATTAAAACATGTACACCATTCATACTATAAACACCATCATCTATAAATTGGAATGTCTGTACATGTGAACATATATCCCCATAATAATCACAATCATCTCAAAATGCTAAGATAAAGCCTCGCCATTTTTGGCATGCAGACTGATATATCATCAAAAATCTCAAAAAATCTCATATACATCCTCACTCTCTTCGGCACGCAGGCCGGTATATATCAAAAATACACAACTATACAAAATATGAGGTATATATAGCTATCAAACATCACCCTACTATATATCCTCCATATCTATCTCACCTGAATCCTCCTCCTCCTCTGCCCCTGTACGACATCCAGCTAGCATCTCACCACCCATCATCAGCCCTAGCCAGAGCTCTGTAGGTACCTCACCTAGGGCTGGCCACCGTGAACTGGTGGCCTCACCCTGACCCTGTCTTGAGGCTCGATGGCCCCCTGTGCTCTCCACATTGTGGATGTGCAACCTTGTCCTCTCACTTGAGGCCTATTGTGCTCTATACTCCCCATATGATAGAAAATCTATCCCTGCGGCCATCAAAATATCTTGATAATATCTAACCTCACCTAAGGCATCTCTCAACCAGCCTATCGGTACTATCTGTGGTGGTGCCATCGGCCCTGGCCCCTACACCTATCTCTCGGTACCCTGTCCCACTAATACTTGTAAAGATGGACCCTGTCCCTATGCCCATGACTGTCCTGAGGGACCCTATCCCACTCCTGCCTATATCTGGGCCTGAAGGGCCACAACCTACACCTGTGCAGTGGCCAAATAGCCATGCAAACTTATAATTTACACCTATAGGGAAGCCACATGTACACCATCTCCATCTCCACCATGTACGGGTACCTGTCCCTATGTGACCTGGGCTTGTAGAGTGGCCACCTCCAACTACAACATAGCAACATGTGCCTCTGAACCTGCCATCTTCCTCTAAACCATACCCAACTGTGTAATCAGGGTCACCACATGCCCCTGTAGGGAATCCCTCTACACTATGATGGTGGCTATATCCGGCTTCCCCGGCCTCGGCGGTACTACTCGTAAGTGTGCAGCCCACCACTGTTTGTATCTATATGTAACCCTAGCATCATCAATTCATCAGTCTCTCACCTACACCTCCTACCATGTCGACACTGTTGGTTGTGTTAGGGGTAGAGGCCTCTCTACATCATCCCTCCTGTAATGTGGGAAGGGTGGCTCTTGTAGTAGCCAGAATTGTCATCTAACCCTGTCTATGGGTATCATCACGTGCTCTCCTACACAGTGCCCCTCTATCCATCTAACTAAGTGGTCATCTGTCTGTATGAGGGAAAACCCACATACGGTCTCTAAATGATGTCCACGCCCAACAACCCCTCTAGTAAACACCTGTAGTAGGTGACATCATGCATCACCCTGGTCACTCAACGCTCTCCAATAATAGGCACCCATCACCTGTAACCCACCCAAATCAAACCTGGCTCGAATGGATCAGCCTGGGGAATACCAACTAGGTGCACACACATAATGTGATCATATTCCCAACAATGCAGTAGGAAAGTGTAGCATAAGCTGAACCTCTATAGCCGCCCATATGCCCATAACTCCCTATATAGCTACACTAGGAATATTGGCACCCATGCAAAATGGGTATGGTCTATCACCATATCATGTAGGACACCCATCAATGATCATAGGAATCTCTTACCCTCTGCATCTGGCAATGCAAAATAGTAGACTACCTCCATCAACAACACAACAAGCCTAGTCTCCTCTAGATGGGCCTGGTACAACTCTCTGTAGCTTAGGCTGGCATTGTGGAACCTCATCTCTGCTAACCCCTCGCCAAATACTATCAACATCAACTCCTCAGATGCCTCTGAGGAGATTGAATATACCTTTGTCCCCTCTATTGGAAACCACAAGATCCTGTACACATCCTCCAGGGTGACCATGATCTCACTCGTCAATAGATGGAATGTGTTGGTCACCAAATCCCATTTGTCGATGAGGGCGACCATCAAAATCAGCTACCAAACAACATGTCGGTAATTTCTGACCCCAATCAAGCCAACCTCTACAACATTTCACCAATCCTTGGCTTTCACACCTCATCAAACCGTCACAAGCAGAGGCAGCACCCTATCTCACATCCGCAGCTAATCTCTCGCCTGCATCCAATAGTACATCACATTAATACACCTTGATCATACTCACAATCATTCTTGACACCTCACCTACACCAATTACCCTCCCTCTTTTTCCCCCCGTAACTTACCTTCTTATCACATATTCAATCTACCCACCCCAACCCTCACCCACTATCGCTCAAACAATAAAACATCATTTAGAAAACACATTCCATGCTAATCAATCTCATAACAGATAACCATATGCAACTGTAAATGACTTGGTGATCTATCGATCTATTCATTTCATAACTTGGTGTTCTACCAATCTATTTATGTTAACTTTAAGTATTGAATACTTATCGTATACGTCGTATACTTGGTTTTCCTACCCTAAACCGGGTACTGAGTGATCTGTTTAAAGAACCTATCTGATTATTTGTTACCAATATTCATCTGAGATCACGTTGCTTTAAACTAGGTGACATAGGACAACACAACTAGCAGCTTGCGATACTTTGGCCAAAGATTTTCAACATACTATTTATGTCACTATTCCTAGATGCCATACTCATCATTTTAGAATACGTCCTTCACCTCACTCTTCTGTTATCTAGAATGGTCTTTACTGACTACTGTCAGTTCACTTGTCCAAGGTTTGACCCTAGTCCAGGTTACAACATAATTTATTATAGGAAGACGCTCACTGATGACTTAGGGTATATGGGCATACTTAGTCGACCTAAGTCAACCAAATGTGCCAAGGTACCCTAAGTCATAAAAGGGCTACTCCCTATCCTAAACATGCTAATAACTAGACCTAGAGAGAAACTATGTTCAAGTCCAGATGTGTGTAGATCTAGATGATCAATGCAGAAGGGTGTTGCCACATGTCAACTGCATCATTGCTGTATCCTTGAGAAGACCCTTGTCTTCTCAAAGGTACAGCCCTGCAGTTGGCATGTGCCAACATCCTACAGAAACTGCCTCATCAAGATGTACATACCCCTAGGAGGTTATTAATGTTTAATTAATTTGGATTATAAAACAGATTACAACATCCATGTTAAACCCTAATCCAAAACTCCTTAAGTTCTTGTTCCATACTTGAATCAATTAAGAATTGAAGAACTTCCTTTAACTCATGATTGCTTTTAATGTTCGTTTACTTAGTTTAACAAGCAGTTATCCAAAGGAAAAGTCAGCAACATCATAAGTTCCATTAAATGTAAATTAACCATTCAAGAAGGTGTAACAACCACCTAGGTCTAGCTAAAGTAGACTTCATACAAAATAGAGTCCTATGATTTACAATCATATCTCCAATCCTTTTTGGTTTGCATTCATTTAAGGGAGGAAGAGTCTTCCTCTAAATTATTAAGTGTCAGGGTTTATCCTTCACATTTCTATAGTTCATACTACATGTTCATTACACATCACATTACTATGTTAAATTGTTTAGATAATAAACATCATCTTATGCAACTTTACAAGTTGCATCTTATAGGGGAAATTGAACTAACTCCCTTTATCCATTTTATCAAAGGATAACCAGATAAACATATAAATAATACGAAGAATATC
Organism: Taxus chinensis; assembly: GCA_019776745.2. Classification (NCBI taxonomy): domain Eukaryota; kingdom Viridiplantae; phylum Streptophyta; class Pinopsida; order Cupressales; family Taxaceae; genus Taxus; species Taxus chinensis. Next base: position 521,824,421 of record CM034156.1, on the reverse strand, counting down.
AACAAGATAGAACTTCCATCTCCTTTATAAAAGTACGAGATAATTTACACAACCAATGCAAGTAAATTTCAACTTGCAATTCCTCATTATAAACTTATATATTTACAAGACTATGCACTTTAGGCATACTGCATAAAAACAAACTTTCATTCTAAAAAGTATACAACTTTTATTTTTCAATACAACTAAAGAATGAATCAGAATTCTTTACAAAGAATCGGACTTATATCAACCAATGTATCATATAAAATTTTTCCTTCTTTTATCACTTACGATGTCCATCTACAAAAATTTATAGCACGGGTCAGTTCAATGAACTAAGCATGATAAGCACTAAGCATTAAAACAAAGTGCATTCCACTAATTGTTTCATTAAAACAACTCTACTTTAATGAGACAATTAATATATCATACAATAAGCATAAGTGATACCAACCAGAAAAGAAGTACAATAATAAATCTAGATCCACTTTTAAGAGAAGAGTAGAATATAATCCACAACATCTGTCTTAAAACTTAAAGTTTAATTGATCCTATCAATTACCTTTAAAAAAACAATAGATCTTGTCGTCCCATTATTTCATAATTATATCCTAATAGAATGCAACATTTATCTTTTCTATGAGACACAGAAGTGCTTACAGCATGATTCATTTTAGGATGATTCATCTAAATCTTAAGCAAAGAATAAGAAGAACCATTACGTACCATACCCAAACTCAAAACATCTAAAAAATAGATCAGGTTCATAACATGAATTAATTGTTTCCTTTAAGGGATAACAATATTATAAATTCAACATTTAAGATATACATCTAAGCATAATTCCATATCAATCCAAGAAGGTATAGAGAATCAAAACCGTCTAACTGTAAATTTAATTCTACTTCTGCATGTTATAATTTATCATTCAAAGATCTGAAACCAACGTTCAAAAATCAAAGTAGTCCCATACAGGAGTTAATCTCTACTCGAGTTCACCCAAAAAGATAGAGTACAAGAGACAAAACCTACTCCTATCCATCCAAATAAAGCAAGGCTTAGTCAACAACAGTCAATCAAACAAGTATGCATTCACTTATCAGTAGAACTGACTTAGCTACTATCTTTCTACATCATTACAACAAATGATTCGAACAAAGTAGACCAACAAACCATAAAGAAATCACCATCTCATAAGAGAATCGAGTGCAGAGGAGTTCAATAAATGAACTTATCCAAACGATATAGAAAATGGATCTCTATTAGGAAAGTTCCATATAATTAATCATTTCATTAAACTTAAAAAATGAATTTTTGATCAATTCAATTCAGAATGAAAAACACATTACAGTCCCAAAAACAACATACTGATCCCAAGAGAATATATGTTTCCTCTCTCTTTAAAAGACCCAAGTACTCATTCACTGTATCCAATAAGGATAGAATCCTAAAACAGTAAGCTAACAAGTTTAGAATTATCCACAAACTCAAGGACTGAAGTCTCTTAATGCTTAAACAACTCAATACGAAGAGTAAGTAGTTCATGATTAAAAAAGAACTATACACAAAACAACTGAACGGAGAAAGTAATCCTTCCCTTATAAATTCAGTGTATAAGGGTAATAACTCAACCTTCCAATGAGACCCAAAACTTATTTTAAAGGATCTGAAGAGAGAGAAGAAACCCAAAAATGTTTAAGTCAAAAGATGTCCCATTCTTACCTCCAATGCAACTGAAATAGAAATCCGAAACAAGACTTTCACAACCTCAAAATTGCGATAGAGGAGACTTAGTTTCAAACAAAAAAGTCAACCTAGAACGTGGGTTTCCTCAAACAGAGGGGAAAAGAATACCCCCAAAGTTTTACACCATTACCATCTCAGAGAAGATGATACAATCTTAAAAATAGAAATATCACATTCATTTAAACAAGACGTTTCCAATTCCAGATCTCAAAGAGATTACCAAACAACTCAGCCAAACTATCTCCCAGTTTTCTTGTAAGCTATTCCATAAAAGAATTATAAGCTTTAAAATTTTAATACAAGTAAAACCCAACACAAAAATACTAGAACAAAATCGAATTCATCGATTCAATTAAAAGTTCTTAACACTCAAGTACCAAATATGAGTACAATGTCGAACACGAGCTTCACACAAAAGTTTAGAACTTCACAAGTAATAAAATATGAGTACATTTTCAAATACAAACTTCAAGCAACATTTCAGAGTTGCATAAGTTTCCAAACACTGGTTCAGAACAACACGAAGCTCCAACACAATTTTATATCAAAACACGAAGCCCTAATTCAAGATCAAATGGAACTCAAGATTCCCTTAAAGTTCAGAACCCTATATTGCAATGAAGGCTAGTTCAAAACACAACAACCTTGTATACAAGTTTTAGAATGAAAAACATAGAGCTATAAAAAACAAGTTTTGCATACAAGCTTCACATGCATGACATCATAGAACTTGCACAGAGAAAGAGAGTTTCCAAAATAACATTATTTTTGCCATGGATTCATATCCAAAAATCATAGAGATTCCTAAAAGTCATGCAAGTAATCAACCAAACAAATCATGTAAATATCAATAAGCATAAAAGTAGAGTTATTCTAATGAATCATTTAGAAGAAAACATGAAATCTTAATGGGTAGATCCTATCATGCTTGATAGTGCTTCTGCCAAATCAAAGGAGACTTCCAGCCGAGCTTCCAACTCTTTTTCTCCTCCACGAAAGATCAACAATCAAACATCTTTTCTTCCTATGCCTCATATACTTTCCTTTGATAAAAAATAGACCATAGAAACCAAAAATAGCTTTGAAGTGAAGGTCGAACTACTGGTTTGAAGAACCAGATAGCTCCATGCAAAGAAAATATTTGCAATGCATGCAAAACCAAAAAACCTCCCACAAACCCGCCTTCCAAGTTTCCAAGATGGTTTGCACACAAAAATCGAGGTCCATCAATGCCATTAATTCTAAATTTCCTGCTTATCTTTCCTTGCCACCACCTCCTAAAACTGGATAATGCCAATTCCATCCAAACATGCAATTCCATCTTTAGTGGAGCTTCCATGTATGCCTCCACTAAAGTCAACTAGCCCCTGCCAAAACTGGCAGTACCACCATCCATTAAACCCTATCAACTCACTTAAATGCCATTAGAACCATGTCACCTTAGAGACATGTAACCCTTAGGTAGCCTTTCAATAGTTTAGGATGGATCCCATAAAACTTAGGTTAGTCTAGCAATAACCACCTTAGGTCTTAAAACATTGCCAATAGTAATTCCCACCTTAGGTTAGATTAAATTCATAACCATTTAGTATTAGGTATTAGTTAAAATAGCCTAGCATTACTTTAGTAATCTCTCCCATATTCATTTAGCACAAAGCTTAGGTTAGGACGCTAACCCAACAAAATAGAATAAGAGGCTTAGATTAGAATGAAATCCAAATAAGTAGACGTAGCTAGAACATAGGTGTTCTTACCTAGCTTAGGATACTGTTAGGATAATATTTTGGTTTTAGGACTCCGAATTCCTCCTTTGTCATAAAATAAATTGAATTTTGTTTACGTCTGTTATGTCCTACCATGATCAATCCCCAAAGACCCGAGCACAAACATACAACTAAACGAAAACATGTTCACATAAGACCAAAGAATTTGTAACATACAAAGTTCAGTCCGCTATGTCCCTCAAACTACTGAATGTCAATTTACCATTCAGTCTATGAAGAAGATTTAAAACATTCCTTGGATCACTGAAATTGATCCAAGGATGAGTCAGAAATAGGAATAAGTCTGCAACTCTTAAAGCCAGATTGTAGCTTACCTTTCCAAAGTGAAAATGAATTCTTGAAAGCCATACTATTTTAGTCTAATGATTTTAAGAACAAAATATTTATCCATATCAAGCATGATCTTCAACAGTCAAAAGAACACACCTTTATCAATAAAATCATATGTCAACACTTGAAATGCAAAAGAGGAATATAACAATTGTCAAGGGTGTATCTTCTTTTCCCACTAAGGACTCTTTTGGACCCTTTTTCTCAACATGACGACTAGTACTGGTTACCCCTAACTGACCACAGTCTCTCCCAAACCGGCATCAGTCACCTTATCCGTGACCGATATCAACTCGATACCACAAACGTCTACCACCCCTTGACTGATGCCGGTCACTTTCGTGCAGAAATCTGTGACACCTAAACCCCTTTATTCCTAAACACTCCCTTCTTCTACCTTTCTACCCACCCATTCCTACCTAAATCTACCCTCAACACCTCCCCACCCCTCGTTCTCCCTAACCACACACCTCTCCCCATTCCTATTTTACCCCAATTTGCCTTCCCAAATTCAAAATCCCCTTTTCCCCCCAAAACCCGTTTTCCTTACCTAACCTATATACCCAATCTACCTCACAAAAACAAAAGAGGCAAGGGATTGACTCTTACCTCATCACAATGTCATCTTTGTGGTTGCACATCGGGCCACTACACTAGCGGTCCACCCGATCCCTCTCCCACCTCTACCATATCCAATCACCAAACCCAATCCTCCTAACCTCTACCCAATCACAATCGATCCCCCTGTGCTTGTGGACCCATCTAATTGGCTCCTCTAACCAACCAGAATCACTCCACCTCAGTAGGATATTGTCCCTCGTCCTTTCCTCCTGATAAATCACAACTCGTTCAATGCTCTATCATTTTCAAAAAAGCCAAAACATATAAATGAACCCATATTTTACAACTTTTTTCTTTTTATATATCCATGTCGACTTGACCGACATTGGTTATATCTAAACCAACATCAGTCTTGTGCCCTAGAACACCATAGTCAGTTATACCCAGACTGAGATCGGTCAGTGTGCCCACAAACACCATGGTCGGCTTACCTAGACCATCAACGGTTCCATATGACCGGCATCAGTTACCCATCATGCTCATGTCAACTACCCTTTCTTGATTGCTAACTCAACTTAACCAACCCCACCACCGTTTGGCCTTACCCACCCTTATCACAACCTACCTCCAAACCTACATTACCTATAATTGTATTTAATTGTCATTTAGGTGCTTGTTATTTTACCCAGTACCCTTGGCCCTACCCCGTGCCATGACCTCGCTACCTGGACCCGAAACATTGTTAATAACCTATGACCTCATGTGCTTGCTATACCTTGCGACACTGTTACCCATGTTGTTTAACCTCATTGACCTTACCTTGCCTATTACCATGACCTAGCTACCTGGACCTGAGAACATTATTACTTGACCTATGACCTCATGTGCTCACTATACCTTACGACACAATTACCTGTGTTATTTGACCTAATGACCTTACCTTGCCTATTTTATGTGTCATTTATCTTGACCTTACCTTTGGTGTACCGGAACATACCTAAACATTCCTGCACCTAGCCTACGTTGTGCTATCTCGACCATATCCTATACCTTGGATACCTGAATCACTTCACCCTTGTTTGGATAAATCTATCGCCCTTAGACGATGTAGAGTTTGCATGCTCTTCAACCTAGTACCATGCCACAGCTTATACATGTGCGTGTGTTTGACTATTGCTACCTTTGACCCTAGCCCATTACTTGGATTACCTGATTGGATCTTTACCCAATTACCCTCATTGTCCACCTTCCTCTTCATCTCATCCACCTTTTCTCAAACCACTCACTGATTCTATCTTCTACCACATTAGTTCCTAGTTTGAGGGGGATCACCTTCACCCACACATGGGGAAACCACTTCTTATTTTTGTCAGTGTCGCTTACCAATACAAGCTATGCAACAAAAAGGGGCAAAATGTAGACACCAAAATTGGGTCACACTCCCCTTGGTCCTTTGTCAAATAACCAACTCAAACATACTCATCTAACCATGGCCCCTTCTACCCCACATCACCATTAATTTAATTAATTTAATTAAATTAATATATATCCTCACAATATTTAATATCTAATTACCCTAATTTCTGCCCCACCACCTCACCTAGCTACTTCACCTAGACACCTCCTCCAGCCACCTCACCCTAGACTTATTCTTGGCATGTTTCCATAACTAGAAATAACTAAGTCTTACCTACCTTAATGAGCTAAGATTTGGTCTAACCCTAAAATAAATCCCCAAAATATCACTAACCACCTTCCCGGTCATAAAAAAATGCAACGTCCATTATAAATCCATGGATCAAGGAACGAACTTGAGCTAAAAGAGGTGAGATCTGCCTATTTTAGTAAACCTAGGGAATCCCACCTTAACCGACTCTGGTCACTCTAAACCAATGCTGATCAATCTGGAACCATCGTCGGTTACCATTTATTCACCTAAACAACCTTGTTTTTGGGTTGGCACATTCTAAGAGCAAGAAAAGGAGATCGGAGCTACATGCAAGTGAAACCAGCATCCTTTCACATATCCAGACATCCAGAGCCAGCAACAGGATAGATTTTGGAGGCATTGCATGCACATAATCATTTCAGGAGCCACTGCTATGATATCTAATACCATTCTCCTGATCAACAGCCACCTCCATTCAGCCATCCAAATCTACATCACAGTAAATATACTTTCTACTAGCATAGTCTATTTCAATATATAGGTTTTTGTTACTTTTGTTATCAGTTCATACCTTGCATGTCCATTTTCCACCTCTTACCCACTGGTAGACTCATCCATTCTTCTACCCACACCACCAAATCACCCATTCTCACATATTACCCACCTCTAAGCATACCTGAGACCTTTACCTACCTCCCTCTCTACCCTTCCATCTTTGTTTAGCTCCAACTCAATCCGCCCAACCAGATTTCATCGAGTTTCTTTCACCCTGACCATACCAATGCTGGATACCTAGAACCTTCGTCGGCTATACCCAACCGACATCAGTCTCTATGTTTTGCACATTTGCTAATAAAAAACCAAACATCCTTTTACCGAGTGACCTAAACAGCCCAAAACCTGACCGTCGTCAGTCTTCCTAAACCATCATCGATTACACCAAACCATTTTCGGTCTCTGTGTTTTATGCCTTGACCAAGAACAGACCCAATAGTCATCTCACTAATTGACCTAAACAAACTAGAATTTTACCCTGACCAGTTCCAGCACCCTGCCAACTACCTACCTTTCTGATTTGACCATAGCCTAGCCTGTTATGTTAAGATTCACTTATTTTACTTGAATGAGATACCTAAATCATATCAACTACATTAGGAATTTGTTTCTTTCTCGTATTAACATGTTTTAAACAGTGGATTGACATCCATCTAGGAAGTATCACACTTCCCAAAACTAGCATACGTTAGGTAGTCCACTATCATATATCATTTAAATATATTTTTTTGGTCTTGTTTTCTATTACAGGTAGTTCCTCATAGCCAAAAGGAAGCTCTCACATTCAACTTTGGATCAAGAATTCAGAACGCATGTAACAATCATCAACCGACCAGCATTTATCAGGTATTCCTCTTTGGCTTTTGCCCTTATCTATTTTGTCACTTCGAAAACGTAAAGGAAATGGTGAAACATGGGCATTACATCTATTGGGTGGATACCCATGCAGTGAGTAGGGTTCTAAGGCAATTTGGGAGACTAGCACCCATTGTGATACCAACATTACCAACCTACTAGCGGCATCATTCTATAGAGGTTACAGGAGAAAAGGTGAGGGTACCAAAATTATGACCCCGTAGAATATGGGGGATGGGTGCACGTCTTCAGAGGAAGCGTCATTTTGGTGGGGATACTCAGGTCCCACCATAGATCATATTCGTGAGTGGTTCAGAGGAGTGATCTGATCAAGGATCCGCTAATATAGGTCCATGGGTTGAGGGTGCAAATGGAGATGGTCTTAGCACCAAATGAGAAGTAGGATGATATCCAACATGATGGCTAAGGTAGCATAAGATGTGACAGTTGGGAGGAGGTTAGTTGACACCAATCGGGATCCAGATGTTCGTGCACCTATGACAGAGTCCCAAACCACAATGAAAAGGCCCCAAGATATGTGGGCATAGTATATAGGATCCAAACCTCATTATGATGACAATGAGGGGGACGTATTGGGTGGCTGTGGAAGAATGATACATTCATGGAGAGGCTCGAGAACCCAAATATGTGTGATATTATGTTATTCAGATGATTATAGAGAAATGGGTTTTGTGTGTTATATAGATATCGAAAGTAACCCATATCATTTATTTATGGGCGATGAAGGAGTGTCACTCCCTGATTGAGAGTTCCCACCATGAGATCCTAGATCTGGTGTAGGATGTCTAGGATATTGCAGTGATGGTGGATCCAGTAGTACCATTGGTTGGAGATTCAGTGAGATCATTTTGTCTTGTTGGAGAGGTATCTAATACACTATAGAGATATCATGATGCAAAGGAATTAGTGGCTATTGGAAGTATAAATGTGATGCTACAGAGTCTATTGCATGTGTAGGTATCCCTAGTTCAAGAGTAGGTAGCCTTCATATCATATGCCTAGATATCTTCGGAGAGGATCGCTTCGTTAGAGACACAGTTGGAGAGAGTGCATGGAGAGGCTTCTGGGGCCCAATTAAGGGTAGATTCCCTAGCCCACACATTTAGAGCTACCATCACGGTCCCATCAGCTGAAAGAATTCAAAGACCCCCACAGGAGATGAGGACGTTTGAGCCATTTTGTAGATGGGCCAAAGCCATACATTTATTTTTTATGATTTTTTCAATGTATAAAAATTTGATATATATATATATATATATATATATATATATATATGATGTTGATGATATTTGTATGTTTGATGTTTTTTGTATATGTGTTGATTTGGCTATCATTTTCCTTCTTTCCACATGTATGTATGTAATGATACTTGTGGTACTTAGGAATAATTATAATGTGGTTCGATGGGAAATTCTAGTGGGAAGGGGATCGATAGGATATCCCAACCCATGTGATATGAAGAAGGAAAGAGGCAGAATAAGGCCAAGACATCTAATGGCAGGATGTTAGGGCACAATTGGATATATAAATACAAGCAAGGTCGTAGGCCTAAACAAGGATGCATAGAATACCACTACAATCCAATAAGAAAGATAGGGTTGAATCATGGCCAAAATAGGTGGAATCAATACTGAGGCGCTCCAATGGTAGGAGAAACCAGGGCGTATGTGGTGATAAAACCGAGTGAAGCAAACAGTCCAAGCAAGGATGTAATGAGATATTTAGGAATTATGTGAAAAAACCTAGGGGGTATTGAGAACCCAAGCAAAGGTAGAAGGTAGTGTGGAAAAATCTAAGTGGGGGCCAATATCCCAAGCGATGACAGGGGTTCAGGCCATTGGAGGAAAATAAGATGCAATGAAGGTAATATAGATAACTAGCCACAAGGGGAAAAAGATTGCAATGTATTAGTGATGATATCATCAACTTGATTCAAGATGTGGCTTCTAGCATGATTTGTGATGTCTTCAATGGCATGATGTGTAATAATGGCTTGTTGATGAACTTATACCTTATGGAAAATAAGGTGTCATTGATCTGGTTCTCCAACTAGGTGATAATGTCACACTGAATTGCATTCCTAGAGAGACAAGGATCATAGCGAGGTGGTGGTCTATAAGTAGGTTGTGGTCTAGTTGGTTGAGGGGAAAGTGGTTGGTTTTGAGAGGAATTGACTCCATGCTTCTGGTTGTGGGAATAATTTTTGGTAACAAGACGTTTGCTATGTAGAGCTTGACATTCATCATCGATATGCACATAATACCCGGGATGAGGAAAAAAAAGGATTTGAAGCGGAAGGTTGTGTAGCCTTCCTTGTTTGGTCATATTTGACCTTAGCTTTGAGGTTCTTCATATGCTATCAATAGGCTCTATAGTCAGAAACATCATGCCCTAAATCCTTATGCCATGTGAAATATGGCTTGGTCGTAGAGGACTGGATAGCTATAAGGGTAATAGGTAGGGAGAGAAGTCTTGTAGGCTGTAGAGGGATACTAATATTATCTGAGGAGGGAACCAAGACAATGGGTGAAGATGATTCTGATGGATTAATATGTTTCTCACTTATCAAGGAACAGTAGATAGGATCATCACCCATGACATCATTAGTTTCATAGTCAAATCTAGTGACCTAATCATTTTTTTATGTAAGGGAAAATAGGTCAGCTATGTCAATGGTAATATGTGGAGGTGCGGTTGATGGATAAATATAAGACTCAAGAACCATTTGGGAATAAATATCAACTATGCTCAAGGATTCCTATTGTATTATGATGATGTTTATGTCATGAGTGAATTTAGTGTGGATATTTTCATGGTAACACAAGACTTCCCTATCATGAATTTGGGCATAACTGGCCAGATGAGGGTCATCTAACCATAACCATTGTAATAATTTTATGCAGAAGAATCCACCACAAAAGAGTCAACTATGGTCTCTAGTCAGACCATGTGCTCTATTTGGGGTTGTGGTGTACATGAGATTACTTTGGGAAACAGAGGCTCCTTTTTACTAAAATGAGGCCACAAGGAAGGAGGTAATTGTGATATGATAAGCTCAGGAAGATCAGAAGTATTGATTCAAAGTGTGACCTCATTGGGCTCATCATCATCCAACTCCAAGAGATTGGGAGGTGTGTTCCTGACCAATTCGGGATGACCATCATTATCGTGAAGAGAATCTATAAGATAGTTAAAACATTGGTATTATTGAAAGGGAATAGGAGATAATTCATTGAGTAGTGGAAGCTTATATAACCCATTTTTTTGGAGCATATCGTAGTTCCAAGGATTAGTATCCCCCGGAATATTATAAATATATCCTTGGTGAGAGAACTGCACACATTGACACATGGAAGAAGTGATGACATACATGCGATGAGTTCAAGGTTTCCCTAGGAGAAAATTATAAGATAGAGGAAAATTAAAGACCATGACTTTGATGCAAATAGTCCTAGGAGGGACGATAATGGGTAACCAAATACACCCTATGGGAGGCATTTTTCAGTGATTGTATCCTTGACAAGTGGTTAGTGTATATTTTAAGTTATCTATAGAATAACCAAGATCTTTAATAAAGTATAATGAGGACATACAAATGTCATCTCCTTCATCAATGAGATCACGTTTGATTGTAGTGTGACCGATCTGAAATGAAATGATAAAGGGTGGATGGTCTACACAAAGTAAGAGCTCATATGGGATCATAGAGGCTATAGGAAAACAAATGCAATAGTGAGCATCTGTGGTAAGATTAGTATGAATGGAGATCTCCTCACATTACCAATGGATGCTTTCCTTTGAGCCATGCAATGCAAGACACTGTCCAAAAGAGGGAGGAAAGATAATTTTCATATCGAATAATGTTTTTATGAGACGCTCACAACGGTGAGGCGACGTATGCATGAGTTCTAAAAATGGTACTTAACCAGGAAGTTGGGATAGTGCTTTAATTGGATCCCACTCTTCATGATTGGACTATTCAGTAGACTGAGAGTGTTAGGAATCCTCTAAAATAAAGCTAGAAGAAGTAGGTGTGATTAAGGATACTTCTGAAATTGTTTTTTCTCAGTTTTTATGCCATCATCCCTACAAGTTCATTTGCACATGGGCCAATGGTGTATGTGGTCAGAGAAATAGATCCAGACACCATCGGTCCTATAGAATTGTTTCCATAGGGGTCAATGGTTTGTAGAGGAGGAATATTGTTGCCTTGAGAACCCTAGTTTTGAGGTACAAAGGGATATATAACCCTGTGAGTTTGAGGCTAGAATGCTATAAGATATTCAGGTTCTACATAAGTTATGAAAAACTTCACATCATTAATTACAATAATATTTTTAGGAGGATAATCCATGTCAAATATGCTATCCATAACATATTATTTCTTCTTATAACTCACAACTACATTGTGATTATGCATGGGATTAGATAAGATCTGTAACTTATCATTAGCTTGGTTGATAGCTCCGTGGGGATCTCCTTAAATTCTTCAGTCAAATGCTCCTGAGTGATGGAATCATAGTCAAATTGGGGACCTAAGAATAATTTTATAACATCCATTCTTAGTGCATGAAAATATTCATGAGAGTGACCCCAATTAGCATGCCACCAATATAACTTACTTTCATCGTGCCAATGAGGAATAGGCTGAGAAGGATCCAAGATCATGGTAAACAAACTAGGTAAGCAACATTTCAAATTTTCCATACTCAATGGTTGATCATAGTTAGGATGAATCTTGTTGTTATTAGGTTATTGATCAATGTAAAAAATAGTTCTATTTGAAGAAGCAACAAGAGGAAGAGTATCAGAGACTCTGTCATTTGACGTGTTCTTATTCTTAGAACATTGATGGATTTAGACTTGTATGTTAGTTTGCATCTTAAGAGGAGATTTCTCAAATTCCCTCATGAAATAATATTTCCTTTTGGCTTGTTCAAAGTCTTCTTCTAGGTAAGTGGGAGAAAAGGAATTCACCTTGTATTGAAGGTGACATTCAAGAGCTCGTAAGAAAAGTTGGAAGAGGCTATCATTAGGAATGTTATATTTTTCTCATGTGGATAGGGTCTTCCAACACTTGATGAAAGCTTTCATTGATTCATTTTCATATTTTTGGTAATTGATTAAAGCATTGATATTGTTCTCAAGTAGTTCATGAAATTAGAATTCATTTACCAAGGCTATCACCAAAGGACTCTAAATCAACTATGGAATCCAGAGGCAAAGTATGATACCAATCCAAAGAATCTCTATGTTGTCCTTTATGTCTAGGTGTTGTCATTGATGTAAAATCCATTGATGGAAAAGGGTGTTATGTGGTCATATGATTCCCTATGACGTGTTAGTCAAAGGTTAAACATGAAGGTTGATTGGTAGTGTCATGTTTGGTGATGTTCTATCAGGTCGTGGAGCATGGTCTAGTAGGCATAGTCATAATTTGAGCTCTCCTAATCTGGTTTAAGTTTATCATGAGGTCAAGTATGGTCCTAGAGGTGTGTTACAGGTGTTAATGAGTTTATAAAAGGTCATCAAGGTCAGTTCATGTGATGTCATAGGTTATAATAGTCATTCTAGGCCTATTTCTAGTCCTAAAACATGCATAATGAGTTGGAGGTATGAATTTTGGAGCTGATCAGCCAGATTAAATCATGTGAAAGGTGATGTGAAAAAATATAGTAGGTGTATGATGATTTTCAGGTCAGTTATCATAGGTTTGGTGGTGTTTCATGATCCTTGGGAAACAAAAAGGTTAAGACATTCTAGAAAATCACATGTAAGTCCTTGTGGTTGAATATTTATGGGAATATTTAAGTATGGTGGTGACTTTTGGAAGTTAGAAGATGTTTTCATGATGCTTCATCAAAATTTTCAAGTCATTATGAAGATAATTTTTCAAGATACATTAGTTTTGGTAAAACAAGGTTGAGAAGAAGGTAAAACTAACTCAAATTGTGAACTTTAGATGCTTTTGTGAATTGTGTGCTTTGCATGGGACCCAAAGGTATTTGGAGATGATTTTCCATTAATATAATAATGTTTTTTTTTAAATAATGAGGTGGTTTTTTCGCAAAATGTTTATGAAAAAATGTTAAGAAGATAAACAACTTTTTATGAGTTTGAAACCCTAGGTTGAGAGCGATAAGAGAAATATTTTTGGTATGGGAAAAAATATAATATTCTTGGTATGTGATGATTGGAGGTTGTATAGGACTCCTCCATATTTCTATAAAGTTATATCAGAGCTTGTGACAATATGTGGGCCCCACTCAAAAAGGCTAGTTTCTAGATATTTTCAGTTTGTGGAAAACTTTTCCATTAAAGGTATTGAATAAATTATCAGTTGTGAAATATTTGGATTTTTAATAGATTTCCATGATATTTTCAGGTCATGGTTGAATTTCTAGAGGGAAAAGTTCGCCCTATCTTTGAAGACTAGTTTTTGGTCTTGTAAAGACAGTTTTGAGAAGTTGCAGAGATTGACCTAGTTGAAGTCCTTCCACTTGGATTTGGAAGGTAATGTAAGATTTTTTGGAAATAATATTTATATACCTTTCCAATGATATATTTTTTGTCTCTTTATGAGGTGTTTTGATAAGTGAACCAACTCAGTTTGCGAAGACCTAGTTTGACTGATTCAAGATAGTATTGCTTTAGCTAGAAGATTGTTGTAGTAGGCTCATGTTTTAGATTGTTTGATTATTTATATCCATTGGAGAGTTAATTGGGATGAATTTCATTCATATTGAATGATTTTAGAGGTCTTGAAAGTGACAGCAAGGGTACAAACCAGTTGAGTTTTCAAAACTATTTTTTAGGCAGTTTATTTTGGTGAAGAGGAAAAGAGTTGTGGTTTGCATTGTTGGATGTTTCACGGGGTCTAGAAAACATGGATGTATTATAAAATTCATTGGATTTATAATTATTTTTTACATGTCATAATTTATATGTTTTTGTGTGATCTTGAACTTTTTTGGTGAAGACTGGCTTTTGGAAACAACTGTTTTAAGTAAGAAATGGTCCTACTTGATAGAGCTATGAAGAAAATGATTGGTGTAAGGTAATGTGTGAGAAAGGATGATGTTTTATGATCTATTTGACATTTGAGGCATTTTTAGGTCTTTGATGAGCTAGGTGATGGGGTTTTGAGCTTATTTTGGCTCGTTTGGTTGTCTTGGTACATGGCCAACCTACATGGGTCCATTTTATGAATTTGTATGAGTATAATGTTATTTATGTAAGTTTTTATTGTCTATATATTGGGTGAGGACTTACCTATGTTATTTTTTTGAGTTGAGATGCACATAAAGTGAATGTTTTGGTTCATTTTTGAACTAGTTGTGTGAGAGGGAAAAAGTGTGACCTAGGTGAAAGAGAGAAAGTGGATTAAGGGCATTAATATAGAGCTTAGAATGTGTGTGAATCTCTAAAGAATGATGAGGATTTATTTTTCCAAGATTATTGATCTAAATTAGTCCAAGTTTGAGTTTATTTAAGCCAATTAGAAGAATGTTTGTTTGTAGAAGGGTTTGAAGGTGTATGAGTTGAATATTTAAACACTATCAACTATGTGTGTTGAAAGCATATATTTAGTGGTATTTTGATCAAAATATTTTGTGATGAGTAATATTCATGCAAGTTTTTTGTTGTCAGTATTATCAACAAGGGTTTATGGTTTGGTTCTCTTTGCAAGGTTGGTGCGTCACTAAAGAAATCTATTGTGATGTGTAATATTCACTTGAGTCCTTTATTATGAGTAATATAAATAAAGGTTTTTCACTGGGTTCTCTTCCCCTTGAGGTTTTCCCACTTACATATTATGTTTATATGTTCTCTCACATGTTTTATGTTCATGTGAATGTATGGTGCACACCTAATAATATTTTAATGAATATGTATGATTGAATGGATGTTAAAAAATGGTAAATGAAGTAAGAAGTTTGTCAGACTAATTCATCCCCCTCAGTTCATTGTTCTTCTAACACTCTACTAAGATTTTTCACTATGATTTTGGTGTTGGTGTATGAATTGGTTTTAATACAATCCTTGTAAAGATTACTAAAATCCTTGATATGAAGGGTGGGATCAGTAAACCCATTGTAACAGATAGAAGGAACAATACCACCAATATCCATGATAGCAATATAAGGTGCTAGAGGATCTTGTTGGACTTATCTTAAGACCTTGTTTTGGATAGGGGTTGGGTGATGGGTACCCCATTAGGCCCATTTGGAAAAGGAGGGGACATGGTGCCCCAAGATCCTGTTTTAGGGTAGTTAACTAATTGAGCCATGTTGGCTTGCATTTGAAGGAATTGAGCCGTAGTGGAAGATTTTTATTGAATCATCCTATCAATAAGTTGGAGACTAAGATTAGTAGGGTTAGAATTAGAGGCATTCTCATATGAACCTATTTTGGGACCTTTCCCTTTTTCTTCATTATTTTCAAGTTATTCAGAGAAAAACTTAAGAAGATGTTTACTAAGCATTTCTTCTAATTCATTTTTTATTGGGGAAATTGAGAGATATACTATTGAATCTCAAAAGGACAATCAAAGGTGTCAAAATTATAGTTTTCTTGTTCTTCATCCTAAGGTGGGCCATTGTGGTGAGTAGAATGCTTCTTTCTATGTGCTCCTATGATATAATAGTCCATGCAAAATGGGAATTCAACTTCAAGATGATAGGTCTCAATAAATGTCTAAAAAACAAAATAAGAAGACCTCAAGCCCAGATACTCCATGAAGGAGTGATGGTCTAGCTAAGAAAAAGTCCTAAGATAGAGGTTACAGACACAATCGATCATCTATAAAAGTTTACACATGGGTTTATGGTGTCTAGAAACAAATTTGGGGGAACAAAAGGGATCGGATGTGAAAGCAGGTTTGCACAAAGGCCAATGGAATTTGAAAATAAATTTTCTAAAATAAATAATATTTCCCCTAAGCGACGATGTTTGTGGTGTTTGGTTTTTGATATTTTTTATTTTTTGTGTTTGAATTAATAAGATCATGATAGAAGATGGATGTTTTTAACAATTTTTGATCAATCAAAAGGTTTGTAGGATTCACGTTGGGTTCACCAGAAATGTATCGTAGGCCAAGAATGCATCTCAATGGCTTGCACTCCTAAGTCTTCCATTCTAAAAGGGTATCCAGATACTAAGGTAGAGACACACATGAACCAACATATAATGGATAGATTTAAAGGGGCTAAAATGAGTGCTAAGGTCACATATCTAAAGGGTAGTAATTATTGCACTAGGTCAACCTAGGGTTTCCAAAGCCCACAGTCAAGATAGAGGAGAGTGCTCTACTAGGATATTGGTAAATGGGTGAGAAGAGCTATATATCGATGATGAATAAGCAAATCATGCACAATATGATTGAAATGTAAGTAAAGGAATGTTGAGGAGTTAATTAAAATGATAACTATGTTAACTAGCATCAGTGTACATATAACAATAGGGAAGGGAAATGAACTAATCTATGCAAAATGATGAAGAGAGTAAGAGAACTTACGTGCAGGGTGGTTATTGATGCATCTATCTCTCTAGAGAAGTAGAACACCTAGAGAGAATCACTATTAGGTGGAGAATGTGAACACCATTCCTTTCCTAGACTCACTATAGATGACCCAATAGTGCAAGAAATCCAACCAAAAAGAATAGTGACCAATCTAATACAAGCCAAGTACAAGATAAACCAAGAGCTGAGTGAGCATATGTGAAGTTGGTGCAAAAGATAATAGCATATGATTGTTCTTAAGATTAGGGATTCCTTCCTTCATAAATGTTAATATATGATAGGTATATATATGATGTCGTTTCCCGTGGGCATGGCATCGGTTAGGGAGAAACCTACCACCAACACCATTTCCCACTGGTGATGGCATCAGCCATAGATGATAATGTGTCATTTAAAGTGAAAATAAGTGTTGTATATTATGTAAATGGATGAATAAAGTGCCAAATGGTGAGATGCTAGCAAGGTGTCATGCATGCAATGTGTATGAGACATAAAGGGACACAGATGACCAATGTAAGGATAACTATGGTTTGGACCATAGCGATACTCTCTTAGTGTATTATCTCTAACCCATAATGATTATGTAAGTAATCGTTCTCCATTCCCTACAAGCCCCTTAAGGAAAACACTCAAGAAATAGATGCATCAGTGACCCTTATATGCATAAAGGAAATTGGTAGTAGTAGGTATGAAAGATGAAAAGTGAAATATTAGGTGTATACAGAAATAGAAACCTTAATTGGATTAAACATGTGCACCACATGCTAAATGTGGTCCTTAAGACCCCCAAGAAATAGGTAATTCACATACCCTTATGTAATATTCTCTACATGCAAGGATTTGTTTTGGAATTTATTAACATAATCCTTGATGGATCCTATTTTTCATAACTTAGCTAATTGGTTAAAGTAATTTTCTAATACACTCAAACTATAGTTCAATTGAAACTCTTCAATAAAAACTCTCCATGTGATAGTGATACCATTCTTATATCTCTAATAACATAGCCAATGGTACCATATGAATTGGTCAAGTTCGAGATATAAGGATGTCATGGTCACCTTTTGTCCCGACGGGATCTAATGTAGATCAAATAAATTATCCATTTAGTTAATCCAGTTGAGTGAATCATTTCCATAAAAATTGTGCATTTCCACTTTTGGAATAATGCCACACCACTGGTTATAAGATCCGTCAGTTTGTGTAAAGGATCCTCCTTGTTTGGTGTGATTTGGAACTATGTTTTCATTGCTAGAGGAACCCATGTGACTGGAATGGGAATTCATGTTATTATTCATGCTTGAAAGAGTGAGCATCATTTCATTCCTCATTGATTCAAACCTTATATTTATTTCACCCATAAGGTTACCTTCCAATAGATGAATCTCATTGTTGAGGTACTCCTTACTCACCATATTATGAACCCTTTCCTGAAGTTGATTGACTACCTTAGATACTCTAACACTTGAAGATTCCAAATCCATGTCTTCTTTATTTAGAGTCATTCCTAGAGTTTATTGACCTTTCCCTTTGCCTCGAGTTGATATACCAGTCATGATGTAGGGTTTAGATCTCTTGATACAAGGATTAGGGTAAAAATTTAGGGTTTGGGGTTTTGTAAATTTATTGGCCGAATAGAGGAAAACATGGATAACAAACCCTAGCTAATTTTTGGAAAGATTTCCAAAAATGTAAGAAACTTACTAAATTTCCCAAAATTATAATACAAGGTAGAAAATTTGTGAAAAACCATAAAACTGCTATAAATTTTACAAAATAAGTAAAAAAATATTGAAATTTGGAGAGGATCTTACTTGACAAATTTTGCAACAATCCAAAAAAAAAATTCAAAAAAAATTGCTACCATTTCTGAGATATAGTCGAACCTTCACAATTAGGGTTTTGACATAGGTCTAGCCAATATCAAGCTCTGATACCACTTATAAGGAAATTACTTGGGTAAATCTGAATATCAATAGTAATAGAACACCAAAGAACACAAAATTGTAGAGAAATGATCATAATATGCAAGTAGAGTAGTCTAGCCACTTCGAAGAGGAAACCTCCAAATCATACAATAAGACTCAAGTGTTCAATATGATGATTAACTAATCATTACTGCCACCTATATATAACATTCCTACACTATGGCCAAAACCAAGGCCGACCTACTAAACATATGAAGCATAAATAAATGACATATGATAAGAAAAAAGATTATATAAGCCATAAGTCAGAACTACATATCCTATAGGACTAAGGGCATAACAAGGGTTTTCTTTTTGGGACCACACTTTAGCTTAACTCTAGGTATATATTTCAAACCAAATAAGGGATTTATAGCTCTCACCACCCTTGAAAAACATTATTTCCAACTTCATCTTTAGAACATTTAGATGAAGTTCCATCTTTTTCACTAACTAATCACATGTACCCTCTTATATGGCTATGAGGTATGGGTGATGGGTGTCATTATTCCCTTCATTTAATCAACTCATGGTTGATGTCATATTCAAACCAAGGGTGTGTCTGAATCTATATGCATTAAGAAGAATATTAGTGAACTAGTAATTGATTGTAGATATTTATTATTTTTATTTTTCTTGGGGGGGTTTAAATGTCTTTAAGATTTCCTGGCCAAAGCCATATTAAAGCTAACCTATAAAAAACTTTTTGAAATAACCACACATTGTTGAAAATGAATGAATCTTGCGGAATTGAACATACTGCTAGAAATAAATATACTTTGTAGAATGAAACAAATTACTGGAAATAAATACACTATGCAGAATGAAACACATTGCTGGAAATAAAAACACTTTGGAAAGATTGTTTAAAATTATTTTGAGGAAATAGAAACGTACACTAAAACACCTGCATGGATGATAAATAACTTATATAACAGATTTTAATTTAAGAATCAAAAGTACTTACAGAACTGCTAATTAACATATTTACACAAATTGCTTGAAGATATAAATACCAATAAGTAAAGGATCATGTTTCTTGGAGGAGTGGGCCCTTACTCCACCTTGAATCAGGAGTTAACAAAGTATGATACTCTCAAAATGAAATGGCTATCTTATTATTCAATTTTCTATCTTACAAAACTTAACTGTGTATATGTCTGTACATCTATATCATCCTCCTTTTTTATCTATCTTCAATTATTTATATATATTTCTTCATCTGAAGATGCATTTACAATCATGAGTGTTCAATAGTGGTCTATCCACCTATATGTTCCAGTGAAACCAAATAGTACTCAAAGTAGATATGAAATTTAGAAAACTAGCTGGTCATACAGTTGTTGGTCTTACATACATATTTCTAGAGTGTGAAGAACCAAAAAATTGTTGGTCTGTTCCTAATTGGAGGGCCCATTAATTGCTCCATAACCGGATTTTGATACAATAAAAATATTCCCATTGATTCCGTAACTTTGGAGAAGTTTCAGAACCAAAGGGAAACCTTCTGGAACTAACTACGAAATTTCCAGAGCTAAGTGTTGGAGTTCCACAACTAAGTGATAGAGTTCCGGAGCTAAGTGATGGAGTTCCGGAGCCAAATAGTACTCAAAGTAGATATGAAATTTTAGCTGGTCATACAGTTGGTCTTACATACATATTTCTAGAGTGTGAAGAACCAAAAAATTGTTGGTCTGTTCCTAATTGGAGGGCCCATTAATTGCTCCATAACCGGATTTTGATACAATAAAAATATTCCCATTGATTCCGTAACTTTGGAGAAGTTTCAGAACCAAAGGGAAACCTTCTAGAACTAACTACGAAATTTCCAAAGCTAAGTGTTGGAGTTCCGGAACTAAGTGATAGAGTTCCGGAGCTAAGTGATGGAGTTCCAGAGCTAAGTGATGGAGTTCCAGAGCTAAGTCACATCCTATCCAATTTCCTTTAAAAGGTTTTGGTTGCTTCACACTTCGCTTATCTGACCAAATATGACTTGTTCATTCAAAAAACTAAATTTCCAAACATTTTGTTAGGAATTATGGAGTTTTAGACGTTAGAACTAAATAAAAAAAAGATGGACAATTACATCCTAACTTATACCAAATCAAAAAAAAGACACGAAATGTAGTCAAACTTGATTAAAAGGAGAGTAAAATGATATCATTCATTGCACATTGATGAGGCATATTTTGGCCTTATCATCTCCCCCACACTTACTTATTTGTAAGTCCTCTTATAAACTCTATTCTTCAAAACTAGGATTATGAATTCTGCATTCCAACCAAATGGTTAAAACTGAATGTCCCAATGTTTTTTTTTTTCATAAGTGTTGTATCTTGATCCTTCCTCTAGATTTTTTTTCCAATCCTCAAAGTGAGTGGGATCCTAAGGTTCTCTATTCAGCCATGGAGACATGGGTGTAAGAAGGAGAGGAGGCCTTGTTCTCATACCCATCCACATACCCCTGCGTTTTTCACCAATTTGAGGAATGAGTGTACACAAAGTTCTGGCCCTTTCCAGACTCAATATTAAATTTGTGGGAGATATCACTTCTCTTCTTCTTAATGCTACAGTGAGGAACTTTCATCTCTTCAGGAATTGATCATAAATTTCCTCAAATTTTTTCTCTTCATAAGAGGTGAAGGCATCAATATTTTTCTGCAGGATGGCAATATAATGTTCCTTGAATCAGCTATCAAAGGAATGGGATCTAAAATTTATGACAAATGTAGATGGTTTTCCATAATGAGATCTCATACATAGGCTAGATGAACTATCCTTTATGCAGTGTTTAGTATCCCTTTCTTTCCAAGCTATCAGATTCTGAAGCACAGATACAAATGCATTAAGTTTGCTTTCCCCCACATATAGATTAATCATGAAGCCTGTGTTCTTTTCTAACATAAAGTTGCAGAGATAAAATTCACAAAAAAGATTTTTCTGCTTTACACTGGCTGAGGAATATGTTGCCATCAATTCAGATTCATCCTTTACTTCATATGGAAGGACACATGAAATCATTGATATTTTCCAATGGATAAATTGCTCTTCTAGGAAGACTGTATGCAGGAGAAGGTCTTCTACATGTGAGTAATTTTTCACTCATTATACAGACCATCTATATTTTTGCCAAAAATTTAAATTTTTCTTCCTCCATTTTAAAGAATTTTTCTTCCCACTTTTTCCTTGCCTTCTTCTCTTCTTCCTACTGGCTTCTTAATTCCTGATTTGATATTTTGAACTCATTAATATTTCTACATGTATCATCCCATAATTTCTTGCGTGGCCAATAAGACATCTTTGTTTGTACAATTTGATCTACTGAATGTACTTTTTTCATAGTACTATGTTCACTAGTTAATTGCAATTCTTTTTCTTTTTCCACCATTTTTTTCTTTACTAATGTCAATTATTCATTCTTATATGTGAGATGAGTTTTCAGTTGTTCAATAAGCATTTCTCTATGTTCCAATTTGTGTTTAAGGAATTTTAATTCCTCATCTTTCTCCCTAATGATAATTTTTGCTCTAGACAATAACAGAGCCTTCCTAAATTATTGTTTTTCTTCTTTCTCTAGGAGTTCCTTAGGGAACAAGCATTGTTCTTCCACCAAAGGATATTTCCCTTTTAGTTTCCAAGATGTCAATTCTTCTTCCTCATGTGACAATATTGTTGAGTCACCCATCTACTGAAAATCATGTTCTTCCAATATTTCATCTTCTTTCTCCAACTCCTTAGTTTGACTTGGAAGAGGAGGAGACATTGCCATGTTGCCCAGAATATCAACAGCTTCTTTCTCTAAACCCTCATGTACTTCAATATTCCCTAGATTTTCCCTAGAATTCTTATAAATTATTTTTCTTTTAGAAGATTCAACATTTTCTGAAGTGGGATTCCTCCTTGAAATTCTTCTAATTTTTGCTTCACGGTCCAGCTTGGGTGAACTATCACTGTCAGAGACAGGTATTAGTTCTTTTGGTATTGTTACAGGGGAAGGAGTTTCTTTAGAATTGTTATCTGGTTGCTTCTCTTTTTCTTTTTTATCAACCTTGGGAATAACTGAACTAGGGGTTTTAGTTTCATTTGACATCTCAGTAATTATAACAGGTGGACTATTAATTATTTTTCCAGATCTAATTTGAATATCCTTACAGTCCATGGCATTAAGATCAATTGGTTTTTCTTGCTCTATTCCATAGACAGGGTTTGTTTGTTTGTTTTTGGGATTAGCCATTGGTTGTGCTGGTATTTGTGTTTGAACCACATTTTCAGTTTGTGAACCTTGTGCTGGGGAACCCATTATGGCTTGTTGATGTTGGTTGGGATATGTTTTCCCTTTAGCATATTTATTAGGGTTCCACCTAGGTTATGACCAAGCATAAGGGTTACCTTGACCAGACCATGGTTCTTGGTGACCTTGAGCATACCAAAATTGTCTTGTCCAATCCTAGGGATTACATGTTGGTTGAGGGGTCCAAGGTGGTTGTCCCCAATTTTATGGTATTTTCAGAGCTACCCATGGCATCATCCAAGGATTAGGATCAGATCTTGGTATGAACTTCCCCTTGCAAGGTTGTCTCTGGACAAAGTTTACTTCTTCTGTAGATGAAGCGCTAGTTTGTTTAAGCTGATTTTTTATTATTGGAAGAAGAGAACAAGAATTAACTTCATGTTCCCTAGATTCACAAATAAGACATATTTCTATTTTATCCAGAGGAAAATCTCTTATTGCATGCTTCTTTCTGCATCTAGGATAGTACATCGCTAATGGTTCAATATTATCATTTGCTTTGGCTTGAAATCCATCCATGGTGAAAGTTAATTGAACTAGGATATATGTTTAAAAGTTTGCTAGTTAATCCATAAGTTTGTTCATGTCTGGATTTGTACCTTTCACAATTTTTCCTTTCCTAGGTACACCTCTTGTTCTTGAATAACTTCTACAAAGGTCTTTAATAGCATTCATTCTCAATTGATTGATGTTTCCACCTCCCATTAAATTAAGGGATTCCCTGGATTCATCATCCAGACCTTTAAGAAAAATATTTTTTCTTAGCTCTTCTTGAAGTACAAATCCACACCTTTTACTTACAAAGAGGAATCTATCTAAATAATCTTCCATATTTTCATCCTCTTCTTGTTTGATCCTAAAAAATTATTCCTTCCTGTTTCTTCCTCTACAGTAGTCATGATATTTTTTCTAGGAAGGCAGTTTCCATTTTCCCCCAAGTGGTAATAGAATTGGATGTTAATCACATAAAACACCTCATTGTTGCATCTTTCAGAGTAGATGGGAACAACTTGAGTATTTTATTTTTTATTTTTTATTTTTTAGTCATACATCTGACACAATACTTTAAATTCAAACAAAAATTGGTCAGGGTCCTCAAATAATATCCCTATAAATGTGGAAAAGTGTGCAGGTGAAATATTCTTCATAGGTCTATCATCATCCTCCAACTGAATTAGATAAGTAAAGGTCCTATCAGGTTCTCTTTCATCTTCTAGTGCCATATCTGTAGTATCTTCTAGATATGTTTCCCAATCAATGTGGTATGCGATCCACTTTGGCGAAGGTGATAATTCAGGAGTAGGAGGTTGACTGCTAAATTGAGGATCAAAACTTCCTCTAAGCGGGTCTTGGGATATAATCCTTCTCCTAAAATTTTCACTTCCTTCTAGTGATTGATCCAAAAAATTCCAAAGGCAGAAGTTCTGCTTCTTGTCTAATAGGGGATAATGGTTCTTCTAATTCCTGTTCAACTTCCTTATTTGAACTAAAGGATGCTAATAATTCTTGTTGAGATATTTTGGGAGAAATATACCCTTTGAGTCTCTTAGTCTAATCATAAATTTATGATAACGTAGGGAATATTTTTTCAATTACTAGATGTATGATTGTTTTTCCTTTTTGACACCTAATTAGACAATTCTAACTAGTGGGTCCCCCGCAATGATGCCAAAAATGATGGGTGGCGTTATTCCCTTCATTTAATCAACTCATGGTTGATGTCATATTCAAACCAGGGGTGTGTCTAAATCTATATACAACAAGAAGAATCTTAGTGAACTAGTAATTGATTGTAGATATTTATTATTTTTATTTTTCTTGGGGGGTTTTAAATGTCTTTAAGATTTCCTGGCCAAAGCCATATTAAAGCTAACCTATAAAAAACTTTCTGAAATAACCACACATTGTTGAAAATGAATGAATCTTGCGGAATTGAACATACTGCTAGAAATAAATATACTTTGTAGAATGAAACAAATTACTGGAAATAAATACACTATGCAGATTGAAACACATTGTTGGAAATAAACACACTTTGGAAAGATTGTTTAAAATGATTTTGAGGAAATAGAAACGTACACTAAAACACCTGAATGGATGATAAATAACTTATATAATAGATTTTAATTTAAGAATCAAAAGTACTTACAGAACTGCTAATTAACATATTTACACAAATTGCTTGAAGATATAAATACCAATAAACAAAGGATCATGTTTCTTGGAGGAGTGGGCCCTTACTCCACCTTGAATCAGGAGTTAACAAAGTATGATACTCTCAAAATGAAATGGAGATCTTATTATTGAATTGTTCTATCTTACAAAACTTAAATGTGTATATGTTTGTATATCTATAGCATCCTCCTTTTCTATCTATCTTCAGTTATTTATATATATATCTTCATCCGAAGATGCATTTACAATCATGAGTGTTCAATACGTATAGGTTCTAGTGAAACCAAATAGTGCCTAAAGTAGATATGAAATTTAGAAAACTAGGTGGTCATACAACTGTTGGTCTTACATACATATTTCTGGAGTGTGAAGAACCGGAAAATTATTGGTCTATTCCTGATTGGAGGGCCCATTAATTGCTCCATAACCAGATTTTGATATAATAAAAATATTCCCATTGATTCCGAAACTTTGGAGAATTTCTGGAACCAAAGGGAAACCTTCTAGAACTAACTACGAAAGTGTCGGAGCTAAGTGCTGGAGTTTCAGAACTAACTCATAGAGTTCTAGAGCTAAGTGATGTAGTTTTGGAGCTAAGTGATGGAGTTTTGGAGCTAAGCCACATTCTAGCTAATTTCCTTAAAAAGGTGTTGGTTACTTCACACTTCGCTTATCTAACCAAATATGACCTTTTCATTCTAAAAAATGAATTTCCACACATTTTTTTAGGAATTATGGAGTTTTTAGATATTAGAACTAAATCAAAAAAAGGATGGATAATTACATCCTAACTTATACTAGATCAAACAAAATCCATGAAATGAATTCAAACTTGATTAAAAGGAGAGTAAAATGAGATCATTCATTGCACATTGATGAGGTATATTTTGGACTTATCAATGGGGAACATAAATTTATGTTGAGAACCAAAAATTAATAATGAGATTGATGGTCACAATGTTATCAAAACATATTCATGGCAAGATATTAGTCCTTCATGCCACCATCTTTATAGAACTTCGAACAACACAATTCATTAAGCACTTTAGTAAACTTTCATATGGTGACTATGATTCAAAGACTCAAATAATTTGGTAACTCTTAGACTAGTCACCTTAGGTATCAATACCTTACTTCTAGATTATCTATGGAATAATAAAAACATGGGATTCAATCCTGTTAGTAAATGAGAGGCTTTTCATTAAATTTCCTCATTGATTTTGATATTGATAGGCTGCCCATATATAACTCTCTCGATGATTTTCCTCATCTCCCCTAGAAAGAGAAAAAATGGCACTCTTGTTACTATTTACATAACATACCTCAAGTCCACATGAACTCATCCTAATGTAGACACCTAAATTTGACATCTATACCCTTGTCTACCTGCGTGCACATATTTCACCTTGGTATTTACCTAGGCCCCCTTAATTTAATTCATCCCCCCTTTTATTTAATTTAAAATTCCCACTTAATTATCTTATCACCTTTGATTTCTATTAATTAATTAATTAATTAATCAATTAATACCTCAAATTCCCTAACAAACCTTCTATTTTGGATGTTTTTATCCTAACCTACATCCCCGTGATTTCCTAAGCTTTTTCTCTGCCTATTTTTATCCCCTAATTGCCCATGACACGTCCTCTTCCCACCTACATGTTTTAAATCCCCCTTCCCACTCTTAAATGCCAAAAATCTCGACCAAAATTTAAAAAAAGCAACCCTATTGGGGAAAATTTCCTCATATTCGAAGGAAACCCAGCCCAATTGTTATCGACCCTATAAGACTATCTCAATCCTTTCAAAAAACACATGCAACAACACAGAAAACACATAAGCACAACTCATCCCTTATTTTCCTACACTATACGAAATCAACCTTCAGATTAGAGCATCTCAGCAATCCTCTTGCAGCCCTTGGAAGATCATTTTAATCATTTGCATAGCTACAAGAGATTTTACATTGATTTTTATACTATCTATAGCTTTTTTATTTCTATATTGTTCAATCTAACACCTTACAAGTTTGTTAGTGGTCATGACTTTGTTATCAAGTTGTTCTTCCAGTTTCTATACTTGCAGGTTGCCTTTTCAGTCCTTCTACTTCAGTGTTGCTTCACTCTTCTACAGTTGTCGTCGCCCAGAGTCACCATCGACTTGGCCCTTTGTAATTATGTTTTCTTCTTCCAGAGACTTCTTCAGCCCCTGCATGTGTTTTGTATCTGCTCCAGCCTGCTAAAACCACCACCTAATCCCTATTATATATCCAAACTATCCTACTTACATCTCAATCGGCATCGTCCTACCCTGGTCACCATCAACCAGAGTATTGTTTATCGATTTATCCATCCTCATCTCTATTTCTAGCCATTTTTTGGTTTCCTTGGCCTCATATTTCCTTCTGCAGGTTATTTCCAGCATTCATAGACTTTTGTTGCTTCTAGTTTACATCCAGATCTTGTGACTTCTACATACTTACTCTACTGCTCAAATCCACTCTCCCAAGTTGCCATCGACATGCCTCTTTACAGTCTGCATCATCATCGACCCTGTCAGGTAACATTAAGTTTACATTTATTTCATTTAGATTAGCATTTAGATCAGTTTTTTATCATTTTGAGATTTTATACCTCTTTGTAGTTTATGCATACTATCTACTCTTCAGTAATTTATATCACTTTTTCTTATCACATGGGGGTTGACATCCACCAAGGAAGTCAATGCTTCTTAGAGCTGATTTGTCAGGCAACCCCCACATAAACCATTTAATCCATTTTCGTGTTAGTGATTCCTATTTTCATGTTATTAGCCGACACCGATGGGATCCATCATCTACTTTGTGCTCGTCTCCATTTACATCGCATTTGAGGTACCCTAAACCCTCCATCATTTTTGAGTTGTGTACTTTATTTAGTAGCCAACTCATTAACTTGAAACGAATGAGAAAATACCTAAAATATTCATAGCACGCCAAGTGGGACAACCCTTTAGGTGATCCCTTTCATTTCTTTCATATTTTTTCTTTCTTCCGTCTTCTACTAACACTGCAGCATAAGGCTTCACTTTTTTCTTGATTGTGTTGGGTTTGGCTACTTAGATCGCTCTTCCCCTAAAGTCTGGATAAAAAGGAAAATTTTTATCCAAGTATTCTTAATTTGTTTCCCCTATTTTATCCTTTTTGCATCGTATTTCCCTTTCTTGTGTGTGTCTTCATAGAAAAATATCATTTTAATTTGGTTTTAAAAAGAACCTTTCTTTTCTATATTTAGCTTGCTCACATAGTTTAAGTAGGGGTTAACTTGTTACATCTCACATCCTATCACACACAACCAACCCTCACAAATCAAATCACACATCAAAAAATCATCCTACCTAGTTGACTTATTGGGATTTCATCACCCAACAGGAAGCCGGCTGAGACTTCCCTAGCCATAATAAACCTGAAACCAGATATAGATTTCCTTCTCCTAGGTACATTTTTATCCATTCCCTTTTCTTTTTCACAATTTAATAATCTAAAAACATAAAAATAATCGTCTTCTTGACTTACTTGGGTAAAACTTATTTCATGCCCATAATTACTCGTTCCATAGCCAAGAAAATGGAACAAAACTTTACTTTAAATAGTTCCTCATCTCAACAAATATTTACCACAACAGTTACCTCATCTGTGCCCTTGATTACTTATTTCATGAGCACTCAACCTCTCATCGATGTCTTTCACCCAAGACCCCTTGTTAACACTACAACCTTAGAAGAAACCAACCCATTCTTATACCACCAATATATCCCATCTATGCTAGCCACCCCACCATCTGTTAGATCATAACATTTTGGATCTCCTAAATTCCCTCTCGGTGATATCATGTTTCAAGAGCTTTTGGATTACAATCCAGTGGTGCTCCAAGACTATATCCTTATGAGATCAACTCATCTTCCACTAGATGGTCCACCACTTCAGCAACTTTATTCTTATCAGAATAATCCCCAAACCACCCAATTTGTAATAAATGAACTGTCTATAGCCCATCTTGCTTCATCTTCCACGAATCCCTCATCTCACCAAACCACCTAAATATTCACGCCTACTCCTCACAATCTCCCTCCAATCAACACTACCCTCCCTATCACCTCTTCGGTCATTGTCTTTACTAGTGTCCCTAACCAAAATACCTAAACATCACATCCCATAATCAAACAACATGACCTTCTCACATCTAGCATGCTTGTCAATACTTCCCAACCCCCTTTCACGGGTTCTCTACATTATTCAACATTTAATCCATTCCATCAACAGTTTTAACCTGTTCATACCCACATCCCCACTCAAAAATTGTCACAACAACCAACCCAGTCCCAACAATCAGGCCATGTTCCCATTTCTCAACAAAAATTCTTTTAAGAACCACCCATTTAATCATAACCCATGATTTACACTCACCCCCATAAAATTCCTCAAACACACACACATCTACAAATGACCACTTCTTACATGCAACCACCACCTCTCATCCCCCAACAAACTCTTTTGAATGACCCCATGCATACTCTTGTGAATATGTTAGCTGACCTCGAAGTCACTACTTTAGGATCCAAAGTTTCATTATCATACAAACAAATATGTAACGATCCTATTCACCCATTTGTGCCAATTAAACCATATCCTCCACATTTGGAATTGTTGAAATTTGGCTAGTTTAACAATAAATAGGATCCACAACAACACCTTCATGCATTTAGACATGCATGTTACCTTATTGCACACGATCAAATCTTAATGCTTCACACTTTCCCCATGTCCTTGGCCGGTCCCATGTTAGACTGATACAATAGTATTCCTCAATATTCTATATTCTCCTACTCCCAACTTACACAATTGTTTTTAGAACACTTTGTGATTAACATTGCATGTAAAATAACTATCAATGATCTATACGCCATCCGACAATTTGAGGAAGAGTCCATCACAGACTTCATCATATGATGGTGCGGCATTATAAACCAACTATCCTTACCTCTTTTGCAAATTGATCTCATTGAGCTCTTCTCACGTTTGTGTGTGAAGCATATATCTTCTACTTTACAAATCCAATCGTTATGAACCTTTGATGAATCCTTCACCATGGATCACAAACTTGAAACACACGGCCTTGAGCTAGGTCATTTAAAATTAAGATCAAACAAACCTAAATATGAATTTACCAAATCCTCCACGCAAAATGACAAATTAAAGGTGGCGAAAAATTCTATGGTTATTAAATCATCTTTCACACCTACATCTAGCACGTGGAATTAACAATGAGCCCTTCGACTAACGCCCTACTACACTCCCCTAGCGGAGTCATTTAGTACAATATTTGGAAATTTGATGGAAGTAAACCTTATCACACTTCCTCCTATCTAACCCTTTGATGAGTCAAGACTGAAACTCATGTGGTATCGTGAAGACCATTATTACAAGTACCACCAAGTTCAAGGACACGAAATAGAGATATGTCGAAATTTCAAGGATTTGGTCCAAAGAATCATTGATCATGGAAATCTTGAAGTGGACAATCTAAATACCTCACCCAATCAACCTCTTGACATCTTCAAACAAAATTTCCCAAATCATGCACCAACAAGCCAAGCTACTACTTCTACTACAACCCAACCACCCAACACTCACACTATAAACACTCTTCACTCCATTAATCAGGAACCAATCCCATCCACAACTTCCTCTCATTCATCGTCAATCACATCTACGCCCTTTGATATTGTTCCTACATCTATCGTACCTACATTTATCTCGACATCCACTCCCACGTCTACAACTATAGAACCCCATTTGCAAATATATCATTCATGCCCCTAGATACATTCATGAAGAAACCATTCCAACCTATTTTTACATCCAACATTACTCCTCCATCAACTCCCATACCTTTTACATATACTTTGTTAGAATTGACCACCTCATCTATATCCATTTCACCTTTTCCCGTCATACCATCCTTAGAACCTAGGTCAGTTCTTCCTCCCATTCTTTTACCCACATCAATTGTTGTAACCACATCCATGTTACCTTTTTCCTTCACACCAATGTCATCATTTGAGGAATTCTTAAAAGCACTTCATCTTACAATGACCTTAAATGTTCCTTCCATGTTATCAACACAATCCAACCAATCTCCACCTTCCTTAGATTACATCAAACAAATTCTAATTTTTGCACCTGTACTAACCATGACATCATCATCTAACCCTCTAGTTGAAATTTTCATCACTCCTCCCAAGGGTACATCTCCACATATGAAATCTATAATCGCTCCTAGAGTTAGAAAATCCAATGCAACGTCGTCCATTTTAAGATCACAAACATTTCAACCCACCTATCCAAAACCATTCGACACTAAAGCACCAACTAATGTCAAAATCAAATTCAAGTCATCAAATCATCAACATACTCATAATTTACCCCAAACATCCAAGATATCTCACAAGACATCTTCTAGCACTTTAGTTGGATCATATACGAAAATATTCCAACGCTTATTACGAACCTCTGCAATCATGCTTCCGCCTATCAGGCCTTTGACTCAAAATGAATGAATCCTTCATGGTTCAATTCCAACCTTATGTGCACCTATCATCATACCCCTGGGCATGATACTGAGAATTGTAGAGTTCTTCAAACCATTATCCATAACCTCATTTAAGAGGAAAGACTTCTTCTTGGACTGAGCTAGTCCCTTCCTCCCACATCTAGTCCAATATCTTCCATCCCACCTTTGGGAGATGACTCTTCCAAGGATGGTCCCCCTTTGTTCATCAATATTGTTCAGGTAACCACTTGATCCAGTCCACATGATCAAAAATTGACATCTAAACCGAAATCTAAGACCTTCTTCATCATTCATCCACCTACGGAGTTAACCACATCATTGAAACCTAAGGTTTCCATCTTAGCAACCCCTAGGCCCATCGAACAAATTATAGTCAAACAACTCTACCAGGAACCGATCAAGATGTCTCTATAAGAGGTCATCCAAAGCTTGTAAGACCATAGACAGGCTCTCATTGAAGCCTTGAAGCACATTTTGACATCCACTAATGAGGTTCAACCCTTTGCATATCTCATAGGAGCACTTATTGTTTATGAAGCTATCTCATTCGATGATGCTGAAATTCTAGACATCCTACCAGAAGAACACGACCTTCCCCTCTTTATCAAGGTCACTGTCAATGATACATTCATTCGACAATCCATTATCGAAAATAGGGAAAACATTAATATCCTTCTGTCACATACTTTTGAAAAACTTAATATCCCTAAGGCATCCCTCACCAAAACACCCGTGGTCCTTCGTACTTTCAATGATGTCATCACTCCTGCCTTGGGAACAGTCATTCTTCCTATCTGCATTGGTGAGAAGCTCCTCTATGAGGTCTTCTACATTATTGAGGGATAATTTTAGTAAAATTTTATCCTTGGATGACTTTGGATCTATGTCATGTGCAACATCCCCTCTACACTTCATCGTTCCATTAAGTATGAGCATGAAGGGAAGATTTTGACAATTCCTGGGGAAGTTACTCCCTTCAAAATGTGTAATATGACCTATAGACCAAATGATGTACTCATTCCCAAGAATGATCCATTTTCACCATCCACCAGCTTATGTATTCCTTCTTCCAAACTTCCTAATAATGAATCCCTAAATAAAGTGATGGATAAACTCACGCTGTAGGAGTATCATCTCCTCACACTCAACACTCTTCCCACTCCTCACCATATTCGTAGACCTGCTAACACACCTATGTACCAACCAAATGTCGGGGATGTTTTTCCTTTCAGTCCACCACATCTTTGCACCAATATTATTTATGGTGGTTTCTATACCCCCTCTTCCCACATCGATGATATTCCACATGCCAAACCTTACACTAGTGGTTTTGGATTTCTTAACAAACCATATTTTGCACACACCTACCTCCATCGTTGCATATGGAAAGTATTCATCTTAGGTTGTTATGATCATGGGCCACATGGCCTTACTACTGATCAATGTCGTAAACCTCACACAAATTTTGGGTTAGGATACCAGGAGTAATCCCCTAACCCCATACCACCATCTGAGATGTGCATGGATATGCCTTCTCCATCTTCTTCATCCCAAGAATCCATGGAAATAGATGATATTGTCTTCATTTCTTCTAACTTTTTTTAGTCTACACCATCACTTTGGGACCAATCACTTATAAGTGTGAAAATCAAACTAGGTCCCTTCCCCTTCGTCATCTAGAAATGATAGAAGAAGATTCTTCTACCATCAACATCCTATAGTGTGTTGATGATGATGTCATTATTTCCCACATGGGGGTAGAAGATTCTTATCTTCATAATACCTTACCATCTGACACACCTACTCTCCTCAACAAAGCCACCATTGATGTCAATATTAGGACTCCTCATGAGCCTCGCATTCTCAAAGTGGTCCAATCTCTTGACCCACACGAGCTTGAATCTTTCACTGCATTCCTCTCCTATCATAGTCAGGCATTTGTATGGCCGTATTCAGATATGCTAGGTCTCGACCCTTTTATCTTCATCCACAACATCATCACCTTTCCTAATGCTAAACCAGTAAAGAAAAAGCTTCACCGCATGCATCCTCATGTTGCCCTCCTTGTCAAAGAAGATTTGTAACACCTTCTTTCTGCTAATTTAATTATCTCCAATGGGTTTATAACATTATCCTGGTCCCTAAAACATCTAGAAAACTTCGTATTTTCACCGACTTTCAAGATCTCAATCTCACTTTCCCTAAAGACGACTTCCCTCTTCTAAACATTGATCAAATTATGGATCTTACCACAAGCCATGAGATGCTTTCTCTCATGGATATTTTCTCTAGTTACAATCAAAATCTCATTGGACTAGAAAACTAACATAAGACCTCTTTCATCACTCCTTGAGGGACGTTTTACTACTGCATCATGCCCTTCGGTTTAAAAAATGTTGGCACTACTTATCAGTGGTCCATGACTTATATCTTTCATGATCTCATCTAAAAAAACCATAAAATATTATGTTGATGATATTTTACGAAAATCTAAACATCGACACAACCATCTTTTTATTCTTGAAGTCCTCTTCGAGCGCCTTATTCATTTTTGTCTTCGTCTCTATCCAACCAAGTGTGTATTTGGAGTCTTAACTGGAAAACTCCTTGGCTTTATATTTTCTATTAGGGGCATTGAAGTTGACCCCACAAAAATTAAGGCAATCATTGAAAGGCCTCCTCCTTCTAATCTTAAGCAACTTCGCAACCTTTAAGGCCGCCTCAAATCTATCCGTCGTTTCATCTCACAACTTTTAGATCATTTTCAACCCTTTCATCACCTCCTTCAAAAGGACATAAAATTCGATTGGGACCATAAATGCTAGAAGGATTTTGATGATCTTAAACAATATATCCTATCTACACCAACGGTTACACCTCCATGCAAGGGGGAGACCTTTTATCTATACATCTCTGTTACTAATCATGCCTTAGGAGCTATGTTAGCACATCATGATGACCAAGGTCATGAACAGGATGTTTATTACATTAGTCACACCCTTCATGACTATGAAACCCGCTACACCAAAGTTGAAAAGTTGTGTTTTGCTCTCTTCTTTGCTAATTCAAACCTTCAGCACTATCTCCTTAATCATAAGATGTATGTCGTTACTAGATTCCACATCCTTAAGACGATGCATTCTAAACCATATCATAATGATCGTATCACTCGGTGGCTCATACTCATGTCTAAGTTTGACCTTGAGTTCATCTCTAAAAAATATATTAAGAGCCAAGTTATTGCAGACCAATTAGCATAAGCCCCCCTTCCTAGTTCACATTTTCCTCATGAGAAATTTCCAGATGAATCCATTAATCAATTTCATCACAAGTATGTCACTCTTAAATTCACTCTCTTCTTTGATGGCTCTAAGTGTCAGCAAGGGGGAGGTGTTGGCCTCGTTCTCATTCCTCCTTAAGAAAATCCTATTCCACTCACAAAAAACTCAATTTTGAGTGTAAAAACTATGTGGTAGAGTACGAGGCCCCTTATCTTAGGTCTTGAAACCACCGCCTTCCTAGGATTTCAAGTTCTTGATATCTATGGGGATTCTGAACTTGTAATCAAACAATTCACAGGTGAGTATCAGTGAAAAAATGATACCCTTCAAAAATATCGTGACATTGTTCATCTTCTCCTTGAAGCCTTTGATTCCTACACCATCCAAGTTGTTCCTAGATCTACCAATCATTTCCTTGATATGATGGCATCTCTTGCAACTCTCATTCCTTTGACAACATAGGAATCCAAGCTTTTTTTCATCGTTAATCACAATGATCGACCATTTCATGAATTACCACAAGTTAATCTTGTTGAATCTAATTCATCAAACTTTTGGTATTCCCAAATCTTTAATTATCTGTCCCAATCCATTATTCCCCCTGATCTACCCAAGAACACTAAGAGGTATTTCCTTTAGCGCGCTAACTTCTATGTGATCCTTGGAGGCATTCTTTATAAACACAAATTTGGCGATGCTCTTATTCGATGCTTTAAGTCCCATGAAGCCTCTCGGGCCATCCAAGAAGTCCATGATGGTATTTGTGGTGGACATTTTAGTGGCTTAGTTGTTGCTAAGCATGTCCTTCATCTTGGCTATTATTGGTCTTCCCTTAATCATGACTGTTGTGAGTACATTACGAAATGTGAAAAATTTCAGCAGTATTCCAATCTTATTTGCATTCCTAGTCAAGTGTTGTAGCCGGCTCCAGACCTTTGGCCCTTTTCACAATGGGTTATTGATCTCACTGGTCTTATTAATCCTCGTTCCTCACAACAACAGCACTCTATCATTACTACAATCGAATATTTCACTAAATGGGTGGAAGAAATCCCATTCACTTCAACCAAATCATGTCCAATCATTAATTTTATCTACCAACACATCATTTTTCACTTTGGTGTTCCCCACAAACTTGTCATGGACAACAGAAAGTCCTTAAAAAATAAAGATCTTAAGAAAATTTGTAACGCATTCAACATCCAAATCAGCTTCTCTTCTCAATATTATCCCCAAGCTAACGGTCAAGCCGAAGCTACCAATAAAAACCTTCGAAACATTCTTGCCAGAACTATTGATCAAACAGGTCATAAATGGCATCTCCTGCTTCCTTTTCCCTTTAGGCTTATTGTGCTAGTATTCGTACCTCCACTGGGGCTAAGCACTTTTTGCTTGTGTATGGTTCTAAAGCTATCCTTACCCTTGAAGTTCAAATTCCATCTTTGTGTGTGTCCCTTCGTGACTTCATCTCTGATGAATACTATCGCCAAACATGTCTAACATAGCTTGAGTTGTTAGATGAACATTGCCTTCTCGCTCTTGAACACCATCTTTTTTATCAAGAGAAAATTAAACGTGCTTATAATAAGCACCTTAAGGAATGTGAATTTAACGTCGGATACCTCATCTTTAAATAAAATCATAACTTCACTACTCTAGAAAGCAGGGAAAATTTTAAGGGTCCCCCTGAAAAAACCTTAGAAAATATTTGGCAAATATGGAAAAATTATCTTTTGCATGGAAAGGGAATATCAAGACATCACTATTAAATTCTACCAAATGGTAGAGTTTTTATATGTTACCTATAGGTAGCATATTTTTATGCTACCACCCGACAACATATAACATTTTTATGCTATCGGTTGATAACATAACTATATGTTGTCGGCCGGTAGCATAAAAATGTTATTGGTTGATATCATTTTTATGCTACCAACCGAAAACATACTATATGTTGTCAGCCGTTAGCATAAAAATATGCTACCGAATCACTATATTCAGGAAAATTTTGTGAATTTCTATTTTACAGGAATGGCCAACTGTCCCCTTAAACTAACTTGTACGTAAAAAAAAATAGTGAACTTGTCCTAACGGGCACCCTAAAAATTTGCCAATTTCAAAATTCAAAAACCAAAATATTCATGAATTAACGAATATTCGCCACTAAAATTTTCCCTACTAGAAAGGAGCCAACGTGAAATGTTTTCCCCTAACTGGATTAGACCATACATTATCACGTATAAATATGGATCGGGAGCCTATCGATTGGCCTCCCTTAATGGTAAACCGAAAGTGGATCCCCTTTATGCATTACACTTGTGACCATTCTATTGTTAGCATGTCTTCCAGTGATCTTAGTCATATCTTTAGATCATTCCTCCATCTTAGCCTTTTCCATCTATCATTGTAGTGGTTTGGAATTATGTGGTCTTCTGTCACTTCCTAAATGTGACCTTAAATATTGGCACCATGGCTCTTCCCATAACATTTTCCTTATGGGTAGGTTCTTCCTTCTTGGTGAGAACTTTGTGATCATTACATCCATCACCCTCTTATTCACCTATTGGAACCATGCAAAGGGTCCATGGGTGTCTCTTGTACATTCATTATCCCCTCTTAAGTGGTCCACTTAGCTAGTCCCAGCTCTCCCCGTGTAAAAATAAAAAATCATGGATACTCAAAAATTAAAGTTATAAAAAATAGATCGATCCCTCGAAGGACAGTTATTCATGCAAAAAAATAATAATTAAAAGTATGAAAATCAAAATCAAAAGCAAATCAAATAAATAGATCAATCCCTCAAAGGACAACTATCATATATATTACTCTTGACATCTATATTATGTATAAAGTAGACCATAACCTCAAAGGATGGATACCCTTTTATGACATTGAAGGCTTCCTGCTTTGATCAGCCTTCCATTTTACTAGCATCCTAAGAAATATTCCTGTATTGATCAAATTTCTTCTAGTACACTTCCCGCATTGATCAATTTTCTCTTTCCCCTTCCCAGAGCCCGGGCATAGTTTTAGGGAACACCACTGTTGGAGAACGTTCTTCCCACGTATAAGTTACATGTCAAACCCCTTTTCATGTCGAAAATAGATTTATAAGTTCAGTTCATCCATTGCTTCCTTATGATCTTTGGTATGACCAACTATCGTTGGTTACATACTAACATCTATTTTGGTCGCATGTGCCTTGTGTTACCTAGATCCCCTCATTGTTTACCTCCAATGCAGTTGGAGGCATATTTTTCTCACACGTTCCTTGATATGACATAATTTCATTCATACCCATAGCTCGTCATTGTTAAGTCGCATCTTATCCTATACTTCATCTGACATTATTCAACATCTCTGACATTCAAGTCCACCTTGTGGTCATACCTATTCCCCCTTAGGGCATTTTACTTAATCGTTTCTTTCCTTCTTTGCCTTTGTGGCCATATTTAATTTTCCCCTCCGGGAATTTTAATCCAATTTACCCTCAAAGCCCACTTTTGTGGCCATATTTACTCCTCCTTTGGGCATTTTATTTCACGATACTACCCAATCCGCGCACAAAGTCCACTTTGTGGCCATACTTTATTCCCCCCTTGGGGCATTTTTTTTTTCCTTGTCTACTTTCATGGCCATATGTGTGCCTCTTTTCAGCCACCATTATTTTTCATCAAAGTCTACTTTTGTGGCCATACTTACAGTGCCTCTTTTAGGGAACCATCTACATTCCCAAAGCCCACCTTTGTGGCCATACTTACTCCCCCTTGGGGCATATTATTTCACCACCCATTTTCCAATTCGCCCTCCGTGGCCATATTTGTGCTCCCCTAGGGAACCGGTTTTTTCATCCTCATCCCTTGCAGATGCATAACTATTTGCTCGATTCTTTGTGTATGAAGGATTTCACATACCTTTCCCATTTAGTTGCACATACTTTGATGTTTTCCTATGACCCATTGGTCATCGTGGCTTGCATCCATACTGCAGTGATCTTCATCCACTCACTAGCCTGTAGAACATTGTCACATGTCTCCGTTGAAACCGCAATTGTACTCTACCGATGTGATAGTGGAGTCACCAGCATAGTTTTTATTGTTATTGTGATCCTTTTTTCTTGGCACATCTTGCCTTGGTAATCCTTTTACCCATTTTCTTCACCTACCCGCCCTTTATAATCTACCTTTTTTCAAATGCGTCATCGATTTCCCTTGGCGTCATCGATCCCCTGTTTGAGGGGGAGCTCATCATCTACCCTTCACCAATCCTCATTTACCCTTAATCTCTCATCATGTTTGTCTCATGGATTACTAGCGCAAACCACTCAACAAAAGGGGCGGAAGGTAGACACCTATATTCAGTATTTATACCCTTGTCTGCCTGCATGTGCATATTTCACCTTGGTCTTTACCTAGGCCCCCTTAATTTAATTCATCCCCCTATTTATTTAATTTCAAATGCCCACTTAATTATCTTATCACATTTAATGTCCATCACCTTTAATTCTTATTAATTAATTAATTAATCAATTAATACCTCGTATGCCCTAACAAACCTTCTATTTTGGACGTTTTTATCCTAACCTACATCCCCTTGCTTTTCTAAGCTTTTGCCCTATCCCCTAACTACCCATGACGCTTCCTCTTCCCACCTACATGCTTTAAATCACCCTTCCCATTCTTAAATGCCCAAAATTTTGACCAAAATCATAAAAGCAACCCTATTGGGGAAACTTTCCCTGTAGTTGGCGATGACCCAACCCAGTCATCATCAACCCTATAAGACTATCTCAATCCTTTCCAAAAACACACACAACAACAAAAAAAACACACAAGCATGAATCATCTCTCATTTTCTTACACTCTACAAAATCAACCTTCGAATTAGAGCATCTTAGCAATCCTCTTACAACCCTTGGAAGCTTGTTTTGATCATCCACATAGCTACGGGAGGTTTTGAATTGATTTTTATGCTATTTATATCATTTTTATTGATATCTTGTTCAATCTAACATCTTGCAGGTTTACCAGTGGTCATGACTCTGTTATCAAGTTGTTCTTCCATTGTCTATACTTACATGTTGCCTTTTTTGTCCTTCTACATTCAGCATTGCTTCACTCTGTTATAGTCGTCGTTGTCCAACCCAAGTCATCATCAAATCGGCCCTTTGTAACTGTGTTTTCTGCTTCAAGAGCCTTCTCCTTCTCCTGCATGTGTTCTATATCTGCTCCATCCTGCTAAAACCACCATCTAATCCCTCTGTTGTATCCAAACTAGCCTACCTGCATCCTAATCGCCATCGCCGTAACCTAATCGTCATCGACCAAAGTCTTGTTTGTCCATTAATCCATCCTCATCTTTGTTTCCAGTTATTTTTTGGTTTCCTTGGCCTTAGATTGCCTTCTGCAAGTTATTTCCAACATCCATAGACTTCTGATGCTTCTGGTTGACATCCAAATCTTGTGAGGTCAACATACTTACTTTGTTGGTCAGATCCACTCTCCTAGGTCGCCGTCGACCTATCTCTACACAGTCTGGGTCATCATCGACCCTGTCAGGTAACATTAAGTTTAAATGTATTTAAATCAGATTAACATTTAGATCATTTTTTTCACTTTTAGATTTTGTACCTCTTTCAATTTCTACTTACTATCTTCTCATCAGTCATTTATATCGCTTTTTCTTATCACACGGGGGTTGACATCCACCAAGGAAGTTAATGCTTCTTGGAGCCACTTTGTCGAGCAACCCCCACATAAACCATCTAATTCATTTTTGTGTTAGTGATTACTATTTACAGGTTATCAGCCGGTAGCAGCAGGATCCATCATCTACTTTGCGCTCATCTCCATCCACATCACATTTGAGGTACCTTAAACTCTCCATCATTTATGAGGTGTGTACTTTCTTTAGTAGCTAGCTCATGTTAACTTCAAATGAACGAGAAAATACCTACCACACTTAAATAGATGATCACCTCAAAACTATCACACTACACAGACTTATATCT
The DNA here is from genome assembly GCA_019776745.2 of Taxus chinensis. NCBI lineage: Eukaryota > Viridiplantae > Streptophyta > Pinopsida > Cupressales > Taxaceae > Taxus > Taxus chinensis. The sequence continues at coordinate 521,783,060 of CM034156.1, read as the reverse complement.
TCACTTTAGTGGCGAGTTCATCCAACTACCAGGCATATAAAATTATAATTACTTTAATTATAGCTTGGGAACTCCCCTTGCTCAGCTCAATATTTACCATCATGAACTTCTTATTGAGACCATATAGACCACCTTATTCCTTATGAGCAAGGTATTTGTTAGATTTACTTAATGTAGTTTGAGACTGAGGACCGTTTGTTCTCAAATGCTCTCCTTATTAAGAGAGAAGGGGGCCTCTTCAGAGATTCTATGGGCTCTCTCCAGACATTCATGACTTATGAAGACCAAAGAAGATTAGCCCTCTTCCTCCGAGAGATGTTTGATCGTCGCCAATGACATTTCAAACATAAGTCTTCAAAGGAGGCTTACACCAGGTTAATTTTAACCTACTTCCAACCATTTAACATCACTAGTCAGAAGAGGCCTAATGACCATCCTCTTGGATTACATGTTAGACTGGTAATGAGACGTTGTAGACTCAATGACCTGCATAACCTCATGCCCATCACATACTTCTTCCCACTTTGAATACGAGAAATGTTTCTCCTAGCAACAAGATTCAACCCACCACACAAAACCCCTCTTTCTCAAAGGTTCTTCACGATATCTTACTCTCTTAAATAGTATCTTTCCCCTTTTCATTTTAGATTTAGTTTCTCTTTTATATTGTCTTGGGTGTGCCACTATGCTCCCTCCCCCTTTCTTCTTTACAATGTGTCTTTTACAATTCGGGAGACCAATAATTGACCTTTACTAAACATTGACATTAAAGATAATAATAATAAGCCCCATCTATCCACATAACTAGGATTCGTTTGCTCTAGCACCAAGTAATGAATTAGGTGTTTATAACATCCACCATGTTTTGTGGACATAAAAGCAATCTACCTATTTTATTTTTTTCAAATATCCAAATTAATTAGGTGGAATGTCTCCTTTTGCAGCCGCAGGAGAGACAACTAATGCTAACTAATGTCGTTTTTAGTGGTTACTCAACAAATGTACGAAAAATGTGACATTTCCCAACAAATGGTCGTCACCACCAATTGAAAGTTTAACAGAAACATTTTAAATTTTAAATTCTAAATCCGAAAAAGCATCACACTTAATAATCAAAAATCGCACCACTAATTAAAAAAGTCAAAGGTTATTTAGGCTCGTTAAACGAAGATCATTATGTTGTTCACGAGTACAAGTCAGGGGTTCGAATCTCGTGATAAAGAAAGTATACGATACAACGGCAAGAGAATTCAAAAGGCTCATAATTATTACTTTTTATATTATATTTTATATTTTCCAGCGTTCTGACCGTTGCCGAGTTTAAAGAAAAATAGTACGTGCAAATTGCAATCTAATTTTACCCTGTTCCGCCATGCATTTTAGCAGATGATTATGAATACCCTGCGCATTTAATGGGTGAAACTACCCAAATTTATTGTTGTATGTCTGGGCTCTTATCCATAAATTTTATATCTACACTTCGAAAATCACGAAAAAATTTCGCTTACAACGGTTACTCCAAACAGTTGGGATTTTACTTTACTGGTGAAGGTTCTCTGCGCGCAATCATGGTTAAACAGTAGAAAGAAATAATTTTTCATGTAAAATCATGTTTCGGGCGCTGCTTTTAGTAAAGTACATGCTTCTTCCCGTGCTTCTATTTCTTTTATGCATTTTTTAGTGTACATTTAGGTTACAAAGTTTGAATTTTTGCATTTGATTCTTTTTCAACCAAAATATCTTGTGGATTAAGGGAACGCCTAAATTTCCTTTAAATATTTCTGTTTTGGCGACAGAAATGCGATGGAGAGGGCGTTTTTGCTCTTCTGAAGAGGGGCGAACTGGCGTCGAGTTTCAGAACTTCGAACAGCATGTTTACGGCTTGCTTCCGTCATTCATTTAGCGATTTTGCTCTAAAAATCAATTCTTTTTGAGCGTTTCTGAGAACAATGTAAGCTTTAGTATCTTGAACTTAGAGACCGATATCCTCAGCTTTTGAAAAGCTTTGCTGTTTCTTTGACGATTTGTGAATTTTTTTAGTGTTTCTGTGAAAATGATGTTGAGATTTATGAGAAAAGTCCATTACAGACTTTGGTCTGTGCTGGATGTTTCGTAGGGGTAGGGGTTTTGGCATTTGAAATGCTGGATGTTTAGGTGATGTTAAACCTTATTTGTTTGTAATCTATGCCTAAATTCAGACTACTTCCTGCAATGGTTGCTGGGAAAGTAAAGACGCCAGTGGGAGCTGAGAACAATCCTCCGGGGCCTTTGCTGGAGGTTTCCAAGAATGTGCTTCTGTCGAATAAGAAGCAATCATCCGTTAATAACTCTCTGCAGAAGTCCAAAGTTCGAGCTAGTGAGTACTCTGCTCGTGTCAAGCGCTCTTTGATCGGATACTTACCGAGGGTTAACAATGTACAGTCCCCTGGGATTTCTGAGGGTATTTGTGCTAAGCGTAGCGGGAATGAGTTAGAGCAGCTTGTGAAGGAGTTGCAGGAGAAAGAGGCAGAGCTAGTTGAGTATAAAGAGAGAGTGAGTAGGCTTTCCGAGCTTGAGAAAGAGTTAGAGATTAAGAATGTTGAAGCTCAGGTTTTGATGAAAAGGATTGGCTTGTTGGAAACAGAGAAAATTCAAACGCTCGAGGAAATTAATAGGGTTTCAACCATAGAAAGAGAATTGATGGCCGCAAAAGCACAGATTGATGAAATGAAGAAGGGAGGCAAGGGACATGATTCAAATGCAGAAAAGAAAATGCAATATTTAGAAACCGAATTAAAAGAATTGAGCCGATCAAATGCACAACTTGAACAACAGAATAATGAAATTGCAACACTGCTTGCAACAGCTGAATCACAAATTGTTGCTCTGAGAAGCATTGCCGAGGTAAGTTCAAGCAAACATCCACTGAGATCTACCAGGTGGAAAGTCTGTAAATTCTTTAGTTTTGTGTGCTATAATCTTTGTTTTGAACTTTTGTAATCTCTGTAGATACTTTGTTTTACTTTTAGTGAGAAATTTGTTGCAAGATATCGAATAGGCTACAGAATATGTATTGATAATTGCAGTTTACAGAGCATCCATTTAGAGAAATTTCTCGACTGTAAACAAATGCCAAATGAACATAGGGTTTCGCTGATAACCTGTGATATGTTAATGACTAAGAAAATAAGAATGATATGGCAAATTGTGTAGACAATCTTGCTGCTATCAATCTAGAGCGTTTGTTCAAGTTGGTCTACGGCACTTTTGAGCTTGGGTAAAACTTGCTTAGCCCTATTCGATGTTCTTTCTGGAATATCTGGGAGTATTCTGCACCCACCCCCTTCTCTTGGATTTTGAATATACTGACTTGTCTAGGGTTTAGCCCCCTCTTATTTTTCCCTTTTAGCAGTCATTATTATTTCCAGACTGAATATTGTTCTAAAAATTACAAGCTTCGACTGACTAGAGCTGACTATCCCTTGTTGAGGGTTTTGTTCCACATTAATATCTACCTATTATAGCTTTCTGTAATTTAGAATCCCACTTGTTCTGTTTGGTAATTTCATGGACCTCAAAATAATTATTTTATTTCTTTCTAAAGACAGAGCCAATTACATGTGAATGTTGTGCAGAGTAATCTGGCCACAAAAGTTGAAACACAGGAGTCTATGTTGAGGCACACAAATGAAGATCTTCGTAAACAAGTTGAAGGATTGCAGATGGACCGATTTAGTGAGGTAGAAGAACTTGCACACTTGCGTTGGGTCAATGCAAATTTGCGTTATCAGCTTAGTACTTGCAAACAGACATCTGGGAAAAGGTCAGCAGAAGACTTGAATGAGAGTTTGAGCCCAAAATCATTTCGTAGTGCAAAACAGCTTATTCTGGACTGTGCCATGCCTGAACTATGGAGAAAAAGACAGGACGATTCTGATACTGAGGGTTTATCATCTCGTTCATCCAGCACGTCTGAATCTGGTGAGCCTGATGATTTATCATTTGAAAATTTTCAAGGGCTGATTGGTATCTCAAAAAGATCAAAACTGATTGGCAAAAGGAAATCAACCAAAAAAAGAAATGAATGGCAATTTGTACAAAATCTTTTAGATGGTGGTATTGAGAAGGATCAGTCTTGTAATAGCAGTCCGAGGAATAGTATTTCTAGCAGTGAGTCAAAGAAACATTTGAAACATCATTTGCAACAGCACAGATCAGATCCCAATGAAAGCACAGCTAAAATTTCTCTGTCTAATGGTCAGGATTCCCTTCCAAACAAGTCTTTTCTCCAGAATACCAGACTGGAGTTATCCAATGATGATATGCCTTCTCCTTTTCCCCCTACTTCCAAGAGCTCTTCATTCAAAGACAGGCAAAAGATATTTCTTCAGAAAAAAGAGCAAACTAAGGTGGATCATCAAGTGGCAAAATGCTCTGAAGTGACTAAACTGACACCAGTAGAAGTTGAAAGAAGGGCATCACGAATACCAAAGCCCCCTCCCAAACCCTCAATTGGTCCTGCTGCAACCAACGGGCCTGTAAATGCAGCCAGAAAAATACCACCACCACCTCCTCCACCCTCACATGCAGGGGTGAAAGGGGTGCCACCACCTCCTCCACCGCCACATGTAGGGGTCAAAGGTGCACCACCACCTCCGCCACCCCCACATGTAGGGGTCAAAGGTACACCGCCACCTCCCCCTCCTCCCTCAAACCCATTAGCACCAGGAAAAAATGTAATGCAGAGAGCACCAGAAGTGGTTGAGTTTTACCACTCATTAATGAAAAGAGATGCAAAAAAAGATTCCTCTGGACCTACATCTGTTGATACTCCAAATGTAGCAAATGCACGAAGTAACATGATTGGAGAAATTGAGAACCGCTCGTCCCACTTATTGGCTGTAAGTATTATTTTGTTTGGACAATTTGAAGATCTGCTTGTCATGGTTTACAATGTGATAATGAATGATCTACTCTTTTTTTGACTCAAACTATCCTTCAACTCTGAAGAGCTATTGTATTTTGAATGGGGCTTCCCAGATCAAAACAGACGTGGAGACGCAAGGTGATTTTGTCCGGTCCTTGATAAGTGAAGTTCACACTGCAGTGTATACCAACATCGAGGATGTTGTAGCATTTGTTAAGTGGCTCGATGAAGAGTTATCTTTCCTGGTAAGTTCCTCAAGATTGACAGGTTTATTCAAAATAGAAGGTCGATGTTCTTGTCAAGCATGATTTTTATGGCAAGCATGCGTCACAGATCCATTCTTAATTGTCAAGCATGATTTTTATGGCAGTGTCTATATTTATGTCAAGCATGATTTTTATGGCAGTGTCTATATTTATTAATTGTCTTCTTTACTTAGAGAAGTGAATGCAGGAATATGATTGTCTTCTTTAAGAGTGTGTGTTTGAATTCAGGAATGTAATTCTAATTTCTCAGTAGTAAAGAAGACAATCATATTCCTTTCTCGTCTTCACTTCTCACAGTAGTCTGATTGACTTCAAAAAGCCTCGAGACACTACGTTTTCACTAATTTGCAGGAGGCATCAGTATGTTATCTTTTTTTTTTTCTAGCTTCTGTAAATTAGATAACCACGTCTGCATTCATAATTGCAGGTTGACGAAAGAGCAGTATTGAAACATTTTGACTGGCCAGAGAGAAAAGCTGATGCTTTGAGAGAGGCTGCCTTTGGATACTGTGATTTGAAGAAGTTGGAAATTGAAGTTTCATCATATGAAGATGATCTTCGTCAGCCTTGTGATGTGGCTTTAAAGAAGATGCTAGCTTTACTGGAGAAGTAAGAGTGCTCACTTGACAATGTTGTGCCTAGTAGTGTCAAAAGCCGCCTACTTTTCCAACATCATATTGGAGTATATGCTTCGTTTTTTAGATTTCTTATAGATTAGACAACTACCCTTATCAATGTCAACTTGACCCTATCAGTATGCTTGTGGATGGTAATAGTTTCTGAATCTCTCACACTCTAGAATAATTTTTTCCTAAATTGAAGCTGATTCTGTCTAACATAGCTGACATTTTATGTTTAGATCAAACTGTGCTTGAAAACATCTCTACTTTCATGGAGAACCTACATTGATCTTTGCTTCCCTCTTCTGGCAGATTGGAGCATAGCGTCTATAGCCTTTTGCGAATGAGGGATACAGCAATGACACGATACAGAGAGTTCCAGATACCATGGGACTGGATGCTAGATACTGGAGTAATTTGCAAGGTACTTAAATTTCGGAACTATGTTCACTTAACATGTCAGCACTAGTTTGTGACAGATTTCTTGAGAATGGTCTTAACAAGTAAAAAAATGTTTTTGTATTCAATGGTAAGGTCATGAATTTCACTAATTCCACATATAACAGATTATCAAGGCATGAGTGGAAACTGTACACCAAGGTTGTTTCCTATCAACTGTGCAGAAAGGCATTCTAAATTTCCTGCCAACTTTCCTAGCAGGTAGGTTAACCCGGCCAAAAGTCACATTGGACACAAAAAACTAAACATGCACACATTGATGTCTTTTATGAAGAATAGAATCATGGTGTTCAATCTACAAATCTAAAAATGTGCCCCAAGTAACTTGGAAGCTCAAGTCCTTGTCCAAAAAAGTAGTGATAAGCTCCACTAACTTTGGAGCTTGAATTTTCAGACGATGTTGAGAAATGCATGCATATACAGTTTACAATGTAGGATAAGATGAACTAAAAATATGAACTCTTGTAATTTGGAAAATGATAATAATATAGGAGAACTATTCCACTGTCCATATTTGAACTCTACAAGAGCAATCTGGAGAATAATCTTATGCATTAAATCTTGGAATTTTTTGAGCTGGTTCCTTTTGTTTTACCACCTCCAGTTTTGTTTTAGCTTTACTGTTTCTTAAACAAAGGCAAAGAAAGAGGAATCAGGTCGCCAGAGCTTTATGCAATGTTGACCTCAGTACATTATGCATCAGTGATTCTATGGACAGGGGCTCACTTTGACCTGTTCAAATATCCCATTCCAAAATGGGTTATCTCGTTAAAGGAAAAATTGATCTGTTTTAGAATGCTGCACTGCAATTTGGAACATAGTTGGATGAAATTTCTCATCTTCCTCTTCATTGACACAGTCAATTGAGATGAGAGCCCACTTTTTGGCTGAGTATCTGCATGGGGTCGGCATGAGCAAAAGGCCTGTCACTATTTAAGGGACACAAATTTTATTCATGCATATACTACCAATCGCAAGGCTCAAAATTCCATCTTGTTTTTTTGAATACTCTGTTTCAATTTTGAATCATTGATATGATTAACACAGTGATGACATATATGTGCTCTAAATAGTTAAGGGCATAACAAAATAGATATTGGCCAAATGTGAAAATACTTATTAATTGTTGCTTCCCATCTATTGATGTCCTTTTGCGTCCCCCGAATAGTGAAGGACAGAACAATTAAAATGTTTATTAATTGTTGCTTCCCAACTATTGATGTCCATGTGCATCCCCTGAATACAGCTCTCAAAAACCCATCCTAGAGGTTTTTTTGGAATATAGTTTCTGGAAAGACCGAGCTTAGAGCTTTTAACTGACCAAAATGTGAAAATACTTATTAATTGTTGCTTCCCAACTATTGATGCCCTTTTGCGTCCCCTGAATAGTGAAGGGCAGAACAAAATATGTATTTGGCTGATATGTGAAAATCAAAATGCTTATTAATTTTTGCTTCCCAACTATTGATGTCCATGTGCATCCTCTGAAATTCTGAATACAGCTCTCAGAAACCCATCCTAGAGTTTTTTTGGAACACATTTTCTGGAAAGACCTAGCTTAGCGTTTTTGATAGCTATATTCTACTCACTAATCATTGCTTCCCAACTATTGTTGTCTTTTCCCTTCACAATGTTACCCCAGTACTCTTTCTTATTTCTCTTTGTGCTGCAAATCAAAAATAAAACATATTTGTAAATGCAGAGATAAAATTATTTGGATGTTATTGCGAATCAACTAGGTTTGAAATCACTCTCACGCTACTGCAAGAGTAACCATTCCACAGTAGTTTAACAAAACAAACCCTTGACTTGTTGCAACTAAAGAAACAAACCCTCATTGCAAGTGGCCTTCATAAGCCTGAGTTTTACCTGTAATTGCTTGATAAATTCCACCACTACATTCATTTTTGGATTGATATTTCTACTAAATATTTATTCTGTACCTTGTCTAATCTTTTACGTTTTGACAAGTTTTATTTCCAGCTCTGAACATTACTGCAGTAAATTTAGATCTAGATTTGTGTTCATACAAAGTACAGTGATGTAAATCTAAATGCAGATCAAGTTTGCTTCAGTTAAGCTGGCAAAAAAATACATGAAAAGAGTAGCAATAGAACTAGAATCAATGGGGTCCTGTGAGAAGGAGCTTACACAGGAGTTTCTGATGCTTCAGGGTGTCCGTTTTGCTTTCCGAGTTCATCAGGTTAGCTTAAGCTTAAGACCAAGTAATTTGGTATTTTAGTACCTATAAATATATAGATTTGCTAAAACAGCTTTTCATTTGGTTTTGTTCACAGTTTGCAGGAGGGTTTGATACTGAGAGCATGTCTGCATTTGAGCAGTTGAGGAACCTTGCTCACACCTGTCATAAGAATTCTCAAGCACGAAAACAGCGTGCAGGTCTACCAACTTGTTAGACCTGCCATTCATTAAGGGCTGCAATTTCAGAAATTTGCTCTGCAATATTTTTCAAAAATATGAACGTTTATTATTTATTTAATCGCGCCATTTTTAGTGCATTAAAGAGAATATTCATGTTATGTGTGCCTGTCATTGAAAACGAGTGTGGGTTCATATCACGTGTGCTATGCAATGAATATTTTGCCATAGGTTTCCCAAACATAGCCCATTCAAACTAATGGGAATGAAAATAAGTACTGAACAAAATATTTACTCTTTTATTTCTTGTATACGGTGGGAATACGGTGGGAATTAAGTAGTGTCATAGTGTGAGTTATCTATCCACATTTACTCTTGATATTATGTTTGACGTTTATTTAACCATCAGATAGAAAATCATCCTTAAATTTAACATCCATTGGTATGTCACTTAAATGTCTTTTCTTTTCTCTTGGAAAAATAAATTCAAAAATAATAATATTTTGGTCATAAGATTATGTTTGGACCCATTTGTTTCTTAAATATAATTTTAAGAACCTTGAAATTGATAGCTACCACTGTATTTCACATAGATATATTTATTTTATTTGTTTTTTTTTTTAATTTATTTTGTGGTATATTTATACTATACTTGCATAGATATCTTAAATACAACTATCAAAAATATGTTGAGAAATAGTAATCTCGAGGCTTCTATGTAAAATTTGTCACATAGATTAGATAGGTGCCTCGAGATATTTCTTGGTGTGTTTTAGATAGTTGAATTTAAGATCACACACACACACGCACGCACACGCACACGCGCACACACACACACACACACACACACACACACACACAATTTTTTAAGATTTAATTATTTATAACAGTTTATAAATGAATTTAAATATTTTGACTAGGTTGTAATTCAATTAAATCACATATAATGTTTTAAATTAAGGCTCAAACATTTTTGCTAATGAGAAAATATGATAGAGGGTAAGAACTTGAGAGGCCTAAAATGTTATATTATGTTTTCAATGTATCACGCACACACACACACACACAATTTTTTAAGATTTAATTATTTATAACAGTTTATAAATGAATTTAAATATTTTGACTAGGTTGTAATTCAATTAAATCACATATAATGTTTTAAATTAAGGCTCAAACATTTTTGCTAATGAGAAAAGATGATAGAGGGTAAGAACTTGAGAGGCCTAAAATGTTATATTATGTTTTCAATGTATCATATACTTTTAAAGTTAACTTAGTATAGATTACTAAGTTATATTGGGTTGTAGTACAATATATACATTATTTTTTTAGATTTGATTATTAATAGCAGTTTGTAAATTAATATCAATATTATGATTGGGTTGTAAGTCAAATAAATCCCATATAATGTTTTATTTAAGGCTCAAATAATGTTGTTAATGAGAAAAGATGTTGGAGGGTAAGAACCCGAGAAGCCTAAAATGTTATATTTTGTTTTCAATGTATTATAATACTTTTTAAGTTAACTTAATATAGACTAGCAATCGCACGCGAAGTGTGCGATGGAAATGTTGAAGGAGATGCATTGTAAATGCTAAATTGGAGGGAGTGAAAAATCAAGGAAGGGGGATGTGCATCGAAGAAGGGTTTTAAGGGAGGAGAAGTGAAAGGGTGGGGAAAATGCAAGGGGGAAGAAAATAAAAATTCTTCTTTTTTATGGCCTTGCACATATGAAACAAGTGTCATTTGTGTCAAGCAGTTGAAGGAGAAAAGGGTGAGGTGTGCAGATTGTTGATGCAAGGTACTCTAGAGATATCTCAAAAAGTAAGGCATGGTCGACGAATACTTTGAAGGAAAATTTGCATATGTTTAAATCACATTTAGGGTTCCTTATATTCTTGATTTCATGCACGTGCTAATACTTAATATGAGTGAATGAAAGGTGGGTTTGTTTCTACTATTTATAGTGAGGAGCATGTTGTATAACAAAATATTGGCCCCTAGGGTGTTTCTACCCATAGTGCTTGCAGCTACATCTACAAAATCTTCTTTCCATTAAGCGTCAATGTTTTCCTATGTCTTGCTCTAAACTCCCATTATTGCATAATTGGGAGGATGGTGGTAAAGGTATAAAAAAGTGTGAAATGAAGTCATGAAACAAAAATACACGAGGTGGAGATACTATCTCACAAGACAACTGGAGGATATAAATAAAATGCACAGCATACCCACAAAAAAACATAAATGTTTGGACAATGCACAACTGAAAGTTTGCATATGTCTGAGTGTAATAAGTTTTTGTCCTTGTTTGTAGTACAAAATAGTGCATCCTTCTCATCCAACTTATCTTTTTTGCTAACAGACAACATAGCGTCAAAAACTTGACCAACATTGTCATTGGAGTTGTGGATGTGTAGGAGTTTGAGTCGGCTCCCTTGTGCGAAGTATATACCATGTTTTCACTTATGCTTACCTTTTTCTTTGTTTACCTTCCATGCTTATGTTATTAAAATGCATAAAAATGTGTTTGCAGTTATCTCTAAGAGTTACAAATCCAATAAAAAGTAGGGGTTTCAAGTTGGCGGTGATTAAGACATATTTATTATTGAACAAACACATAGTGATTTGATTTCAATAATCCCTGAAGTTGTAAATCTAATAAAAACTATATTTTCAAGTTAGTAGATATTAAGAAAAATTTAATTTTCAACAAACATTGCATTAAATAGGCAATGTGGTGATGGTAAAGAAAAAGGATAAGTTGTCCATATGTGACTTCCCAAAATAAAAAAGAGGAAAGACTATATTTGCTCCTATAAATTCCCCAACTGGAAAATTCTCCTCCTTCAAACCCCTTCTTCATCACAACTCTTCCCCTAGCCAATTTTTCACTTTCAATCCTTCCACTCTAACTTCTTCAGCGCCCCATATCGGCGACTCCTGTTGATAATTTTTGCACTTGTGCAAAAATGAACAACTCAAAACCTTGTTTTCGATGGAAGGCATTGATGAATGAACCTAACTAAGGGGATATGCATAGTTTTATTGTGTTTTCAGTTGCAATTGTTAATTAATAACATGCAATCTGTAGCTATGTGTGTTGTTGTAGAATCCAACACCTCACACATGCAGCCATTCCATGTTTATCTTCAGCAAGGAAACACAGAAGCCCCAAAGGATCAATGCATAGCCTTGATGAAGGCGGGAATCACAATACATGTGAGATTTTAAACTCTAAAACAAAAAATAAAGTTGCAGTTACATGCAGAAGAGTTCATTATTAAGTTATAGGTACATCATGTCTCATTATTTCTTTATGTTTAAATACTACTAATCATGTGATTGTGTTGTTTATTTCGTTATACAAAAAATACATATCATAAAAGTTGAATGCAGAAAGAAGTATACAACTCAGTTACAGAAATTAATGTCATTTATTCATGAAGAAATTTAATGTTTCCCACACAAGCCGCGGGATGTAACTTATGACTATTAGATAAAAGATACACGTGTATAAAGCTAAAAGCAAAAGAGTATAGAAGAAACCCATCATTTCCTTGGGTTTTCTCCTGGTATTCATTGCTTTAGTTCCAGCTCCATCTTTATCTTCTACATCATCTAGCCCATCAATGTACTTGAAAGGACAAAATAAAAGATATCATTCAAAGAGCTCAGGGTTTAATCTGTACTCATGTGCTATCTAGCTTCAGGAAAATGGATCTCCTAAGATCAAAAGGCATAAGTTAGATCAAAGTAACATATATGGAATTGAGAATGTAATATATTGTAGAAGCTCATGGCATTCACAGTAATCATGACAGATAGAAAGGAGAGAAAAGAAAATCACTATGGAACACAAGAGAGGCCAAAAAGCCTAATGTTTTCTAACTAGTTTGTCTAAATGTGCAGGTACAGGTAAGAAGAAAGAAAGAAACACTAATTGTTGTGTTTTAAAACTACCTTCCAAAAAGTTAAAGATTGATGAATACAAAAGGCAACCATTGCATGCTTTGAAATATTCAGATCAGAATGCACGACATTCTGTAAAGATAAATTAAAGTAATGCATTCATTTCAAGATAATCAAGTACAACAAGTACAAAATTGAATCACCAAGCTCAATACTTAGAAAAATTCATCAAACATCAATGACTCAGACAGTCATGAAAAGGTTATAAGAGAAGTGAAGAAATGAAGATAGAGCTTTGTAATTCATAAGGGAAATACAAACTCAGAGGTACAGGTAAGAAGAAAGAAAGAAACACTAATTGTTGTGTTTTAAAACTACCTTCCAAAAAGTTAAAGATTGATGAATACAAAAGGCAACCATTGCATCCTTTGAAATATTCAGATTAGAAGGCACAACATTCTGTAAAGATAAATCAAAGTAATGCATCCATTTCAAGATAATCAAGTACAACAAGTACAAAATTGAATCACCAAGCTCAATACTTAGACAAATTCATCAAACATCAATGACTCAGAAAGTCATGAAAAGGTTACAAGAGAAGTGAAGAAATGAAGATAGAGCTTTGTAATTCATAAGGGAAATACAAACTCAGAGTTGCAAACTCAAAGGTACAGGTAAGAAGAAAGAAAGAAACACTAATTGTTGTGTTTTAAAACTACCTTCCAAAAAGTTAAAGATTGATGAATACAAAAGGCAACCATTGCATGCTTTGAAATATTCAGATCAGAAGGCACGATATTCTGTAAAGATAAATCAAAGTAATGCATTCATTTCAAGATAATCAAGTACAACACGTACAAAATTGAATCACCAAGCTCAATACTTAGACAAATTCATCAAACATCAATGACTTAGACAGTCATGAAAAGGTTACAAGAGAGGTGAAGAAATGAAGATAGAGCTTTGTAATTCATAAGGGAAATACAAACTCAGAGTTGCAAATCAAGATTGCCACTAGCTGACCAAGTTTCATCAATGAATGATAATAGAAATGGAATCAGGACACTGGAAACTTTCATCAAAGCAAATGCATAGATCAATGGTGGAGTATGGTTTCAATCACACATCTTAAACAATCAAAATCATGATTAAAGCTGCATAGTAGTGAACCAAATAATCAAATAGGTATCCATTGAATGGTACAATTTCCTAAGGTACAATGATTAACATAAAGTACAAAAGTATTTCAGGTCATCAAAAAAGTACACAGAGCATGAATGGAAAACTGTGAAGAAGCTTTTAAAATATTGTTTTCAGAATTAATCAAGAACAAGTCGATAAAGTACAAGTCTATCATCAATGTTACAGAATAAAATCTTGAAGAGTTGATATTAGAGGAATAAGTTACCATAATGCAACATTCATAAAGGAAGAACAACCTTAAAGTACAACTCATGATAGTTCAAAAAGGTACATAAAGAAGATACATGATACTCATGTTTAAGTCATGATTGCAGTAAAAGTAAATAAAATAGAACTTTATGAACACAATCATTAATAAGGGAAGGTACATCTACAAACAAAAATTAGATCAAAGTTCAAAAAGCATATCAAACCGAGCAATCACATAGTTCAAATTTATAGAATGGCAGATGATACAATGTTAAAATAGATTGAGATTTTACAAAGAAATGAAATAATTGTACTCCTATTATAAATGGAACTTCAAGGAAATTGAGAATGTGTATGTTTCAGAGGAAATATTAAAATGAAAAACTGAGCCTGAGCGGCTCACAAGGATTTTAATGAATAACTTTAGACAAAATTGAAAATTTGAAGTTCATAGTAGTCAAGCAGGTAGTTTGTAGTTTCAAATAATACACAAGATAATTATGCAAACTGAAAGGAAAGATATACAGACCATTACTCAAAATAATCTAGTTCCTACTTTGGCATACTCATACAGGCTCGAATCAATAATGATAGGTACTCAGTGCAAGATAACAATCATCTAACATGAAATAACTTCATCAAATTTCAAATGATCATTCTCAATTAAAGAAGAAGAGATTCTCATAGAGTTTTCAACACCTATATAGACTTCTCATCAAAATTCAGAATCAACAAGAAATGGAGCTAGCCTCAGCTATGCAAAAGGAGTATGCCTTGCATTTCAAAAATAGAAGAATTTTAATCTATAAGTTTAAGAAGGCAAATATCATTCCCAAGTTTCAAAGAAAGAAGACTTCATTTCCCAGACACAAAGAAGGCAGGCAACGAACTCTCACCATGAAGTCATTCAAACAAATCTTTAAACCCTTGAAGATCCAACAGTAATAGTGATTTTGCAATGAATGATAGGAGATTTCATTGAATCAGTATCCAGAGCATCGAGGATGCCACACTAGGGCAAGAATATCAAAGGTTAATGAGCACCCTAAGCAATAGTTATGTAGTCACAAAAATGATCTTCTCCAAAGCTTACATTGTTCACTGTTAGAGTATTTTTAGGTTGCTTCTTGTATCATGGAGTAATCAAATGTAATTATAGCTTCTTTCGACATTTTTATATTTACATCATGGTTCATAATAAAGGATAATAGATCTGACAGAGTGAATACCATTATTAAAGGTCTATCACTTGAAGATGATGAATACAGATATTCTGTGGATGAAAAACATTAGTCGTAGATAGATGCTTAACGAAACATGTACACAAAAATCACAGATATTTTATATCAAGTGCTTCTTATCACAGTCTGGTTTAGCCATATTAAAACAAGTAGGTGATAGGAGCCTCTAATTCGAGGTCCTGAATAGAATAGCACCATGATTTTTACAAAGAAACCACGTAAAGGAACATTTATGTAGCTCCCATGGTTTTGTGAAGAGTCGTTCAATATTTTCAAGAAACTCAGGCCTACGGAGCTCAAACTTACCGATAACAGTCAAACTAATAGAAAATTTCCCTCTAAATGGATTCATGTTCAGAGAAAAAAGAGAGCACCCATGACTTCATTTCCTTTAATTACACTCACCTCTATTAGATCACACTAGTCAACATTATAAGGAAACAACTCACCAGCTCGTCAAAATTTTAGTTACTAATAAGTGAGTACACACCTATCATAATCTAGGCAGAGTCTACATTACAGAATGGGTACAATACCAAAAAAATCACGAGCCCGTGCTTATAAATATGTGCACTGATTTTCTTTTACTTGCAATGCAATATTATAAAACTTTTTTATGTATATGCGTGAAATATCTATGTTACCCATACAATAATATAGTATAAGATGGGTTGCATCAAGTATACAAGTCTTCAACGAAGGGAAATTGTTTTAAAGTTAAGTTCTAGAAGATTGAACCGACAAAAAGGAAATTTTTAGATGGTTGAGAAAGCGCCCCCTGAAGCTATTGGCGCCCTAGGCAACTTCCTAGTTTGCCTAAGGCTTAATCCCCCTCTCAATGCCACACAAAGATTTCAGAAAGCTAACGAATCAAATTCAGTCTCACAGGTAAAATTAGAACTTTACCTATCTCCAAATGCAAAGAGGTAACAGCAGAGTTGAAAAAGTTACAAATCTTAAGACTTCTATCAACATGATGGCAACCATTTATGAGGCTAAAAAGAATCTCAAACCAGAACACCTCCAAACTCAGAACATAGACTCAGTAAAGGGAAGCCACGATAATAAATATTTTAATGCAATTACGATGACATGCCACCTCATTATAAGCTATGGCATAGAAAGCAAAAATTTCTACTTACCGAGAAGGCAAATAAGCATGAAACTAGATGCCTAGAGATTTTTGAGCAATGGATAGAACAACATGAATATTATTCATAGATTCGACCGATTGAAGTGGCATTACAAAGATTCGACTGAAGAACCAGAAATTTAGAGCACCAAAAATAGCCGCGTGACCAAGAAAATGGTCAGGGCTCTAGCCCTCGTAATCGCAACATTTTCCATAACCTAAACCACAGTTTGAAGAAAAGTTTTACTCAACGTGACACTCAGTGGGGAAAACCATAACTCCGCCAAGGATTTAACTTAATCGACGATTGATGTTCAGCAGGTACGCTGATCACAATGATTCAAATTGTCTATCCATCAACCAAACCACAGGTTGCTAGAACTCTTCTACCAGGACAATAATGATTAATGAAATCAACATTATGCTTGAGATCACGCATAGTCCACAAACTCTATTATTATGTCCATGATCAAGAAAGGGACCCAGTCATCCAATCGTCAAACCAAGCTACACATTGAAATATGGTCAAACATGATAATGCCAAGGGTTGGTTCATCATGCCACAAAAAAATTCAGGCCTATTTTATTTTCAGTTAGACTAGAGGCTCGAATCACTAGTCAAAGGGGCCTGATTAATCAAATGATCGATTATTTGAAACTATAATTATATAGCCTATATCCAAGTCAAGAAAGGAACTCCAATGACTCACTATAAGCTATAATTATGTTCCAAAGTGGCCTTAATTATTATATAATTATATGTCATGCAAAGGTGCCAATAATGGTTAATAACTGATGGTGAAGGAGAAGGTTAAGGACTAATTATTACCTTAAAGAAAGCAAAATATACCTTAATCTTGCTCAAAACTCAACCTCGTACCAAGTCAAGGAAGGAAAATAAAGGAGATTTCGCAGACTTGTTATTTTTACACATGTGCTCATGGACAGGTGGTCCCCACATTGGAGTTGGCGGTTATTTTGCTAAGAGTTAGAGAAAGGAAAAGGCATTATTTTTACATAGGATTATATTTTTGCATGCCATCAGAAGAAGGACAAAACAATGAGATGAAGGCAGAAATACCCTTGCAAATGGATGAATATGTAAGTGTCACATTAGAGAATATGCATGTGTCACATCAGAGGATTACATTATTATTATTTAATCATCAGCTACAAGAAAAAGAATAAGTTGCGAGAATTAGCATGCACATTGGAGAAGACTTAGACATCAAGCAAGTGACTAATATTAGCCAAAAATATTCACCCAAGTTTATTTATTATATTAAAAATAGAGCAGTCAGCTACAGTTTGACTAAGTGTATTTGTTGTAACTAAGGTTATTAATGCCTCTTTGTAATCTGCATGGTCTATTTTTAATCTCTTTATTTATTCATGATAAAGGGGTAAAATTAACATGCATGGGCTGATTACATACTGCATTCTATTTTAAGGAAGGGGTTGGGTGAATTATTTTTGCTATATATTATGTGCACTAGCAAGACAATAAGGATGGAATTTTTGGACACAAGAGTGTTGAAGCATATTTTTTCCAATTTTTCCCTTGAATGAGAAAAAAGTTATTGCCTTTCCAATTATTTGTAGTGGTGTTTATCATTCCATTAACTCTTGTGAATGTAAATTACCTGATTAATCATATCTTACCTTACTAAAAATTTGGCGTTTTCTATATATTCTTAGTGTGCATGTTAGCTATTGTGTTGTTGTGATTCACTCCCTCAACACACAAGTGTTTTTTTTAGGATCAAACTGAAAACCCATTGGTTTGTGCATCTGCAATTTGTTTCTCAATTTTATTGTGCATGTACTCAGTCAAATCCCTTAATTAATTTGGTGTATCACCCCATTTTGATTTTAGTTACAACAATCTTTTTACCCTCAAAACCCCAAAAATTTAGTTTAGGATACATCAATAATGAATCAGTCTTGATACCAGAGACTCACCTCAAAAATAGGTATACCCACAGACCTAAGGTGTTTCCATTGTATCTACGGAAGTGAGAGATAAAGAAATATTAGAACCATTTCTCTCATCTCTCAACAAGGGTGCACTTCTGAGAGATAACAACTCCTATGCATCAGGCAGGTGCAACTGTTAGTTATAATGAATAATTAAACTCACCTTTTAAAGTTAGTGATGATTAAGACATATTTATTATTGAACAAACACATAATGATTTGATTCTAGTAATCCCTAAAATTTGTTAATCCAATAAAAACATGATTTTTAAAGTTGGTAGATATTAAGAAAATATAATTTCCAACTATAGACACCAATTTTTGGTATCCTTTGTCCCTCATCCTACATCCACTCCCCTTTTTCGTCATCTCACACATACATATCTCTATTCCTATTCAAACTCATATTTCCCCCTAAAATCCCATTTATCCATTCCCTTTTTGCCCATCTTTATCTTATATTAATCCCACTATTAATTTACCTTCCCTAATCTACCCCTAATCAAACTTAATTATTCCTAAACCCATTCACTAATCATTTTATCATCCCTAAATCCCTCTTTTATCATCCCTAGGTCTAATCTTATCCCCATTTAATGCATTTCTATCCCCCAACCACCTTTTATCCTCCTAAGACACCCCAACCCACATTAACCACATGAAACCCTAATTTTACAACATAAGGGCTCTTTATATGAAGCTAATCCCATCTCCACTGCCGAGATCGATGGTCTTCCATAATCACCAGTGACCCATGAGGGTCGTTGTCGACCCTTTAAATATGCCCATACCCCCTCTCATCAGGATAACATTTTGAGATATCGATATTTCTTGCAATTTTTTCGGTGCTTCTCTCTCTTCTTTGGAGCTACTGCTATCACGTTGGAGCTATTTTGAATATATTGCATGTTACTCTTGGAAATTTTGGATACTTTGAGCTAGCTTGGAGCCCCTCTTGTCATTTCATCCCTCTTGTGCACCAGCCTTGTAGGTTTATTAGAAATATTAGAGCTTTTCCCTTACATCAACCATCATTAATCTTTTCTTATCCTTTGTTTTTCCATCCATCTTGCCCTATCAAACCCTAGATCCCTTCTCGATCACCATTGACTCTACATAGTCACTGTCAAATTGATCCCCATATATCTTATTATCTGCCATCCACCCTTTTAGTTTTGTTTTTATGATCCCACAGTCTCTTAGTTCTCCCAATCTCGCTATTCTGCACATCTACTGCTTCAGATCTCATTTTCATCACACGTAGTCACCATTAATTCAACCAATTCATCATTGATGCCACTTTAATATATCCTATTTTCTGTCATTTGTTCCATTTATAATCTATATTACTACTACCTGAGTGCTCAAACCCCTCTGCTTCTCTGATCCACCTGTTCAGAAGCCCAGATCTGGCCTTTCAGCTTCAGTCACCGTCAGTTCAACATAGTCATTTTCGATCAGATCAACAATTATCACTTTTATCACAGGTCTAGATTGGTGACCCAAAACGTTGGAATTAATAAATTCTCACATAGTTCTCCAAATATAATCTACACTATGTCATACTGTGGAAATATCAGAAAATCAGTTATCACTTTTATCATTAGATTTATCAATTTTCTTTCATCTTTTCTATCCTCATCAAGTCTAGATTATCTCCATCATCTCATCATCAGATTAGACCCAGATCAGTCCTTTAAATTTTTCTTTTCTACTTACTTTTTGGATCACTCTACTATAGTCTCCATCGACTATACCTATCAGTCTCAGGTCACAATCGACCCGCTCAAGTTTGGTTCATTTTATCATCATTTGTTTTTATTAGATCCACATTGTATGTCGTTTAGCACATCCCAAATTTCTTGTTTTAGTTCAGTTATCTGGTGCATCCAATCAGTTATCCATTATCATTTTATTTATCTTTTATCAAAAGTGGGTTGACATCTATCCCTAGGAAGTGCTCACTTCTCAGGACTGACATTATTAGGAAACCCACCCTCCTATCTGCTAATCATTTTCCTTTTCGAGTTTCTCTTTATTATGTAAGTCATTGAGTTTTCTTTGAAGAGGATATTTTGCACATGTATCCACCATTATCTTATCAAACTCGGTAGCCTTAAACCCTATCATTATTAGAGCTTCTTGTTTTATATGCTATTATTTCACTAATATAAAAATTAGAAGCGAGAAAATTAGTCCAAAATTATGGCATGCCTGGTGGGACCCACCCTTTCTCTTTGGTGAGTTCTTTTATTAGTTCATTTCCATTTTCTATTTCTTCCTCCCTTTCTACTTACCTCGCAGATGGGTGGTTTGCTTGCTTACATACATGGTGGATTTCTCGCTTGGATCAACAAAGCATGTGCTTAAGCTAAAATAAAAACAAAAAAGGAAAATAACGTTATCTAGGTATTCCTCATTTTTTCCCTAATTTCCCTTTTTACATCATTCTCCTTTCTTTGTATGCATGTCTTCATTGAATACAACACTTCGTTTTGGATTTAAAAATAACTTCTTCATACTTGCTTGAAAACATAGTCTAATTATGGGCTTAATCCTTTGCATTCACTTCTTCCACACACATACCAAACTCACACATCAATTTACACATCTTAAACATCTTCTATCAGGTGGAGATATTGGTATTTCATCACCCAATAGGAAATCCTCCACGATGTTTGGCCACGTTATAATTTTGTTGAATATTGGTATATTGGGTAAGCGCCCAAAACCCTTATTGCTGTGGTTCATGAAGTGCAAGGGTAGGCCCCAATATCATGACACGTACTAGTAGTCATCACAGATTTGATCCTCACATACCTTTGGTTATATCAAATATGCCATCCAAAACTACCTAAAACCATCCATAGTTTGACCATTTCCTAGGTTCCCTTTGATCCCTTTTTCTCTTCTTTTTCACAATCTTCTAATAAGAAATATAATTAATAATTTTATGTGTGACTTGTTTGAAATATTAAAAAATCCTATAGTTTCTTGTTTGTTGTTTCATGCACGTTATTACACGTTCTCAAGAAAGAAAAATAGAACAAAACATGTCATCCAACAACATTCCTACTTCCAATATTTCCTCTCAACAAACTTTATCCCTTTCCATTATTTCTTCCACCCCTTTGGTATCCTCCTCTTCAATTTCCCAACCTATCATTTCTACCCTTCCTATTCATGAAACCCATACCATCCCAACCAACATCCATACTAAAACTAACCCCTTTATCTATTACCATTCTATCCCCCCTAGACCGGCTACACCCCCATCTGCCACGTCTATCGGAGCATTTGGACCTCCCACCATCCCTCATGGATGTGTGGATTTCTAAGAGATCCTTGATGCCAAACCCATAAAACTTCACGACTATCTTATCCATAAATACACTAATCTTCCTATCAAGGGATCCCCTTTTCAACAATCTATGTTTATCATTCTCAACCTGAATCCACTCAAGTCCTCACATCTTAACTCAGTGTCTTATTTCCTAGAGACATGAGTGAGATAACAATGGCCCAATAGGAACACGACCCCATGAATCCTCAACCACTATCTCTCAATCTCATCAATCCACTCAGTTGGTGGTACCCATTCCACCCAATCTTCCTCGCGTCAACACTGTCCCCATTTCTTCTATCCCCATCACATCTTCAACCACTATCGTAACTAATGCCCCCATCCACAATTCTCAAGAATATCATTTAATTATACCTCCACCCAAAAAACATGATCAAACTTCACTCCCTATCTCTACATCCCATTTCCAAGCAAATTCATTTCATCACCTCACCTCCCCATACTTGTGAATCAACCCAACTCACAAAGCAACCTCCTTCAATAGTGGTATTTCAACCATACATGCTCCCTAATCAATCTACCCAACATATCAACACCAATAGCTCATCCCAACTCCCCATGAAAACTCAATTTAACAGTATCCATCTCTCACAACCAAAAAACATCTCATCCTCTCACTACAGCCCTATCAAAGTCCCCATGATACCTCTCTTTCCAACTGTTCAATCACAACCATTCAACTATCTCCCCCTTTATCATCCATAAACACCTACTCATCCTCAATCATATCAATATCATTTACAACCTAACCCATCCACGTCTTATGTTCCACAACCTCACCCTTCAATCTCTCATCCCCATACATCAAACGACCCCATGCATACTTTACTATGTAGAATGACCAATATTGAAGCCGCTACTCTGGGGTCTAAAACCACCCATGAAAAATTTTGTAATGAGCCTATCATCCCATCGGTTTCTGTCAATACTCATCCACCACATGGGTAACTCCCAATTGTTTTCCTAAATTTAACACTAAGAAGGACCCTCAATAGTACCTTTGTGCCTTTAGGCACAATTATTACCTCATCGCTCACAAAAAAAACCTTATGCTCCATACCTTCCCTATATTGTTGGTAGGAACCCGCTTTGGATTGGTACAATGAAATCCCCCAAAAATCTCTATTCTCTTTCACCCAACTCACGTAACTCTTCCTAGATCACTTTAATATTAACATTATGCATAAAATCACCATTATATACCTCTACACCATTAGATAGTTTGATGTCTAATCTATTGCAGATTTTGTTACTAGATGGTCTGGCATAATCAATCTATTGTCCTTCTCCCTTCCTTAAACTGAGATAATCAAACTCTTATCACAGTCTTATACAAAGCATATCTCCTCCACTCTTTAGATCCAATCATTCCAAAAATTTGAAGAGGCTTTCACCATGGCTCATAAAATTGAACTCCGTGCCCTTGAGAAAGGCCATGTCAAACTACGATCTAACAAAAAAAAACCTGGATTGACCAAGACATCTAACCACAATGAAAAATATAAGAATTCAGCCAATTCCATCATAGTCAAATTCTCTTCTACATCTACATACCACATTGAGCCTCCACAAAGAGATCCTAGATGAACCCCTAATTACACACCCTTAGAGAATCATACACCTCTATATTCGACAAATTAATGGATGTGCATCTCATCCAACTTCCGTCTATCAGACCCGTTGACGACTCACAACCCAAACCTACATGGTATCGCGAGGATCACTATTGTAAATATCACCAAGTTGGTGGTCAAAACATTGAAAAGTTGTGCACCTTTAAGGAACTCATACAACGAATCATAGATCGTGGAGACCTTCAAGTGGATAATCCTAACCTACCTCCTATCCAACATCTAGATGTCTTCAAGAAGCCTTTCCCCAATCATCTGCCAAACAATAAAACTACTCCCTCTACATCTCAGGAACCTAATGACCATACCATCAACACTCTAATTCATGAATCAACATCACCACTTACACCCATCATCCCTTCATCTACTGTATTTATGTCAACTTTGATCTCTACTCCTTCACCTAAAATATTATCTACATCTGTACCCACCTCTACATCCA
This sequence comes from Taxus chinensis, assembly GCA_019776745.2. Lineage (NCBI taxonomy): Eukaryota > Viridiplantae > Streptophyta > Pinopsida > Cupressales > Taxaceae > Taxus > Taxus chinensis. The sequence goes on along the minus strand of CM034156.1, from coordinate 521,759,342 downwards.
TTATAACTACATCTACTATACCCATGAATATTGCACCCTCACCTATTTCAATCACATCCACTTCCTGATCCATATCTACACCCATTACGTCTGCACCTATTACATATAATTCTATATCCACATCTACCTCAACATCTACCTAAACATATACCTCGACATCCTCATCACACAAATCCCTACATCTATATCTACTTTTGCACCCCTACCTACAACCACTTCTATTTCCATATCCCTACCCACATCAATATCTGAATCCATTAAGCAAACATCCTCTCTTGATATAATCACAATTCACATTCCCATCTCATCCGCACCTTCAAAAAATATCACCACTCCCACATCAACACCTCCAAAATCCACGCAATCTAGGACTCCCTTTGATATTTTCAAGATTCCTATCCAGACATCACCTCCATCTCCATATTCAATCCCCAAATCTAAAATCAAATCTACATTTGTATCATCCAACCTTACCTCTAAGTACAATCCCTATGTGGAAATAATCATCATCCTTGCTAAGGGAAAACCATCACAACAAAAATATAAGAACCTTGGTATCACTACTCAAAGATACCTCACTCATCCACAAACAAAGTTGGAGTTCCCTCTTCCTAAATTTCATCAATCTAAGAAATATAATGTCTCATCCTCAATCCTAGGGGCACCTCCATCCATTTTGAGATGAGGCCCTTAATCCAAATCCTCTATCATTAATAAATCTAATTTAAGACCATCCATTCCCCCCACTAAATCTAAATCCAAATCCAAATTACAATCAAAGACTCCCACAAAGCCTCATAGAAGAAAATCACATCTCTTACCATCATCCACCACATCAAAATCTAATTCATCCACAACCCACACATCCCCTTCTTAAAAAACCTAGTCGGATCCTATACAAAATTTCTTCAACGCCTCATTTAAACATCTATAATCACGCTTCTCCCCATCAAATATTTTGATCCACGAGGACATTAACCATTCAAATATAATGTCATTTACACTTATCATCATACATCTAGACATGATACTAAACATTGTAGGGCCCTTCAAAGCCTCATCCAAAATCTTATAGAAGAAGATGACATCCCCATTGAATAAAGAGGTTCTAGTTGATCCACTTCCAATCACAATTCTTCAATCAAAGCATCATCGCCAAATATTTATAAATATTCTTATTCATCCAAGACCTTCATCACAATCCATCCTCTAAATACTACCTCTCCCAAAGAAGGTCCCCCTCTTTTCATCGATTTTGTTCGCATCACCACTTGCTCTAACCCTCATGAATCTCAACTACCTGCTCAATCTAAACCAAAGGTTATCATCACCACTCCCTGTAATGAGCCCACTCCTTCCCCTTATTCATCAAAATCCAATGTTTCTATCCTAGTTACTCCGTGTAAAAAACAACCTACTACCATCAAACAAAGTATTGTGAAGAAAATCAATCAAGCCCAAGTTAATATGTCACTTTATGTGCTCATCCAAAGCTCCTAAAATCATAGACAAGATCTCATCAAATATCTACAACATATCCCTATCACTAGAGATGAGACTCAGCCTTTTGTGACTCTTGTTGGAGCACTCATAGCCTCTTCCACCATCTCTTTTGATGACTCTGAAATTCCCAACATCTTACCTAAGGATCATAATCTTTGTCTTTTCATCACCATCTGCATCAACGACACCTTCATATGATGTTCAATGATAGACAATGGAGCTAACATTAATATCATCTCCTCCCATACCTTTGACCAACTAAAGCTTCCTAACTTTGTTTTCGCTTAATCACATGTGGTCCTTCATGCCTTTAATGATGTTGTTGCCTCTTATTTGGGCACAATTATCATCCCCATTCGTGTTAGTGAAAAAATCCTCCATGATATCTTTTATATTCTTGAGGGGGAGTTTCAATACAACATCTTACTTGGATGCCCATGGATCTGTGCCATGCATTGTATCCCATCCAATCTCCATTGTTGCATCAAATATGAATATGAGGGGAAACTTCTAACACTCCACATTGATCTACCCCCATTCAAAGCATGCCACATGACCTATCAACCAAATGACATGCTTGTCCCTAAGAAAGATTCTTGTGAGGCTTCTAATAGTTCATTCATGTCTATGTCTAATATCCCTAATGATGATTCCCTTGATAATGTGATGCAACTTATTTTATTAGGGGAGTATCATCTCCTAACCCTCAATTATCTCCCCACACCTAATCGACTTGGTAGACCTGATAAAGCTCCAATGTATCAATCTAACATCAGGGATATCATTTCCTTTGGTCCACCTCATCTCTAAACCAATATTATATATGGTGGCATCAATCTCTCTTCCTCTCATATTAACAATTAGCCTCACACCAAACCTTATAACAATGGATTTGAATTTATCTATAAAAAATACTTCACCTACACTTATGTCCATTGCTGTGCATGGAAAGGATTTGGTATGGGGTGTTATGAAAAAGGCATGCATGATCTTATTATGGACCAATCCCATAAGCCTTATGAGAAATTTGGACTTGGTTTCAAAGAATGACCCATTGATCCCCTTGCATATTCGTCCTCTACATCATTCATGTATATCGATCCATCCCCCATTTATTCTCCATCCAATGACCCCATGGATACAAATGACACTGTGTCAATTTCTTTTAGATTCTTTAATATCCACCATCACTTTGGGACTAGTAACTTATCAATGTGAAGGTGAAACTAGGTCCCTTCCTCTTCAATTTCCTAATATGGTAGAGGAGGATTCCCCTGACATTAACATTCTTCAATACACTGACGAAGATTCCATTATTTCCCACCTGGGGGTTCCCACCTGGGGGCATAAGATTCCTATCTTCATAAGTCCAGGTTACCTCCTGACACATCCATTCTTCTCAACAAATCCACCATCGAAATAAACATAGGGACTCTGCAAGAGCCTTGTATCCTAAAATGGGCCAATCTCTTGATCCACACGAGATCACATATTTCACCATCTTCCTTTCTAAGAATAGTCATGACTTTGGATGGTCATATGCCAACATATGAGGCCTTGATCCTTCCATTTTTCCCCACAACATTGTCACTTCCCCTAATGCTAACCAGTTAAATAAAATTTGTGTTGCATGCATCCTTGTATTGCCCTCCTTGTCAAAGAGGAGTTGCATTGCCTCCTCTCAACTAACTTCATCATACTTATCAACTATATGCAATGGGTTTCCAATATGGTACCCATTTTCAAGGCCTCTGGAAATATCTGTATTTTTATGACTTTTGAGATTTAAGTCTCACTTTCCCTAAAGATGACTTACCTATTCCTAACATCAATAAATTATTGACCTCACTAGGTAGGATACAGATGATGTATCTTATGGATGGTTTCTATGGATATAATCACATCCTCATTGCACTAGAAGACCAAAATAAGACTTATTTTATCACTCCTTAGGGACCTTCTACTATCTTGTCATGCCCTTTGGTTTGAAAAATGCAGGATCCACCTATCAGTGAGCCATGACTTACATCTTTCATGACCTCATCCATAAAATATAGAAGACTATGTCGATGACTCTTGGGTAATAAAAACGAAATCGATGGGATCATCTTCTGTTCTTGAAGTCTCTTCAGCATGTATTATCTGTTTCTTCCTTCACCTCAATACCATCAAGTGGTGTTTTTAGAGTTTTAACTGGAAAGTTTCCTTGCTTAATCGTTTTTATTAAGGGTATTGAATTTGACCCCACAAAAATCAAATACATCCTCAATATTCCCATCCTTTGAATATAAAGAAACTCTTAGTCTTCCCTAGGTTTAATCTATCCCCAGTAATGCATTTCTATCCCCCAACCACTTTATCCTCCAAGACACCCCAACCCACAGAACCACATGAAACCCTAATTTTACAACATAAGGGCTATTATATGAAGCATATTCATCATCTCGCAATGCGAGATCGATGGTCTTCCATATCACCAGTGACAATGAGGGTCGTTGTCGACCTTTTTAAAATTGCCCATACCCCCTTCATCAGGATAAATTTGAGATATGATAGTTCTTGCAATTTTTTCACGGTGCTTCTCTAGTCTTCTTGGAGGTAATGAGATCAAGTTGCGAGCTATTTGAATATATTGATGTTACTCTTGGAAATTTGGATACTTGAGCAGCTTGGAGCCCCTCTGTCATTTCATCCTCCCTGTGCACCAGCCTTGTAGGTTTATTAGAAAATATTAGAGCTTTTTCCCTTACAGCGAACACATATTATTCTTTTCCTATCCTTGTTTTTCCATAAATCTTGCACTATCACACCTAGATCCCTTCTCAGATCACCATTGACTCTACAAGTCAATGTCAAATTGAGCCCATATATCTTTATTAGCTGCCATCCACCCTTTGTTTTGTTTTTTTTATGATCCCACAGTCTCTTAGTTCTCCCAATCTGCTATTCGCACATCTACTGCTTCAGATTTCATTTTCATCACAGTAGTCACCATTAATTCAACCAATCATAATTGATGCCACTTTAATATATCCTATTTTCTGTCATTTGTTCCATTTATAATCTATATTACTACTACCTGAGTGCTCAAAACCCTCTGCTTCTCGTGATCCTCCACCTGTTCAGAAGCCCAGATCTGGCCTTTCAAGCTTCAGTCACCGTCAGTTCAACATAGTCATTTTCGATCAGAATCAACAATTATCACTTTATCACATGGTCGAGATTGGTGGACCCAAACGTTGGAATTAAATTAAATTCTCACATAGTCTCCAAGATAAATCTACACTATGTCATACTGTGGTGAAATATCAGAAAATCAGTTATCACTTTTATCATTAGATTTATCATTTTCTTTCATCTTTTCTATCCTCATCAAGTCTAGATTATCTCCATCATCTCATCATCAGATTAGACCCAGATCAGTCCTTTTAAATTTTTCTTTTCTACTTACTTTTTGGATCACTCTACTATAGTCTCCATCGACTATACCTATCAGTCTCAGGTTCACAATCGGACCCGCTCAAGTTTGGTTCATTTTATCATCATTTGTTTTTATTAGATCCACATTGTATGTCGTTTAGCACATCCCAAATTTCTTGTTTTAGTTCAGTTATCTGGTGCATCCAATCAGTTATCCATTATCATTTTATTTATCTTTTATCAAAAGTGAGTTGACATCCATCCCTAGGAAGTTTTCACTTCTTGGGACTTTCATTGTCGGGAAACCCACCCTCTTATCTACAAATCATTTTCCTTGTTGAGTATATTTTTATGTGTAGGTTACCAAGCTCACTACGAGGAGGATCTTTCACACCCATATCCATCATCATCTTATCAAGAGGTTAAATCCTCTCATTATTGGATCTTCTTGTTTTCTTTGCTATCATTTCACTAATTTGAAACATGAGTGAGAAAATTTTATCAACATTCTGACACACCCTGTGGAACCCATCCTTTCTCTTTGGTGAGTCTTTTCATTATTTTCATTTTCATTTTCTATTTATTTCTTGCTAACGCCGCAAGTGGTAGCTTTTCTTACTTTTGTGCGTGGTGGATTGCTTTCTTGGATTAACAAAGCATGTGCTTTAAAATAAAAATAAAAGGAAAATAGCATTATCCAGGTATTCCTCATTTCTCCCCCTATTTTCTCTTTTTGCATCTTTCTCCCTTCTTCATCTAAGTATTTTCATCTTATACAACACTTCATTTTGGACTCAAAAAGAACCTCTTCATACTTGCTTGACAACATAGTCTAATTAGAAGGTTAATCCTTTGTTTTCACTTCTTCAACACACATCCAAAACTCACACATCAATTTACACATCTTAAACATTTTCTACCAGGTAGAACTATTGGGATTTCATCACCTAATAAGAAATCTGTCATGTTTTTATGGCCACGTTATAAATTTTTTAACTATCAGTATATTGGCTAAGCATCTAACACTCTCATTGTTGTGGTGTGTGAAGTGTGGGGGTAGTCCCCAATATCAGGTCTCGTATCGGTATTCATCACAGATTTGAGCCTCTCGTTCCTTAATGTATATCAAGGACACCATTCAAAAAACCTGAAACCATCCATAGGCCATTTCCTAGGTTCCCTTTGAACCCATTTTATTTTCTTTTTCACACTCCTCTAATAATAAAGATAATTAACACTTTTTTGTATGAATTTTTTGAAATATTAAAAATCAAAATAAGTTCTTGTTTGTTCTTTCATGTCCATTATTAATCATTCTAAAGCAAGAAAAATGGAACAAACCACATCATCTAACAACATCCCTACTTCCAAAATTTCTTCTCAACAAACTTCAACCCTTTCCATTATCTCTTCCACCCCCTTGGTCATTTCCTCTTTGGTCACCCAACCTATTGTTTCCATTTCTCCTCTTCACAAGTCTCAAACTATCTAAAAGGACACTCATATCCAAAATAACCCTTTTCTTTATCATCATTTTATCCCTTCTAGATCAACTACACCCCCATCTTCCACTTCTATGGGACCATTTGGACCTCCCACCACCCCTCATAGATGTGTAGAGTTCCAAGAGCTTCTTGATGCCAACCCTGTGGCTCTCCATGATCACCTTGCTCACAAGGCCACCCATCTCCCCATCAGTGGTCCTCCTCTTCAACAAATCTATCCTTATCCTCATCATTTTTAATCCACAAAGTTTCTTATCTCGTAATTTTCCTTCTTCTTCCTAGGAGTCATAAATGAGCTAACAATCTCTCAACATGACCATGTCTCCCACCAATCCTCCATGATGATCCCCTAATCCCATCAATCCATTAAGTTTTGGTGCCCATTCCACCTGACTTGCCTCACAGCAACACTATCCTAACTTCTTCTATCCTCATTACTTATTCATCCACCGTTTTTGTTAATTTCCCTACCCAAACTTTAAAATTATCTCATTTAATTTTTCCTCTGCCCAAACACCATGATCAATTTTCACTCCCTATCTCTACGTCCCATGTCCATGTAAATTCATCAACTCATAACCCCATCCTTCTGAATCAACCCAAACTCATCAACCTCCCTTTCAGAGTGTCTTTCACCACATGATCCCTAATCAATCTACCCAAACATATCAACCACCCCATATTTACATTCCAACTCATCCCATGAAAAATCAATTTAACATTCCCATCTCTCAACAACCAACACAATCTCATCCATCTCATTACATCCATATCTCCTAAAAATAAACTATCTAAAAACCTATTCAATCACAACCATCCAGCTATCTCCCCCTTATCAACCACCTCCACAAGCACCTACTCATCCTCAATCATATAAATGGCATCCACAACCTAACCCACCTACTTCTTATATTCCACAACCTCATTCTTCAATCTCTCATTCGCATACATCCAATGAAGACATGCATGCTTTACTAAGTAGAATGGCCAATCTCAACACCACTACTTTGGGGACTAAAATTGCCTTCTCTTATGAACATATTTGCAATAAGCCTATCAACCCATTCATTCCCATCAAGATTTATCCTCCACACTAGGAACTCCCAATTTTTTCCAAATTTAACAATAAGGAGGATCCTCTACAGAACCTTCGTTCCTTTAGGCATGCATGTTACCTCATTTCTCACATCCAAGACCTTATGCTCCGTACCTTACCTATGTTATTGGTTGGACCGTCTTTGGATTGGTATAACGACATCCCCCAAAACTCTCAACCAACTCACACAAATCTTCATAGAGAAATTTTCTATTAACATTTCACATAAAATCACCATTATAGACCTCTAAACCATTAGATAATTTGATAACAAATCTATTGCAAATTGCGTCACAAGATGAGGTCATGGCTTAATCAATCAATTGTCCTTCTCCCTTCATTATACTAAGCTAATTGAACTCTTTTCATAGTCTTTTGTGAATCATATATCATCCACTCTTCAAATACAATCATTCAAAACCTTCTAAGAATCATTCGTCATAGCTTATAAACTTTAAAGTCATGCCCTTGAGCAAGTCCATGTCAAACTTTGATCCCAAAAAACAAAACCTGAATTCACCAAGTCATCTACCCATAATGACAATTCTAAGAACGCAGCTAACACCATCATAGTCAAGTCTTCGTCCACATCTACATCCCACACCAAGTCTCCACAACGGGATCCTAGACCAACCACTAACTACACTCCCCTTGGAGAATCATACAACTCCATCTTCGATAAACTAATGAATTTCCATCTCATCAAACTTCCCCATATCCGACCTATGGATGACTCACGACCCAAACCCATATGGTATCACAAGGATCACTATTATTAATATCACCAATTTTTTGGTCACAACATTAAAAAGTGGCTCACCTTTAAGGACCTTGTACAATGACTTGTAGATCATGGATACCTTTAATTGGATAATCCTAATGCACCTCCTAATCAATATCTAGATGTCTTCAAGAAACCTTTCCCCAACCATCCACAAAATAATAAAACTACTCATTATACATCTCAGGCACCTAACGCCCATACCATCAACACTATAATCCATGAATCAACATCACCACCTACACCCATCATCCCTTCAGCCACTGAACCCATGTCTACTTCAATCTCTACTCCTTCATCTACAGTCATATCTGCATCTGTACTTATCTCTACATCCATTATATCTATGTCTACTATACCCAGAACTATTGCACCCCACCTAATTCAATCACATCTACTCCCCCATCCATATATACACCTACTACATCTACACCCATTACATCTAGTTATCTAGCCACATCTACCCTAACATTCATCTCTACATCCTCATCACACATGCATACATATATATCCACTTCTATATCCTTACCTACAAGCACATCTATATCCATATCCGTACCCACATCGACATCTGAATCAAATGAGAAAATATCCCCTCTTGATATAATCACACGTGACATTACAACCTCATCTACACCTTCAACATCCATAACCACTCACACATCAACACCTCCATAATCAACACAATCCATGGCTTCTTCTGATCTCACCAACCTTCTTATCCAAAAATCACCCACATCTCCATATTCAATCCCCACATCTACCACCTCATTTACATATAAGCCATCTAATCATACCTCTAAGGACCATCCCCCTGTATAGATCATTTTCATTCTAGCAAAGGGTAAACCATCGTAACAAATATCTAAGAACCTTTGTGTCGCTACTTATAAATACCTCACTCATCCACATAAAAATTTAGAGATCCCTCCTCCTAAATCCTATCATTCCAATGAATCTAATCTCTCATAATCAATCCTAGGGATGGCCCAATCAATTGTGGGACACAAACCTTCATCCAATATTCTATCATCAATAAATTTGAAACAAGACCACCCATTCTTCCCCCTATATCTAAATATGAATCACATACATCCACCCCTTCTTCTAAGCCCAAATCAGAATAAAAGTCTCCCACAAAGCCTCGTATAAAAAAACACCTCTCTTATAGTTTTCCACCACATCTAAATCCAATTCATCCATGAATTGCACAATTCCTTATTCAAAAACTCCCATTAGTTCCTATACATAAATTTTTCAGTGACTCTTTCCATCATCTACAATCACGCTTCCCCCCATCAAATATTTTGATTCACGTGGATAGAAACACACATGGTTCAATTATAATTTCATTTGCACATATCATCATATACATGGACATGATATTAAATATTGTAAGACCCTTTAAACCCTAATCCACAATCTTATACAAGAAGATGACCTTCTCATCGAAGAAGATCAACCTCTTCCATCCACTATTATATCCACATCCAATAACAATTATTCAATCAAATCCTCATTTCCCAAGACTTTTAAATATTCTTCTTCACCCAAGACCTTCATCACAATCCCTCCAACAAATATTACCTCTCCCAAAAAATTTCCCCCTCTTTTCATCGATGATGTTCAGATCCCCACTCATGCTTTCCCTCATTATTTTCAACCACATAATCAATCCAAACCAAAGGTTATCATCATCACTCCATCTAACAAGCCCACTTCTTCCCCTTCTTCATCAAAAGAGAAATTTTCCATCCTAGTTTCTCTATATTCCCAACAACCTGTTGCCATAAAAAAATTTATTATGAAGTTGTTCTATCAAGATTTGGTTAAGATGTCACTCTACGAGATCATCCAAAGTTCCCCCAATCATAGAAAATATTTCATCGAAGCTCTACAATGTATCCCTATCACCAACTATGAAACTCAACCTTTCATGGTTGTTGTTGGAGCTCTTACAGCTTCTACAACTATCTTGTTTGATGAAGCCAAAATTATCGACATTTTACATGAGGTTCACGACCTTCCGGATTTCATCACCATCCGTATTAATGAAACCTTCATCCATTGATCAATGATTGACAATGGTTCTAACATTAATATCATCTCCTTCCATACCTTTGATCAACTCAAGCTTCATAACTCTATTGTTGCTTAATCATTCACGATCCTTGATGCCTTCAATGATGTTGTTGCTCCTTCTTTGGGAATAATTATTTTTCCCATTCGCATCAGTAAAAAACTCCTCCACGAGCTCTTTTATATTGTCGAGGGGGATTTTGAGTACAACATCTTACTTGGATGACCATGGATCCATGACATGCGTTGCATCCCATCCACTCTCCATCATTGTATTAAATATGAACATGAAGGGAAAATCCTAACACTCCTTGCCAATCTACCCCCATTCAAATCATGTCATATAACTCATCAAAAAAATGACATGCTTATCCCTAAACAATATTCTTATGAATCTTCCATTATCTCATCTTTCCTTGTATCCAAGTTACCTAATGACAACTACATTGACAATGTGATGCAACATATCACACTAGGGAAGTATCGACTCCTCACCCTCAATTCTATTCCCACACCTAATTGGCTTGGTAGACTCGAAAAATCACCCATATATAAACCAAATGTCAGGGATATCATTTCCTTTAGACCTACTCATCTGTGAACCAACCTTATCTATGGTGCAATAGATTGCCCTTCCTCTCATATCAAAAATCAACCTTACACCAAGCCTTCCACCAATGGCTTTGAATTTATCTATAACAAATCCTTCGCTTACACTTACCTCCATCGTTACGCATGGAAATGATTTAGAATAGGGTGTTATAAACAAGGCATGGATAATATTATCATCGACCAATCTCGTAAACCACATGAAAATTTTTGGTTGGGTATCTAAGAAAAACCCATCGAATCTCTCAAATTTTCTTCATCCCCATCTTCCATGAACATCGATCCTTCATCCAATTCTCTTCCATCCAATGAGCTTATGGATATGGATGATATGGTGTCCATATCTTCTATCTTTTTTTTAATCTTCACCATCATGTTGGGAGTGGTCACTGATCAGTGTGAATGTGAAACTAAGTCCCTTTCTCTTCAATTTCCTGACAAGGTATAAGATGATTCCCCTACCATTAACATTATTCAATGCACAAACGATGATTCCATTCTTTCCTACATGGGGGAAGAAGGTTCTCATCTACATAAGTCTTTTCCACCTGACACATCCACCCTTCTCAATTGATCCACCAATGAAATCAACATAGAGACTCTACAAGATCCATGTATCCTATAAGGGGGTTAATCCTTTGATCCACATGAGATCAAATCTTTCACTTCCTTTCTTTATAAGCATATCTAGGACTTTACATGGTCATACATTGACATGCAAATTCTCGATCCTTTCATTGTCGTCCACAACATTGGCACCATCCCTAATGCCAAGAATATTAAGTAGAAGCTTTATCATATGCATCCTCGCATTTCCCTCTCGGTCAAAGAGAAATTACAACACATGCTCTCAACTAACTTCATCATACTTATCAACTATATGCAATGGGTTTCCAATATGGTACCCATTTTCAAGGCCTCTGGAAATATCTGTATTTTTATTGACTTTTGAGATTTAAGTCTCACTTTCCCTAAAGATGACTTACCTATTCCTAACATCAATAAAATTATTGACCTCACTGTAGGATACAAGATGATTTATCTTATGGATGGTTTCTATGGATATAATCACATCCTCATTGCACTAGAAGACCAAAATAAGACTTATTTTATCACTCCTTAGGGGACCTTCTACTATCTTGTCATGCCCTTTGGTTTGAAAAATGCAGGATCCACCTATCAGTGAGCCATGACTTACATCTTTCATGACCTCATCCATAAAACTATAGAAGACTATGTCGATGAACTCTTGGGTAAATAAAAACATCGATGGGATCATCTTTCTGTTCTTGAAGTCTTCTTCACATGTATTATCTGTTTCTTCCTTCACCTCAATACCATCAAGTGTGTTTTTAGAGTTTTAACTGGAAAGTTCCTTGGCTTAATCGTTTTTATTAAGGGTATTGAATTTGACCCCACAAAAATCAAATACATCCTCAAGATTCCACATCCTTTGAATATAAAGAAACTTCTTAGTCTTCAAGGCTGACTCTAATTAGTTCACCATTTCATCTTACAACCCTCTGAATATTGCCAACCTTTCCATCATATCCTTCACAAAGACATTTGTTTCAACTAGGATGATAATTTCCAAAAGGCATTTGATGACCTCAAGAATTATATTCTATCCCTGCTTGTGCTCACACCTCCACATGAGGGGGAGTATTTCCATATTTACATCTCTGCCTCTAATCATGCTCTGGGTGACATGTTGTCACACTATTATGAACAAGGTAAGGATAAAGCAGTCTATTACAGTAGCCACACCCTTAATGATTATGAAACTTGCACTGAAATTGAAAAGCTATGTTGTGCTCTCTTCTTTGCCACTTCCAAACTTCATCACTATCTTCTTAATGAAAAAACTATGTCATGGAATACACTTTCTATTTACATCACGCTTCCAGGTATGCCATTATATGCATGATTCCTAAGCAAGAAAACTAGACATTAACAACACTTGTTTTGATTTTACATTGATTTATCCTTTTTATACTCTTATCATTTTCTTTTCTTAAATGACTACTTTATTTTCGGACATTAGATAAAATGTGACCCAAATGTATATTTTCTGTTACATCTTGTGAGCATCCCAAATAGTACCACCCATTAGGGACGATATCACCCATACACCACTATCCCATTTAGGCACTTCTATCCTTTACCCTCATTTTGTCAAATTTGAAATGCTACATCACTTGTTATCTTTTCTAAATTACTATCTATTACTTTGGGTAAGTATTTTTTAGTTAATAATGATGAAATTAAAACAAGGGCATCACACACACACACACACACACACACACACACACACACACACACACACACACACACACACACACACACACACACACACACACACACACACACACACACACCCACACCCACACCCACACCCACACCCACACCCACACACATAATTCATTATTATTAGGAGTTGGGAAATTTGGGCTATTAATTCCCATCTACTACTTGGGTAAAGAGAAACATTCAAGGAATGCATTTGGGCTAGATCATTCATTGCATAGGTGATGATATTTATGAATTCCATCTCACACATTCATCTTGGAAGAAAAGTAGCTATATCTTACTATCTTTTTTTGACTAGAACAATGGAAACCTACCTTTAAGGCACATAATTCAATCACACACACAAAAACTAGAACTACATAGATTTTGAAATGTAGTGTAGTGCTCAGTGATGATCACATTGGGGTGACCAATGAGGTCATTTTGACTCAATAATATACATTATTTATTTCATCTAGTGTTTTCTTGAGCATTGTGCAAGTAGCTAGGGTTTTTTTGCAGGTTCATGTGTGACATTGAAGCTTGAAAACGAAGCCTAAGAGCCAAAGAGTGAAAGGAAGAAGAAAAGTTCAGATCCTAAAAAAAGACCAGATCTAGAGTGATTGTGAGGACACTAGCATGAATTTTGGACACTAGCACCTAAGATGTTCCTATCCTATTTTGGGTGGTCATTTCTAGAAGACTTTGAGATCTTTGTTCTCTAGAAAAAGCTTACTTAGTTCATATACAACCTCTTGCACCTAGTTTCTAGTCTAGAATCAATCCAAATATTTGACTACAAGCTAAGACACTCTTATATCAGTATTGCTTACACTTTCTCATATTTTTTTGTGATATATATTTCTTGTTACAATTATATCTATTTGATCTTAGTCCTGTGATAAACAATTAATGTTTGCTAAATCACATTTGATGTTAAGTCACATGACCCATTGCTTGATTTTACCATGGTTAGATCTTCCTTAGGTGGGTCTCATAATTATTATGTGGTGCTTCCCCTACCTTCTTATGGAAAATTAGTGGATTTAATCACACTAATTCAACTAGTTATTAATTTTGATGAGAATGATATGACTCGTGATTGTGTTTCCAATACACTCTACATTTTTTTGTTTTTGATAACCAAAATCCTATTCATAGTGTTATGATTAAAGATACTATTACAAAACATTTATGCACTCTTAGGTTGCTTAATTGTATTATATATAGTAAAAATCAACTAAAATTTAATGCTGACATGAACTTGGGGTATATTTTTATCCCTCTTTGAGTTGGATATGTTGGATATGCTATTATCACTACTCAATTTTTGGTTGTTTCTTTTATTCCTTCATGTGACATGTGTTTAGGATTAACTTGGCTATATTCTCTTGAGTCTATCCACTATATTTTCCATCAATGTGTTATATTTATTCATAATAAAGAAGTTATTACTATCAGGGGCATCCATTTTTAACAACATGTATCTTTACCTCTATGGTATTGTTAAGCTACTAAAGTCACCACTCATAGCCATCGTGTATCTACGGATAACATTTATGGTTCACAAGATCATTCTGGTGGGTCGCTTATTTAAATTCCATCTACCCTTATTTATTATAGTGAATATAACTCGATATTAGTTTGTTACCCTCTTCTATCTTCTACATTAAATGTTCTCGTTTGCATGTTATACTTAGAGGGTCAATGCGTCTTACAAATTCTACTACTTCACATCCTACTTCTCAAGGTCCATTCTCTACCTAAATTTTGTCTTGGTATTTTCTTATGCATGCTCACCATATTGTTGTGCTTATGTACTATATATTCACTACTCATTCCCATTTTAACATAGATATTCCCATGAGAATTTCCTACATGACCATACATGTCATGGTTGAATCTTTAACCTTAGGGGAAACTAACACTTCATTAACAGATCTTCTACCATATATCTACGAGACAATAATAAATGTCACATATGTATGTGATGATCACAATATATATATATATATATATATATATCTATATATATATATATATATATATATATATATATATATATATATATATATATATATATATATATATATATATAGAATATTTTATTTATGGTTCATATGGTGACTCTTCCCATTTTTTTATTATTCCCCATGGGTTTCCTCACCTTATGTCTTCTACACATTATATCTAGTTGCATCATTCTATGTTTTTTTTTACCATTCCATTTATTCAAATCTTACTATCTACTCTAGTCAATATTTATATAAATATTTTTCCCTTTCACTAAAACATACATATTTATTTATTATACAATTATACCATTTTTTATAAGGTTTTCACCTCAACCCCCTTATACTTATATTAGGAATCTATACAAACATATTACTCATTACAAGTCTTTCCATCATAGGTCTTATATGAGATATGCTATGGACTATCACTATTTTATATAATTGTTTGAACCATCATTGTTACTATTTTCTTATATAGATTTTTTCCTTTTTTTATTACTGCATTATTTGAATCCATTCCTATGGTTGACTATTGCCTTTCCTGATTACATTTCTATAATTGATTACTCTATACACCCTATATACCTTAATTTTCCTGTGATATCGTGAGTGTCCCATGTTTATGGTTCTATACATATCGTATATGTATGCACTTTTTTCTCTATATGCAGCACATAGTGCCCTCCATTTTCATTATTTTGTGACATCATGGGTGTCTCATGTGTCTCATGTGTGACTATGTTTTTTATATATCTATTGATTACTTGTATCTACATATAACTATTCATATTTTTATACTATTACAACCGTGATTTATGGAGTGATCTATTTTTGCTTTCATATTTATATACTATTACTACTTTTGTTTGTGATGATTCACATTCTTTTTATAAAATTGTTATTAGTGAACTATGCACATATAATATTGTGCTTTTATGTGTTTCATATTGATTTCTTTGTGCACCATCGTTTCCACTATGTGCATCCCCCTTTTTAAGTAAAGGTTCCTATTGGTGGTCATCATTCCATCCTTCTATATTATCCTATACAGATTATCAAAATTATTCCATAGAGGTATACATCTATTTTTTTAATCTATGTTCTCAAAGTCATTATCACATGTAACTCGCAAAAGGTGGATTTCATCAAGATATATTCTACATTCCAAGAAATATTATGGATATAAGAATAATATTTTTAGGCTCCATATCCACATAAACATAAACAAATAAATATAAATAGTAGAATCTAAAGTGAATCAAAACCATAACGAACAATAAAGAACATGGTATGGTCCTAAAAATGATAGACATTCCTATGTAGGGGCATATTATCAATAATTTTTTACTTATCTCATATTATATCATCTATCTGTAGAATTCTCGTATAATTTTTTTCATATAAAGATTATTAACTTAAGTTCATGGTACATCGGGCATGATTAATTCATTCATTATCCTCTACATTACTCAAACACATTTGGAAGAGAAATTTTGGTCTTATGTGTCACCTTATCCCATATGATATTTTAGAATATACATTTAATTTTAGCATTACAATATCTTATGGGGGCATGGTGTATCCATTCCTCATTGTGGTTTTATCTTTCTCATTAGTTACAATAATATAAAATTGGACTTACATCCATTTGTAATGGTATGTTCCATGGGGTTGTGGAAGGTATCAAAGAGTTTAAGTTCTTCATATGTTGTACTTCCTCTTCTCTCATAAGTTTCAAAAGTGGACGATATCAAAGAAGATAAGTTATTTATGTGTTATCATTTCTCTACTCTTACAATTTTTGCAAGAATTATTTTTATTCCTCTCGTCTATGGTGCTGGGTTACAATCACCAAATATGTTATTTTCACCTTCAGAACAATTGGGTAATGATCACCCCCAATCCTCCAGCATCTTACTAGAATGAGATATACTCCCTTTACAAGATGAAAATTTGTATTAATTCCATGTTGTTCATCTCCTTTACTTACTTTATGCAAGTTAAAATTTCCAAGAATTATCTAGAATTTGATTTATAGTTTAGTTTCCAACATAGACATTGACTAGATTGTGTATTGAAGGTTTCATCATGGAGCATGCCAACACCAACACATTAGAGAATAATTATTAATTAAGAATGTAATTTTCAACTACACACATAAAGGAAGGAAAATTTAGACACTAAATTTTGGTAATTTTTCCTTTAATAATGTAATTTTTGGCTATCCTCCCTTATTAAGACAAATTCTCACATTCTCAATCTAATAAATATATATCTTTAGCTTTATCATAACTTTACCACATTTAAACTCTTCATTTTCATCAAGTCATAAATGTTATTAAATTAAAGCAATAAACTATCCTTGTGTATTCTATGACAACCTTATGTTTTTCTTCATATTTCTCTTATCTAGGACTATATAGTTTGACCAGGATGTGGGATCTGGTCCTAGATCAGCTCGTTGAAGTGCACCTTCCCAACACTAATCTTCCTCATGAATTCATCAACACTGTCGATGAATATGAATTCATCCCTATCAAAATGACTCTCTTCTTTGATAGATCTAAATTCTAGCAAGAGGGAGGAGCCGGTGTCGTTATCATACCTCCCTAGGGGATTCCTATCCCACTATCATTCAAACTTAACTTCGAATGTACTAATAACATGGCATAATACAAAGCTTTAATCATGGGTCTCACCACCACTATCCTACTAGGTATTTATATCTTAGATATCTACAAAGACTCACAACTTTTCATCAATCAAGTCAAAGGAAAATATCAGTGTAAAAATGATATATTGCAAAAATATAAAGCTAACATTATTTTTCTCCTTAGCGCCTTTGATCATTACACTATCCAAACAATCCCATGATCTTCCAAAACATTTGTAGACACAATGGATTCTTTAGGAGCCCCCCTCCCATTAGAAACTGAAGAATCAAAAGACAACTCTAAGGTATTTGTGATCGTTTAAATATTAGATCACCTGTCACATCAAAATGAACTTCCTCCTATTGAAATTGTTAACAATCATCCAAATGATCTATGGTATTCTCAAACATTTGATTATCTTTTTGTATCTAAAAATACCTTCGGCTTATCACATAATTCTAATTGATCATTTCTTCAACGCGCCTCTCATTACATCATCATAGGTGGTATCTTATACAAACATGGTTTTTATGGCCTTCTATTAAGATGTATCAAGTCTCATGTATCTATCAAAGTAATCCAAGAGGTCCATGCCGATATATGTGGTGGACATTTCAATGGTAATGCCATCACTAAACATGTCTTACGAATAAAATACTACTAGAATACTATGAATCAGGATTTTTGTGCTTACGTTAAGAAATGCGTCAAATTCCAACAAAAATCAGACCTCATCCATTTCCCAAGTCAGGTTTTTCAACCTGCTCACAATCTATGGCCTTTCTCTTAATGGGGGTTAGACCTCATTGGCACCGTCAATCCAAAATTATCACAAAAACACCATTCAATCATCATAGCCACTGAATATTTTATGAAATGGGTCGAGGCTATCCACTTGACTTCAACTAAAGCACAAACAATTATCAATTTCATTTATTAATACATCATATTCCATTTTGGTGTCCCTCATAAAATTGTCATAGATAATGGAAAATACTTCAAAAAAGGGTGTTAAGAAACTTTGCGACGATTTCAACATTAAACTCAACCTTTCATCAACATACTATCACCAAGAAAATGGATAGGAAAAATCCTCTAACAAAACACTTACTAAAATTCTTGTGAAAATTGTAGAGGAAGCAAACATGAATTGGAATCTCTGAATCCAATTTTCTCTATGGGATTATCGAACTAGCATCCATACCCCTACAGGAGCTACAAAATTCTCTCTAGTGTAAGGTTTTGAGGCGGTTATGCTCCTTGAAGCTAAAGTCCCATAACTCCGTGCATCACTCAAAGAATATATCCCCGACGAAAAATATTGACAAGACTGTCTTGCACAACTAGAATTATTAGAAAAAAAATATTTAATGGCCCTTGAACATCATCAAATATATCAAGAGGATGTCAAACGTGCCTACAATCAACATGTCAAAGAACGTGACTTCAAAATTGGTCTCATTCTCAAGGAAAATGAAAATGTCACTACTTTAGAACTGAGTAAACATGGAAAGTTTTCCCCTAATTGAAAAAATCCATATGTTATCACTCATAAGTATGGTTCGAGAGCCTATTATTTATCCTCCCTTGATGGTGAACCTTAAAAGGAACCTTTGGATTCCTTACACTTGTGGATTTTATACTATTAACCCTTGGACATCATGACAATAATTACACCTAAAACCTCATTCCACCATCAAACTAGTCATTTTATCATCATAATGATTTGAAAATATGCGGGTTTCCATAACTATCCTTACAATCCTTAAAGATTAACACCATGGATCTATTCATCATGTCTTTCACATGGAAAAGTTCCTCCTCAGCAGGAACCCCATAATCATTATGTTCATCTCACCCTATACCAACTTAAAAACATAACATAAGGCACGTACGTGTAGGTTATGTACACATATTTTCCCCTTCTAAAAATAGTCTAGTTGGGCCTGCCCTCAGCATCAAAAAATTTAGATATATATATATATATATATATAATAGACTGATCCCTTGAAGGATAACTATTCAAAAAATATATCAAAATCATACAAATAAAAGTAGAATGATCCCTCAAAGGACAAATACTAAGCAAAATTTTAGACTGATCCCTTGAAGGATGGATTTTTCTATAAAATAAAAGTTAAAAGTCAAAATTATATACCACTCTCTTAAAGGATGGATACCTATATATAAAAAAGGATTCCTGCATCGATCAACCTTCAAAAAGTCAAATATCAAAATCATCCTAGGAAATATTCCTACATCGATCAACTTTCCCATAAAAAAAAATTCCCGCATCGATCAGTTGGCATCAAAAATCAAAATATGAAAAGATGGGGCATCCTCTACAAAACTATTGAAAAGGATAACCCTATTTCCCACATGACCTATACACAACAAACCCCTTTCATGTACTATGAAGGTACATCTAATCACTCTTTTTGTATAACTAAGGTTTTATATCTCATTACCCACTGATAGTCTCATGTTAACATTATTTAAGGATAAGTGTGCAAGTGATTTCACATATTCATACCCATCACGTATGTATAAAATCCAAACATTAAAGAAGTCATTCCACTTTTTATTCCTACTTCAAAAAGATAGAGTGCATTGTGATTTTTTTGACCACACATTAATTCGCATCATCACATTCACATTTTCCACATTTAAAAACTCATAAAGAAAACATTAAACACATGTATCATCATCAACACATATAAATCAAATAAGTCAAAACACAATCACAATCACCATCATTGTATATATATATATATATATATATATATATATATATGTATGTATGTATGTATGTATGTATAAAGTCCAAAATAAATCATCAAAAGAGTTTCCGTATATCACCAAAGGATTCACAAAGAGTCGTATACATATCAAAACACACAATCCAAATACATATAATCACTCTTCAGTAAAATGAATATCTCCCAAAAACTCACTAACATGGATAACACTCCCATCACCTCCACCACCTCCCTGAACACCCCCATCACTGCTGGCTCCTCTATCTGCCCCCTTGGGAGGCTACCCTATACTACCTACACTAGTATTGGGCACTTCCTCTCGCTGCGCTAGATGATCCATGTATAAAACAAAATTAGGCAAGTTGTGTATCACCATATCCTCATAATATGCAAACTCCGCAAATAAAGGCGAATAGTGAGCTACACTGATCATACTAGGTGCTCCCATCTGGTTGCTAGTCTATGCATGAGCTGTCAACTTAGCACCATATATAAAAGACCCCATAACACCCAGGGACTTCCTCAAAGCATTCTATTGTTGATAGTACCAATGTCCATCAACCACTTCATGTTCCAACTACACTTTGAGTCCATCCCGCTCAGCTATCACAACATCTCTCTCCCCAATCAAATTATTTCTCTGTTTCGCACGGAATGTTTCAACTTTTGGGAATAGAGTTGCTTCTATCCTTTCATTCCTTTAAGAAACAGATAAGGGTTAGGGCTAGGAGGAATACCTGTTGAATGTCGAGAGGGTGTGCGCGTACCGTAGAGAAAGATCAGATCGACTGTGAAGAACTCCTTTTTGTCTGGGAAGGACTACCTACAAGTAAGAATACAAGACCACCAGATTTTAATTAGACAATAAATGAGGGAACTGCCTTGGGCCCAGGAAATATAAAACTTCCTTTCGAAGGTGGTCAGTTCCCCTGCTAATATGAATTAACACAAATTCTAACAAATAAGCTATTGTCCAATTATAATTTTTTTACCTTGTTAGAACAATAGAGAAAGGGCTGGTCTTGGTTTAGAATCAAGGTGACCGATGCCGGTCACTGTAACCGGTACCAGTTGGTGCTAACCGATATCGGTAGGGGCAATGTTTTAGGGGCTTTTGGTGAAGGTTGGTTGTAAGGTGGGTGTGTTGTTTTTATAAGGCTGATGAATGGGTGGGATTAGGTAATGGGGTGATGAGAAGGACTCAGAGAATACGGGGGGTGTTCTTGGGGTAATGTAAGGGTGGAGGAATGACAGTTAGATGTAGTGTGTTGCTGGGTAGTAGATCTAGGAATAGACTTATGATGGCTATGATTCAGAAGTTCAAGAAATGTTATTAAAAGAACGTATAAGACTTACTTACTAGTTCCTGATGGAAAATGCAGGTTCTGGGACTGTGATGACGAAGACAAGGCTCAAGTAGGATGATCTGACAATCCAAAATGAGCTATCTCTTCTCCTGATACTCGGATGAGTGTCACAAGGCTCTGGTTACTCAGTTGCAGTTTTTGGGCTTGATGTCCTTCTCTGCAAACTCTTCTTCTTTCTTTCACTTGTCTCTGTTCAGCCAAGTAAATTTCAGATTCTTCCAATGATTTCTCCTTTTTGATCCACCAAAATCCAACCACTTGTTTTTGGTTGGGAGTGGTCATTTACAGGGAACCGATGGCGGTTACGTAACCGACGGCGGTCGAGTAGGAACCGGTATCGGTCAGGTCAAAGCGGGCTATTTTTAGTAAAATAGCCAGCTTTTCCTCTTTTTCTCCCGAGGGATTAGTTGCGGGCTTGGTCAAGTCATTATGAGGTTGGTTTTAGGTGCGGATGAGGAGTAATTAGTCATGGGTGTGGATGTGGACCAAGTTATAGGTCTTAATTAGGTTAATTTAGGGTTAAGACTAGGTCATGATGAGGTGGCGAAATGAGGTGGCAGGTATGGCGATGTGGATTTATTAATTATAAGGTAATTAATAAATAATTGTGTAAGGTTTAGGTGATGAGGTTAGGTTGTGAAATGAGATGCGGGGCACAGGGGGTCGTAAGACACAAATTTGGTGTCTACATTAGCCCCTTGTTGTCGTGTAGCTTGTCTTTGTTAAAGCTGCACGGACAATAATAAGAAGTGGTTACCCCTGTTAAGGGTATAGGTAATCCCCCTCAAATCTATCACAGATTGAGGTAGCGTGAAATCAGGGATAGGGTTGATAAAGGGAAATGGTGTTGAGATGATGGTAAGATGGTGGGGTAGGTCCAAGGAAGCAGACGCACGTTGAAATGCAGTAGTGCGACCAGGGTACATGATTTTGAAGAGCAAACAAGCAATTCATAGGCAAAGGTCGATAGTTTATCCAAACAAGGGTGATATAATCCTGGTATCCAAGGCATAGGAAGTAGCTCCAGGGGATATAACGGGTAAGGTACAGGAACGTTTAGGCATGTTCGGCAGTACCAAATGGTTGGTTTGGTTGAGATAAACGGCACGGTCTTGGTCTAGGCAAAGTTGGTCGACTGATCAAGTCAAGGACCCTAATCATGCTAAAACACGAACAGGTGAGCTCGATTGAACAAAGAGCTACAGGATGGGTGGATAAAATTGTATTTTGTTGATGTTGGGTGAGGTATTTAATTGGTGTGGCCTTGGGTCGGGCCAAATGGTTGGGTGCGGCCTTGGGTCAGGCCAAATGGGTTGGTTGCGGCCTTGCGGCCAAATGGATGGGTCTTGGGTTGCTAGGCCAAATGGTTGGGTGCGGCCTTGGGTCGGGCCAAATGGGTTGGTTGCGGCCTTGGGTCGGGCCAAATGGATGGTTGCGGCCTTGGGTTGGGCCAAATGGGTTGGTTGCGGCCGTGGGTCGGGCCAAATTGGTTAGTTGCGGCCTTGGGTCGGGCCAAATTGGTTGGTTGCGGCCTTGGGTCGGGCCAATGAAGTTAACAAAGGGTTTTCAGCCAAGGTGGATATAGGCGATGTTGTGAGAAAGGGCGATTAGTAAATAAGGGCAGAAATTGGGGAAGAGGTGGGATAAAACCGATATCGATTGTCTATGACCGATATCAGTTAGGTGACCGATACCGGTTCCTTAGGGCACAATATAACCGGTATCGGTTATAGGTCGAAAACCTATAAAAAGAAAAAATACGGCCTGTCATTGTCATATTGTCAATTTGAAAACCAATTTTAGTTGTCTGAGGTCTTTTGGCGAGATTGTTGAGTTTTTCGGCTGAGGTGGCACTATTTGAGTGGAGAAGTGAGTGATTGGTAGGCCCTAGCGAGGAGGAGGCAGCATTTGATTGGTGGAGGACCCAGCAGAGGAGTTTGAGAGCCATGGCACAGCCAGGAGGAGCTGGAGGTGCTGGACCAGCTGGACCACCACCACCTATCCCACCACGACGACGTGTCGTCGTACCGGTAGGTTCGAAACCCTTCATTGTGTGAATTTGATGTTGTTAAGCTATATTTGGGGGTTTGGGTAGGAATCCATGTTTTGATAAAATAATGAATAAATTGAAGTTATTTGAAAAATGAAGAGGATAGATGGGTTAAATAGGTCAAGGCAGTAGGGTGGGTAGGTTTTTAGGGTGTTAGGGTGGGTAAATAGAGAGAAATAGGGGAAAAATGGATTTGGGGGGCCGCGTCGGGTTTGGCCCGGCAATTTTTCAGTGACCGATGCCGGTCACTAAGCGACCGGCATCGGTCAAGAAGTTTTGGGGCAGGGTGGTTTTGTGGTTGACCGGTGTCGGTCGTACGTCGACCGACGTCGGTGGAGAGGGGACCGGTGTCGGTCATGGGTGACCGGTACCGTCCCTAGTTAGGATTTTCTATTTTGTTGCTTGGTTTTGTTGTGGTTGTTGTTATTTGGGTGTTTTGGTTATTGTTTGGGAGTTATGGTTATTGGGGTGAAGAGGGAAGGGGTAGAGGTTGATAGGAAGGTTGGTTGGTGGGTGGGGGGGGGGGGAAATGGGGCAGTTGTGTGGTCGGGTTGTTAAAAGGGGGTATAGAAGGTTAAAGGAGTTGTGATAAAGAGTAGGGCTAATGCAGTGAGTTGGTTTTGCAGGCACGTCAGCAGCTGACGATGCGGGATAGGATGCCCCCGTTGTTGAGACGGATGCGGCCACACGTGTCCGCAGCGCAGTGGGCCATCATGCGCGAGGTGGGACTCGGTGGAGTCCAGCGTTATAGGGTGATAGAGAGGGATCACAGTCTTATGGTCGCCCTCATCGAGAGATGGGATCCGGCGACCAATGTGTTCCATCTCCCGACTGGAGAGATGACCATTACATTGGAGGATGTGTATCGCATCCTTAGATTACCGATCGATGGAGAGGCAGTCTTCCAGGTGGATGCAGAGACAGCCATGGACAGCATCTTACAGGTATTCGGGGATGCAGCCGTGCTATTGACTTATCACAGCGCGAGCATCACCTATGGGGATATGTATCGTGCCCACCGACATGAGACACGGCTTGCCATGTTGATGATGATCGGCATTACATGCTTTGCCCTCCCGGACTCAGAGGGAGGCCGCTTTCCACGGGCGCTGATGGGGGTATTACACGAGATGGTTGAGGAGCATACATGTTATGCTTGGGCACCAGTATACCTGGTGCAGTTATACCGAGAGCTGTGGGGCTACCGCCGGATGAGGCGATTCGGGATTTGCTCTACGTTTTTGTTACACTGCTGGGCATATGAGCATATCATATGCATTCGACCAGTAGGGCTGCCCCAGCAGCCAGGGCCACAGGTGATTTATAGATATGGCTTTCAGAGGTGGCTGGGGGTCGTGGGCCAGCCACGAGCAGTTCTCGCCGGACGGGATGTAGCGTATTACCGGCATGTATTAGAGGGCGTGACTGCCCTGGATATTGTATGGAGGCCTTACAGAGGTCATCAGCCCCGCGGAGGAGCCCGATCACAGTTGCGGTGGATCCAGTATACATTCTGGATAGCGGGACGGAGGCCAGGAGAGCATGAGCGGATACCCCTGGAGAGGGTACGACGGCAGATGGGGCTATGACAGGATGAGCCACCTCCCTTCCCTCAGTACCGGAGGGATGATGTAGAGGCCCCACTGCCTGTACCACAGCCCGTGGACCCAGATTGGGTAGCCGAGAGGCCTGCAGATGATACCGTGGATGACGCCGGCTGCACGGGATCATTTTTGGTATGGTGGGCAGGAGAGAGAGCCGCGAGGAGAGCACAACCCGCACAGCCAGACTTGGCGGTGGTGATAGCAGAGAGGGACCAGCTCAGGGGCCAGGTACAGTTATTACAGGGGCAGCTTACTGCTACACAG
Organism: Taxus chinensis; assembly: GCA_019776745.2. Classification (NCBI taxonomy): domain Eukaryota; kingdom Viridiplantae; phylum Streptophyta; class Pinopsida; order Cupressales; family Taxaceae; genus Taxus; species Taxus chinensis. Next base: position 521,733,347 of record CM034156.1, on the reverse strand, counting down.
GCACAGATAGGTGTCTTACAGGGTCAGCTAGCCCAGGCACAGGTACAGCCACAGGCACCACAGGCCCCACCACAGGCACCACCAGCGGCACCACCACCACCACAGGGCACCCACAGGCACCCCATACAGCCACAGGCACTGGCATAGGGGGCACTATTATTAGGAGTCGAGGGACCAGCCCCAGCAGTGATGGTGGCACGGGCCCGCTATATGGAGGTGAGAGCGGAGGCCCGGTATTATCAGGATGTTCTTGATGGTACCGGGGCTGACTATCAGCCATATGCGGCACACAGAGCTGAGACCTCGCATAGCCAGAGATCCCAGGGGGGTGCAGCCACAGCCGGTGGGTCCGTTACAAGGAGGAGGCGAGAGGCAGCATAGGGACCAGCAGGGAGACAGGCGGAGGGCGGTGGGGAGAGCTGAGGGATCCCTGCAGAGGAGATAGTTTGTGTTTGTACAGTGGATATGGGCACCAGTCTACAACCGGTTATGTTTATAGAGGCCTGCGTGCCTACATATGATGTATTCATTCATTTATTCATTTATTGTATATACCGGCCTGCGAGCCGAGTACGGGTTGTACAGTTGATACCGGCCTGCGAGCCGAGTATATTTTTGATATGAGAGACCGGCCTGTGAGCCGAGTCGAGATTATTGACAGTTATTGCGGCCTGCGTGCCGGCTTTGTATTATTATGAGATCACAGAGGCCCCTATGCAGGGCACATTGTATATTTGAAACTTTTGATATATAGATATGATGATTTTGACCCACATGGTTTTATATATTGATGGTGTTGATATTCTTTTGTTGATGGGATGTATGTATATATAGATGATGAGTTTAATTGACATGTTGTGTTATGAAATGTTGTATGTGTTTTGTCGCTGGTTTGTGAAATTGAATGTATGTAGCTGCTGAGTTGGATCCAAATGGTGTATAGATTGATGGTTTTTGATATCGTTTGTTGATGGCTTGTTTGTTTTTGTAATATAGATAGATGATGTTGATGAAATTGTGATGAGATATGGATTTGATGAAAAATTATAGATAATGGTGTTGTTTATGCAGGAAAAAGGGACGGGCGCCACAAAAATTAGGTAGAAAATAAAGAAAAGAACTATGTGTAAAAAAAAGTATGTATGTGACCGATATCGGTTAGATAACCGATGTCGGTAGGCAATAAACCGATATCGGTTAGCTAACCGATACCGGTTATTCAAATATGAGCTTTTCTAAAAATAGAAAAGCTTGGGTGGCAACTGAAGTTCTTATTTTGAGCATTCTTATTTTTAGAGTCATGCAACAAGTTAAATACGCGAATGCGACGCTGTTTGACGACTGATACATGTGATTGCATGAAAGAATTTGAGTGATAAGGAGGAAAGAGACAGATGAAGTGAATGTGGGCTGAGATTTAGAAAGCAGAAAGGCAAATTTGAAAAGGGTGGTGAACATGGCTGAACGAGGAGAAGCATCCAGCAGGCAGGGACGAGAGGGAAGACAAGTTCCACCTCAAGCTGCTGCAGCCCAAGAGGTAAACATTTTGGTTGTAATTTGATTCTTGCTTGTTTTGTGAATAGGATGAGAGAAGTGTAAGTGGGTAAAGATGAGAAAGAAAAGGTGATAGGCAAGGGTTTGGGATGGGGTGAGTGCTATGGGGTAGGTAAGCAGGGTGGTCACGTATGTTTTTAGGTATAGATAGGAGTAAACGGGCAAAATAATTATCGTAGGTGTATGTTTTTAAGCAGGGTGTATATTTTTGACAGTGACCGGTATCGTTTAGAGATAACCGGTATCGGTTAGCAAACCGGTATCGGTTATCTATAACCGATATCGGTTACTGTAGGAGTTTCCAGAATTTGAGAAAAAACCCATGGAGATTTGTTTTATTGAATAATTATGTGTCGTTTTGATGTATGCAGGCGGAAGCAGGGTTAAGGATGAATGATACTGTACCAGCATTGTTGTCACGAGTATGAGCGGATGTAACACCAGCTAAATGGGCATTGATAAATCGTTTGGGGTTAAGTGGAATCCGCTATTATTCAAGAATCACACGTAACCATGCTATGTTGCAGGCGTTGATTGAGAGATGGAATCCAGAAAGGAATACCTTCTATCTGCCAACAGGGGAGATGACAGTGACTTTGGAAGATGTGTTCCATATTTTGAGACTCCCAATGATAGGAAAAACAGTGTATCAGGCGTTGCCTAGCGCGGGGCGGGCAGCGATAACAGCAGTATTTGGTTCAGCTGCACAAGATTTGACACAGCGAGGTTTAACATTTACGTATGGTACAATGTATGCAACACACCCTGAGGAAACAAGGTTGGCCGTGCTATTAATGATAGCGGTGGGGTATTATGCATTACCGAGGGCAGAGGGTGGAAGATTTCCAAAAGCATTGATGAGTGTTATTTGGGAAATGATAGAAATGAGCGTTACTTTTGCATGGGCACCTGCATATTTGGCGGAGCTATACAGGGGTTTATGGGCTTGTAGATGAAATCACCGGACAACACTGGATTGTTCATTTTTATTACATTGTTGGGCCTATGAGCACATTGTTTGTGTGTGACCAATAGGCCGACCCATCCAGTCAGAAGAGACCGGAGTGCAGAGGTTGGGATTCAGACGATGGGTCCAGACAGAACAAGAGGCAAGATCCCAGGCCGTGACGGGTGACACTGAGTATTATAGGCAGGTATGGGAGATGGTGACGATTGCGGATATCTGTTGGAGGCCTTACGGGAACTATATGGTAACAGAGAACATAGCTGAGGAGTTGAGGGGTGTAGAGCGATTGAGGTGGATCGCGGGGCACAGGCCAGGTGAGTATGAGAGGATTCCTCTAGATCGCGTGCGGCGAAAATTTGGATTTGTGCAGGATATACCCCTGGCTTATAGACCATATATGAGGATCGACGCGGAGGCAACATTCTCACCTCCCCGGCCAACACCTCCGGAAGGGCCAGAGGAGATAGCAGCCGATCGCAGGGTGATGGATGCAGGAACGACAGAGGCCTATAGATTATGGTGGGTAACAGAGCTGCGAGGTGAACGTGATCGTCCTGACATAGCTATGATTACAGCGGAGAGAGATCATCTGCAGAGTTTAGTTCATCAGCTCCAAACGCAGGTGAATGAGACAAGAGGATTGTTAGCGGTTGCGGAGTCACGAGCGGAGGGACTAGAGGTGAGATACCTCCATGCGAGAGAGCGTATTCACATGTTACAGGAGAGATTGGCAGATCAGTGGGCGGTACCAATAGCCATGGTACCTTTGAGGACGGAGAGGCCCGGCGAGAGGCGTCGACGATCACGATCATCACCTAGTTCGGGATGAGGCGTGAGGGTCTAAGTGAATGTTATCGAGGTATAAGAGTAAATAAGGATGCCGACCTGCGCGTCGATGATAGAGAAGATGTATTTGTTTAACGTCTAAATAAAACTGAATATGTATGTTGATTTGAGTTATGATAATAATAAGAATGTTTGTGTTTTGACTTTTTTGTTTTGAAAAAGGATAAAGATGAGTGTTATCAAATAGAAATACCCAAAACATATGTATATTTACAACACATGATAGTGTATGGTAGGGGATGGTCGAGCTAACCTTGGGAGACACCATATCTCCTGAAGTGCTGCCTACATAGCCCATTGCACAAAGCAAGGAGGGGCCTCAGACCGATGTAGTTCTCCCTTAGGACCAGGGAGAGGTGAATTCAGGCAATTTTAGGTTGTGGTTAGGCAATTTGTTGGTTGGTAAAAATATTGATATTGGTAGGGTAATGTTGTTGGTGTTGGTAAGGAATGTTGTTGGTGTAGGTATAGGTGAAGCGAAAGTTAGCCTATCCAAGTGGTAGGGAACCATGTCCTGATTAAGATCAACACATAATCCTAGATTCGAGTCAAAGAGGAAAAAAGTGCTCCGTAGGTGAAAAGAGCTAAACAAACCACATAATAACGTAGAATGAGCTTGAACCCCTATGTACTGTACATAGACGAGAAGTCAATAGGTGAAAAGAGTTGTATAATCACAATATATCGGGTGTACGTCACGTCCCTTGAGTTTTGTTGTTTTAACAAATGGTGAGGTGAGGTGGATGATGTAGCTGAGGCATAGAGAACTTGTTATAAAGTGAGTATTCTGACGAAAGAGAACCTAACCTAAATAGACAAGTCCATGACTCAAAAGTTCTTTTGAATGTGGCTTTTATTTTGCTGAATATAGACTGATCGATGCAGGAAGTCTACAAGGGATATGTATTTTATTATTCTTGAGGTCTTCACGAAGCTGATCAATGCGAGAAGCTCCTGATAAAGGCTGACTGTGTATAGCTGTCCTTCAAGGGAGCAGTCTATTATATAATAGTAGCAATAGTTTGGCATATAGCTGTCCTTCGAGGGAGCAGTCTATATATAATAGCAGCAATAGTTTGGAATATAGCTGTCCTTCGAGGGAGCAGTCTATATATAATTTAGAGAGCTAGATGTCCGTTTGGCGTAAAGCATCTAGTTTTGTAGGAAGTTTGACTCAAGAAAATCCCATAGGTGTTGAATTAAAAATGTGTCATTTTAATACTTTGAAGTCATGGACTAGACTAAAAAGGGGAAGGCATCTTTAAGGGGAGGTGAGAATCAAACTATGTGAGCTTGATTTTATTTTGAGATGTAGGAAACAAAGTGTATGTGGTGGTAAATGAGCTCAAGGGACGAGCGCAAGGTAGATAAGAAGTGATATAACACTAAATTCAACAGTAGAATGGTCGAAGATGCAAAGCATTAAGGGGTTCAGGCTCAGGTTTACCATTAAGCGAAGCTAAACGATAAGTGCCTGATCCATAAGTGTGAGTGATTATGTAAGGCCCAATCCAATTGGGAGCAAATTTTCCACGTTTTCTCTTTTCTAGTTTGGTTACATGTTGATTCTCTTTGAGGACAAGATCACCAACCTTAAAGGTACGCTCATGAAGTCACTTATCATAAGCACACTTGATGCGTTTTTGATAGATTTGAAGGTGATCAAGAGCTGTAAGACGACGCTCGTCAAGAAGCTCCAATTGGGCTAACCGCTCTTGGCGGAAATCATCGTTGGTGAGAATATCCTGAAGAGATATTCTGAGGGAAGGTATTTGTATTTCGAGAGGCAAGATAGCCTCGGTACCATATACCAAAGAAAAAGGTGTGGCATTAGTGGAGGTATGAATGCTAGTACGATAAGCCCAAAGGGCAAAGGGGATGTGATCATGCCAATTTCTTCCGGACTCATTGACAACTTTCATGAGGATTTTGGTTAGGGTTTTATTAGAAGATTCAGCCTGACCATTGGCCTGTGGATAGTAAGGTGATGAGAAACTAAGTTTGATATCAAAGTTGTCACAAAGGTCTTGTAACAACTTATTTTTGAAAGATTTACCATTATCTGTTATTAGGCGATGAGGAATACCAAAACGACAGATAATGTGATGGTTAACGAACTCTACAATTTTTTCTTTTTTGGTTGAAATGAGTGGAATGGCCTCCACCCATTTTGTGTAATATTCTGTTGCTGTGATTATCCAACGGTGACGTTGCGAAGAGGGCGGGTGAATCTCACCAATAAGGTCTAAACCCCATTGTGAGAAAGGCCAAAGATCTCGTGCGACCTGTAGCGGATGGCTAGGAGTATGTTGAAGGTTGGCATGTTGTTGACACATAACACAACGCTTAACATATTCGTAGCAGTCGTTATTGAGAGTAGGCCAATAATAACCTAGGCGAAGGATTCGTTTGGCCACGGCAAGGCCGCTAAAATGTCCACCACAAATACCGTCATGGACCTGTTGGATGGTATAGGTGACCTCCGCGCCGGTTAGACATCGAAGGAGGATGCCATCAAAGCCACGTTTATAAAGGAGTCCCCCCATGATGACATAACGAGAAACACGTTTAAGAAAAGTGCGTTTGCCAGTACTAGTAAGGTCAGGTGGGAGAACGAGGTTGTAAGGTAGTCATGAAATTGGTGGTACCAGGTATCCTGCGAATTAGCAGACACATTATTTATCATACAAACAATCGGGGCTGAGTAAGATGGGGCAAAGAGTTGTTGGACCAAGACGAATATGTCAGAGTCAGTTGGTGAGGCAGGAATTTGCGAGGCTAAGCAAGCCATAGTATCCGCAAATTTGTTAGTGGAGCGGGGAATGGTCTGGATAGAATAACGAGTAAATGAGGTCAAAAGTGAATCCACGTAATGTTTGTACTTTTGAAGTTCCTCATTTTTACATTGGTAGATGCCCATAACTTGATTGACTACCAATTGAGAGTCGCCGAAAATATTAATAGATTTGACACCTAAGTGTAACGCAACCTGGAGACCCAAAACAAGGGCCTCGTATTCCGCTGTATTATTAGTGCAGGGGAAATCGAGCCGGAATGAAAGAGGCATAGGCTCAGCGTCAAGAGGAATGAGAACAACACTGGCCCCTCCGCCACGCTGGCATTTGGATCCATCGAAGAAGAGGGTCATTGGATACGACTCTTCCCTGAGTGAAAGAGTGGCGATGAGTTCGTCAGGGAAATTAAAATTGGTAAATTGTTCCCCAGGTAAAGGGGCGTCCGCGAGTTGGTCGGCAATGGTTTGTCCTTTGATTGACTTCTGGTGTATAAATTCAAGATCGAGGTCAGCAAGGAGCATAAGCCATCGAGCGATGCGTTGGTTTAGATGAGGTTTGGCATACATATAATGAATGGGGTCTGCGTTGGTGATGAAAAAAGTTTTGTGATTCAGGAGGTAGTGTCGGAGTTTGGTGGCTATGAATGATAGGGCTAGGCACAACTTTTCTACATGTGTATACCTAGTCTCATAATCCACGAGAGTACGACTTATATAATAAACGGCTTGTTCTCGATGCTCAGAGTCACGATGTGCGAGCATGGCTCCTACAGCATGGTCGGTGGCGGAAAGGTAAAGGTAGAAAGGGTGATCGTCCTGAGGTGGGATAAGCACGGGTGGCTGCAAGAGATAAGCTTTGAGAGCCTCAAAGGCTTGGTGACACTCTTCACTCCATTGAAAGGCAATGTCCTTTTTAAGAAGGTGATGGAAAGGTTGACATCGATCCGAGAGTTGGGAGATGAAACGCCGGATAGATTGGAGCTTACCTTGTAAACTACGCAATTGTTTGAGGTTAGTAGGTGGGGGCATTTCTAGGATAGCTTTGACTTTAGATGGATCGACCTCAATGCCACGCAAAGAGACAATAAAACCAAGAAGTTTTCCCGAAAGGACACCAAAGACACATTTCTTTGGTTGAAGACGGACAGAATATTGTAACAGGCGATCAAAAATAATGGTTAAAACATCGAGATGTTCACTGCGATGTTTAGATTTGCCAAGAAGATCATCGACGTAATCCTCAAGGATAGTGTGCATAATGTCATGAAAAATGTAGGTCATAGCCCGCTGATAAGTTGCACCAGCATTCTTAAGGCCAAATGGCATAACACGATAACAGAAGGTTCCCCAAGGAGTTATGAAGGTAGTTTTATGTTGATCGGCAGGGGCAACCAAAATTTAATTGTATCCTGAAAAGCCATCCATGAGAGAGAGCATCTCATGGCCTGCAGTGAGATTAACAAGTTGATCAATACTAGGTAGGGGGAAGTCATCCTTAGGGCAAGCGAGGTTAAGATCTCAGAAATCCGTGCATATCTGAAGTCCCCTCGTCGCTTTAGTGACAGGTACAATGTTAGAAATCCATTGAGGATAGTCAATAGGCAAGATGAAGGAAACAGAAAGAAGTCGTTGAAGCTCTTCTTTGACCAAGAGGGCAATGCGTGGATGCATTTTTCTCAGTTTCTGTTTAATTGGCTTGGAATTGGGTTTCAGTGTAATGTTATGGACAGCAATGTCAGGATCAATTCCTGGCATGTCAGCGTAGGACCAAGCGAAAGCTTGGTTGCGAGTACGGAGAAAGGTAGTAAAGGTGACTTGTTCTGATGTGTTAAGGGATTGTCTGATCTTCACAATGTGAGGATCCTCCTCTGTGTGGATGTTGATTTCTATAGTTGACTCGTTCAACATGGTTTGAGTTTCAGATGGTAATGCGCGTTGAATATAGGAGTCGTCTGCACCAAGGTAAGTGAGGATGGAGTCGTCATCCTGGCACCCAACAACATTAATCGAAGGTGAATCCTCTTCAATCATGTCGGGATATAGAAGGGGAAGAGAAGATGGGTCCTCATTATCACGTTGATAAGTGAGAGGACCTAGGAAGATAGCATTTATGAAAAAAAAAAAAGTTAGGAGGGATAGATTCAGGGTCTATCGACTCTGTGGGTGACGATGGCAAAATGGGTGATGATGGTTTGGTAGGGGTGACATCGTCATCTTCCAGGATACAACTGACACGAGGTTTCTCTGGTGTAAGTATTTCAGGAAAACCGAGACCACTACGATCATTGTGTTTGCGTGTAGTCATGGGAATGAGTGTATGTCGGCCTTGTTCATAAAGACCAAAACCAAAGCCTTTCCAAGCACAGCGAGTCAAGAAGGTGAGGGCGAAACGACGATTTGTCAAGTATTGAAAATCGGATTGGAAGGGAACCACATCAAGAGGAGGTTCAGGGGTAACGGAGGATGCGTCAACACCCCCATACGTTAGGTTGGTGCGGCAATGGGGTGGTCCGTAAGAGATTACCTCCCCCACGCGACGGTCGTAGGTAGGATGCGCATGTAACTGTCCGTACTCCTGCGGGGTATGGAAAGAGCTAACGTTATATAGGTGGTACTCCCCCAGCGTAAGGCATTGAAAAACATCTACTAAGGGGTCGGAGGTTGGGATGTTGTCTGCGGGAAAGGAAGTGGTATTTGTGACGGCGGTTTCATTGGTTGAAGGCGTGGGTGTGGTTGAGGTAGATGGTTGAGGTGTGGTTGAAGTGGATGGTTGGGTTGGATGAATGGGTGTCTTGACTGGTACAAGCACATCATTAGGGCGATACAACATATTGCAGGTTTTGAAGGGGGGAGGATCAGCTTTTACGGTGTAGGACTTCCCCTCGTACTCAAATTTTATGCATCTATGTAAGGTGGAGGGAACGCATCCCATAGCCCGGATCCAAGGGCGGCCTAACAACATATTGTATTGGAACTCTCCCTCAAGGACATAGAAGAGTTCGGGTAAAGTACGTGGTCCTACACGAATGTTAAGGATCACGGTGCCTAAGGTAGAAGTAATAGCATCATTGAATGACCGCAACATGATGGGGTTGGCACACATGCAGCTAGAAGGGATGTTCATTTGTTGGAAGGCTTTTGAAGAGATGATGTTTAGGCTAGCACCCCCGTCGATCATAACACGACGCACCCGAATGTCCCGGACATAAGCTGAGATGAAAAGAGCAGGGTCAGGATCTTCAGCGCCAAAGTCGATAATTTCATCTTCGGAGAAACTGACAGCAGCGGCTTGCTGTACAGAGACAAAAGTGGTTGGGGAGATGGGTTGTTTGGTGAGTGAAGCAACATGATTGGGTGTTAGAATAGAGGTGACAGGTAAGGTTTCATTAGGTAAGACCTCTATCCCTTGAAGGATTTCAACGAGAGCTTATCGATGAGATTCATAAGTCTGAATGAGATCATACAGTGTCATTTTTACAGGTGATTGGTGAAGCTGTTTGATCATGGTTCCGGTGGGAAATTCCATTAGAGACGGGATAGGCGGGTCCGCGAATAACCACTTTAGGTGGTGGTGCAATCGGGATGGTGGACGGAGAAAGAGATGCCGCAGGTGTGTTTTCTTTCGCTTTCCCATTGTTTTTCTGCCCTCAAGTAGCAACACTAATCATATTGATCTCGTGAATACGAGAGGAGGAAGACGGTAGGGATAGGTCATGGTCTTCGAGAGGTGGGGCTGTAATAATGATAGATCTTGGTGAGGCGGGGACAGGTGGTATAGGAGAGGGAATTGAAACTAAAGGTCTCTCTCTTCGTAAGTTGTCTTTCTTAACTTTTTTATCTGAGAGAGGTGACTGACGAAGTATGGCTTTCAACGCTTTGCATCCCTCTACGTCATGTCCTGGTGTGCGGTGGTAAGCGTAGATTTTAGACTCATCATAACCTATAGGTCGAGGTCTAGATGGATCATAAGGTCTAAGTGGGGGTAGGGAAATGGTCGCATTCTCCACCAACATAGTAAGGATTTTGGCATAAGACCCTTTGAGTGGGTCAAAGTCAGAGGAAAATGAGGCTATTGACTGGGTAGTTTGTGGTAATGACGGGGTATGGTTGGTTTGTATGGGTGGTGGTTTAGCCAAGGGATTTTGATAATGGGTTTTAACTAAACGTGGCTTCTTTGGCGCAGAAGCTATGTTTAGCTGGTTAGATGATGAGGCCACAGATGATGTGGTATCAGAAAACAACCATGGAGAAATAGGAGTGACAACAAACAAATCTTTTGATGATGGAATTTGTTTAGGGTTGGTAGGTGGATAGGATACGCGGGGTGACGGTATTGCTATACCCTTGGATTTTTGTATGGGTACAGAAGGCGTAGGTCGCTTTAAAGAAAACGCAGGAGGTATGATGTATTGATGCAAGGTAGAGGGATGGGGTCCCAATATGGAAGGTAGGTGTGACGACGAGGGTTTTAGTTGTGATAGAGGCATAGATTGAGGAGATTGAGTCTGTCTCCTAATGGGATGGATGGCTTTATTTTTAGATAAATCAAGCCGCTTAGGTGGGTGTGTTAGACTGGGTATTGGTGAGGTCCCAAGCGTAGGGGAAGATTTGGTTAGGTTAATAGAAGTGGATGAGGTATTTGGTAAAGATGAGGGGGGTGAAGATGAGGACATAGGCATTTTAAGCTTCTGTAAACACTTCGGGTATATGGTAGAGGCATCTGGATCGGTCATCTGCATTTGAGTAGAATATGGCGTACTCAAACGTTCCCATAGGACCTGTCTATCTTCTGTAGAATGACAGTCCTCACGTGTGAATAGGAACTTTTGTATGGAAGAAAGGTGGGTTGTGATTCCGGTCCACTGTGGGTGTGATACAGGGGGTAGATGAGGCACTGTATCAATGGGTGTTAAGAGGTCAACGGGTCACTGAAAAGATTTAGGCGATGAAGAACTAATAGGTAGGAGGGCATGTTTGAGAGGATCCGTCATGTTTAAAGAATGTGGTGATGTTGGTTCAAGAGGTTTCTCGTCTAAGGATGACAAAAGAAGTGGCGAGCCTTCCTCCTGTACAACAAGAATGGTAGAAGGAGACGTTTGGGAAATAGACAAGTTAGATAACATCCGCTCACAGTCTTGCAAGGATGTGGTGTAAGAAGGCTCGTTTGTGAGAAGGGAACTCTGGGTGGTTAATTCCTTGATGGGTAAAGGAACGGCAAGGATTTCAGTTTGTCTTGATGGTGGTGAAGGAGGTTCGGGCCCCTGCGTTAGTGAAGAGGCTTGATTCAAAATTTTCTCGATAGAGGCTTTTGGCTGGGAGTCGAAGACTGCATGGATCTCATGAACACTCTCCTCGACTAAGATATCTTGGTTTATGTTACTGTTAGAAGAGTGATTCGGGAATGGTTTGTTGAAGATTTTCAAATTTCGGTTAGCAGGGGCATTAGGATTATCGAGGGTTATATCCCCCGCATCAACCATTTCCTGCAATATGTTTTTCAACATCTTGCAGTTTTTGTGACTATGTCCCTTTACGCGGTGAAAGTTACAGAAGTCATTTTCTTTGTACCAGGAAGGTATAGCGCGGGTGGAGTCAAAACCGGAGTGAGGTTTAACAGGAGGCAAGGTGATAGCTCCGGCTTTGAGCAATTTTTCCAAGATGACACCATAAGTTTCTCCCAAGGGGGTGTAATTGATGGGCTCGGCTTTATATTTATAGGTGGTTTTTGGTGGGGTATTAGACGGTGCTTGAGATTTGACCATCACCGCGTGGACAACTCCTTTTGATTTTGAAGAAGTGGATGTGTGAGGAGTGGTGGTGTTTGGTTTATTGGTGGAATCTGGAGTTCGGAAATTGGGGTTTTTGTTGCGCAACCACAATTTCTCTTCTTCTAAGGCTCGAATTTCTAGTTTCCGAGCCATAGTAAAGGCCTCGTCAAATGTGTGGAAAGTTTGAATTTGAAGGGTAGGAGAGATGTGCTTAGCGCAGGCCCACGTAAAAAGTTCGATAAGTTCAGCCTGAGGCAAGGCATATGTAAGTTGGTTGATAAGGCCCCGCCATCGTCCAACGAAATCTGCGATAGATTCGTCTTCAAATTGTCGGATGACATAGAGGTCGGTGATAGATACTTTCTTGGCAATGTTAATGGAGAAATGATCCAAGAAAGATTGGGCTAGTTGGTTAAAAGAAAATATTGAGTGTTGGGTTAAAGCACTGTACCACTCCAAGGTGGGTCCTGATAAGGACATGGGAAAGGTACGGAGTAGCAAAGCATCATCATGAGCAATCAAATAACAAGCATGTCTAAATGATCGCAAGTGTTGTTGAGGATCCTCCTTACTATTAAAATGGGTAATTTTTGGTAATTCCCATTGAGGAGGATATGAATGAAGGGGGACTGAAGGGTGGATAGGCTCCTGACAAACTTGTTCGTATGTCAAGGCGCTACGACTTCCTGAAACAGAAGCCTCCAGATTTTGCATTTTGTCCATCATTTGTTTAATTAAATCAGTAGTTGGATGAGATGATGGTGTGGTTGTGGTAAACGGAGGCAAATTGGGCCAAGGGCCAACGCTAGACAATGGTGGGGTTAAATGTTGATAAGGTATGGAGGAAGAATGTGTTGAGGTGACCGAATAGGGATGTCCTATATAAGATGTTGAGGTCACTGGATACGTGTGTGGGAATGAAAAGGTGGGCGGAGCTTGAGAAGGAAAGCTCGTGTGGATAGGTGGCAGAGAGAAAGTCATGAACAGAGCAGTCTGCAAGAGAGACGAGGTAGGAGCAGTCGGCGGTAATGACATGTAGGGCCCAAGATTAACCAAAGGAAAGCCAATCTATGTCGTATGAACCTCTGAAGCCGCTGGATTGGGAGACGAGGCTAAGGATGCAGCAGGCAAAGCGGAGCTATCAGGCGGAGAAGGAGCTAAATGAGCAGCTATACTAATAGGCATGCCAACAAGGAGTTGACCATCGGGCGTACGGTCAGGGGCATGAGACAAATAGTATTGTACAGCGCTAGGATTAGCATCCAGAAATTTGGCAAATTCCTTATCTCCTACAGGAATTTTAGGAACCTCGCTGGTATCCGTAGGATTCCCTATAGAATGTGAAGGGGGTGATTCAGGTAAAGGCACAGAGCAGGCATGTGAAACCATGGCGGCGGCTTGCTTTCGAGTGATAACAACCATGGACAAGAGTACACAGTAGGGTTTCAATCTATCAGGAACAGAAATAGCCTCAGAATGTTGAAATTGGTAAGTTGCTGGTTTGTCAGGAACTGTAAAAGACAGTAACCGATATCGGTCTGCTAACCGATGTCGGTTAGACTATAGCCGACGTCGGTCAGTTAACCGATGTCGGTGTAATAAGACTGGTATAAGAAAATATAAGAAGCTGCTGATTTGATTTTTTAACAATGCTTAGTACATCTATCAAATTGTTCTGAAGTGATAACTGAAACAGTGTATGACAGAGAAATAGAACTGAAAACAAACAAGATACACAAACAAATTAATAGACTAACCCTAGGATTAGTGTTTATCAATTTGAGCTTATGCCCTTAGATGCAGAATGATGTCAGAATCCTAAACACAAGACCTAGGGGAAATGTCAAGTTTGTTTTGGCTTATAAGGTTACCTCAATCAGGCGGAGGAATACCGCGGAGAAGGGGGGATGTTTTGAGCTGTTGTGTTAATTATGAAGTGATTCGGTATGTGTTGTGTAGTGAAAGTAAGATTAATTTCCTGTCAATACTGTGGAAATCACCCCCACGTGTACGACCTGTTACTTAGTCTATGTTCACTAGAATTGAAAACAGCAAGCAAGAATGTAATGCACGTGTTTTAAACCCAAATCGAAAATGATATTCGATGAAGCAAAAGAGATGACTTTCACTAATGCAAAGATGTAAAAGCAAAGCAAGTTCTTTTACCAAAATAACAAAATACCTTGTGAATATCTTTAGAAGAAGAAAACAGCAAGTATGCTCCCTATATGAAAGCAAGCAAGAGAAACAGAAACCCGAAATGGGTCCCACCGGGCGTGCCAAAATGTTTCGCACGGAATGTTTCAACTTTTGGGAATAGAGTTGCTTCTATCCTTTCATTCCTTTAAGAAACAGATAAGGGTTAGGGCTAGGAGGAATACCTGTTGAATGTCGAGAGGGTGTGCGCGTACCGTAGAGAAAGATCAGATCGACTGCGAAGAACTCCTTTTTGTCTGGGAAGGACTACCTGTAAGTAAGAATACAAGACCACCAGATTTTAATTAGACAATAAATGAGGGAACTGCCTTGGGCCCAGGAAATATAAAACTTCCTTTCGAAGGTGGTCAGTTCCCCTGCTAATATGAATTAACACAAATTCTAACAAATAAGCTATTGTCCAATTACAATTTGTTTACCTTGTTAGAACAATAGAGAAAGGGCTGGTCTTGGTTTAGAATCAAGGTGACCGATGCCGGTCACTTTAACCGGTACCGGTTGGTGCTAACCGATATCGGTAGGGGCAATGTTTTAGGGGCTTTTGGTGAAGGTTGGTTGTAAGGTGGGTGTGTTGTTTTTATAAGGCTGATGAATGGGTGGGATTAGGTAATGGGGTGATGAGAAGGACTCAGAGAATACGGGGGGTGTTCTTGGGGTAATGTAAGGGTGGAGGAATGACAGTTAGATGTAGTGTATTGCTGGGTAGTAGATCTAGGAATAGACTTATGATGGTTGTGATTCAGAAGTTCAAGAAATGTTATTAAAAGAACGTATAAGACTTACTTACTAGTTCCTGATGGAAAATGCAGGTTCTGGGACTGTGATGACGAAGACAAGGCTCAAGTAGGATGATCTGACAATCCAAGATGAGCTATCTCTTCTCCTGATACTCGGATGAGTGTCACAAGGCTCTGGTTACTCAGTTGCAGTTTTTGGGCTTGATGTCCTTCTCTGCAAACTCTTCTTGTTTCTTCACTTGTCTCTGCTCGGCCAAGCAAATCCAGATCCTTTCAATGATTTCTCCTCTTTCCGATCAAATGAAAATCTGATCTTTATTTTTGGTTGGGAGTGGTCATTTACAGGGAACCGATGGCGGTTAAGCAACCGACGACGGTCGAGTAGGAACCGGTATCGGTCAGGTCAAAGCGGGCTATTTTTGGTAAAATAGCCAGCTTTCCCTCCTTTTCTCCCGAGGGATTAGTTGCGGGCTTGGTCAAGTCATTATGAGGTTGGTTTTAGGTGCGGGTGAGGAGTAATTAGTCATGGGTGTGGATGTGGACCAAGTTATAGGTCTTAATTAGGTTAATTTAGGGTTAAGACTAGGTCATGATGAGGTGGCGAAATGAGGTGGCAGGTATGGCGATGTGGATTTATTAATTATAAGGTAATTAATAAATAATTGTGTAAGGTTTAGGTGATGAGGTTAGGTTGCGAAATGAGATGCGGGGCATAGGGGGTCGTAAGACACAAATTTGGTGTCTACAATAAGACTGAATTTCCTTCTAAAATGGATAAATATCACCATCTCATACTATCCTCGTCACCAAGCTTATAACCAAAAGTCTTGATGTATCCCAACAAGCTCATGAGCATACTCTGGCCACTTAGGATACTCTAAGTAAGGCCTCCATACTACATCACTCACCTACAAAGCAGTCAGAAGATATCTATAAAAACCCAACTTCTTCATTGTCTTCACTTGACACATATCCTCTCTCCATCTCATAAGTCTAGCATGTTTATCTATAAAACCACTCCATGGTAAACCTTGCAGATGAACAATAGATATGTGCTCGTATGCCCAACAATGTAATACAAATGTCACATCAATACCAAACCTATTGTGGGCCTTCCAAGCTCACAAATCTCTATATATATGAGCTAATAGTATTGGTGCCCACTCAAAAATAGTCCAATCCTCCATCACCTCTGCCACCACTCCTGTCATATTCCAAGGAAACCTACCTCCACCAAAATCAGGTAGGGAAAAACAAAAAATGGCCATCATCATCATAGACATTTGTGTGCACCCGTATCTCCATGAAAAATACAAATCCTGATAACCAAAATCTCTTGACGAATACCTCACATCATCCACCTCATTCCCATATAGCCTCCTCATGAAATCCTACCTCTCAGACTCTTTAATCATTTAAATCCCCTCTCCAAGCACTGATAATCTCATAATCCTGCAAATATCCTCCACTGTAATAGTCACCTCTCTTGTAGGTAACCAAAAAGTAGAGGTGGTGGGA
This sequence comes from Taxus chinensis, assembly GCA_019776745.2. Lineage (NCBI taxonomy): Eukaryota > Viridiplantae > Streptophyta > Pinopsida > Cupressales > Taxaceae > Taxus > Taxus chinensis. The sequence continues at coordinate 521,716,946 of CM034156.1, read as the reverse complement.
TTCCACCTTTCGATCCATGCTAACATCAATCCCTAACATCTATGGATCCTCTTGTAATACCACATCACCACAAAACCCATAGCCTCTACATGCTCCCAAACCTCATCTGTCACATCCATCCACACCTCATCTAAAATGATTGGTATCTGATCTCAAATTGTCAACTTCATATCCACCTATACATAAAAAACACAAACACTAAAATCCACTAACAAAAACATCCAAAAATTCTATCTAAAACATATTTTTTTCAATCAAAGAATGTAAATCATACTAATTGCTAACGATTCACTTGCATTTCTGGAGATTCATTGAATCCATAGTGATCTCTGAGAATCACTGATGATTCTTGTATTTCCATAAACCGTACCTCCATATGTGACAACATGGTAACCAAATCACAAAACCAATAGAATTTCATTAAAAAAACAAATTTGGGACTCACCTCTATATGAGCGGGCCTCATGTGTCCACTAGACGATGCCATTGCTCCTTTTTTGATTAAATAAAACCTCAAACACCATTTTTTCACTCTATCACCTATTCAAATCACACAAACTCATTTGAAAAAATGAACTATTCATCACCGCCCTTGGGATTTTATAGCCCCAAATTATTTTCATGGCAATCGTCGAAGATCCATTGAATCACCGATGATTCAACTCTAAATCACCTGTGATTATCCTAATCGCTAGTGATTCCTCCTTGACTATCACATTCCCTTACTTTTTGTCAAAATCAACATTACCTCATCCCATTTTTCAACACATTGTCTTATGTTAAAAGGACTCCAATCCTCAAATCAATCAAATACCAAGAAAAATTATCTCGAGATATGTCATACTTTTATGGGATATGAGCCCTTCGGCCACTTGTCACTTGACTTCCCCATCCTTTCAGCCTACCTTCATGGATCATATGTATATAGGTAACATACCCTTTAGTACCCCTTATGAATTTATTCAATGGTAGCAATCCTTGTTTCAATACCCTATCTTGGGGAAAATTTAACACAAAATATGTGTCAAACCTATCCAACTAAGACATCAAACTGGTGTTCCTTACACTGTGTTACAATCAACCCATTTGAGGGTGGGGGTCACCCTTACAAACCAATCCATCATATTTTTTGTCTCACACTTTGCCTACATCAAATTACTTGACAAAAAGGGGTAAATGTAGACACTTAAAATTTACACTCCATCATTTACAATATATTAATAAAATCCATCATTTATACTCCCTATCACAAGTTCAAAACCTCCATCATATTTAACTGACATAAATATCATCTTTTCACAGCTGTAAAATCTATAAATCTACACCTAACCACCTAAAACCACCTAAATATCAAAAGACAAATAATTTTTTTATCTCATAACCATTTTTAACTCATCTACCTTGAATAACAACATCCCCTTAGTTATTTACCCGACCTAAAAAAAAACTACTTTGTTTAGAAATGGTTTTAACCACTTTACCACTCAAATCCCAATTTGGATTGTTGACGATTCTTTTGAATCGCCGATGATTATAAATAAAAGGATTCAGGTCTTCTTCTAAGATCCTCAATTTTTGAATCTCAGGCCCCAAATTTTGTTTCAGTCATTTGCATCTCATACCTTGTCATCTAGCAAAAAGATATCAAAGTTATAAGACATTATCAAGTATTTCCATCAAGATTTTAAACATCTAGAGATCAATCTTCATCATCCAAATTGTAGACTGCACCCGAAATCATTCAATCAACACAAATTTCCTTCCCACAAGGTTTGAGGCATCTTTTATCATCACTACACGTTTAAGGTATTCTTGAAATCTTCACTTGTCTTTATCAATCACATTTTTATAGTCTGGAACATCATTTCGTATCGAAAAACACTCATTTTTATTAAACTATTACAATTCTTTGAAATCTCCAACAATTCACCTCAACCTCCAGTAATTGGTATAATCGTTGGTGATTCATGTTAATCTGTCTTTTATCAAATTTATCATCTTTTTGTCAACTTTATTCATCAATTTTCATTACATATGTTGCTTCTAACATGTCTTTGAGGATGGCTCTTTTTTAGATGGAAATACCTGGTCAATCACATGAAATTACCAATATTTATAGCCTTCTAATAGTCCAAAACCCCTTTTTCTAGGAACAATACAATATCTGCACGATATCACACTTTACATAATATAATTTGTTGCCACCGACCAAGATATTGAAGATCAATTTGAATTCCTTCACGAGATCAAATAATAGATCGATGATTTTTGGTACGATTACTTTGAACATGTCTAGATCACATCTACCCTCGCCTGGGCTGCTTTCAAAGCTGCACAGGAACTTCTCATTTGTTTGCAGTTCTAGATCTTTTCCCTTTCTATCTATGTATTTACTATAATTGTACATATTTATCTTCATCTATAACATTATTTTCGAATCACTTGATTGTTATAAACAAGTTGACATCCTCCAAAGAAGCCTTCTGGACTCCTGGAACCAAATTTTTCTAGGCATCTCATCTATCCATTTATCTAATCCTTTCTTTGTAGTTTCTTTGAGAAGAGATTGCTTCACAAGACAAGAGAACTTACATTCATCCAGACTTGATCAACTTTTATCAAACACCAGCTCTAGCATCCAACTCTAAGGGGAATTAGTAAACCCCGTGTATTCTAAGGTCGGTTTTGTTTTTATTGTTTCACTACGTTAATTTGAGTAGAAAAGTAAAAACATCTCTGAACCAAGCACATCCAATCAAATATCAAATATCATTTCTTGAGAGATCAGGTGAGTGAGAAAAGGATCAAATTAGAACATGCATCCACCAAGGAGGAGATAGATGACAAACACTTCCAAAACTAACATTTAAAATCCTAAGGCTAAAGTTGGGAGTGATTCCTACCCCCGAGAGTCACTAAGAGACTAAGAATTTTAGAGGGAAAAAGTAAATGACCAATTTTCTCCAAGGATTTGAGAAAAGTGTCAAAATGGAAAGTACTGCTTAAAGTTATGTTGCAAGTGTTTACGTATGATATATTTATTCCTTTCAAAATGCTATTATGCATCAAAGAAGCTTGAATAGCTTGAGGAGTACAATCATGAAGTTTGTTGAACTAACATGAATGAAGTATGTAATTAAGGATGAAGTCAAAAGAAAATTTTATGATTTGACAAAGATTGACACTATAACAGTATATTCATGAGGCCAAGATGTGGTCCTTTTGTCCTTGAAGGTATTCAAATTGTTTTACAGATGGTTTAGGTGATGTTTCATAACTAGTATGCTAGATTCATGAAGTAAGTCATTCATTTTATGATGACTTAATCAGACCACCAGAGGTAGGGTGTATTGATGATTTCTATGGTTTTATTGGGATTACATGGTGTATCTTTGGTTCTTTTTCATGATTATAGTGTATCAATAATGCATATTGTAGTCATTTATTCATATATCTTCTTTCTACCCCAAGCACACCGGCCTATCACCAAGTGTGCGTTGAAAACTCACCCGAGGTGCACAGGGTGCCGAGCCCCTCCTTTATGTGAGAATTGTGCAAGTATTCCGTAATTGATGGAGAATGAGTTGCAAGAATGGAAACATAGAAATTCACACAAAAATAGAAGATACAGATAATAGATCCGTGTACAGATGCATCATAAATGGGAATGAACATTATAAATAAGCATAATGAAACTAGATCTGACTCAGAATAATATGAAGAACATAAGGGTTTACACTTAAGAACATGAATAACCAAAATCACACACATATATTGTTATAAACATTTACAGTGGCTCCATTACATCATAAGGGTCATATAGACTAAATACATCAAGGAATATAATCTTAAAACATATAAAAGTACTTTACAGGGAGAGAGTTCTTAGCTATTCTACCCATTATAATGATTGTTTAGAACCAAACCCATGCATATATGCTCAATAGAATCCTTGCAAGTATTACTAAAACACCTTGCTACCACTTACAACCATCTTTAACCCTTCATTTCCCTAGCACTTCATTATTACTCTCATCTCCAGCTCTCCATTTCCCCAGTACTTCATTATTACTCTCCCCCTCTCTATTTTAGACCCAAACACTCCTTTAAATAGGATATGGATGCACCACCCTAGTTTCCTTCATGATTAGATAACATGTAAAGTGGAAGTGTGGTCCTCCATGGTCAAATGCCTATGCCAGATTGTATTTTCCTCCACTACCTATAATGATCATTCTAGGAATATTATTTATGTGGAATATTCTTTTCTTGACCTCTAAGGCTCCAGGCTGGCACCTTATCCATTCAACACATTTACTCGAGATTTTCATGTGTTTCTCATGCAAAAAATTCTTCAAAATATGGCTAAGTACCTAAACCTTCCTGATACCACATGTGCCAACATATTCTCCCACGAGCCTTTCCCTTGCATGTTTTTTCCTGAGTGCCTTCCTTCTTTATTGTCTCCCCCACACGTTGAATTCTTCCTTGGGACTTAGTCAATTCAGGATCCAACATTACCCCACACTACATGTGTTGTCCATCCTTGGAAACACTCTTCCCTTCCACCAAAGAATAAAAAATAGGAAAAATGAAAGAATCTGCTATTGAATAAAGAATGGAAGAATCCTACTACTATTGCATGAGAAGTGGGAAATATTTCTTCTTGGGGGATTCAATCTTAACCCAAGCATCCACCTCATTCTGTGCCTATTGAAGTAAGTCACCTACCATCACATTAACCTCATAAAAAATCATATAATCCCCCTTATCCTTTAGCATATCTTCAATCCTTTCCATCTGCTTGCTAAGGTTTCCCAGCGCGTCCATCCTGTGAGTGACTTGGGGGTACAACTCTTTCATTTTATTTTTAATCGAAACCCTTAAGGTTTCGATCGTCTCTGATTTATTCTCTACCTCAGAAAATATCCCCCATCTCCACCCTATTGCCCTTATTTTTCTCTTGAAATTATTTCAGTTCCACTTCAAGGCTGGCAACTAATATGCTTGCTACTATGTCCGTATCACCACAATCGTTATATACAACTTCTTCCATCTAAGCTATAATTTTTACTAAGGTAAGGATCTCAGAGTACTGAGTTAGTATCTCCCTAGTCTTCAAACTATCTACCTTTTACTAACATGCCATTAATTCTTCCACTGATTCTAATACAAGTGGCTTCCTTTCCATGGTGAATATGTGTGTTAAGTCTTCCAAGAAATGCATGGTTGAATTTTAATTCTACTTAGGAGGGGATACATTTGGGTGCTTTAAGATAATGGTATCTGAAATGGCCTCTAACTTCTTGTGGTCTTCACACACCTTTTCCTTTTCATCCCTCAGATCACGCCTTAACTGTGCATTAATCAAATCCTTTTTCTTTATCTCCTTATCCATCTTAATGATCTCCTCATTCTTCTTTTCAAGTCCTTCCTCCAAGGCTCTTATTCTCTCATTTCTCCCAAAAAGTCTTTCCTCCACTTATACTGACACCTTGTTGAGCGTGTTGCAAACTTTCTCATATGAAAACTGTTGAATATTCACCAAATGGTTTACTCCTTTAGTACTTAGTGCCTTCATCAACATGCCATTATCTACCTCGAATTTGGGCTCATCGATCTCAAAATCAAAATCCCAGGAAAACATTTCCCTAGTGTATGGGTACACACTTTATTCATCAAAATAAGATCAAGATAGGAGTTGGTTTGTGGGAAATGTACTCTAGAACTGTGCACAAAATACTTTGTTTGGATCATTATTATAGGTCATGACATGTTCTTGTGTTGCTACTATGCCCCTTCCACCTGTGTATGCTTCCATGGGGAAACTAACTACTAAGTTTGGGTCTCCATCCATACTTCCATACTCCTTCCCTACACTTGTGTTCTCTTTATTTTCCTTTAGTATTTCATCGGCACTACACTTGACCTATTGGTCCACTAGATCTCATATGATACCTGCCACCTCATTTTTAAAAGTATTATTTATTTGTTCCTTGGTAGGGGTCATGGTCCTCTAACCATGCATGTTCACCTCCTCACTTCCTCCCTTGGCATAGCCCCCCTCTTCATATTCCTTCCCCTCTTCATACCATTTTTAACCAGACTCGTGTACATTGTACATAGGAGGATTATGATATTCCTCATGTTCTTCATTGTATTTAGTTTCATCTCCTTTCAAACTCTCCATCTCCCCTGAGTCCAAACCTTGTGCCACCATTTTCTTTTTATTCACCAGTGACTCCAACACAGGGAATCCTCCTTCTTAGGTGACTCTTCTCTCCTACGAGACTATTCTTTCTCTAGAAAATCCTTCTTAATGGGAGACTTTTTCCATTGAACGTAGGTACTTGTACCCATGCCTAACTCATGCACCCCTACGGTTTGCAATGTATGCATGCTTGACACCTTTTATGCAGGAGTCTCTTCTCGTTCTCTCTTCTTAATTACTACTTTCTTCTTTCTCTTGGTGGGGTCTTCTGGGGTAGAGATGTCATCCTCAACATAAGTTCCCTTCTCAAACTTGGGCCTTAGTAACACATACACCCTTGCTTCCATCCTACCTGCAATAGGAAATGTCATCGATTTTATCATGCATACATCATGAGATACATACTTCTCTACATATGTGGGATTCTTGGGATACACCAAGGTCCGATGCATCTTGCGATAATCCTGATCAATTACACTTAGATCAAAATGAATATTTTTGAATTTCTTGAACCTATTTACCATGCCGTTAAAATAATGCACTGTGAAGGAGAAGGGTAATTTACACCAAGGACCCTTGGTACCATCTGTCAAGGTAAACCTACTCATACAAAAATGCTAGTATATGGAAAATTCACTTTCTCCATCCACCAGTGCAAGCATCTATTATGGTATCCTCTATTCAGCTACGAATGCATTATGCATCCATTTATACCATTTCTCCAAGTGCGTCTTGTGAGCATCCATCATGGTGTCACAAGTATAAGCTTCAAACCTCTTCGCGGGAGAGGATTTCTCATCTGGGTAGTCCCAAAGAAACTTATCTAGCCCATTGGGTACTCCAATCTCTAAAAACACAATGGTAAGGAGGAAAATACAAAACATGATCTTCTCCCCATCGTGTGAAACATCAATAATCTCATCCACAATAAAAGCTGAGAGATTGTAAATGGTGCCCTTAAAAATATTGTGGTAGACATTCAACCAACCTTTATTTATCTACATCCATCTCTCCTTCCCATTCATCTTTGTAACCAAGCATGTAGCCATCCTCATAACAGGGTTGGTGATTTTAGTGATGTTAAAGTACTGCAAAACCTTCTTATAGTCATATGCCTCAACAATCTTCTTAATGGCCTCCTTGTCACTTAAATCATCATCCAACAACTCCCCTTCATAGATCAGACTAGTGAACTTAGAAATCAACTGAGGAGTTATGCAAATTATTCATCATGTGAAGTAAAAGTGATCCTCATGCATGTGTGACATCAACCATTAATATAGTCACTCAGGTTTTCCAAAATAGGGAAACTCATAAAGTTGTAGAAGTCCATCCTTTTCTAGGTTCACTTTTAATTCATCATCATAGATGGGTTTCCCATTTGGTGTCCTCTTCTTTATTGGGTGAACTAGTTCTAGGGTCATCTCATTTTTTGTGGTGCTTGTGTGATGATTGTAATCACTGAAAAACATCTTCCTCATATGTGACACCCACTCTTTCCATAGCAATAAACCATCTAGGTACTGCATCTCTACATACCATTCTTCATTGAAACTTGTTGAAGCAATTAGTTTTCCTTTACCCTTTCCATTTCCCTTCTTTGGTGAAGTGGTCACTCCCTTCTTTGGTGCCATTTTTCTATTCCTCAGTCCTATGTGGTTTCTCCCTTGTGTCAAGTTCTATTACTACTTAAACCCTCAAATCTACTTTTGTGAAATTTCCACAAAAAACCCATGCCCTAGCTTGTAAACCCTAACTTGGAGCACTTCCTTCCACAAGATAGCATATATACCCATGGGAATCCACAAAAAAACTCATCCATGTACGCTTATACACTTTACTTCCACACTGGTTCACAAGTCGTTTGATTTCTTCAACTTCACACACTTCTCTTTGTACTTCTTCGCAAAAATCACCTTAAAATGCAAGAAATTCTTCAATAACAAAACAAAAGTTGAAAGAATAACTCACCTCGACCTTCTATATATTCCTTTTTTTTTTTGCACAAACCTCGATGCCACCTACCAATGTATAAACACATTAAAGTCAAAATTTTCCAACGTCATCCTTCTGTGCATTTTATCAAGTGGTTTTTCTTTGCATGTAAGCCTAGGTGAACACTCCAACAACCTTATAGCACATCATCCTTATGAGAGTGTTCTGCCATTGATGGAGAATGAGTTGCAAGAATGGAAACATAGATATTCATTCAAAAATGGAAGATACAGATAACAAATCAATGCATAGATGCATTATAAATGGGAATGAACATTATAAATAAGCATAATGAAACTAGATCTGATTTAGAATAATACGAAGACCATAAGGGTTTACACTTAAGAACATGAATAACCAAAATCACCCACATATATTGATTTATAAACATTTATAGTGGCTCCATTACATCATAAGGGTCATATAGACTGAATACATCAAGGAATATTATCTTAAAACCTACACAAATACTCAACAGGGAGAGAGTTCTTAGCTACTCTACCCATTACAATGCTTGTTCAGACCCAAACCTATACACATATGCTCAATAACATACTTGCGAGTATTCCTACAACACCTTGCTACCACTTAAAACCCTCTTTAACCCTTCATTTCCCCAATACTTCATTATCACTCTCATCTCCATCTCTCCATTTCCCCAAAACTTTGTTATTACTCCCTCCTCTCTATTTTAGACCCAAACAATCTTTTAAATAGGATCTGGATGCATCACCTTGGTTTCCTTCAAGAACAGATCGTATGCCAAGTAGAAGTGTGGTCGTCCATGGTCGAATGCCTATGCCAACTTGCAAATGCCTCCACTACCTGTAATGATGATCTTTGGAATATTTCTTATGTAGAATATTATTTTCTTGACATTCAAGGCTCCATGCTAGCACCTTATCCATTCAGGATGCCTACTTGGGATTTTCACATGTTTCTCATGCGACAATTTCTTCAAATTATGGCTAAGTCCCTAAACCTTCCTGCTCCCACACGCGTTAACCTCTTCTACCGTGTACCTTTCCCTTATGCACTTTAACCTAAGCACCTTCCTTATTTACTACCTCATGCACCCGCTGTCTTCTTTGTTGGGAATTAGTCAATTAAGGTCCTAACACTTATGTATGATGGAGCTAGTATGGAGGTGAACAAGTATTTTGAAGTCTATGGAAGACACAAGGTGAGTTTTCTCAGTGATTAAACAATGCTGCAAATATGTGATGATATATTTGTGGTCTGTATCAGTTTCGAAATAGAATTTAGAAGTGGTAAGGGAATATACAAGGCCACTAAGAAATATAAGGAAGAGTTAAAGCTTGACAAATATCTATGCGATCTGTGTAAATGCATCAAAGGATAAAGGCATGATTTTGATTTATTTTTCTTAAAGTGGTAGCAATGTTATAATGACAAGAATGTACTTGAGGTTTCACGATGTTTTGGTATGATTGCATGAGTTGAGGGGGAGATAAAATGGTCATTTCCTTTGAAAAGTGAAGATACATGTATTGTAAGATTAGTATGATTGATTATTTGCATCATGACAAGGTACTATAGACTGTGAAGTTAAAAAATGATGAGCTACAAGTCTGTGAAGGATTCTTGAAGTAGGGGGAGTTGATATTGTTCATCAATCAGGTACATAAGGTGTAAAGGAGGCTAGTAAGGAAAAATGATGGTTGTCAACAAGTATAATTGCAAGGGGATTATTCCATAAGCTTAAGTAGGTTTGATAGCATGCAAAGAAGGCTATGAACACTGAAAGTTTAACTCAAGACAAAGGTATTTTTGTTGATCCATCTCGATGGCTTGTATGCAACGCATGCAACCTTTTTTTACATAAATAGTTAGACATATATAGTATGACCTTAGGGGGAGAAATAATGATTTGTTTCATGTTTTTTATGGGCGTTCATGCCTATTATAAGTTGGGACATTTTTCTCTATAGGATAGTTTCAGGGCTATAGGTCCTAAAAGTTGCTTACAATGTGCTAATGCAAGAACCAAGTCAAATTGTGGGTCTTTTCATATAATAAAAGTTGATGAAATTTCAAGCATGGTGTCTTCATTCAAAATACAGTTAGTTGGCATGTGCTTGTGTTTTATTCTTCTACCTAGGGGGATCTACAATGCTCACATGTTATGATAAAGGCCGAAAATAAAGTCAAGAAGGAAAAAAGGTCTGTGAGCTAGTTTGATGATTTTGGTTGATATTTCCAACAAAGAGGTGATCCTATTATGATAATGAAGGTGAATAATATGTTCTCAAGTATGTTCTTTTTCATTAATGTAAAAAGGGGGAGAAGAACTAGGTTATTTTCCATTAATGACAAAGGGGGAGATTGTTGACATGTGTGAGTTTGATTATTGTCATTGATATAAAAGTCAAATCTCATTAATTACAAAGGTGTATGAGGTCTATGAGTTCTAGAGGAAGTATGTTATGATGATGACATGGTCAAAAAATTTGTGTCATGGTTGTAAGAATGGAAATAATAAGATTTGCTTAGTCAAGATGGCCTAATCAGGTGGCCTAGTTTTCATGGGTGATAGAGAATTATGTTTTGAGATACATGATGGCTTGAAGAGTATGGCAGAGGTATGTAGAACATTATGGGAGTGTGTTTAGACAATCATACAGGTCCATTGGTTTGTTTTAAGGTGAGAACAGGGTTTGTAGGTACCCATCTAGACCTAATCTAGGTGTTTGGAGGCCGAATGAAGAATTATATTCAGTTACATAGATATATGAGAAAATGAGGGAATGCATAGGAATGGTACATGTTTTATCAAAGGTGTTAGGGAATTTTGAAGAGGTTTACAGTCAAGTTTTGGTGTTGGTCTACTTTGTTTTAGTCCAAACATGCTTATTTCCTAATACCTATTATTTTAAGTCCTAGTGGTTGAGAATATGTACACATATTTTTGATCAAGTGAGAATTTTAGATGTTATTAGAGGTTATCTTGGTTTTGTGGGAAAAAATTCAGGTTGGTATGAAGAAATGTTTGCAAGTTATGATGTTTTTAAGCCTATCGAGCTCAAAAGAGTGCATTTTCCATCTTGAAGTGAGAGAAATATTCTTGGATGGCATGTGTAATATTTACATGGGACCCTAATCCTTTAAGGAATGTTGAGGCATGGAGTTAAGAATATCTCATAGTTAGAATGAGATCAAATGAGGTCCTGAAATTTATGAATGATTGCTAAGAAGGTAAGGTACGTTTTATGAGTTTAAAACCCTAGTGTTATAGTGATGGAGGAAATATTATTTTTTTGAGCCCATAATGGATTGATTCATCAAATTAAATTATTTTAGGATGGAGAGGACACTCCCATATTTCATATGGTGATGATTTGAGGTCATGATAGAAAGTGGAGCTCACCTAAATTTACATGTTTTCAGGAAATAAGGTTTTACTCTCAGCATTTACATTATACCCTGTGACTAAATTGGTATTATGAGTTTTTTAGGAGAAATTATACATGTTTGGAGTTATTTTATAACTTGGGGAAGTGATTTGATGGTCTTTATAGGTCAATCTTGGAAGACTAGTTTTTAGGGCTTGAGAGTAGTTTTAGTAGTCTTGGAGAATGGAAATGACTGAGCACTTATAAACTTAGTGATGTTTATTGATGTAATTTGAGGTGTTTTACACATAAATATGATGTTTTGGATGATTTTTTTGAGCTCTGTAAGAGAGATGATGTGGCATGAAGAAGGTCACAAGTTGACCTAGTTTGACTTGTTCAGGACAACCGGGCTTTGGTCTAAAGATTGGTATGAAAAACCAATATCTTGGCTTAGTTGATGATGAATATCAATTTGAGAGTGAAGAGGGATTAAATTTAACCCTATTCCATGTATTTAGAGAGCCTGAAAGTATTAAAAAGGGTGCAAGAAAGTCAAGTTTGTAAAATTGGTTTATGGACAGTTTAATCTTCTTGAAGGGAAACATTGTCTTGGTGGATTTTTTAGTTGAATCATGATGCATAAAATGATTATAAGTCTTCTACACATCAATGGATTTCCAATGGGTGGTTAAATAACATAATTGAGGTGTTTTTTGGATTCTCTTTCTTCATCTTTGAAGACTGGTCAACTGAAGGTGCCTTGAATGAGTAGGAATTAGTCGTAATTGGTGGTGTTATGAGATGAATGAGTAATGAAAAGGTTCCTGATCCAGAAAGAAATGTTGTGTGGGTGTGATTTACATGTTTTGAGCACTTAGAGGTATTAAAAATATGGATGAATACCTTGATGGTCTTTGAGTGCTCAGTGAAGGAGAAACTAGCCTTTTAGGATTAATTGTGCTTGCTAGATGTCTTGGTACTTTACCGACCCATATGGGTACTTCATGTGAATTTAAAAGATTATATAGGCATATTTTTAAGAGAATATGACAGACCTTAAGGGTAATTTATGACCTATTTATGTTTAGATAAATATTCATGTATATAAAGTACATGTATTTGTTCATTTTGAACTTGTTGTGTGAGAGGGAAAAAGTGTGAGATAAGAGAGAGTGAAAGTGGTTTAAAGGAATAAAGAAAGAGATAAGAGAGTGTGTGAATATTTGAGAAGTGAGAAGAAGATAAGTAAGGTAAATTGATCTAATAAGCCCATGAAGTAACAAGTGTGAGGGAAGTAGGAGAAGGTGAATTTGAAGAGGGTTTTGAAGTGTGTGAGCTAAATTTGGGATCACAATTTGTTATAGAAACAACATACATAAATGGTCATAATTAAGGTGGTTAAGTGCATGCTTGATCATCTTAGGGGGTTTTCGAATCCTTGTAGGGTAAGTGCTCTACTAAAAAAGGGTGGGTGCTCCTTGTGAAGTGGGTGCTTCACTAAACAAATCTCGTGTGATGTGTCATATTCATGCAAGTATTTTGGTTTGTGTGATATAATAAAACATTTAAGTGGGTTTCTTCCCCTTGAGGGTTTCCCAATTACATATTTTTTTTTCTTATGTAATCTCTCATGGTTATGATCATGTGAATGATTGTTATGTGTTGTTAAGCTCACCTTAATGCATGGTCGGATGGTAAATGGTTTATGAAAGTTAATTTGAATTGGTTAAATTTTTTAAAGGAATGATAAACCCCCCAAGTCCATTTTTCTTCCAACACAACCTCTGGGAGGGTTTAAAGGGAGAGATATGGGATGTGTTGGTATCCAAATTGATTATACCTTGGAAGATGAGAAGCGTCACTAATTTAACAAGATACTTAGAGATAGACAAATCATGGTATAAGTCATTTTATAGCCGGGAGGGGATTCAGCTAACTCTTTGTCACTCAGGCGTTGGAGAAATGGATAAAAATTTCATTAAGGATTTGATCTATGATAACTTCTCTAGGTTGTGCCTTTCAACCAGGGTGAGAGGACCCATTTTCTAACCTTTTTTGGTGAAGGACATAAAGAGATCCTTCTTTGCACAATTTTTAGGGGAACCTTGAGAAAATATGACCAATACGACACAATTTAACTCTCACAAGTTGTCACTTCTAAAGAATGGAGATAATTTATGAAACAAGGTTTAGGTTACTAAAGACACTTAAAACTTGCTTGCTTCTGTATGTTTTGGTAGTAGAATTTGCTCATTTGTGGACACACAACACAAACAGGGGTACTTCAGGTAGGATTCATGGTTATTTGACATTTTTGGTGGGGAATTAAGCAAGATGAAGTTGATTTCACCAGATCTTTGAGAACCTTTACAACAATTGGAAAACTAACAGACATAATGCTTCATAATAGCTGAAATATTCCTTCAACCAGAAGGTGTGCATCAATGGAGGCCCAGATCTACATGGTTTCACACAATATTTAAGAATTTAACATGAAGGCTCAAGCTAAAGACTCAATTAAACATTAATAACCCCTGGTTCATCACGCCTAAGATACACTCATAGGATTACAAACAATCTTTATCAATATAGTGGAAGTAAAATGATTTTAAATTGTTTATTTCATTACCTAATGAAAGATCTTCTCATAATGAAATTGCAAATGCCAAAATAATAACACATGGACAAGATCTTGTGTGATTCAGAGAGATTTTAATATAAGATTGCAATAGGAACAAGAAAAACTATTTCAAAGTCATTCTAAAATAAAAGCAAATACAATTTTGTCCCAGATCAACATAGATTAATTCAAGATTTATTAGATTCATCAGTAGGGGAAAGTTTCTTGAATAATCTCAGAGCTTGTCAATGGTTGTACAATTGCAACCATCTTAACGTGATTGAAATGTAAAACACAGGGAATTAATAGGTTTCTCAGATGGTCTCTCAGGAAGATGGGATTTCTCAAATTTTCTCATAAAAATTAAACCCCAACCTTTTGCAAGAGTATTCTCATTGCATTTATACATTTCACTTGCTCACTCATCCCAAATTTTCCCCCAAAAAGAAGAATATTCGAGGAATCCTTTATTTGCTACAATTTTGTTCCAAAAAATGATGTTTAACAAATTTACAACCAAATTTTCCAGGTGGATAAATCATGAACTGATCATGTTTCTCAAACCCTCAACTATGACTAGGATGCCATATCATAATTTTGACAATCTTCTTAATCATTTTTTTATTCTTTCATGCAATAAATCCCCATTTTGATCATTTTCAGGTGGCTCCATAAAGCTGGATCTGACAAGCAATCCTTTTCACCCTCAAGAATTCACCTTGAGAAATGAGTGCCCTTGCATGGATACCTACATTCGTGCCTCTTAGAAATGAGTTCCCCCACATGGATTATATCATATATCTACACTGTGAGTCTGAGTTGGCCAAGTACAAAGAGGAGCCAAGAAAAACCTCCATGTGTTTCCTTGGCGCAAATGTAAAGGTGAAGTTCAGAGGTAGGTTCTGAAATAAGCGCGGGCCCTCCACGTGTTCAGAATCATAGAGAGTTACACCAGTTTCTGAAAATTCAGAGTATGGGAATTTCTAGTGGAAGCTTCCACGTGTCTATTTGGCACAACTTCAAAGTTGAAGTCTAAAGGTGGGACCTCAAACGATTGTAGGTTCTCCATGTGCCCTGGGCCACATGGAAGTTGCCTTGGCCTTTGAAAAATTCTTAGTATAAAAAGAGCTAGCGGAAGCCTACACATGTCTCATCGATGCACTTTTGATATGGTGCCCAAAAGCGGAGACCCCAAAAAAGTGCGGGCTCACCACATGTCTTGGCCCGACAAAGTTGTTGAAAGATTCTAAGGACTAGCAGAAGGTGCCACATGCCTAGGGTCCAAGAAAGTATTCTTGGCTGTTGAAAAGTCTAAGTATGGGTAGGGCCAACAGAATCTTCCACTTGTCTCTCTGATGCTTCTTTAGTATGAATCTCAAAAGAAGGATTCTCGAACAAGCACGAGCCTTCCACATGTCTCGGGCCTTAGAAATTAGCTTAAGAAATCTTATTATAGAGAGGAGCCAGCGGAAGCCTCCACTTGTCTCCTTAGCACAACTGTAAAGGTAAGACATAAAGGTGGATCCTCAAATGAGCACAGGCCCTCCATTTACCCATGGTCTGACAAAGTTACACCGCCCACATGAAAAATGTCTAAGTATGGGCAGGGCCAGTGGAAACCTCCACGTGTTTCCTTGGCACAACTCCAAAGGTCAAACCGAGAAGTGAATTATCAAATGAGCACAGGCCCTCCACATAGACAAAACTTGAGTTGAAGCAGGCATGAGAGTCTCAAAATGCCCTGCGACCTGCCTCTCTACTTGTAACTTGAAAAAATGCCACGTGTCCTTCTTCAGGGTCAAAGTAAGACTTTTTCCCTGCAACTTCATATTTTATGAATAGCCAATCAAAAACTACCAGGGCCACGGGACCAATTTGGCATTTTTTACAAATGTGACAAAAGTGACAAGTTTTACCAAAAAGACCCATCAGGCCACATCCAATCAGAAAGGACCACATTTCCACGGATGTTGGGAAAACATTTGACAGGGAAAACATGACTGTAGAAAAATAGAAGAAGGGGAAACCATGAATTCACGTGTGAATTAAAAATTATTTCTCATGGATAAAGAAAACTGTAAATAAAACCAAGGCTCAATATGATCCATGACCCAAGGAAAAGACTGATAACAACAACTGAATGAAGGAGAAAGCTTTCGTGCATCCATACAGGGAGAAAAAAAAATTCAAACCATGCAGAATGAGAAATTTTAAGCAAACAAGGTGAGATTAGATTGAGCACTAACATCGGCTCCGACTCATGAATGGGCACTCTCAACGAGTGCCACAAGAACAACAAACCATGTGCTGAAAATCCATTGGGTGAATGAGCCAAGAGTAGGCTTGTAAAGAAAAAAATCAATAACCAATCCCCTAAGAATGAACTGAGAAACCAACAAAAAACTGGTCACTAGGGACTAGGACAAACCAAAAAAGAAAAATATGAAAGTAGAACAAAACCAAAAGACTATACACTATACAATGATGTGCACCCTGATTCAGAGAAAATAATCAAGGAAAATTTTCAAGTGCCTTCGATTCTATATATGACCATGCTAAGCAGTTTTGATACATCTTTAACAACTGGTCATATGATTATTTCTCTTTTCCACCCAAGTTGCTATTTGACCACATTTTTTTAAGCTTATCCTTTGTGCCTAGGTCAAGTTTTTTAACATATCTCTAGGATGCATCAAATATCAAAGTCCTAGGAAAATTAACCTACTCAGGATATCTGCATTGATCAATTTCATACTCCTTGAAAATAACATAGCTCACAAAGTTATCAACATCAGTGTCTGTGTGTAATACTTCATAAGAAGCATTGTTGGGGTCCTCAATGAGATATAACATTTTATTTTCACCATATAACTTCACAAGTATACCCTCAATCGGTATGGTTGCATAAGACATGTCCATTTGCACACTTCCACTCACACTAGCTGCCCTCTTTCTAGATAATAACATCCACCATTTAGCAGGACAATCCAAAATGACCACATTCAAGGTTAAGTACTTGCCTAGATATGCTGCCAATTGCAATGCTAACCCCTTGACACATCCAACTACTGACACCTCTATTGAATCCATGACAGTACATTTCCCATAAGCTGCTATTACTTCGATATTTAACTCATTTATGACCTCAAGAGGCATTACATTACATGAGGCTCCTAAATCAAACATGCAGTCATGTAACAACCTATCCTTAATAATAAAAGCAGTAAAAAATGGATCCACATTCAGCTGATACTTAACCATAGAAGTTCCCAAATAAACCTCAGGTGGTTCACCCAATTCCTCCAATACTTGTGGTTTTTCTAATT
This sequence comes from Taxus chinensis, assembly GCA_019776745.2. Taxonomy (NCBI): domain Eukaryota; kingdom Viridiplantae; phylum Streptophyta; class Pinopsida; order Cupressales; family Taxaceae; genus Taxus; species Taxus chinensis. The sequence goes on along the minus strand of CM034156.1, from coordinate 521,699,438 downwards.
CTGCAATGGTAGGAGGAACCTCTACATTGTTTACATTTTTTACCCTGGGTGACCTTTTCTTCCTTAAGCCCCAAATACTCAAACGATCTCTTCTTATGCTCAGGGATTCTAAGTAATTCAATAATAGGAACATTAATCTTGATCTGACTCAAGGTTTGGGCTATGTCACAAGGAACATATTTGGGTAAGGCATTATTAGGAGGAAGGTTTACAAATTCATCTGATGGCATGAGATTTTTCACAGTCTGAGCATGGGGAGGAACACAAGTTTTATTTGGGGTGACAAATCCTTTACTATATGCATATTTTTTAGGGGTTTCCTTAGGGATACTGGTAAGAACTAGAATTTTTGGTTTGGCCTGTGGCCCTACCCCTTTGGTAACCTTACTCTTGGTATTATATTCTTTTTCTTGGGAAACTACTACATTCATTAATAGTTGCCTGTCCTCTTTTGAAGGAATTCCTCCATCGTACTTTTTAATCATCAATTCCCTCAAGTATTCAAAATCATTATTTTGGAAAATCAAAATCTTGTACCATATCAATTTCAAAAGTATTAGTGGCAGGAAGAGGTAATACTCGATGGATGCAATCCCAAAATATTTCAACAGTTCTGGCATTTATTAGCTCAGTTAATGTCACTCCCTACTATGAATTTGTAGAGCAATCCATCATGCATGCATCATCATCTGTCTCATCATCATCAGATTATTTCTCAACTCCCTTGTCAACATCACATGGTTAATGTGGCAAGAAATAGATATCACACCACTCAATTTCAAGATCTTCTTCAACAACAAAAACTCTAGCAGTTAAAGGATCAAGAACCATTCTATTTTCCTGGGATTGAGGCTATCTATTTCCTGATCCCATGGGTCCCTTTCCTTTTTCATCTGATCTATGATCACCTCTTGGATGATATCCAAATATCTCTTGACCTTGTGGCTTGTGCTGACCTTGGTAATTTTGTCCTACCCCTTTTTCTGCTCTGGCCAGTTTATAAGATATTTCTTTAACAACTCCGTTCAAATTTATTACAACCTCTTCCAGATCAACAACATTGATTAATTGAGGTATTTTAGGGTTGATCAACTTAACACCTTCCCTCTTAGGAGGCTTGCCAACTTCTTTGATGTTATTTTTTATTTGTAAGGCCATGGTGAAAGCCTAACTCAATTTTCCTGGGTTCTTATCTCTCAAATAATAAGTAACCTTCTTATCAAAAGCATCAAAATATTTATCAAAAAAGAAACATCACTTGGCCTTAGGATTATAGGTAGCCTATTCAAGGTCTTATTAAACCTAGTATTGAAGTCATGAACAAATTCATTTGGATTTTTCTTTATATTTTCAAATTCAGATAAAAGGAACTTGGGATTTGTCTTATCCCCATACTGCAATCTAAAGGCACTTTTCATCTCAATCCATAAATCTATTGAATTATTTGGTAAAGTCTTATACTAGTCACGTTCATCCTCCTTAAGAGTATGAATAAACAATTTTGTATACACATCTTCAAACTTAATTTCAAATTCTTCCATCATATTGACAAACAGTTATAAATGCTAGTCACTAGTGATGGAATTATTCCCTTGAAATATATAGGTCCAAAAGTGTTGACAAAAAATGGAGGTCTAGGTGGAGGTTGGGCCATATTGACTTGAGGGGGTGATCTTACAGGAGAAAAAATATGATAGGGAATGAGGGGTCTCTGGAGAACAAGAATATAATTCTCAAAATAGATATTCTCTAATGACTCAACTTCTTGGATAACCCTCTCAACCTTGGAAGAAACAGGGGAAAACTGAGAAGCACACTTTTTAGACACAAATGATGGCCCCTCTCCAGTTGGGGAATTCAAATTTACATAAATATTACCTAATTCAAAATCACTAGAAGACGTATGGTAATCTTCAACCACATATTGGTCACCCTTCAGGATTGATATCTCCTTTTCTGATTCTTGATCTCTAACAACTTTCCAGACTTGTTTTCTTTTGGAATTTTCTTTTCCAAGCTCTAGAACTAGCTTCCTGGTAGGGTCCTTAGTGAAGACAGATCTTCTTCCTTCCAGCTTTACACAAACTGATGACAAAATTCACTTGACACAGGTTAAGGCACTGGTAATTATTCAAAATTTCAATTCAACACGGAGTCACCACTAAGGGTTTTCACCTTAGTTTTGTAGATGCAGTATAGGTAACTTTCCAAGTGTCTATCAATGCTAAATTTCTACAAATCTCAACAGATCTAACCTTCCTTTACCCAAATTTATCACTATTGATGCAAATTTAGTGCAATAACCACTAGAAATTGGAAATACTACACAATGAACATGTAATCTTACATAAATCTTATAGATCTTGACAAAGGATGATGTTTAAAAAATGCATTTGTACTTAAATCATGCAAGAAACATTACCAGGGTTGGTATGTGTACACATTTGTTCAAATAGTCCCTGACAATGGCACCAAATCTGGTGTTGGTATCCAAATTGATTCCCCCTTGGAAGCTGAGCAACGTAACAGATTTAACAAGATACTTAGAGACAAAAAAATCATGGTATAAGTCATTTTTTTAATCTAGGGAGGGGATTCAACTGAAACTTTGTCACTTAGGCACTGGCGAAATGGATAACACCTTCATTAAGGATTTGATCTATCGTCACTTGTTTAGGTCGTGCCTTTCAACCAGGGTGAGAGGACCCATTTGGTAACCTCTGTTGACATGAATATATCCTTCTTTGCATAATTTTCAGGGGAACCTTGAGAAAATATGATCAATACACCACAATTTAACTCTCAGGAGTTGTCACTTCTAAAGAATGGAGATATTTTATGAAACAAGGTTCAGGTTACTAAAGACACTTAAAACCTGCTTGCTTCTATATATTTTGGCAATAGAATTTGTTCATTTGTGGATACACAAAAAAAAAAGGTACTTCAGGTAGGATTCATGGTTATTTGAAATTTTTGGTGGGGAATTAAGCAAGATAAAGTTGATTTCACTAGATCTTTGAGAATTTTTACAACAATTGGAAAACTAACATACATAATGCTTCAAAATAGCAAAAATATTCCTTCAACCAGAAGGTGTGCATCAATGGAGGCCTAGATCTGCATGGTTTCACACAATATTTAAGAATTCAACACAAAGAATTGAGCTAAAGACTCAATTAAACAATAATAACCCATGGTTTATCACGCCTAAGATACACTTATAGGCTTACAAACAATCTTTATCAACATAGTGGAAGTAAAATGATTTTAAATTGTTTATTTCATTACTAGATGAAAGATCTTCTCATAATGAAATTGCAAATGCCAAAATACTAACACATGGATGAGATCTTGTGTGATTTGGAGAGATTTTAATATAAGATTGCAATAGGAACAAGAAAAACTATTTGAAAGACATTTTGAAATAAAAGAAGACACAATTTTTCCCAAGATCAACACAAATTAATTCGAGATTTATCAGATTCATCAATAGGGGAAATTTTCTTGAACAATCTCAGAGATTTTCAATGGTTGTACACTTGCAACCATCTTGACATGATTGAAATATAAAACACAGGAAATTAACAGGTTTCTCAGATGGTCTCTCAGGAAGATGGGCTTTATCAAATTTTCTCGTAAAACTTAAACCCCGACCTTTTGCAAGAGTATTATCATTGCATTTATACATTTCAATTGCTCACTCATCCCAAATATTCCTCCCAAAAGAAGAATATTCATGGAATCCTTTGTTTGCTACAAGTTTGTTCCAGAAATGATGTTTAAGAGATTTACACCCAAATCTGCCAGGTGGATAAATCATGAACTGATCACATTTCTCAGACCCTCAACTATGATTGTATGCCATATCATAATTTTTGACAGTCTTCTTAATCATTCTTTTATTCTGTCATGCAAGAAATCCCCTTTTGATCATTTTCAGGTGGCTCCATATAGTTGGATTTGACAAGAAATCTTTTTCACCATCAAGAATACACCTTAAGAAATGAGTGCCCTTTCATGTATACCTACATTTGCACCTCTTATAAATGAGTGCCCCTGCATGGATTATATCATATATTTGTGCTGTGATTCCAATTCAGCCAAGTACAAAGAGGAGCCAATGGAAATCTCCATGTGTTTCCTTGGCGCAACTGCAAAGGTGAAGTTCAGAGGTAGGTTCCCAAATGAGTGCGGGCCCTCCATGTGTTCAGAACCCTAGAGAGTTGCACCGATTTCTTAAAATTTAGAGTATGGGAAGTTCCAGTGGAAGCTTCCACGTGTCTATTCGGTGCAACTTCATAGATGAAGTCTAGAGGTTGGACCTCAAACGAGTGTAGGTTCTCCACGTGCCCTGGGCCCCAAGAAAGTTACCTCGGCCTTTGAAAAATTCCTAGTATAAAAGGTACTAGCAGAAGCCTCCACGTGTCTCATCGGAACACTTTTGATATGGTGCCCAAAAGTGGATACCCCAAACAAGCGCGGGCTCACCACATGTCTTGGCCCGACAAAGTTGTTAAAGAGTCTAAGGACCAATGGAAGGTGCCACGTGCCTAGGGTCTAAGAAAGTCTTCTCAGCCATTGAAAATTCTAAGTATGGGTAGGGCCAGCAGAATCTTCCATGTGTCTTTTCGGTGCTTCTTTAGTATGAAGCTCAAAAGAAGGATTCTCAAACATGCATGGGCCTTCCACGTGTCTCGGCCCTTAGAAATTTGATTGAGAAATCTTATTATAGAGAGGATCTAGTGGAAGCCTCCACTTGTCTCCTTGGCGTAACTGTAAAGGTAAGACCCAAAGGTAGATCCTCAAATGAGTGTAGGCCCTCCACGTGTCCATGGTCTGAAAAAGCTACATCGTCCGCATGGAAAAATGTCTAAGTATGGACATGGCTAGTAGAAACCTCCATGTGTCTCCTTGGCACAACTCCAAAGGTCAAACTGAGAAGTGAATTCTCAAATGAGCACAAGCCCTCCATGTGGACAAGAATTGAGTTAAAGCGGGTGTGAGAGTCTCAAAATGCCCCGATGACCCACCTCTCTACTTGTAACTTGAAAAAATGACACGTGTCCTTCTTTGGGGTCAAAGTAAAACTTTTTCCCTTCCGCTTCATATTTGTTGAATAGCTAATTAGAAACTATCAGGGTCGCAGTCCCAATTTGGCATTTTTTACAAATGTGACAAAAGTGATAATTTTTACCAAAACGACTTGCCGGGCCACAACCAATCAGAAAAGACCACGTTTCCATGGATGTTGGGACAAAATGTGACAGGGAAAACATGACTGTGGAAAAATAGAAGGAAGGGGAAAACCTGAATTCATGCTCCAATTACAAATTCTTTCTCATGGATAGAGAAAACTATAAATAAAACTAAGGCTCAATATGATCCATGACCCAAGAAAAAGACTGATAACGACAACAAAATGAAGGAGAAAGCTTTCATGCATCCATACAGGGAGACAAAGAAAAATTCAAACCATGCGGAATGAGAAATTTTAAGCAAACAGGGTGAGATTAGATTGAGCACCAATATGATGCAATTTCATTCCTATTATGATGAAACACTCTACATGAGATGAAGCTAAATGCCCTTTGGGGGAAAAATACACATTGATATTGAAATCGGGAACCGAGAGGGATTTCATTCCTCTTGGGTCATGAATCAGCTTTCAAGCCTCTTGAAATCATGAAATTATCCCCTTTGTTCCAATGAGGCAAGATCATGAGACTTGGTCACATTATGATGCAAAGGATAAAAATAGCCATGTGATTTGGAATAGGTGACCACTTACTTTGAGAGAATCATTGGTGTAGACATAATGATGATTTACATCATGTTTCTCATTATGAAATATTGCATATAATCCAATTGAGCGTTTTGTTATAAAAAATCCTCCCACACACGTTGACAAGTCCGCAAATGAGATTTCTTTTTGGAACCCTTTACTCTGAATCATGAAAATTCACTTGCTCCACTAAAACTAAAATGAGCCCGAATATGGATTCGTGAAGATTCATATTGAATTTTTATGATCCCATTAGCCTTAGGAAGTGATAAGAATGCTATGGTGTAAGCGAAAATGGACTCTATAATCATTTCTAGAAACCCATAAATTTGAGTGCAATTTGGTGCTACGGGTTGCTATTTTGTAATTTAGGAAAAATTTGAGAAAATAAAATAAAAATTGAATGAAAATTGATTCATTGGAAAACTAATCCCAAATAGAAAAAGTTCTTCAAATTTTGTTATATTCTCTCATGAGAATCATTAGAAAATTGGAAAATGGGTCTTGGTTATGAGAAAAGCTTGGCAAATTATGGAAGTGGGAAAATGGGAATATTTTCAAATGATCACTCCTTAGAATTTCAACTCTGTTTGATCTCATCTATGGAAAATTTAGAATCTCTTTGGAAGAGGAATGGATGAGTTATAATGTGGGAGATAGAATGATGAAGCACATGGTGGTGTGTGAAGGAGGGAGAAATGGAGAGGTGGAGATTTGAATGTCTCATGCACCATAGGCAGACCTTTTGGTTGCAAAAGCACCCCAAAAGTGCACCATGCTCCTATTGGTTCATTATCCCCCACATACATACATGCCACTCAAGTGAAAAACAAAGGAAAATGGGTTTGTGGGTGTGATGTGCATGGTGTTTCTTGCATCCATCCACGTCCATGGTGTAACCAAAACTCCACCATGACTTAAAGCATTGACTTAACTTCATTATATGCACTTTTTGAATTTTTTTTTATGTTTTGATGTTGGAGAGTATACCCATAGGAGTGTGGCACACTTTTGGAGTGCATGTGCACTCTAAAAGTGCGCCTAAGAACTTTGTGCATGCTTCAGATCTTGGTTTGGACCCTTGGTAGGCTCCCAGATTTACTTCCTTCACTTGGGATCCATTTTTTATGGAATTATGCCATAAAATATATTAAATTACATGTAAAACGGCCAATGAATCCAATGGAAACCTTTAGAAAGAATGAAAATGTGATCTCCAATAATTTTTATCTGTACCCTCTCCTTTTCCTTGGGTTGTGTGCCAATGATTTGAAGTGCAAAAATAGTTTATGACCAATGTGAGCCAAAATGGTTTGTGGATCCTAAATATTATTTAAAATAACCCCTCTTAATATTTTTATAGGCTTCCAACTCCACTAGATACACCTAGAATGTTTTGTGTAAGAATACTATGTAAAAGAGCCACCTTGTACCAGTGTCTGAAGAATTTATCCCTTTTGATGCGCTCAAAAGTTTGATATAGTAATTCCATCATGAAGTAGGATCCAAAAAATTTAAAATGAATTGGATATTAGATCCCAACTCTTCACGAAGCTCCTAGATCATTATGCTGAAATTGAGTTTTCAAAACCACCTGCATGCTCATTCTTCCCGAAAAGTTCCTGTGAGGAACTCTTTCCCAAGACCATTCAAAATCCTTGAGAATGATTCCTAAGTCATGTCATTGTGGAAATATGATACCTTTCTGATGAATATAACTAGGCCTTCCAAAATGCTCCAAGGTTCCTAGAAACATCCTTTGAAGTTGATCTTTCAAAACATGTAGTTTCGAAAACTTTGACAATTTTTATTACTTGAACCAATTTTAACCAGATTCACCCAAAAGGGAAAAATTTGAACTGGGTTGTCACATAAAGTGAACTAAAATTTTACATGCCAAAATGTGGCTCATACTTAGGGACTTGATCTGGTTTGACATGAAGTGAGAACATGAAAAGAAGGAACTCCAGAATCTCAGTACATAACACAAACCCATGTCTTATCTAATGGGTTATAGAGTAAATACAAAGACATGTAATAGAGATTCATTTATTAAACACACATACACAAAAATAAATGGGAAACAAACACATAATAGGAAAGGGAAACACAACCTATATCACCTATGGTACATGTAAGGACAACCAAATTTTGTTGTAGCACTTTCCTCTTTTGGAACATGTTACCCCTGAGTTGATAACATTGGATGATGATGTTATGGAAATACATCGAAAAGTTCGAGGAAGTATCCTCCTTTCTTTAACTACTTATGAAATTTAGGTGCATTCATCGATTCCTGTATTCTTGGGAGGATTGAGCATACATAACTATTCTGATGCTTAGAACTTTACCCACAATTTTTTTTGTTCTTACTATCTTCAAAATTAGTCTCAGATTATAAATAATACCCTATTGATTTACTATTTTACATTTCACTACTACCCTAAGGATGTTTTTGATTGGATTGATTGAATAGTCCAAGTTATTCTCTTTCCCACATCCACGCATATTAGAAATTTTTTCATGTGAAGCATTGAGTCCATCTTTTTGTCTTATTACATCATGAAAAATTTGGTCACCAAGTGAAGAATCAAAATTGGATTCATCCCTATCTTGTACAACCATGACATGATCCAAGATATTAATATTGGGCTCTAGATATTTCATTTCTCACACAAATTTCAAGATTTCATGCATAGATTCCTCCTTGAGGAATGCCAAAATATCACATTTATATTCATTTAGAGAATCTTCATTTTGAAATTTGAGGAAAGTATTTGGAGAAATTGATTCATCATTCCGAAGCTCACTGATATTCACTACTTATTCATTGTCAGAGGTATCATATTTGAAGGAATCAAAGATATTTGTTTCAAATTATTCATCATAGGGAGAATTTTCCTTTTCAAATAGAAAATATAAAACTTCACTTCCACAATCACATGCATCAACCATCTCCTCATGAGAGATATCTGATTTTTCATTCTGATTTGTTTTATCATGAATTTTTTTTGAATCAGCTGAGGATTTAGAATTAGATTCATACATGTCTTGCAATTCCATGGCTTGCATTAAGAGTTCAATACTGAGCTGAGGATCTTCTATTTCATCTACAATTCTCAACATTTCTTCCAAAGATTCTTCTTTCAAAATTTTCAAAGACTCATTAAAAGTTGGCCTTTCTTCTTCATAAAAGATACGATCAAGAGAAGATTCATCTTCGAATGGGAATGAGAACACCTATTATTCATATACAAATGCATTGGTTCATTTTTCAATCTGGAACTTATCAATAATCCATTCATCCTATTCATGACCTTCATCATCTAGAAATTATAGAATTTCCTATCATAATTCAATATTTTTCCACTCTTCGTCATTATTAATACCCCATCAGAAAGGAATGATTAATCCTATCAAATTAGGAATTTCATCCTCCTTTTCAGATGTTATCAAATAATTCCTATTATCGTCATCCTGGTACAAAATTTTAGCTCTTGGATCTCCTAAATTTTACACTGTATATCTCATCTTTTTCATGAGAAGAAAATTTTCCATATCTCCCTTAATCAGACTAGTTGTAGAAGATAAATTCATCTGGATTTTTCCTCCCAAGCCTCAATATAAGATTCTACTTAGGAACATTCCAAATTATGCCATAATGTCTACTACCAAGATATTCAATAACACCTTCTTTTCCAGAAATTTGGTAAGAGACACCTGTGCATCCTTGATCTTCCCCACAAGTGGGAATTCCTTTTACTTCATAGAGTAACAAGATCCACTGGCCCATATCAAGGTAATTCTAAGTGCATTGGTAACTTTTATGGGCATTACATTATCAAAAGCACCTAAATATATTCTACAATTATTCAATCAGTAGCCTCCAATTATAAGGGAGAGATATAAAGAATCAATATTATTATTCTTTGATGTGCTCATAGCAAACATGTTTTGTGATGGAGGAGTAGGTGGAGTTGGTAGTAGTCCATTGGAATTAGGAACTATAGTGTTAGGATTTGAACTACCACTTTTGATATGCCGGATGAGCTTATCAAATTATTTCGGGTGAGTCCGCAAATACTCAAATTCATAAATGTGTAGTTTGGACTTGTTCATATGCTCTATGATATCAAAAGGGGTGCATGAAGGTGAGGTAAAATGAGAATATTATTGAGGAGAAAGGGATGATTTTGTAGGAACACCAGAATATCTTAAAGGAATAACTCTCATAGAAATAGGATCATAATTAGAAGGAGCATTAAGGGACTTACTTGAAATAACACGTGGCCTCTTGTTTGCCACGTGATCTAGTTTCTCCATTGTAGAATCTATGGAGGGTGGAAGTTGAGATCCTTGAATGATTTTTTTTTTTTATAGAGTCACCACCTTAGGATCTTATTTCTTCTTCATTTTAGGATAAATAGAGGAGGAATCTCCTTTTTAGGATTAAGAGTGAGTGAATACTACCCATGAGAATCTAGGTGCATCATCATCATCATCATCATCATCTTCACATATTGAATATTCAAAAAATCTGATTTGTGCATCCTCTTCTACTTCTTAAATCTCTAGGACATTATTTTCCTCACCTTCTTATTCAAATCCTTCTTCATATTTTGAGGTTTTACAAATTACAATAACTAGTAGAGCTTCCAATGTAAGCCTTTGGGGTGTTCCTGTAATTTGGTTCTTGTTATGATTTTGATGGGATTTTTGTTAGGAAACCTCCCTCTTTAAGATTATCAATTCATTCACCAATTTCTACAAAAATGAATAAGTTATCTCATCTTTGGGATTTTGGGCCCTATCGTTTATTGAAGGATTCTTTATCTTTCCTGACAAGATGAGGTCATCTTCCACTTTAAAGGAAATTTCTTGAGCATGGTCTGAATATCTTGGTTGTACTCTTCATAGAAATAAAATCACTTCAGTCATCTCGGAATTCATGACAAACCATTTCAAATTATCTGCATTAGGAAAAGAAATAGTAGGAATCTTGTTGATCAGCTTGTTAAAACTTGTCACAAAATATCTCATGAAGTTTTTAGGTTCTTTCTTCATTTGTGTCAATTGAGCTAGGAGGGCATGAACATCTTCCATTGACTTGAATCTAACTTCGAATTTTTCTCTCATTTAAGCCCAACATGTAATGGAACCTCTTAGAAAATGATAAAACCAATAAGTAACACCATCTTGAAGTGATTCAACAAACAAGAGAACATAGACATTGTCATGAGAAACTCCCAACATACCACATGCAGTTATGAATGCAACAATATGCTCATCTGGATGTTATTTCCTGGCAACTCTAAACTTGGGAAATTTTTTCCTTAAACCTCGAGCAAGTTCATGGAGTGGTGGAACCAAATCCAATGGGTCGGTGTTCTATCCCGAAGGGAGAGATCCTTGTGATTCCATGTCAAGATCTCATTCTTCTTCTTCTAAAAATTCTTCCTCAAATTCTTCCTCAAGTTCTTATTGTTATTCTTCACTTATGATTTCAATTTTAAAAGGCAGTTGAATGATGGGAAATTCAAGAGGGTTTGTAGAAGGAGTATCAGTAGGATTCTAGATAGGATTTCCATGGGTACCACTTGATGAATCATATGGGAATGAAGCTTAAGATAAGTAGTATGAATTACCTCTGATTTTTTCTTTGTGATTTTACAAATCCTAAAAAGTGGGGTAAACAATTCCTATCAATCTATTCATATTGGTATATCCTCTTTTAGACAATTTTGGGAAAACTTGAAACAAGAATATGAAAGGACACTATGGAATACGAAGGGTCACTTGAAGAAATCAACAATTGTTTTTTAGAAATGGATTTCAATTTTCAAATTTTAATGTTTTTTTAGAATATTTATGTTTTAAAGATTTTTTAGAATCAATATTGGGTGTAGATATGCTAAGTATACCCCACGATGGTTGCAAAAAACTATTGGCAAAATAATTTTCCAAGTGGGAAAATTTGGGGTCTCTCAGCAACAGTGTGGGACAAGGTACCTCTAATTGAAAAGGGAAGTTGCATTTATTGAAAATATGAAATATTTACAATATCCTAACTACTTGGAAATGGTATTTTTATGGGGGATCACATAGGGGTACTTCTCTAAACCTGTGCCAAAATTATTGTAGATACTATAAGGGAGGAAAATCTTGAGAGAGTGAGAGGGATAAGTTTGAAGAGAATAATAAGGAGGGTTTTGCGCAGTAAAAAAAATAACACAGTTTATTTCTTAAAACTAGAATATATCCATAATTTCAATGAGAAGACACCATTCACACATAACAAGGAACAAAGCACAAGAACTAGAAAGTCCTAATGTATAATAATCAACAAGTACATGCTCATAGAGTGTAGTTGAGATGGAGAAGAAACATAGGCAAAGGAGTTAAGAGAAATTTGATCACTTGTTCCTAGAGAGATTATGGGAGCTAGTTAACAAGAATAACCATCCTTTAAAATGATGAGGCTCTCTGAAGTTATAGCTTTACAATGAAACTCTTCATACTCACATGTGATTTTTCGATGTAAAGTGCAATCCTCAATGAAGAAAAAGAGCTTTAAGTGACTTAAGTCACTTTTTACAACTTTCTTCTCAATGAAGAAATAGAATTCTAGAGAGAGATGTTGGACCTCTATAATCTTAACCAAGTATGAAGGCACATGGGCACGTAGGGTAAAAGTATACGAGATAAATGCTTAGGGAAGAACATAGCACGTGCGATGCGTGAAAGGAGGATCGAGAATTAGTCAATTTGAGCGCCTGGGGCAGAACATGTGAAAAGCGTGATTTGTTGCACGTGGATAAGATGCCAACCTAGCGATAGGCTGGCCTAGGAAAGAGCATGCCACAGATGGAATCTTCTAGAAGAACATCATGAGGTAAAGTGGAAAGCTTAGGCTTGAAGAAGCATGCTCACATGGACCACATTCGACACTTGGCACCAGATCTAAGGACACTAGAAGGTGAGTTGGCAGTGTAGGAGAATTATAAATACAAGTTTTTGCAGAGTAAAAAGGAGGAGAAGAAGTACAAGGTATAGTGGGTTAGAGAGTGAGCAGAGCTCTGCAGAATTACTACAAGTGGATATTTGTATTTAGGAAATAATGTACTAAGCATGGAGTTGTAATTTTTATTTTTCTGTTAGCTTACTTACATACATCCAGAGATATGCATGACTGCAGTCTACTCTCTGTGACACTCTGTAATGAATCAATGAATATAATGAGGTTACCTGTTACAAATAGACATGGATATCAATGGTTTTAATGCACTTTTCTCTCATATGGGTTCCTTTTCCTTTCATGCTATGGATGAATGCTTGTATAATTCTTTTTGTTATAATATATGTTCTAGATTTTGTTAAAGCACTCAGTCCAAAGTGACTGCAAGGATCTAGAGGATGTTCTGAGCCCTATGGTTCTTGTTTATCTTAAAATTCCCTCCTAAGAACTCTTACACTAATCATAGATGATGCTTCCCACTAAAATCACATAAAAGAGAGACTCGATACCCGCACGTACCTTGGGTGAGTGCTCAGCTTCTACTAGGTGATAGGCTGGTGCGCATGGGGTTCCTTCATTTTGTGATAGGAGTAAAAATGACTACATCTTGGTTTCATTTCTGGGACCTCTTTTCTAAGTTGTAGTGGGATATAACATACATCATGATCTGTGTAATGAGGAATGACAGTGGTTGACATTGGAAATTGTTGAATCATGGTTCAAGAGCACGGAGGATGAATTTTCTTGGAGATACAACACTGGACCTGAGTTTAATGCATGTAGATGGGTAGAAGAGAACCTCTACCATGATCTGTACGAGACCTTCTTCTACTGCTTCCTAGTAGAACTATATGAATGGCTTTCAGCCTATGCGTCTAGATCAAGTTGGCATTATGGATCACATGTATGGACTGAAGAAGACTACCAAAGGTTGCAAGATGTAGATCTGACATGGACCCATGCTGTAGATCATTGGTGGAGAAGAGTACTGACTAGTTACACTCTGGAATACACCATTTCCATGTATTCTTGTCCGGAGGTTACTGAGTTTGAATTTCTGCAAGAACCTAGAGGAATGTTTCTACATGTTATTCCCCTAGCTATGAAGATATTGATGGTTACCATGAGTTTAGAGGCTTTCCCAATGGCTGGCTAAACCATTCTGAGTGCTGGGTAAGGGAACTTGGGTGGAGGAAGATGGTAGATATCATGACAGAGAAGGAAAGGGAAGAGAGACGGCTCAAGTATAGTGAAGCGCGTGAAAGGGAGATTGCTAGACGATGCAAAGCTGCTAGTGTGATGGATCTATGGAGACATATATTACTGGAAGGAGTTGAGGTTCATGTGGAGGACATGGAACTTGAGCAGTCTATACTACTCCATCTTGGCAAGCGCATGAGGGAGACCCTTTCAGATTTTGGTGAGAGTTCATCACACGAAGAAAGGAGAGTCATTGGCACATATCTAAACCCACCTAGTGACTGAGCCCTGGCACTTGGATTTCCATAACCAGGAAGAAGTGTTATTGACCCATTTGATATTGGTGGAAGAGACAAATCCACACCTAGGAGATACAATTTTATAGTCCCTTCTTCTATGGCTGCACATATTCTAGTATTTGGAGGAGTCTTTGGATAAGGAGCTAGTGTACAAGCTTTTGGTCTTACATCAGGGAGTGGCACGGGACAAAGTAGTGGTAGCGAAGCACTATCACAGACCATCAGCGCATAGTTCAGTGGGACCATGGGGGCACTTGGCATAGCTCTTACAGGCCCTATTGGACCCAGTGGTTTTGGTGGATTTGGTGGCTCTGGAGGCACAAGACCTGGTGGATCAGGTGGTGGAGGAAACACCAGAGGGAACCAAGGCTTAGGCTCAGGAGGACAGGGACCCCAGCCACCACCTCAAGTATTCTTTGAAATGTATCTGCATTTGCCAAATTACAGGGGCATTGAGGATGTTGCGGAACATGTTTACAAGTGTGAACTGCTATGGCATGTGAAGGGTGTCACAACCCTATAATAGAAGGCTAGTTAGTTTGCAACCACGTTGCACTGGCGTGCGCATAGATGGTATAGGAAATAAAACCCTCATCAGATGGTGGTGGACTATACTGCCTTAAAGAATGCATTTTTAGCAGAGTTCCACATCCCTGAGTTTGAGTAGAAGAGCATCAGCGCTTTGAAGGAGATTCAACAAGGAATGGTAGAGAGTGTGCACGAGTATGATGCACACTTTAAAACTCTCTTATCTAAATTATCATATGATATCCATCCTTCTCAAAATGCACAATGGTTTGTTGGAGGATTGATCACCCCTTTTAGAAAGGCCTTGTCTCATAAAATTTTTACAGACTCACACGAAGCATTGGAAGCTACCTTATGCACCAAGGCTATTGGTAGTATTGATACTGGCATTAGCCCATTCTTGGAGGCTTAGATTGCTATTATGGCAAAACAGTTGGAAAAATTATCTACAAATACAGCCCATGAGACTTGTAGTGGTTGTGGTGCACATATTGTGAAATAGAGGGACACGTTAAGGATAATTTCCCCTGGAGGATAGTATGCGCTTTGACAGTGGATTACGAAATTTGTCATGGGGACCATGATGTAAGTAGATGTCCCTTGTTGTAGCACGCGATCAGGAAGAATGTATCTTGTTACTACAAAATTTACACCTCTACAACCCATGACACTAAGGATTGTAGGCTCATTGATTAAATCCATGAGGCCATTGATCATGGGGTGTGCCAAACCAACATTGATAGTGGTTCCAAGGATAATGATCACCATTATGAGGAGCACGTAGATGGAGGGACGTCCAGAAGAGGTTTTCGAGGAGGATTCCATGGTCGAGGTAACTGTGGAGGAGGAAGGAGTGAGTTCCCGTGCAGAACATGTTTCAACTGTGGATCTACAGAACATTACAAACGTGAGTGCTCAGACCTATTATAGTGCTCATGGTGTGGAAAGAAGCATAAGTATGAGGAGTGCCTGGAATTATTTGAGCACATGAATCAAAAGCACCGGAAGGACAAGGGTGCTATAATGGTTAGTATAAGAAGGAAGACATACAGTGGATGCCCTGGGTAACATAGGATGAAGGTTTGGAGCCTGTCTTGGTAAAAACAAGGGTAGAAGCCACGCGCACAAGAGAGGTACCAAGACAAAAAACCCTGGTTTCAAGGGAGGAGGTCATTCATGGAAAGTATCTAGACCCCGTGCATCAAAAGGAGATATATCAGGACACCATGGATGTTATTCAGAGCTTACAAGGGGAGATCTAGTGTCTAAAGGAGCAATCCAGGAGGGAGGAACAAGGAAGGAGAGTTGAGGTGCAAAAGGATGACCTGGATGAGGTCAAGGAGGTGTGTAAAATGCTAAGGTAGGAGAATATCATTCCCTTGCTAGGATCCTGGTTGAGAGAGAAGGTACCATGCGTGCTAGAGAAGAGTGTGAGAGATAGGTCTTGCACACGAACCTTTCCCCTCACATCTTTGACTATGACAAGGAGATGATGTTGAATGCAGTCGTAGATGGGTGGATCTTCAACAATATCCTCATTGACATAGGCACGTAGGTTAATGTTTTGACTTTGAATGCATGGCATCAGATGGGAAGACCTGCATTACAGCCATCTTCGAATGTGCTGTATATGGAAAACAAGACTAAGGAAATGCCCATTGGTGTCTTGAAGGATGTAGCTATTACTATCTAGGGAGCCAAGTTTACTGGGGACTTCGAAGTCTTGGCGCTCGCCGAGGTGGACAATTTCCTAGCACTACTTGGGCATCCTTGGTGTTACAAAAACAATGTGGAACTTCAGTTCAACAAAGGGTACATCAACTTTAAGAACAAGGAGGAATGGGTCATTATACCCCTGGTTGATGGGAAGTCGACACCCTATATTGAAGCATTGGGGGAAGAAGTTCTGGAGAAAATTTATGTGCACTCAATCAGAGACCTTGAGATGATACACCCTACTAACGGGGTTATCCAGTTTGAAGATGCTCAGTCAGTGAGTGATACCACCAGTCTGGCATGTGACAATTGGGCGCATGGAACTTATGAATTAATGGGATGGTAGTTGAGAGGGTTGGTGACCAAGGTAACAAAGGCGCACACAGTTATGTGCCTTGGAGGAAAAGAACTGCCCAAGTATTCAGGAGGAGCCTTCCCTGAGATCTTTTTGCAGGAGGTAGAAGCTCAGTGGAAGGATGAGAAGGAACAGAGGGAGATGTTAAGTTATGTCTTACTTAGCACAACAGCTCGGTGGTGGGCCACACATCAAGAGAGCCTTTTAGAATGGCGTGAGGTAAAAATTGCTCTGTTTATTAGATTCTCCAAGAGCAATGTACCCACCATCATCAAGGAGTACCGTGGGAAGGAGTCTACCTCTTTCCATATCTAGGAGTGTGAACAGGTCTAGAGAGAAGGCACAGAAGCTTTGCCACCATCCCTCTGGGTACACAAGTTGTATTCTACACTGCAAGGTTATGTTTGCATATGGTACATTCATTCAGAGATATTCCGCTAGACAAGGAATTGACAAGAACTCACGGAAGACCTTATTCAAACCTTTGAATATTGGAGTACCAAGCCATCAGTTGATAAGGCCTTGTAGGGTATCAATCACCTTACCATGGGGGATAGTACTAGGATGGAAGATAGGCTGTTGGAATTATTAGGTGAACCAGGATTAGAGGTGCATTTTAAAGAAGAAAAGGAAACAAAAGAGTTATAGCTTGAGCGTGCATGTTTGGAAAAAGAAAAGGGAAAGTTAGTATATGTGATTAATGGAAAGGAATCAGAAATCTTAGATGTTAGCCATTCTATAGGGACACACGAGGTAGTGGATAGTGTAGATGATCGTGTGCATGCCTACCATGAGCCTTTAAAGACGAAGAAAGTTAACATCGGTTCAGAAGAAGAACCTAAGGAAGCTACTATTGGGGATTACTGGATAGAGAAGGAAGTATCGAAAATCATTGATCTGTTGCACGAATTTGAGGATTTATTTCAACGTGGATATCATGAGATCAAAGGTGTTCACCATTCCTTAGGGGAGATGAAGATAAAACTGTAGGACGGTGTGTGCCCGATTAGGAAAAGGCCCTACCAAATGAATCCCAACTTGCGCGTAAAGGTCAAGGAGGAGATAGAAAAAATGATAGCTTCTGGGATCATTGAGGTAGTGGAAGAATCAGAGTGGATAAGTCTGATGGTAATCAACATCAAGAAGGATGGGTGGATTAGAATTTGTGTGGATTATAGGGAATTGAATGGAGTTTGTGTCATTGATCCATTTTCAACCCCCTTCACTGAAGAAATTTTAGGAGTCGTTGGGTGTGAAATCTATTCCTTTACAGATGGATTTTCAGGGTACCACCGAGTCCGGATTGCAAAGAAAGACCAGGAAAAGACAAATTTTACCACCGAGTGGGGAATTTTTACATATACGGTCATGCCCTTTGGGTTGAAGAATGCACCAGCTATCTTTTCACGCATAGTGGTGCAAGCATTCTAGGACTTCATCCATAAATTTCTTCAGGTCTATTTGGATGACTGGACAATATATGGTCTGGTTAAAGACCATTGTGACAATTTGAGGTTAATGTTTGAGAGGTGTAGGTAGTTGAGGATATCCCTCAACATTAAGAAATGTGTGTTTGCTACACCCTTTGGGACTTTATTGGGGCATATCATATGTAAGGAGGGCTTACTGGTAGATCCCGCTAAAGTTGCAATTATTGTGGGGTTAAGGGAGCCTACTAGCCAGAGCGTAGTGCGCGGATTCCTTGGGCATGTGGGCTATTATAGAAAATTCATTAAGGGATATGCCAAGATCGCTGCACCGTTAGAGGAGCTGCTTAGACATAAAAGTGCCTTCCATTGGGGAGAGGCGCAGTAGAGGGCATTTGATACATTAAAAGATAGGCTTATTACCACCTATTTTACAGCTTCCCTCTTGGAACAAGCCCTTTCATGTTCATGTAGATGCCTCAGGGACTGCCATTGGAGCAGTGCTTGCATAGCCAGGTGAAGGGATTGTTGATCATCCTCTTTATTTTGCAAGTAGGAAGCTGACACCAGTGGAGTAGAATTATACCACAACCGAGCACGAGGCATTGTCAATGATCTACATGCTCTTCAAGTTTAGGTAGTATCTGTTGGCAACACCCTTTGTGTTCTACACCGACCACATGGCATTGAAGTATTTAGTGAACAAGCTTGTTCTACAAGGATGCATATGTCGATGGGTGTTGTTGTTTCAAGAGTTTGAATTCACCGTTGTAGTAAAACCTGGAAAAAGCAACTGTGGGCCTGATCATCTGTTAAGAATTGATTCAGGGGAGGATGCGCAAAGTATTGAGGAAGTAATGCCAGATGCGTAATTGTTTAGGTTGTGGTGCATGCACCCTCAGATTTAGAGGAGATTGTAGTATTCTTAAAGGAAGGTGTGGCACCAGATGGAATGAAGACATTGGAAAAGAAGCAGTTGGCCATACACGCCACACCCTACATGTTAATCAGTGGAGACTTATACAAATTGGGATGTGATGAAGTTTTATGTAGGTGTGTCTTAGAGCATGAGCACCTGGCCATCATGGAGGAAGCACATGGAGGAAGTGTGGGTGGGAATTATGTAGGTGATGCCACCACGCACAAGATATTAATGGCAAGTTTATGGTGGGAAACCTTGTACAAGGATTACAGAGATTATTGTAAAGCGTGTGACCATTGTCAATGCATTGGCAAACCAGGAAGGAGAGATGAAATGCCTTTGCACCCTATTCCTAGCGCGGAGCCTTTTGAAAAGTGGGTGATAGACTTTGTAGGACCTATTACACCGGCAACGCGTAGGACCAGGTCATGTTATGTCATCACTTGCACAGATTATCTCACAAGGTGGGTAGAGGCAGCCCCAACTAAAGATTAAACGATAGCAAAAATGGCAAGGTTCTTATGGGAAAACATTATCATGAGGTATGGATGTTCGTTGAGTTTGACTAGTGATAGGGGTACACATTTCTTGAATGAGACCGTCAGGATCCTGTTATCAGAGTTCATGGTAGCTCATCACAAGACTACGCCCTATCACCCACAAGAAAATGGAACTACAGAAGCATTCAACAAGATACTGAGTCATACCTTGACCAAGATTTGTGATGTCGGAAGACTTGATTGGGATGACAAGGTATCAACAGTACTATGGGCTTACAGGACAACGTATAAAAGACTAAACAAAGCCACACCTTTTCAATTGGTGTTTGGCATGGAAGTTATTTTTCTGGTTGAATTCATGTTGCCTTCTCTGTGAATAGCATGCAAGAGGGTTAGCTGATGAACAAGCACTGGAAGAAAGAATTGATGAGCTAATGAAACTGGATGAGAGATGATCACTTGCTTGATGGAGCCAAACAACAGAAAAGGCAAAGTAAAAGGCTTGACATGATCACCATATTAAAAACAAGAAGTTTGAGGTTGGGTAGATGGTGTTATTATATGAATCTAAGTTTTTGCGCCATCCTGGGAAGTTGAAAGTCCATTGGTTGGATCCTTACACAATCTCGTACATCCTTGATTTGGGCGCATGCTAGTTACAAGTGCTGGATGGGACAAAGTTTCCTGGATACTTCAATGGTAGTAGGCTGAAGCCCTACTATAAATAAGTCTTCTTGGTGTTTGTAAATAAGGTAGTTTTTCTAGTTAGTTTAGAAGTTTCTTTTATGCATTTTCCCTTTCTTGTGTTTCCCTTTCGCGTTGTTGTTTTGTTTTGTGCCTTGGGTGCTGGTAACCTTATTGCTATTTTTTGAGAATTTGTGAGTGCACAGAGGACCGTGCATCACTTTAAGTGTGGGGTGGAGAAAGGTGAAGAAGTGCATGATCAAAGTACCAAGGAAGTTGTGTTGAAAAGCCTTGTTGAGTAGCCAGGTTGAAAGAGGTATATAAAGAGGAAGATGGAAGAATGGTTGGTGCCAGGGTAAAGCTACTTGTAGATCCCACATACTAAGGAGGAGAAAGCACATTTGAAAGAAACATGAGGTAGGTGAGAGTAAGGATCAAGATAGAAGAAGTGCCTTTGGCACGGGTTACGTGCGTGCAAGAGTCTCCTGTCAGGTTGGATTGGTTGCGCGCCAGAAGGTTGGAGGATTTTTCACGTAGGTTGGGCATGTAAGGGAAGGCGCTGAAGATGGGATTTGTTTGAAAAAGATACATTAAATGAACAAAGTATGGTGGTAGGTGAAGTAGCATTTAATGTTCAGAAAAGAGAAAAACTATAAGTAAAGGGTCGGGGCACTCTCATTTTTACCTTGCAAAATAGAAGAGTTTGAGATATAAGCGAGTTCCATAAACTAGGGCTTTCAGATTTGATCGAGTGAAGGAAGATCTATGAGATTGAAGTAGCCAGTTTGAATTTGTGAACTAGAAGGGGTTACACGGGCATGGAGAGAGTGAAGAAACATTGTCTTGTGAAGATTTTATCCCAGTTAGGGTTCGAAAAACTAGGGCATGGTTTAGAAGAGTTGTATCACGAATATGAGATCAGAGGATTGGAAGAAGTAAGACAAAATAACAAGGAGAGGGTAGGAGTGATAAAAATACCTCGACCATGGCACCCAAGAAAGGAAAGGGAAAATCCAAGGCTAAACAACTAGAACCTGTGGTAGACACAAATGAAGAATGGTATGCAGAGATGCAATACCCAGATGGGGTGATGATGGGGAAGGAATGGGAATCCCACTTGAAGAAGTGTACCTGTTAGTGACTATAATCACCACATGAACACAATAGAAAAGGAAATGGCATTGGAATTAGTACACCCCACCAACAAACGAACACCTGAGGGTTTTCCTATATACGATGATGACGTTAAGGTTAAAATGGAGAAGGCAGGGCTGTTGTAACTCTATGAGTTGCCTTATTTTGGAAAGCCAGAGTGCCTGTACCAGTGGTTGATGTCACAGGTGCATGAAGACTACTTCCACTTTGCAGGGCACAAGATGCACGTGAATCCCCAGCTGATTTCACAATTTACAGGCCTCATATGTGAGGGAGATAGCCTAGAAGATGACCTTGGCTGACAAGGAAGCTATTCAAGAGACCATCACCGAGTATGCCTGCAAGAAAGGGTCACGGTACTATGACATTTCAGACATCAAGGACCCCGTAATGAAAATGGCCGTGCATCTGGTGACTAAGCTGAATGGCCAGGAAAGATGGACACAGGTCAACAAACCTTGGCTACATGTCTGCAGAAAGATTACAGAGGGAACTATATATAACCTATCTGCATACATTGCAGAGGAAATTGTCAGTTGCATGAAGGAAGGGGACATGATCCTCTTCAACAACATCTTGCTCACCATTGTATTCATGGAGATTGGGGTGCCTGACGCACCAGACAAATTTTTATGGGAGTACCCCACTGAGGATCCCTCACCCGCAAAGAGGTTTGAAAAATATGCCTGCGATACAATGACAACACCCCACAAGGCGCGGCTGGAAAAATGGTACATGCACCTGAGGAATGCATTCGGGGTAGAGTGGAGAATCCCTAAACAACTCCCAACAGCCACTAAGGGAGAAGCTGAATTCACGGTCTACCAACACTATTGCCTAGGCAGATTCAAGCTGATAGATGAATCATGGAGCCCTTAGTGCAAGCTCCCCTTCACATTTACTGCCCAATACTTCCAAGCAGGAGTGAACAGGTTTAAAGAGTCAAAGAAGCTAAGACTGGAACTGGGTAGGCTGGACTGGGAACACAGGGAGATGAGAAAGAAGCTGAATTACCCCGGCAGAAAGCATGCGTACATGGAAAAGTACATGTCACACGAGATTCAAATGACAAGACCAATGACGCTACCCATCGCTGGAGGATCAGCGATGCGCATGTACTTGTGCATAAGGCTGAAGTTTGAGAAGGGTGTGTATCTAGAGAATGAAGTCTCCATACCTAAAGACCCCTTGGGGAAGAAGAAGCCAACATCCAAGAAAAGAGGGAGAGGAGAAGAAGAAGCACTAGTTGTGTAAACTACTTAGATAGTGAGCATGCCGTCCACGAGTACTAAGCCAAGAACTTACATGTGGAGAAAGAAGTCTCTGGTGAAGGAGAAGACGCCAGAGGTAGAGGCACCTAGGAAACCCATCTCCAAGGAAGAATCACCTGAGGAAGAAGATAAGGCTGAATCCCCTGATCAGGAGCCACCTCTCAGGAAAAAGTAGAGGGTTGATGAAGAAGCTGACTCGGAGGCAACTGACAGCTTGGAGAAATACATGGGTGGAAGAGGGGATGAAAGTGAAGAAGATGGCATCAAGGAAGAAGAGATAGAGAAAGACCAAGATCCACATGTGTTTAGCATCTACGACTCGGGAGAGGAGAGTGGAGATGAGAAGAAAGAGTTTGTATTCACATGGTGCAAGGGCGCACAGGATGAGGAAGATGCTAAAGACATGGAGGATGAGGAGGTTGTCAGGGAAAAGGAGGGATCCATAAGTTTTACAAAGGAGTAGATCACGGAGGTGGAAGAAAGAGCAGCACAGAGAATGCTGAAGGTCTTGGTAGACCAAGAGTTGGAGCGCAATAGACATAGTGCTAAAGGAGGGGAAGGAGGAGAACATTGAAAAATAACATGACAGCCTAGGAGGCCCCGCTCTAACAGTAAGCTTCCCCAAAGGCATGTGCTCGGGCAGAAGAAATTTGGATGCAGAACAAAGACAGGTAATGGGCTATGTTGATGACACAAGGAAGGTGTTACGTGCATGATTCTAGAGCACCATACCCATGGAAAGGCTCATAGCCATGGGGTCTTTTGAGAAGGATGACGTGTACCCTAGAACCAAGAAGATGCTCTCTTGGGCATTCGAGTCCCACGTTGATGAGCCAGACTTCGAAGTCTACCAAGGAGCTCTCATCACATTGCCAGAGTCTAAGGGGGTCAATCCCTTAGTGAATGCTCAGGAGCTCTTGAACGAGCAGGTCTGTAATGCATTAAATGAGGTCATGGTCGAGACTAAGGCTAGATTATTTACATGCAACGATAGGATTAGAATGCTGGAGGTGAAGTTAGGGAAGGAGGAAGAACTGGTGGAGAAGGCCAAGAGCTTGAAACAGGAGGAACTGATCAGTGCATAGTTAAGGCGTGAGTTAAAGGAAGAAAAAGTAAAGGTGTAGGAAGTATATAATAAAGTGGAGTCTATCAAGGGTGCCATCCTCTTGAAGCACCCAGAATTAGAGCCACCCACACAAAATTACTCATCCCTCCTAGAGTGTATGGAAGACCTAACATGTGTTCTCACTATGGAGAGGTGAACCTTGGCCCTAGAGTTTGCTGAAGAAGTGGCTGTGCGCTTGAAAGAGGAGGACCGATTGAATGTGGTAGCACTTGTTGTAGAGTACAACCAAGTACTCACGGAGGTTAAGGTCACTGCCTAGTATGCAGAAGCCACATATGATACATGCGCGGACAAAGATAAGGTGGCGAGCTCCTTAGTCACCACGCTTGAAACAGAGCTAAAAGAGTTCCAAGAAGAGAACAAGGGGAATAGGGCGGAGAGAGACAAGGTTCTGGCTGAAGTAGAGAAGAAATCAGAGGTAATTGAAGCTTTAAGGAGCTCAATTAAGGCCCGGCTAAAGGAATTATACCCCCAGATCACTAGAAGGATGGATAAACTTGAGGACTTGGGTAAAGAGATGGAGCAGATTGTGGACATTTTGGGCACCCAGGGAGTTGGCCTGAGTTTTGATGAAGTGATCACCCTGGTGGGAGACCTCTGCCAAAAGGCATAGGGCAAGGTTAGAATATGGAATAAGCTAGAGGCAGACCTGTGAAAATATTTTCCTAGCTTGTTGAGTTGATGCTCCCCCCCATTCTTCATTCTTTGTCCTGATTCTTTCATTCCTTATTCTTTTTGTAAAGTGTAAGATGATTCATTGGTTCCCTGGATAGCATGCATCTTGGTCAAGTGAAATGTTTTTGAGGATGGAGAATAGGTGTAGTGTGGGGTGATGTTGGACCCCTGTAATCTTAACCAAGTATGAAGGCACGTGGGTGCGCAGGGTCCCAGTTATGAAAAGGCGTGCAAGGAAACAATGCACGTGAGAGAAAGGCTTAGGGAAGCACATAGCACGTGAAACACAGAAGGAGACTCGGGACTTAGTCAATTTGAGTGCCCAGGGAAGAACACGTGAAAAGCGTGATCGGTTGCACGTGGATAAGATGCCATCCTGGCGATAGGCTGGCCCAGGAAAGAGCATGCCCCAGATGGAATCTTCTAGAAGAACATCATGAGGTAAAGTGGAAAGCTCAGGCCTGAAGAAGCATGCTCGCATGGACCACATTTGACACTTGGCACCAGATCTGAGGACGCTGGAAGGTGAGTTGGTAGTGTAGGAGAATTATAAATACAAGTGCCTGCAGAGTAAAAGAGATGAAGAAGTACGAGGTATAGCGGGTTAGAGAGTGAGCGGAGCTCTGCAGAATTACTGCAAGTGGATATTTGTATTCAAGAAAGAATGCACTAAGCATGGAGTTGTAATTTTTCTTTTTCTGTTAGCTTAGTTACATACGTCCAGAGATATGCATGACTGTGGTCTGCTCTCTGTGACACTCTGTAATGAATCAATGAATATAATGAGGTTACTTGTTACAAATAGACATGGATATCAATGGTTTTAATGCACTTTTCTCTCATATGGGTTCCCTTTCCTTTCATGCTATGTATGAATGCTTGTATAATTCTTTCTGTTATAATATATGTTATGGATTCTATTAAAGCACTCAGTCCAAAGTGACTGCAAGGATCTAGAGGCTGTTCTGAGCCCTATGGTTCTTGTTTGTCTTAAACTTCCCTCCTAAAAACTCTTACACTAATCATAGATGATGCTTCCCACTAAACTCACATAAAAGAGAGACTCGGTACTTGTGTGCCTTGGGTGAGCTCAGATTCTGCTGGGTGATAGGCCGATGCGCATGGGGTTCATTCCTTTTGTGATAGGAGTAAAAATGACTACAGAGAAGAAGAGAAGAAAGAGAGGAGAGGAGAGAGAGAGAGATGAAGCTCCAAACATGAATGATGAAGGATTAAGAATCTTTGACCATGAAGATGATCTACTCATGATCATGATGTCCTCTGTAGTGATGCTCCAGATTAAGAACTCTAACCCCTTATGCACTATGAGAAGCCTCCTCTTGAATGATCAACAATTTTATCCTATCAGGTACACTAAGAAGCCTCTTTTTGAAACAATTGATCAATAGACCATTGGAAATAATGAAGAATAACCTCATTCTCTTGAACCATTTTTTCCAAATCATAAATCACTTGCATGTCTTCTTGACCAATAACCCATATGAAATGAAATTGAAACAATTTTAGCACAAAATGCAATCATGATGATCTTTCCACTTGTCACCTTAAGGGCTTAGTCACCAATGAAGTGCGAGGTATGACACCTTCCAAATATAAGAGGGGTGAAAGGGAGAGAGACATGATGCATCAATCACTCTAAATGAGATGAAGAAAAATTCCCTATGGGGGGAAAAATACACATTGAGACCAAAATTTGGAACCAAAAGGGCTTCCCTTCCACTTGGGTCATGAATCAACTGTTAAGCCTCTTGAAATTATGAAATTATCCCCCTTGCTCCAATGAGGTAAGATCCCGAGACTTGGTTACAATATGATGCAAAGGATAAAAACAACCATGTGATTTGGAGTAGGTAACCATTTAATTTGAGAGAATCCTTGATGGAGACATATTGAATATTTACATCGTGTTTCTCTTTATAAAATATTTCATACAATCCAATTGACTTTTTTTGTGATAAAAATCCTCCCACACACGTTGAAAAGTGTGTGAATGAGATTTATTTATGGAAAACTTTAATTTGAATCATGAAAATTCACATGCTCCACTAAAGATGAAACTGTCCCTATCTAGAGTTGTGAAGCTTTTGCTTGAATTTTTATGATCCCATTATACTTAGGAAGTGATAGGAATATTATGGTGTTAGCGAAAAATGGATTCTATAATCATTTCAAGAAACCCATAATTTTGAATGCAATTTGGTGCTACGAACTTCTTATTTCATAATTTAGGAAAAAATTAAGAAAATAAAATCCAAATTAAACATGAATCAACTCATTGGAAATTTAATCTCAAGATGAACTAATTCTCCAAATTCGTTTGGATTCTCTCGTCGGAATCAACGAGAAATTGGAAAATGGGTTCTGGTTATGAGAAAATCTTGGTAAATTACAAAAGTGGTAAAAAGAGATAGATTTCAAATGATTTCTCCATGAGAAATTTAAATCCATTTGATCTCATCTATGGCTCGTTCTGAAGCTCTTGGGGAGAGGAATGGATGAGTTATAAGGTGTGAGATGGAGATAAAGCACATGGTGGAGTGTGAAGGAGAAAAAAAATGGAGAGGTGGAGATTTGAGTGTCCCATGCTCCATAGGAAAAATTTTTGGGTTCACAAGCACTTTAAAATTGCACCCAAGATGCATAGTGGAGTTTGAGTTGCACCATTCACTTTGATGGGTGCAAGAAACACCATGCACATCACACCCACAAACCCCTTTTTCTTTGTTTTTCAATTGAGTGACATGTATGTCTGTGGGGGGAAGTATGTTGAAAGTTTTGGGTGCATGTGCACTCTAAAAGTGCACTCAAGGTGGACGAGGGGTGAAAATTGTGCTTGAAGGAAGATATGGGACCCACTATGACTTAAAATACGCACTTAACTTCATTTTATGAACTATTTGAATTTTTTGTTATGTTTTGATGTTGGAGAGTTGATTGATAGGAGTGAGGTGAAATTTTTGGGTGCATGTGCACTCCAAAAGTGTTACTAATGTGCATGAGGGGTAAAAAAGTGCACCTAAGAACTTTGTGTATGCTCTGGAGCTTGGTTTGGACCCTTGATAGGCTTCCAAATTTACTTCCTTCGCCCCAGGCTCAATTTTGCATGGTGTTTAGCCATCAAATATATCAAATTGCGTGGAAAATGACCTATGAATCTAGTGGAATCATTTATAAATCATGAAAATGTGATATTGATAAATTTTTACCTGTACCCTCTCCTTTTCCTTGGGTGGTGTGCCAGTGAGCCGAAGTGTAGAAATAGTGTTTGACCAATGTGAGATAAAATGACTTGTGGATATTATAGCGTATTTAAAATAAATGCTCTTGAGATTTTTATAGGATTCAAAATCCATTGGATATGCCCAAAATCTTCCATAGAATAATACTATCGAAAAGAGCCACCTTGCAGTAGTGTTCGAAGAATTTCTTCCATTTGATGCTCTCAAAATTTTATTACAATAAGTCCATCTCCAATTAGGATCCAAAAAATTTCCAATTCCTGGGATATGAGCTCCTAACTCTACATGAAGCACCTAAGGCATTCCGTTGAAATTGAGCCTTCAACACCACCTACACGTCTTCCCAAAACACACTTGTGAGGAAAACTTTCCAAAAGACATTCAAAAGACTCTAGAATGCTTCCTAAATCATGTAATCATGGAAAATACTCATATAACTTTTTGATGAATATAAAAAGGAATTCAAAAATAATCCGAGGTTCCCAATAAAACCCTTTGAAGCTGATCTTTTAAAACATGCATTTTCAGCAATTTTGACAATTTTTGCAACTTGGACCAATATTAACCAGATTGACACGAAAGGGAAAAAATTTCAACTGGGATGTCATATAAAATGTGCTGAAAATTTACATACCAATATACATGTTTCCAGACCCTTGAAACCTGACAAACTATAGTATTTCGGGTTTCATGTTTTGAAAACATCAAAACATTGAAGCTAAAAAACATGCTTCATGGTCAATGTTTTCCAAACCCAAACCCTGAAATATCACCGTGTATTGTGTTTTTGTGTTTCACATGCATCAAAACGTCCTGGAGGTTTTACATGTTGAATGATGCTAATTCCCAATTTTGAAACCTGATTGAGTCTTTGTATAGGGTTTTCGTGTCTTTTAGCATCGAAACATCTTAAGGTAAAAACATGTCAGATGCCTGATGTTTCCCAATTCTTGATTATGATAAATATTTGGGGAATATTTATGTTAGGTTTTCGGGATCCAATTGCATGTAAGCATGACATGTTCCTAGTGGTAAAATTTCCACCCTTGACTCAATGCATTTATTGCCATGGTAGAGGTAGGTTTCTGCACATGTCATCCTACATGTATTAAATGCGGTTAACATTTATAAATACATTTATTTTCCACATCATTCATGCTTGTGTGAATTTAAATTTGACCCTACACTACTGTTTCTAAAGCTCAAAAAAAAGATTTTTAATTTCTTGGCATTGTTTATTAGATTTCTTCATTTTTCTTTGAGCTCATCTCATTCTTAGGTGATTTCTACCCTCCTTTCTGGTCTCCTTTGAGTTTTTGTATTGTTATTTGAGTGTATTTAGTTGTTTTTTTATCTCTTCTTTATTTTTACTTGGCTATGGGGATTGATTTTGGTTTTTCTTTATTTTCTTATCCTCTCATTACCTCTTTTCCTTTATTAAGAAGAAATCTAAAGCTATACACTTCATGATTTATTTCTCTCATATTTTTCACAATGATAAAAGCGTCAAAAAATATGAGATGAATTTTTTAGGATTTTTGACCTGTTGATCATGGTGAGAAACCCGAGTTGATAAGAAACACTTGGTAAATTTCTAAACCTAACTCTATATTTAAAAAATCCTAAGATTTAAAACAATAGAAAATTCTCGTCAGTTTGTCGGGGTTTCCAAATTGTGAAGCAAGATTAAAATCTTGATGGTGTTGTTGGAAGTGTGTGTCACTTGTGTTGTCATTTATGACAATCCCAATGATGTCAAGTAGTCTAGGTGATCTAGGTATGTTGGCTAGGTGATCTAGGGGTCTCAAAAGGTGCATATGTGTTGTTCGAGTCTCTCAAAGGTGGTATGAAGGTTAAACAAGGTACATGAGGTGAAAAAAATGTGTTAATGAGTATGTAACATGTCTAAATGGTTTAGTGATGTAATGTATGGGTCAAGTCAAGTCATTATATGCCTTGGTCTAATGCAAGTACATGGTGTAAATCATGCAAACATGAAAATTCACTCAAACCAAAGAAAGGAAAACAATTTTTAATCATTATGAGCTAGCACAGGAGGTGTAAAAAGAGATAAAAGAGAAAAAATAGGTTCATGATACTGAAACAAGCCAGTATGGAGCTTTCTTAAGCCAATCCACAAGCAAAAAAGGTGTGATGATGAGAAAAAAACATGGTGTGAGCATGAAATGATGATTTATGGTGTGTTAAAGGCCTCATAGGTAATTATTGAAGTGTTTTAGGCACTTCTATAGGTTAGGATAGTTTAACAACTGAGAATTAGAGACCAAAGGGCACCTAGATGAGATGGGATGGAAAGATGAAGGATGAACCAAATAAAAATATCACTTATATGTGTTATAGGGATGTGTCATTAAGGTGTGTGAAAAATTTTAGAAGCTGAGGATGGATATTTTACAAGCTATGTAAGGATCTCCAAGACCTGGTTTTTCAAAGTATGTAATTTGAGCACCAAAATTCTTAGTAGTCAAGAAAAATTATGAAGCCTCATTTAGATAAGTCATAAGATAAAAAAATGGATTAAATTATGATAAAATTATGGTGTAAAAATTATTTTGGTAATTGGTTGAGTATTTTAGAAGTTCTATCCATTTTTGTAAGCATGTATGTAGCCTTCCAAACACCAATTTTGAGAGATTGATTTGGTTAGTTAACCAAAATAAAATATTTTTCTTGAAAAAATATTGGAACATGTATAGGACTCCTGACATCACATTTTCATGGTGGTTTGGATTCTTGAAACTTGGTGGGACCCTCTCATAAACAAGCTTTTAAAGAAGATTTAAGTTTATAGGTAAAAATTGCAAATGAAAATATGATAAAATATGAGGTGGATGATGTTAGGGATGTATAAATAAGAATTATGAAGTTACCTGAGTAACTTATTTGGATAAAATTGAATTATTGGGTGCATTTTTGAGCTTACTGGCAAAAGATGCTTGTTTTGAGAAGTTAGTGAAAGAGAATGAAGGTAACCATGTGTAATTGCATTGAATTTATGTTGTCTCTTTCCTTGATCAGTCATTTCATGTTTCATATGGTGTTTGGAAGTTATTGGTTTAGTTTTGATAAGTCATTCCTTTCTTAAAGGTGATTGGGCCAAAATTTCTCCTTTAGGCCTATTTGAGAAGCATGTTTGAATGGGTATGAAGATGAGATTTTCTCCATCTAACCTATGGGTATGAATGTATGAAAATTATGTTTACATCCAAATTTAAGTGTTGGAGGTGATGGGGATCTATGATAAGCTATTTGGAGGTATTTGAACACATTGTATGGAAGACTAATTTTTGTGTTTTTAGGACCAGCCAAACTAGTTGCAAGGATCAAAGTTTTGGAAGCCGTATACCATGAATTGGAGAAGTATGATAGCTAGATGAGATATTAGAGTTTATGATATTTCCATTTATAGGTTACTTTCCTCATGATGAAGATATTTGAAGTATGTATAAGTTCATTTCTTGAAGACCAAATTCAGATATGGTAAAACCAACCAGACAAGTATTACAAAATGGTGTTTCTTGATGTGTTAAGAGTTGAGTTTTCTATTTTTGGTAAAGTTTAATAATTCTTCCAAGATTATAAAATTTTAAAAATACCTTGAATTGATTGAGAATCAAACATTTTTGTGCCTTGGGTTTGACACAGATGAAGAAGCCTGCAACTAGGGTTTTAGGAAGTAAAATAGTGAAATATCGCACTTGAACAAACCAAAAAACCTAAAAATGTGAACAAAAGACTATTTATAGGTTATGAATCTAAAGAAAAAATAATTAGGTCAATTCATCGTGTCTAGAAGAATATATTCTTTCCATTTCCTTGGAAAAACCATGATAGACCCTAGACAATAATCTTTTGTAAAATTAGAAAGAAACAAATATTGTGAAGGCTTGAATGGTTCAATGGAGGTATGAGGAGTAAATTGGAGATTCAAGAAATTCATGAATTGAATTGGTAGGTAGTCAAATATTAAGATTTTCATGACTTTACATAATTAAAGGACTGTGATAATATGACAAAGTTGGAAAAATACGACTGTGAAAGTGCTAAGGGAATATAGAAGTCGCAAGTGAACCTAGAACCTCTAGAAATTTGTATAAGAAAAATTTAAAGAGTATCATAAAAACTTTTGAGACCCAAGTTATTCATAAAAACATCATAAGAATAGTGATAAGCCTTTTTAATCTCTAGAATATCCTATAAGTTAAGGTGAGTACTAAACTTGGAGACCTAATAGGGTAATTTGGCTGCACAAATTTCCCTTGAATCCTAGGCCAATATTGTCACTTGTAGCTCTTTGACCTTCTAAAATACCAACAATATCTTGAGATATATTCTCAAGCCTCTCATACATCCTCAACCTACTAGAGCATTCTCCAATTCTAATTCTAAATATTTCAACCTCTCTTCATACCTGGAGCAAGTGTCTTCTTTCTCCTTTAAGGATTTTGACATAATTTTAACCTATGATTCCAAACCCTTGATGTATTGATTATGCTCTATCTCCATATCATTGATCTAATCTTGTAAGTCATTAATCACTGACTAAGTAACTTCATTCCTCCACCTTAATGTAGCTTCAAAATGTGAAGACATTCCCATTGTTTGTGCTTCTAGGATCCCCTTAAAGTAATTAGAATTGCTTCTCAAGGACCTACTCTGATACCAATTATTGGAAGAAAAATGGACAGAGGGGGGTGAATGATTCCTACAATAATTTTTACTTCATTTACCAAACCATACATTCATCAATTAAGTTTTCCATATATAATACATAACCATGTGTTCTTATTAAGTTATTCAACATTCAATCACAATAACATAAGGCAAGATGCACAACACATAAACACCATATGTAAGTGGGAAAATATAATGGGGAAGAAATCCCACTGAAACTATTTATATATTACATAAATCCAAAATATTTAGTGAAGCACCAACTTCACAAGGAGCATTAACCACTATTTTAGTAGAGCACTGTACGTCTAAGAATCAACACATGACTCTAGGATGCACTTGACCTCCTGAGGTCATGCCTGGACAACCGATATGAGAAGGAAAGGTGGCTAAATAGGGAAAATAGGTGGAATATGAAAAAATGGGTAGAAATGGCCAAAAAGTAATCAAGGCTAACAAATGTATTCTTTGGGAACTATGGGAATCTACTCGTCTAAGGAAGTGAAGGCCTCTCTAACTTGGGTGGGGGAAATGTAATGGTCGAGGAGAATAGACACACAAAGGAGTCTATCAATATAATTATCACCAAACACCCTCCACAATGGATTTGGAATACATGGAAATTATCCTGGGATTTCCTCATAAAAGTCTTTAGACATGGTCATAGAGGTGTGAGAGGAATCATGTGAGTAGGAATATTGGGTGAATTTAAAAATATAATCTCGACTAGGCTGGTGATGCTAGAACATGTAAGCATTGTCTTCTTTAATGTTCAAATCCATCAAATGTGAGATAGTAATAGGTGGAACCTAGGTGGTGTGAAAAATTAGGTGTTTGAGGCCCGTGTCAATGTTTGTAAACTATTTAGTTATGTTTGGTTGTGGAACTCTGGGATCACACACTGAATATATG
Source organism: Taxus chinensis (assembly GCA_019776745.2). NCBI lineage: Eukaryota > Viridiplantae > Streptophyta > Pinopsida > Cupressales > Taxaceae > Taxus > Taxus chinensis. The sequence goes on along the minus strand of CM034156.1, from coordinate 521,665,916 downwards.
TGTTTTCTAAGGCCTTGGATGGTCATGTGGATGTGTAAACTACTAAAGCAAAGAAATAAACATACAAGAAAAGAATTTGCAAAAGGGAAAGGTCAATGTTTAGGAATCCTAAGCCAACTAAGGATACATAAGGAGTTGTGTTAATTCCTTTCTAATTAACTCTATGTTCCTAAAATATAAATGAAATAAAGATGATTTAAATTAAATCAATTCAATTTCTCTCCTTGAATCTAATTAAATATAAGTGTTGTTAGTTAATTAATAAAATGAAAAATAATCAACCAAACAAAGAAAATGAATCTAATCTATCTATTTTTTTGTTTTTCCAATCATTTTAGTGAAAGGGAATAAAAAAAATAAAGTAAACTAACTAATTTAGTCTATTTTTTTGTATTTTTTGTTTACTAGAAAATAGAAGAAATATGCAAAGAAAATTTAAATTCTTATAATTAAATGAAATTACTTCTACTCTAAATGAATTAAACTAAATAAAGAAATAGCCAGATGTGGCTACTTCCCTATTGAAGAGAATTTAGTCTAATCTAATAAAATAAATGGTTTTGCTAATTTGTAATTGTGGATATTTTCTCTTCTGTCTCTACCTAAGAATCATAGGAATAATGAAAAGCTTCTTAGAATCAATTCTTCCCCTGAAACTTCCTCGGTAAAACAGAATCTTTCTAAATGAAAAAATGTAAACTATAGGTAAATAAATTGTGGAGAATTAATAATACAATGTGGCAAGAACCTCCTCCAAATTCTTCCCAGGAACTGAGAAGAAATCTTCAATGGAAGCTTTAAAAATAGAAACTACTGTAAATGCTACTGCAATTGTATTTTTCTAAACAAATGTATTTTATTGAACCTATTCAAATAAACAAAATAAAATTGCAAGAATTTAACAACATCCTAACCTGGAAATGTTTTACAGAGACAAATCTAATGCTAGCAATGCTTTTTAGTGTTGCCTCCACTTCTTTTCCAATGAATGTCCAAAATTTTCCAGGGAACTATTTTGAAAGTGTGCAGAAGGAATGAAAGATATTACCAGAGCTAGATGGTTTATAGGCATTCACATAGAAATGTAGAAAAGAGAGTAAAAAGGAAATAGCTTTGTGCTTTTTTGTCTGCTTCTTGGCAGGATTATAACAACATAATGATACAATTCCAAAATAAAAGACTCCAACCAATGATTCGGGAAGAAGTTTGGCTCTTATAGAAAATATGAAGAGAAGTGGTCTAACCCACTTGGCAGCTAAGGAATGCCACATCACTCAAAGAAGGTGCAGTTAACTTACTAATGAGAGTAAGCTAGGAAGGATAATTTTGTACGCATATAAAAAGCCCAAGAACATACTATTTGGTCAAAAAATGTGCACTAAAAATAAATTTGAATAAAGTGACACTGCATTCAAAACACACTAGAAAAGGCTCGAAATAAAACACACGGAACTGTCAAATTATGTAGACCGACGGTTATGATGCCACCTCGGTGATTACATAACCAATTCTTAGGGAAGACTGATGATTATGCAATTATCGGGGCGGTTGCGTAACTGCCAGTGAAGTTCCATCACTTAAAGCAAGAAGGCCAAGGAAAATTTGTAATAATGATAAAGGAAAGTGAGGAAATATAGGAAAAGGAAAAACAAGCTACAAAACATGCTACAAATGAGGATTTGGACTTGAACATCACTGGAATTGATAGTTTATCATCATTGGGGATTTTTACCTTTTTCGACAATATAACATGTACAAAATCAGGTGCGTATATATTTTCCCCTCGGAGAAGCACTTTAGCCATGAAGAGATGTAAAACATAGAGTCCAAGTATGGTAATCCTAAATGAGAAAGTTATAGATTATACTTGATACGCTCGTGTGTTGAAATGATGCCAATCCAAGATTCCTACTACCTGCAAGAAGTAAATGAGAATCAAGTGTATATATAATGTAGAATTGACAAAACATACCAAAATAAAATGACAAGAGGACTTAACATATCCGTGGGGATAGAAATATACCTACGCCAGCGTAACTCCTTTCCTATAAAATACACACTAAAAATAGAGTTAAAAAAATCCATATATAACCAAAATTACTATTTCTACAAATCATTTGCACTTACCCACTTGGTGAATTTTGAGCTCTTGATTACTTTTGATAGTTTTAAGAAAGAATATAGTCAAATCAAAGAGTGTGACGATGTGATCGTAGCCCAACCAGTGGGAGGAGCAATAAGTCATGTATAGGTGAGTTATTTGTGTTTGTTTATTTTTAACTTAAAATGTATAAAATGTGAAAAATTCAACTTAGGAGGGGAATTTACAATAATTTTATAATAAAAATGTTCATAAGGGGGGCACCTAATAGGATCTGTAACTTGTTTCATAAAAACTGTCCATTTTTTAATCTTTTTTTCATTTGTGGGGCCCTACAGTATGACCCACATTTCATGGATGTAACTGTCATGGTAATTTCACAACCACCACTTTGTGCAGAGCGGTGGTTGTAAAACCCCATGTGTCAGTTACGTAACCATCGAAAGAGTGAGGAAAAGAACATAATTACCACGATGATTACACAACCAACACTTTGTGTGGAGGGGCGGTTATGCAACCACCACTTTTCATAGAGGGGCGGTTACGTAATTTATGAGGCGGATTCTAGAATTGACTAAGTATGATGATTTCTTTTGTTTTTTTTGAATGTTTTTTATGATTTTTTTAATGACCTTATTTTGCAGTGAAAAATTCTAACTTTCTCTTTTCTTGTTGTTTATGAATGTAGGGGCCATATGTTAGATGAAATAGAGCTTGAGAGTGTGTGATTCATTTCCCCTATCTTGGATTTACTTAATTAGGAGGAGAGGGACTGATAACATAGGGATGGGATATGGAGGATATCTCAAACACCATTGGTTGCACCGACCGATCATTTATTATCTTATCTACTGAGTTATTGGGATGCAAACCGGAACATGTTTTGACTGCCTGGAGTAAGAGGCGAGTGAATGATCACTTTTGAGGATGTCTACAAGATTCTCGGTGTTCCCATTACTAGTAGGAGGCTAACTATATCTAGTAAGGGTCCAACACAATGATGACAGTGGGCTGCATATATGGGAGATGTGCTGGTACCCAACACAGGTTCTAAGTATAAGATGATATTGCTATCAGTTTCCTCTGCACCTATCTCTACCTTATGCAAGGCCATTATTGGCATCTTGGCTTCACATTGGTAGGGGAAAATGGTGGAAACAAGTTACTTTATTGCTGAGCATTGATTATTTAGAGCATAAAGTAGCATGACCACACCTATGCATGAGGCATCAACATCCTTGGTGTCACTTATCATGATTTATATTGAGTTGTTTGATTGAAGGGAAAGGCCCTTAGTCATATGAAACTAGTGATGAGCTAGGCCTATGAGTGCATCATACCCTATCAAAGGGGTGTTGGGATAGAAGATCCCAGAGCAATTAGATCAGCAAGGTGGATAGGTATGGCTCCCCACAAGGGGTCTCACATATTAGTTTCTACTCTTACTACTGATTATATGGTTACATGTCCATACTAGGACATGTCCAACCTATGGGGCGAGGATGCAATTATTATAAATTCATAAAATTCTACCACACAATTGGTGGATAGGACCAATAGAGTAAAGGTCCATCTAGTTAGTAGAGTACCACAGTAGTTCGGATTGTCATATGTTGATGCCCTCCCGAAAGTTCCCATAGTATACAAAGGGATCTGGGAGGGTAGAGTTGGCTTGAAGGGAAAACTTGAGTGGATCCTAGGGTTCCAATCGGTACTCCATGAGTCATACAAGACCCTTCTAGTCTAGTGTATATTTTACAAATTGAGGCCACACCCACTCACATTAGGGAGGAGGAGGAGGACAAGGAGGCCAAGATAGAGACAGATGCTGAGATAGATGCTGAGGAGGGGGGAGAGGAGGAGACTGACACAGAGTGGGTGGCTACCAAAGAGGATTTTGTGGTAGCTAGGGCCAAGGAAGAAGTAGAGGAAAAGACATTTGACATAGAGGACACTCTTCCAACTATAGGAGGAGGAGACGAGGAGGTAGTCTTTGGCTAGAAAATGGCCACTGAGGAGATCGCATAAGAGGAGGTTAGAGTGGAGGAGAGGCCTTCCGCAACTCTTGCATCACAACCAACACTAGTTGATCCAACATAGATGATAGGAGTTTTGAGTAAGTAGAGTACTCATCATTTGAATCTACTTCTTAGACTAATTCCTAACAGTCTACATTCTACTTTATTCATGTTTTGTTTTTCAATTTTTTTCTAACTCTTCATTATTTTACTCGTGTTTTGCAGCTACTGCAGATAACTGGTGAGAATTTATTCAGAGGATCCTAGTTGACACTTTTGCACTCCCTATGGGGAAGACACCAATGCAGTTGCTTACAGATGTGAGATAAACAATGATGGTTGGCCACCGTATAGATGTGTTTTCATCGATGTGGCATGTTGCAGAAACCTTGACTCAGATGAGAGTAGAGCTTACTGAATACCAGTTGACTGAGAGGAGACAATGGTGAGACCATTCTCGTAGTGAGACTACTACCACTGGAAGATCACCTGTCCTATCTCATAGTCACTCTCATTGTTCAACACATGGAGGCTCCCACTCATGCCATATGATCCGAAATAGGCGTCCTTGTCTTACACCTTCATTTGGATCCCACATAGAAGAATAGGCTATATGGCTTTATTTCTTAGCCACCTTTTTTAGATACATATATTGATTTTTTTGGATTTTTGGCTCATAGATGAGCGTTTCGATGACAATTGCAAGAGTGTGATGGAAGTGTATAAAAATTTTACCTTATTATAGATATATACATATATACATCTCTTTTTGGTTTGGAAATTTTGTGTAAGAGTTGACTTAATGACGGTTTGTTTCACTTATGTACTCTTAGATGTCTATAATTTCTGATGCTTTTATATGCTTTTATGGATGTATGCTATGGATGATGATGATGAAAAAGTAACAAAATAATTTTGTTTGTATATATGATGATGCACATGAAGACATATTGCAACTTGATACTTTGGTTTTTAAACAATATTTAGCACTTTTGTTTTGTTGGAAAAATGTGATGAATGTGATATAATAAGAAAATACACTCTCTCCACTCCTAACTCCATGCAATTAGTAAGATGTGAGGGATCAACACTAAGAGCTAGAAGGGATACGAGTTATATGGTTTTGATGAGTGAAAATGATGACAATAAGACAAGACTTTGAAAATGATCCAATTAGGAACTTACAACTCAACCCTAAGCATAGTCACCTACCTAATCTAGAATGTGGTTTGGTTGTAATTTTATCTATACTTAGATCCGTAGATGGCCTTTTTATTGAAAAAATGTGGGTTTTAAGGATTTGACTCTCTTACAACATACACATGTAACTCATCTTCTTGGGTATTTCAAGGTTTCAAAGAACTTTTTATTTTCTAACTTATTTATAGTTTATTAACTTGTTTGAAGAGACCCTTACATCTTCCCCCATGCTACCAGTAATAAGTATGGGTTCATCAACGAGGAAAAGATATAGGAAAGTAAAGGAACTTACCTCATTTCCCAACCTCACGCTACTAGTAGGAAGTGTGGGCTCATCACCAAAGATTGGTAGGGTATAGAAGTGTTGTGTTATTTGCAAAAGAAAGATTTTTTGTATTTATTGTTTGATTTATACTTTTTATTTTTATTTTTAATTTTAATTTTTGGAGGGAAAACTTACCCCTAGCCTCAACCCCATGTAATCAGTAGGATGCGAGGGTTCACCACTAAAGGTTAGGGTAGGTAGATAAGAGTTCCAGGTGAAATGTTTATATTTATTTTGTTATCAAAGAGATTTTCAGGGAAAGATGTGACATCAAGAAGCTTTTAAAACAGAATATGGGAAAATACATCTAAACTAGAAGAAACTGTGTGATGCAAGGAATCAACCAACACAACCATCCCTCAATGATAAAATTAAGAAAATTATTCAAACTTGTCAAAACTAGCAAAAATAGCTTACTTATTTCTTATCAAGAACCTTTCTAAATATGTAATTTTTGGTTTAAATTCTCAAATTGGCTTAGGCAATCATATGAACATCTTTCTTGGACTCACACTATGTTTTTCCAACCATCACACTTGTTCAAATAAGCCAAAATATTCTTTACCCCTTCTATATCCAATTATGCATTTACATTTCCATGACTACCCTGAAAATTTTTAAAGCTTCAATAGTTCACTTTAAACTATCATAACATTCTCCTAAAGTTTCAAGTCTCAATTCCACAGACAACTCTCTATACCTCCCTTTTGCAAATTTTGTCCTTATGCCCTCACTAGGTCTTCTTGGGCACTCTGTCATCTATATCTCCCTTATCTTGGGTCATAAAATCATAAAATAATTTTTTGGGGTACCCTCTTGCTATGGTTTGTATTTCAAGTTCTAAAACAAAGGAAAAGTGATACTTACTTACCAAATCTCCCTTCCACATTAGCCTTTGATTGTGTCTAGTCACTTCTTCCCCAAATAGTCACAAAATTAGGAAATTTGAGCCCTTATACCCTCAATATTTTTGCATATTATCCTTCTATATTCCCCTAAAAAGATATCTTGAAAATGTTAGAGTAAAATAAGATGATTTAGGGACTCAATTTTCAAACCATAGCTCTGATATGATGAAACCCTTACCATCGTCGTTCCAAAATATCATGATTTAATAATAAATGATAAATTCTCATGAATTAGTTCTTCCTACATCTAGATTTGGGTCCCAAGTAGATGATTTTATCAAAGGTATAAAGTTCGACTTAACTGTTTAATCCTTCGTTCCTAGAATCTTTCATGCAAAGTAGGTTTACACAGTCACCTACAATTATCCTTAAACTTTCATAATTATTTGATCATTTGAAACCTTTCAAGGTAAAATTATTCTTGTATAGCATAGAGGGATTGATGTAGATGATTACTCTCACTCCTAGGTGTTTGATGTGATGTTTTAGCACTTTCTTCAATCATAAAAGCTAAGCTCTTAAGGTGAAAATCAACACCTATAGGTTGGGGATTTGACTGTCATGAAAAGAGATTTTTTTTTGACTTCCTATCTTGCAAATCACTTTATTAGAATCCTAGTAACTATATCAAAAGTTCTAAACTGATACTTGTCCCTAAGGCATTTAATAGTTAATAGGGTTTGGATCTTGGCTACATAATCTTCACCTATAGTCCCCAATTGAAATTGACAATGATGACATTTCAAAGAATATTTATCCTCCAATTCCTTAGGAAGATGTAAGAAGACTTGTTTTATACTACTTTTTATCAATATTAGCTTTGAGTTAGGTCTTTAAGCCACTGAACCTTCCTTTCCTGACTAAACCCTAGGAGGGTTTCTTTTAGCCCGAGTGAGAAAATTTTTCTTATAAAAAGAAAAATAATTGTTTTTAATACTTGAGTTTCATCCCATACACCTTTCTTATAATTTTTTACATGTGTGAATTTCTAGTGAGACTCAACATGTTTACATTCTCTTAATAGAGCTTCAAAACTCACTAATTCTATCCTTAAGAAAAAGGGTGAAAACCCACATAATATTTCCTCATCAATCGATAATTTAGGGCCTAATCACAAAATACATACTGTTCACAACCACATTCATCCATTTCCTAATCAAATTTCCTTAAAAACAAAATCTCAAATTATTTATCACCACACAATTGCTTGCTACAGAAAAAATGAGGAGTATCTAAGCAAATCACAATTTCAATCACCTATGCATACATATAGAAATCCTTGAGAGTAAAGAAATACACCCTTACCAAATATGAAAATTTATCTTTCATTACATTTATGAATTCTTCTTGTCACATTCACTTGTATATGTGTATTTATCATCAAAAGGACTGTATAATTGAAGAAAGGATGGAAAAACTGTCCCTTTGAATCTTGAATTCCTTTTTTATTTTAAAAAATATTGGATTAGAAGAATCAAGACCTTCCAAAAGTGTATAAATCCCCAAAGAAACAAAGAAACAAAATAATCTAACCAATAAATTGATAAACACACAAAAATTGTAAATTTTCCTTACAAAACTATGTATTCTATTATAGTCTATATGTGTATCATAGAAATATCCTCTTAGAGATCTCCTTCCATGAGCTCCTCCTCTCTCAATAAGTATATAACTCCCTCTTACAACAAAATTTTCTTCTCATATATATATATGATCTTTAATCCCTAACTTATCTTCATGTCTACATGTCCTGAATCAAAGTCATATTTTAACCTCTAGTTACATAATTTTCTCCTTTTAGATATTAGGAGTCTTCATAGCATAACTTGACAAAATAAACATAGATCTTCCAAAACCTATACCACTAACTCATTAACGTAGACCAAGAATGGTCTTTAAATCCCTTCACATATTCAAATTACCAAATTGGAGGGAAAAAACATTATTCAAATTTTTGAAAACTATACTCCACTACTCAACACGTCATGAGTTTCCAATGATCTCTAATGAATTTTAGACATCATTCACACCAAAACTTGACTTATCAAACCAAATTTGATAAATCACTTCAAAATTTACACCTTGGAGAGATGCTCCTACATCAACATGTGTATAACTAAGTGTGCAAGCCTGGGTAGGACCAATGTCCAAATTCTATATTAATTGCTAAAATGATGAAGAGATTAGAATTGTTTGATGATATTATGGTGGATACTTGAAGAGGTATGATTAAGTTTTTTTTCCAACACTTGGAATTTTTTAGAAGTTGCTTGAAAAGTAAATTTCACTTTACAATTTCACAGTATGATAATGCAATATGAATATGGAACATGTATGTAATAATGTACAAGGGGAGATGTAAATGAATTATGCATAAAAGCAGCTAAGGTGAAGTGAATTAACCAATTCACTAAATTCCTCACCTTCAATAGTACATAGGTGATAGACACCATTATTAAAGTCTTCTATTACCTAGCAAGGGCCTAACCATTTGGGTATGAAATTTCTTCCTTTGCCGGTCTTATTGTCAATCTGACTATCGAGTCTTAACACTAGATCCCCCATGTGTATTTCACACTCATATACTTTCTTATTATATTGACAACACATCATGTTAGCATAAAAATGATGATGTTATTTATCTTGAAGGAGAGCTTCATCAAGGGTTTCCAATTAAGCCAACCACACCTCTTGATATCTGTCTTCATCTAGAATGCCTTGCAAAGTTATATAGAGGATATAGGAAAATATACCTCGACCTGTAAGAATACTTTAGATATGAAAAATAAAGAATATGGGGTTTCCCTGTGAGTTTCTGTAATGTTGTCCCATAGGCCCAGAAGGCCAAAAATAGCTTGAGATTCCAATCATGTTTGTTCTCCTTAACCGTTTTGAAAAGAATGGACTTTAAAGTTTTATTTGTAGCCTCAGCATGTCCATTATCCTAAGAATAATACAAAGAGGTGTTGGGGTGTGATATCTTGAATTATGCACATATTTCTTGTACCTCTTCATTTTTGAATGGGGTTCCATTATATAATATAATGACTTATGGGAATCCATACCTACATATGATCTGGTTCAGAATAAAGTTAGTGATCACAGATCCATGTACAGTAGTAAGAGGCATGGCCTCAAACCACTTAGTAAAATACTTTGTAGCTGTGATAATCAAAATTTGCCCATCCAATGACGAGGGATATAATTTCCCTATCAAATCGAGCTCCTAGGTAGATAAGGGAAAAGGTGTCACCATGGGTTATAGAGCATTTGCAAGAATGTGTATCTCATGCAAGAATTATTGACATTTATAACACCTGTAGAAATACTCTACAACATCATGTTATAAAGTAGGTGAGAAATAGACCATGTGATGAATTTTGTGATCTGTCACATGCCCTCCAAAGTGACCAACACAGACTCCATTGTGGGCCTTGAAGAGGATTTTATTCGGCCCTTCTTCTTCAAAACATCTCAACAACATACTGTCAAAGGATCTGCGATAGAGAACTTCTTCAATAATCACATACTTGGTGGCTATGACACATAGCCACCATCTTTACTGTGAGGTTACTCCCTAAGGATACGATCGGCCCAAAATATGATTGAAAATATCAGTGTACCATGGACACACTACAATGGGAGGCCTGGTCTCTACATAGAAATCACATTCATTTAGAAAATATAGGTCTACTAGATCCCCATCATCTATAGGGTTATCTGATAACCAATCAATGATAATTTTTCCCTTTATAGATTTATGGTTAATATAAATAAGATCAAACTCGCCCATTAACGTAATGAAACAACCAACCTTCTTGGATAAGGAACCTTGAGTTAAGAAATTTTATAAATGATCAGATTTGACAATTACCCTAGTCTCTTGGTAAAGAATATAATGCCTTAACCTATTGGTTGCAAAAAATATAGCTAGGAACTCCTCTTGTTGCATATAACGTGTCTTGTAAATGAGAATAGTACGATTGATAAAATATATGGAACATTCGTGATGATCATCTTCCTCCTATGCCAACATGCATGATAATGAGACATTAGTGGCTTGACAATATAAAATTAGAGTACAATAATAATTCAGTGGCATGAGTGTTGGCGGTGACATAAGGAAGCGTTTTACTAATATTTGTGACACTCGGTTGTCTAGTATTTGCTACACTTTTTCTTTAATATGTTATTAATGGGATGAACAATGCATGTCAAACAAAGGATAAACCTATGGATTGACCCAATTTTACCTAGAAAATACCTATTGCTTGAATCATTAGTGGGTGGAGATATTTGCAATACTGCCCATACTTTTTCCAGATCAACATCAATTCCCCAAGATGAAATGATGTATCCTAGTAACTTTCCTCCTGTCACTCTGAACATGCACTTCTTAGCATTTAGTATTACACCATACTCAATTAGGTGTGAGAGAATGACATGAAGCACTTTGGGATGATCAACATGTTTCTTTGCTTTCACCAGTAGGCCATCAACATATGATTCCACAATATTATAAATAAGATCATGAAAAATGTATGTCATTTCCCATTATCAAGTAGCTTTGGCATTCTTTAAGCTGAAAGGCATGACTGCGTAATAGAAGGTTCCCCAAGGAGTTGTAAACATAGTTTTTTTTAGGTCTTTCTTAGAGATATTTATCTGGTTGTAACCTAAAAATCCATCTATGAGAGACAAAAATTCCTAACCAGTTGTTGCATCAACAATAACATCAATGAAATGTATTGGAAAATCATCTTTGGGGCAAGCCTTGTTAATGTTCCTGAAATAAAGTAGATGCATATATTCCCATTATTTTTGAGAATGGGGACTATGTTTGACACCCACATGGAATAATTCACTGGTTCGATAAATCCCACTTGTAGGAGTTTCATGACTTACTCTTTAACCATTAAATATACATTGGGCTTCATGGGTCTTGATTTCTGCTTCATGGGCATAACATCAAACTTCGTGATGAGGTTGTGAACCACCACATTAGGAGTAATTCCCATCATTTCCTTATAAATAAAGGTTAAGGATTTTGAATTCTCTTTAATAACCTTCGTAGGAGCTTCTATCTCCTCTAGAGTTAGAGAAGAAATAAGCTTCAAGATCTTAGGATCCTCCTCCACCCCTATGTTAATATCTATGCTTCATTTGATCAAAGAGGTATTTCCCTCTTCAAACTCAGGTGGGGTTGGAGGTAGTTCCATTCCTTCTTCCTCTACATAATAGATCTCAAGACCTTCTGACGAGGAAGGATCCATCGTGTGATATCCAAAGTAGGAGGAAGGGTGAGGTATAAGAGAAATTCCCCTCTTATGGTGCGCAAGATGAAGATTAATGTATGCATTGAGGTATCCTAGGATTTCCTCATCATTCTAGGCATAGTCCAAAGTGACAGGGTTGTTCTTGGTCTCAACATATGCCAAAATTGCATTGGTTGGCATCCTTCAAACTAAAGGTTTAAATTTGACCAAAATAGTGAATTCGGTTTCTTTCAAGTCTTTTCTTGGACAAAACTGAGAGGAGGAAGTATCCATAAAATCAGACAATAGGTTTTACTCTTGTGGAATAACTTCAATAGAGATAAAATAAAAACCATTTTTGAGCTCAAAAAATGTAGTCTTATAGAGTTGTAGGTACTCTACTCCAATCTCATAAACTTTTGAGACTTGATTAGAAATAAGTTGAGAGTTACCCAAGATCCTAACTTTGTTCACGCCCATCCTCTTGGCCATGATACAATTAAGAAGTAGAGCTTCATACTCAGCTCATTTATTCATGCACACAAAGTTCATCTTAAAGGAAAAAGGCATGACCATCCCTTCAGGGGAAGTGAGTATCACCAAACCCTAACACCAAAGCAGCACTTTGTACCATCGTAGTTAAGATTCCAACAATCATCGAGGAAGATGGAAGCTTGATCGTTCTTGGATTCTTCTTCCTTGACTTCTGAGACTTTAACCGTACGAACCTTGCCAAAGACACTAGACGAAAGAGTGGAAATTTTAAGGGTATGACCTATGCCCAAGGAATTGAATGGGAGAAAAATAGGAAAATCATTCTCCAAAAGCTTAATAATTTCAACTGTAGTTTTTGTTGACATAGTTTCTACTATAGCAGCCTTTCTTTCACTAGAGTAGACCTCTTCAACTGCCTTAGGAATTTCCAACTCAGTCATGGTAACAAGCTGGGACTCATGATTTGAATCCTAAGGCTTGTTTAATGGATTGGCCAAGATCTCAAATTCAATTTGAACCCCCTAGTTTCTTCTTTAGGTTTTCCAAATGGATATCAAATGGCTTTGGGTCACCCTGATCCAAAAAGACCTTACCTAGCTACAAGAATATGACCTCTTAGAACAACATAGAAGAGATTTACTTCATTATATGAATCCAAGGTTGACCACTAATAATATTACAATTAGTTTCCTGATTTATAATATAACAATTAGTTAAGACAATCTTGGGTCCAGAGTGATGGTAAGCACTATAGTTCCAATAAAAGATAATTTGAGGCTATCACAACCTTTCAACATGTTTCACATTGAAGAACAACTTGTTTGTCCATAGCCTAGCTCCTAAAGAAATGAGAAAGATACTATATTAACAACAACCCCATCATAGATCATTACATGCTTAACATAGTTGTTGTAGATCCAAATCTAGAGCTAGAATGTAGGATCACCTCTTCATGCCAACTCAACATCACTAGGCATCTTGCTAATGTTGAATACAAATCCAAAATCTCTCTCACACTACCCTGAGGGATAAACATCAAAGTATATATGATTTATTTTGGCATCCAGAGGAGGAGTGATGTGGATAAGATGGCCAAGACCTAGTGCTTGTAATAAAGCCGATCGATGTGCAGGAGAATTAGTTAACAAATCAAGGAAGGAAATGTGGAAAAAGGTCTTAGTCAGGTTTTTGATCAAGTCACAAGATCCTACTAGCTTAGGAGATACTGAGGTATCATATGACATCAAGGGATACATGGAAAGGGGCTACATAGAATAATCATGAGTACGAGTCATTGTGTTAACTTCGGGTTCACTCTCTAACTCAACCAAGCCTATCATCTTGGTTTGATTTCGATTGTCTAATGGAGAAGCTATTAGTGGGTTCATAGACGTAAATGATTCATGATGATTGTTTCCTATAGAACCCCTTTGTTGGTACCATGAGGGTTAAGTTTTCCATTCTCAAGGTGCATTAGAAGGGGATCTTGATAAATCCTTGGAGTAGCATTTTGTTGAGAAACAATCCCCATATGCATGTTTTATGTAGGTGTCATGGGATTAGCCAAGAACATCTCAACGAAGAGCTATTTTCGGTCTTCTAAAAGCCATTGTATGAATTTTTTACAACCACTATGACATGTATGAGCATCATGTCCTCTAACCCTATGAAAACCAAAATACAAATTAGGATCGTAGTCATGAGGTCTCTGATTCTAGTATTTTTGTGTCCCATAGTTCCTGTTGTTATTTTGTTGTTGGTTATTATAATTAAAGTTTGGAGGATTTTGACCTTAGTTCTAATACTAATTTTGAAATTGATTTGGGTATTGGTTCGAGTATTGAACTGGGATTTGGGCTTGGACCTGCTGAGGATGTGGAGGAGGATAAATAAATTCCACCACATTAACTAAAGGAGTGAAATTATTGCTCCTTTGTTTGTTCACATTCACATCGTTGTTACCATTATTTGCACTACTTGTGCTAACAACATTCATATTTTTGGCTTGTTTGGTAAGGTTGTTCATTGTAGCACAACAATTATTACAAAGGACATTGGGTCCTTGATTGTTGTTGTTTGAACGATTTGGGTAATTTGAATTACCTTGTGAGGGAGTGACTATTTTCCCATTTGATCCATAGGTCTTGTTGTTGCAAATCAGCTGCAACCCTGGATGCAAATCAGGTTTCTAAGTTGATTCTAGAGCATCCAATGTGATTGCACAACATGGAAACCTCTCTCCAAGTGTGGGACTTGTGAAAATGAGAGAGTAATCTCCATATTAGAGGCTGGTTCCTCAAAATCCTCTGATTTATATCTATATTTTTCACAACTACAGAGGTTCTAATCCTAATTCTACCCTAGATTGCAAGGAGACAGGGATAAAAATGCAAAAATGAAACTAAACTAAAGATGGTGATGCACCAAAAGGAGTGGTGAAACATTTCTTGCCATATAAATAGACACAAATTCATGAAATGCAACAAGGGAAAACATACACAAGCTAATAGATGTAATTAGAGGTCTTGAAATGAAGTAAAACAATACAAACAGAGGACTGAAAGCATTCACAGAGTTTTCACTGTCAATTTCATGAAAAAATCTCTTGCATTCCACCATCAAAGAGGTATAAACCTATTACAAACTGTGAAAAAGGTTTGATTCTTACAACTATCACTTGCTGGAGGTGAAAGAAGAAGTTTTCAATGCCAAAAAGTGTTCAAACCTCAATAAATGAGCCAAATCTGGCTTTTATAATGCATGGGTCAAGCCCAGGAGAGAGAAAACATAAAAAACATGGGAGCCCATTCCTCATTGATGGAAAATGCATTAAAATAGCATGGAGGACCTTACAAACCCATACCCTATCATTTTTGACCATGCTGGAGAAGAATGCGACCCATTTTGTATTAAATTTGGTTGTTGAAATGTCATTTCTGGCCATGGACACGTACCAGAACCGTTTTTGAATTTTATCTCTCCAAACTGAACCAAAATTATAAATTGACCATGGAATCATGTAGATAATTTTAACAGCTTTCCAATGATATAAAGAACGTGAAAATATGAGCTCTGGATCAAAGGATATGATCATTTGAAGATTTAGGGCAAAAACGGCCCAAAAACGGATCGGCGGGAAAAAATTTCAAATTTTACCTCTTTTTTGTCTTTGGAAATTTTTTCAAAAATTCCCCATGCTCCATTGGTTGGATGCCATGTGGAAAGCTCTGATTCATTCTAGAATTCTCTCTCCTTCACCTCCCGCGGGTTTTCCTTTGAAGTTTTGACATTTTTAGACTTTGGAAAATTTTTCATTTTTCCCCCGCGCCTCGCCCGGCCGGGACACGTGTCAGATTTTGAATGGATGACAGGGGGCACGGGCCCTTCTTTCACTTTTTAGTTTTGGCCGAAAACTTTTGCAAAATTTTCAAAAACCGCCCCGAGCTCTGAATCTACCTTCCCCTTAGGACACGTGTCCTAATTTTACTCGCTGCGGGCTCTCCGTTCCATTCTTCCACTTTGGAAAATTTGGCAAATACTTAGCAAATTTTTTCATTCCACCCCCCCTTGTGACACGTGTCACAACCTGATTGGTTCGTGGGCCCCGTGGGAAAAAATTTCCATTTGAACCTTCGACCAAAATACTTGGAAAAAATTCAAATTTGCCTCCGACCCCTGAACTCCTCTGCCACGTGGCAGCTTCCTATTGGCTGTGGGCCTCAAATGGGAAAATTTTCCACAAAAACTCCGCCAAGCCATAACTTGAAAAATATAAGGAGTTAGGAGGAAAAATTTACCTTTCTAGAAATCTGAGAGAGAGCTCTATCTAATGGTGGCATTTCCAGAAAGCCTTGAGTGCCTGAAAATAAAGAATGTAGACTGAGGCACAAGAGAGGCAAGAACACAAGGAGTTAGCCACAAAAATGAGTTGGGGCACCATTTTGGATAAAAGGTCTTTCGATCACTATCAATTGCCACTTGGTCAATGCGGATAGAACCCTCCAAGACCTCCTCATAGATCCTAAGAGGGACATTTTTCACTTCCTGTTTAGTTTCTCATTTGAGGGAATGGAGGAATAGGTCACAGAGCTCCATTTGATCCATATTGGGAGTACTGGCTTAGGAGTAGAGGAATTTCTACCACCTTTGAATGAAGTTCTTGCTTAATGTGAAGGAATTATCTAACCCCTATTCTCGATTTTTTTTTCATATCAAAATCCTTTATGAACTCTCAAATGAGTTTTTTAAATGAATGAATTGAGGCTTCTGGTATTCTATAGTACCATTCAAGAGAAATTCCCTCAAGGGTCTTAGGAAATATCTTGGCCACAATTGCATCCCATGGGAGTAGCTCTCTAATGGAAGTCACATACAATTTAATGTGAGAATTTACATCCCACTCCCCTTTGAACTTTAGAAGGTTGCGTAACAGTCGTTGAAGCATTAAAATTTGTATGGTAAAGTTGAGGGGCTCTTTGAGATATTCAGAATATGTACCCACCACGTAAGACTCTACCATGGAAAAACCTTGATGAGGAAGTGGAAGTTTGATGTGAGGTTGATATGGTACTATATAAGCATTTACAGGGGCATAAGGTATCCCTTGAGGATGAGAATTTGAACTAGAAAAAGATAGCATGTTCCCTTGTGGTGATTTAGAATACATGTGTATGTGTGGGAGAAAATTGTTTTGATACGGAGTGGTAGGTGTAAAACCAGGGAACGTGGCATTGCAAGTTGGAACTGAATTTGAGAATGCACTTCTGGTTAGCACCTATGGAGTATATTTGTATAGGGTGTGAGAGGGCATTCCTAATGTCCCTGATCCAGTAAGGAGGTGCCTAGAGCTACAAACAACCATATAGACCAGAGGGGGTGACGGTGCAGAGGGCACATAGCCAAATTTTTGAACATGGTGGGGGCCCTTTCCTTGCCCTGTAAAAGGTGTAGCATGAGAAGGTATGGAAATCTCCAGTTCCCTAACTCTATCCACCAACGTTGAAATCACATCGCCCAAAGATGGTGTTGCATTTGAATTACGTGTGTGTTGAGTCTTGTTATGAAGCAAAGACACATGATGCATTTATATGAATTGATCCTTGGGAGGCCACCACTATTTGGATGTATTTTATGTTATATGGGGAGGGGTAGTAGTGTTGTTCTGAAGAAGAACATCATTATACCCTTGCATTCTATCCAAGGACTGCTCTATTGCATTAAGACGCTCATCACTTCGGGTGAAGCATGCTAAGAGTTCATCATTAGGTGAAAGATAGGAAGAAAAGGCATTAGATTGCATGCTGATTTGATGCCTTAAAAATTGTGTAGATAGGACACCCTCTCTC
Organism: Taxus chinensis; assembly: GCA_019776745.2. Taxonomy (NCBI): domain Eukaryota; kingdom Viridiplantae; phylum Streptophyta; class Pinopsida; order Cupressales; family Taxaceae; genus Taxus; species Taxus chinensis. Next base: position 521,648,269 of record CM034156.1, on the reverse strand, counting down.
CTATGAACGTTCTGTTATTAGAGTGAGAGAACTCCGGTTGCGGGCTATAGATGGGTTGATCAATCTCCTCAATCCTAATTGATGAACTATTGTTGGCACCTTGAGGAGGAGTGTGAGGTGAAGTATGAATAATTATTATCCTACCCTAATTATGAAGGTGACTTTTGCATACCCATATGGTAATATTACACTTCAAGACCTAAAATGGGTCTACGGTACTCCAGACTTGAAATATTCGGGGGGTGTACAGACATACGTAAAATAATGGGAGAGGAGAATGATGGATGAAAGAAAATAAATAAAAGAGGAAATAAAAAGGAACAAGTCCTTCATGTTGGGTTCACCAATTTTGTACATCTAAGAATTGAAATGTGACTCTAGGACACACTCAACCTCCTGAGGTCATGTTAGGACATGCGATATGAGATGGAAAGATGAATAAATATGGTGAATAGGTGGAATATGAAAAAATGGGTAGAAACAACCAACAAGTAATCAATGCTAAAAAATTTCTTCTATGAGAACTATGGGAATTTTCTCTCCTAAGGAAATGAAGGCCTCTCTAACTTGGCCTAGAGAAATGGAATGGTTGAGGAGAATAGACGCACAAAGGATTCTATCAATATCAGTGTCACCAAACAACCTCTGAACTAAATGTGGAACACGTGGAAATTGTCCTACGTTTGCCTCATAAAATTCTCAAGACAAGGTCATCGAGGTGTGAGAGGAAACATGTGAGTAGGAAAAATGGGTGAATTTCATAATCTAATCTCGACCAAGCTGACAATGTCAGAACACACAAGCACTATTTTCTTTTATGTTCAAAGCCGTCAATTGTGAGATAATAGTGGGTGAAACTAGGGTGGTAAAAAAAACTAGGTGTCTGAGGCCTGTGTCAATGTCATTAAATTTTTTTGTTGTGTATGGTTGTGGAACTCTAGTATCACACACTAAATCGATGTGTTTTCTGGGGCCTTGGATGTGTAAACTACTAAAGTGAAGAAACAAACACAAACACAAATATTTTGAAAGAGGGCAAGGTTAATGTTTAGGAAACCTAAGCCAATTAGAGATACGTAAGGAGTTGTGTTAATACCTTTCTAATTAACTCTATGTTCCTAAACTAGCAAATGAAAGAAAGAAGATTTAGATTAAATCAATTCAATTTCTCTCCTTGAATCTAATTAAATCTATGTGCTGCTAGTTAATTAAACAAATGAAAAAAATCAACATAACAAAGAAAATGAATCTAATCGATTTTCTTTTGTGCTTTTCCAATGATTTTAGCGAAAGGGAATACAAAAAATAAAGTAAACTAACTAATTTAATCTAATGTTTTCGTCTTTTGTGTTTATTAGAAAATAAAAGAAATATGCATAGACAATTTAACTTCTTCTAATTGAATGAAATTACTTCTACTCTAAATGAATTAAACTAAATAGTGAAATAGTTGGATGTGGCTAATTACCTTTGCATAGCATTTACTGTAATTCAATAAAATAAATGATTTTCCTCATTTTTAATTATGGATATTGCCTCTTCTGGATCTACCTCAAAATCACAGGAAGAATGAAAATATTCTGAGAAGCAATTCTTCCCCTGAAACTTCCCTAATGAAACATAAGCTTTCTAAATGAAGAAATGTAAACTATAGGTAAATGAATTGTGGAGAATTAACAATACACTGTGGAAAGAAAATCCTCCAAATTATTCCTATGCAAATCCATAGGGATGATCTGAGAAGAAATCCTCAATGGAAGCTTTACAAATAGTAATTACTGTAAATGTTACTACAATTATATTTTTCTAAAAAATGTATTTGATTGAACCTATTCAAATAAATGATATAAAATTATAGGAATTTAACAACACACCCAACCTGTAAATGTTGTATAGAGAAAAATCCAATACTAACAATGAATTTTAGTGTCCTCTCATCTTATTTTCCAATAAATATCCAAAATTTTCTAGGGAACTGTGCTAGAAGTGTGAAGAAGGAATGAAAGAGAGTGCTGAAGCTAGCTAGTTTGAAGACAATCTGGTAACAATGTAGGCAAGAGAGTAATAAGGAAAGATATCTGTGCTTGCTTGTGTGATTATTTGTAGGATTATGGAAGGATAACGATACAATTCCAAAACAAAATACTCCAAGTAATGCTCAGGTAAGATGTTTGGCTCTTGTAGAAAATAGGAAAAGAAGTGGTCCATCCCACTTAACAGCCAAGGAATTCCATATTACTCAAAGAATGGGTAGTTAAATTACTAATAATAGTAAGTTGGTAATGAGAATTTTGTAGGCATTTAACAAGCCAAAGAATAGACAATTTGGTCAAGAAATGTGTGCTAATAATGAGTTTGAAGAAGGTGACATGCGTTTAAAACACGCTAGAAAAGGATCGAAAGAAAATGAACGTAACCACACCAGTGTTTAAGCAACCACCGCTTAGGGAAAAATGGAACCTACGCAACCACTGGGGTGGTTGCATAACCTTTGGCTTGCTTCCATCATGTAAAGCAAGAAGGCCAAGGAAAATTTGCAAAAATGATAAAGGAAAGTCGGGAAAGCTAGGAAAAGAACAAGAAAGATACAAAACATGTTGTAAATGAGGATTTGTGCTGAAACATCACTACAATTGATATTTTATCATCATTGAGTATTTTTACCTATTCAAACAATGTAGCAGGTGCAAAATCGGGTGTGCGCAAACACCAACCGTATAAGGAACATCAACCCCTAATTTAGTTAAACACCCACTCCACAAGGAGGATATAAACCCTCTAAGATGACTGAATACCAAATAATCAACCTAAATATGATGATATTTGAATTTTTTTGCTTCCATAACTAATGGAGATCTCTAATTTAGTTCACACAATCACAAACGAACCCTTATTCCTCTAACTCACCCTATCTTCTTGTTGTTGGAATTTTCTTGGCTCTAAAATGTTGCTCACATGATCTATATCCTTACTCAACATGAAACATATTTTTAATACTCTCAATACATACCTTAAATCCTATCAAACACTTCCACATGGCTCATGATTTTCCCTATAAGAGATCTTGTTCAAAATTGAACCCTTAACAATGCTTTTATTTTTACAAACACAAAAGAGGACGCTCCTATACCTTTAGCCCAGAAAATAAATCATAAAAAAATCCCATTACATTTATAAAAATACTCACTTTTGACCCATATATATCGACCATTCTCAACACCACTCATCTTGCACAAAATATGCTCAAAACCCCATCACTAGGATGAGTAAAATACACTAAAACCAAAACCATGATTATTCAAGATCTAAAATTCATCAAACATATGTAATATAGCATTAAAACATCATCCATGGTTTTTAATTCTCTTGTACCAATCAAATAATTCATAACACAACTCAAAAGCCTCATCTCCTTTACTAAATAGATGCTTCCAACACCCTGTTTTCACTGTTGGGCATCAACACCACTTAAAAAAAACTAAACTATGGCATGTAACCACTATATGGAATCCTCATAACCTGTAAATTTCATCCATACATGTTATCTATCGTGAAACATCCATTTTTCAAACCACAATAACATTCCTCTTCACCAAATTAAGCTTCCTAGATAATAGTTTTGCAAACTCAACTAGATTTCACCCTTTCTACCACTTCCAAAACCTAAAAATGTGTTCAATATGAAAAAATTAAACCATATACCCTCTATAACTAATATCAAGCATCAAAAAATCCATTTCATGTTTCAACTAACTCAATCTTTCATCCCAACAAAACCTATCCTGAAAATATGCTTACCTTCTTCCTCACAAATTGTCTTGAATGACCCATCAAAAAAACTCACCAAGACAAAAAAATACATTAATGGAAATATATATGAATCATATTTCCATAAATTATTACAAATCCTTCCAACTATAAGTGGGAATCCTTCAAAAAAGTCAATCTCTGTAACCTATATTTTAAGCCTTATAGGACTCAAGAACTGAACTTGAGCTTAAATTGCTCCATCACCACAAAAATCACTTCCAAGATTAACCAAATCATGAAACACTCTTACACATTATTTCTACACACTTATAAACCTTCACCAATCATGAAAAACTCATAATCATCACTTTCCCTCATGTAGCCACTTAGCACCCTATTAGATCAAGTATCCTCCATATTTGACCCTTAAAGAACAGGTAATAACTTCTTCATACCATATCAAAAACAAAAGTTTTATATACCAATAGAAATATATTTGAACCAGGATAAAAAAACTTAAATGGAGTCCTACCTCCTCCTATAGCTCCTGTGATGTCAATTTTACCACAAGATATTCCAAAATGCCCCAAAAACCAATCTTCCTTAATAGGGTAAAATTTTCCATTTTTTTTACTTCAACCATGATATAAAACTATCATGGATATGTAGACAATTTATTTTGTAACTTATTTGGAGAAATTTGCCACAAACTGATCTTCTTCAGAAACAAGAAATTCTAGGTGGGGCCCACATACTCTCACATGCACTAATATACCTTTCTGGTAATCTGAAGGAGTCTTTTACAACATATCATCATCACTTTAAAAAATTATAATTAATACAGGCTCATTACATACCTTTTTCTCCAAGTCACTTTGAGCTAGGGTTTAACTAGGGTTTCAAAGCAACTTATCTTCATAACGATCATTCATAAAAATAAATGATGATAAAACTACCTCATTATTTTTTTTATTACTTCATAAATTACCTAAGGATAATTCCAAATATATTAAGTCCCCATGAAAATCATAAAATTCACAACAAGCATCAGAAGGTCCACTTTTGCTTCAAAAACACACTGTGAAACACCCAGTTTTACCAAAAATGACATATCTTACAATTAATTCTTCAGAATGACCTGAAACTTGTCATGAAGCATCATAAAAATATCCTGTAACTATCCATACTCACCATTTATCCCAAATATCTCTCAAACTCTCCATCCATTAAGAATTACCTGTGCTAAAAGACATGTTCTCACCTCCTTGCTTCCCAAGGACATAAAACATGCATCACACCTACGTGTTCTAACCTAAAACTCACCATACACCATAGGTACACTTCCAACATGCTTATATACCATTCTCAAAAAAGACTAATCATCTCCAACTTGTATGAATCTAACTCATTTTGCATGCTTTAGGGCTAGGAATATGTCTAGAATGACCTAACTCAACCATGAAACCTCATGAACTGAAAATGGTGACCACATACGAACTCATATATACCTCTAACACTTATAATATAAAATTTAAAACCTCATAATAACCTTTTAATAACTTTTAAGGACTAAATCTATGACTTATCTCACTCAACCATGCACCAAGACTTCCTAGAACTTCACCAAACTTGACACTACCAATCAACCTTCATCTTTGAAACTGAATAACACCTCATAGAAAATCATACAATACCATGACACCATTTTCCATCAATATAATTGACATCAAATATAACAAAAACAAACAATGACCAACACTTTCTAGAAAGGTAAGATAGAGCTTGTGACTGTATGTGGGCCCCACTAAAAAATGCATGCTTATGAAGAAGTTTAGTTTGTGGGAGAGTCATCATAAGATAGTGATGAATAAATTGAATTTTTTTATCCAAGGAGTTTTTATAGATGTTATTTATATTTATAGATAATGGTTGAGGTCCTAAATGGAAAAGTTTGCCCTATTTACGAGGACTGGTTTTTGGGGCATTCTATGGTAAAAGTGGAATTGCATGAGATACATGTGGAGTTAAAACTTGGTTAAAGTTTTTTTGTGATCCTAGTTCAGATATATTTCTAATGATATATTAAAATTTTATTTTTTACAAGGAATGAGAAAGTTATGACCTATTCTTTGAAGGTCAAATATGGAGGATGCCTAGTTAAGCAAGTCTTATGTGGCTTCTTGAGGTATGGTGATTGTTATGAGTTATTCATTAATGTTGAAGGTTTATGAGTGATTATAAAACATTTTTAATGGTATTCTATTATTTTTTTAATCTTTGAAGTTTTTTGTTGAGGTGGTAGAAAAATTTGTGCTCAAGACTAGTTCTTGAGTCCTAGAAGGCTAAATGAGCAATTTTAGAGATGGACCTGGTTGAAGGCCTTACAATTGGAGTTTGAAGAAAATGTAAGATGTTATGGAAATATGATTTAGATGGATTTAAAATGGTATATGATTTTCCTCATAATGGTGATATTTAATAGGTCATTCAGCTCAATTTTTGAGTAAGAAGGTTACTTGTTTTCAGGACACGATTGCTTTGGCTAGAAGATTGAGGTAGACGAAACATGAGATGGAATGTTTGATGATTTATATTGGTTTAATAGTGAATATGGATGAATTTTTTTCCCATTTAAGGAATTTTTAGGTATTTAAAGTGGCAGAAAGGGTGAAAAATATTTGATTTCCTAAAACTACTTTCTAGGAAGCTCAGTTTGGTGAAGATGAAAGTTGGTGTGGTTTGCATGTGAGGATGTTTCATGATCTATAGAAACCATGGATGTTTTCAAAATAATATTGGATTTAAAATTAGTGGTTACATGTCATAGTTTATATTTTCTTTGGTGATCTTGAGGCCTAAAGGAGAAGACTGGTTCCTGGAAACAACTGTTTAGTGAAGGATATGAGCCTTCTTGATAGAGTTATGAGGAATTTGATTGGTGAAAGATAATTATGACCATGGATGATGTTATTATGTCATATTTTACATTTTTGAGCTATTTTTGGTCTTGAATAATCATGGTGATGAGGTTTGTGGTTTTTGATCATCCAGGTGATGGGGTTTTGAGCCATTTTTGAGCTTGTATGGTGTGTTTGTGCATGGACGACATATATGGGTACATTTCATGAGTTTATATGAATGTAATGTTATGTTTTTGAGTTTTTTTGAGATAAATGTATATTACTTAACTATGATGTATTTGAAATAAGAGAAGCATATAAAGCGACTATTTTAGTTCATTTTTGAACTCATTAGACAAGAAGGGAAAATGTGACCTAGGTGAGAGTTTTAAATTAGTTCAAGGGTATGAATTAAAAGCTAAGGATTATTTTATATATATATATATATATATATATATATATATATATATATATATATATATATATATATATATATATATGTATATGTATTTATGAGGAGTGTGTGTTTAATGGTATTAGGCCAAGTTTTTCCATGAGAGAAGAAGAAAGAGCGAGCTAGGTCAATGAGGGTTTGAAAAAGGTTTGTGAGCTTAATTTGTGATATCCATTAGTTGTAGTATCAAAAATACTAAGAGATGTTCATATTAATATGGTTGAGTTGGTGCTTGATCATATTAGGGGGTTAAAGCTTCCATGTGTAGTGGTGCTTTAATAAATTAGGGGTTGGTATTCCTTGTAGGGTTTGTGATCTACTAAACTAGTGGTTGGTGCTCCTTGTGAAGTTGGTGATTCATTAAATATATTTTCTTTGAATAATATATGTAAATTTTTAGTGGGATTTCTTCCCCCTTGAGGGTTTACCACTTATATATGGTGTTCATGTGTCTTTTTTTTTTTTCATGTACTTGTGAATGCTTAATACACACCTAATATGCTCATATGATTATGGATGTTAGATGGATGAATGCAATGATGAATGTAAGTAATGGTAAATGAATTTAAAATTTAATAGGAATGATTCACTCTCGACCCTACTCATTCCATTATGATTCTAACAGGAAAAGATGAGTCTTATATTTTTGATTTAGAGGTTATGAGATGTTTTGGAGTATGGGCATTCTTTTGGGATCAATAAATGATACGGGTTTTCAAATTTATGGTAATGAGAATTATCATTCCTCTTCCCCTCCATGAAGAAACTTGGGGTTCTACATTTTGTTTGGTTTTGGGTGGATGCATTAATTTATTAATGTGTGTGTTTGGACCTTGTGTTTTCCCCCCTTTTTATGTAATTTGGAGGAATATAACCTCTCTCTCCCATGAGATTGAAGGGAGGTGAGAATTTTATTCATTCTTGGAGATGCCATGTAATGATGCCAATAAGCTGGGTGGAAAACATATCCTTTTATTCTATTGTTTTAAAGAAATATTGTTCAAAGGAGGAAATTTATATTGGAATCTTGGAGGAATCTTTCCCTCCATAGAGACAAAGAGTTTTCTTGCAAATTTGACATGTCGTTCCCCTTATTAGGGAGGCTTATATGCTTGGATTTTCAATTTTATCTTCTTAAAATTTTGTAAGCTAATTTAAAATTATAAAAAGGTTAGATGGGAGTTGAAATACCCCTTGCAATATCTTATGTAAACATTTCTTGAGAATTTTTTTTCTTGAATATATGTTTACAAATAATATTATGTGTCTTATCCTTGTTTGGGAAAAGGATTATTTTTAAAATTGTACACTTGTGTTGAACAAATAAATGCTGAAAATAATCTATGAGGAAGAGTTATTGTCTCATCTTAATTCTATGGGATTGGGTAAATTTCATAGTCCTTGGTTTTTTGTTATGACAATCTCATACTTTGTGTTGTTTTTGATATGTTGAATAGAAAAGATAACTTTTTTTTGGTTTCTTGATATTTCAAATTCTTTCTTTAGTCTTCATGGGATTATATGCAAGAGTGAAGGGAACTAAAGGTAAATTTTTTTATTTTCTAACCTTGCAAGAAATAAAACTCCTCCCATGTCACATTTGCATGTGTTCATTATGTCCAAGTTGGTGTTTGAAATTAAAAATCTAACTACTTGTTATATTCATGCTACAAGGAAAATTGAACAAAACTATTTTTTTTTGCAAAGGCTATGATGGGTTGAAATTGTGCTATGTACTTAATTGGGTATCTTCGTATCTTATTCATAATATTAAAAAAATATACTTGAAATTCATTGCATGTGAAGTCAAAATATTTTTTGGCTTAGGTTTATTTATAGTTCATATCCAACTAACGTATCTTCAAGTAAAATTAGTTACCTTATAGTTTCCTTACGACCCTTATCTATCTAAATTTCTCTCTCATCTCTCATTTGAATTTCCTAATACAGTTTACATCTTTCCTTTTATCAAATTGATTTAATCTAAATATATTTAAACCTTTTTTCAGATTAACTTATGATAAATAATTGTATTCAGGAAAATATATACAATAATGCACAAGAAATAAACATTTAAATATATGAAACCCTAAGAAAATGAGAGAGGAATGTGAATTAGATGATTCTATGTGATTTGGGAGTGGTCTGAATTGAGTATCTATTTGAACAGGCTGGAAAAAATGTCATCAAGACTTGATGAGAGTTCAAAACCCTAGAAATATATAGGATAAAAGCACCTAGGGAGGACATGAACACTCCAGCCACTAGTGACAGATCTGGGAGCCTATGTATGCTCAGATGCTTGGATGTTGTTCCTTTCTGGGTCAAAAGATCTTCACTGTTGGTTGTTCTTTTTTTATTTGGTTCAGAAATTAGATCATCACTCGTAATTATGACCTAAAAATAGATAACTACATACACATGCCCACAAACCACATAAAATATAATAAAGAAGATGGAGAATGGGGATTCAAACTGACCCTGATGGTCACCCAATCAAGTGTTGTACTATATCTCAGACTCTATGTAGTTATTTATGTGTGTGTATTCATGTCCCGTGCCCTAGGAGGCCCTTGTGTAAGTTACATGATGATCGAAGGCTAGATCTATATTGTCCCAAGTATGTAAATGTGTGTAATGGAATAGAAGAACTCCCCTCCTACGTTGTGTATGCATAATAATGCAACCCTTGTCCCATGTATGGATGTCCTAGATGTATGCCTTGTAGTTCTTTTGTGCCTTTTGTGTAAGCTTAGGTGTGGTTTGCCCCTTATTTGAGAGAAGTAACTAAGTATATTTATGATTCCCTTGTTTGAATTTCGTAATTGAAAACTGAAAGGACAACCCAAAGTGTTAAAAGGTGAAGGGATAGGAGCACCTGGGAACTTCTGTAATAACTGGGCACTAGTGTCTGATGCCATCAAAAGATAAATTAGTAAAGTGTTGGAAGATTTTTAAGATGTGTAAGGCCAGTAAAGTGTAGAAGATAGGGTAACCACAATTTCAAAATGAGTTTTCAACCACTAGTTTTCTTTCTTAGGAATCATGCATACATTAGTATGTTATAGGACCTATAAATGTACCCAAGTGCATATAATTTTTTGTCTACATTTTCCACCAATTTATGTTGTTGAGTGGATAATTGATAGCATAAAGTAGATATAGGATGTGTACCTTATGAAACCAAAGATAAGTGTAGTTGATAGCATGCAGAGTGGAAAAGTAGCCATATAAGCATGAAGTGATTATAATGTGAATCATAAAAACTAGGAAACAGAGGTCGACCCTAGGGTGAAGTGTATGCATAGTAGCCTACTGTTGGAGATTTATTTTGTAGATATGAGCTCCTTCTTATTTCTTATAAGGACCTCTAAAAGAAGAACAAGAGAGTAGTCAAAGTCCCATATGTGAAAAATAAGAGTAACACATGTATAAGTATGTATAAGTAGTAGCTAAGGAAAGAGTGCACCTGATGGATAAGTGAGTAAATGATAAAAAATTGTCCTTTTTGTCTTGGAGATGTTGTTGGATGGGGTTAGGAGTGATCAATTTCTAACCAAGAATGCATCGAGCCATGGATTTGAGCATCCTACTACCAAGGATGAGGTTTTTGGGTGATCTCACGCCAAGAGCGAGTTTTTTGGGAGATCTCACACCAAGGGTGAGTTTTTTGGGTGATTTCATGCCAAGAACGTGTTTTTTGAGTGATATCACACTAAGAATGAGTTTTTTGGGAGATATTATGCCAAGAATGAGTTTTTTGGATGATCTCATGCCAAGAACGAGTTTTTTGGGTGATCTCACACCAAGAGAAGATTTTTGGGGAGAAAGGTTTATTTTTCTCTTATTCCATGATGCTTCTCAAAGTGCCACTGTAGATTGGCACATATTGATTTGTAAGTGATTTGTAATCATGTTGTAACTATATTGCAACTAAATTTTATAATTGGAGCCAAGTGTTTGATGCTATAGATCCGTATTGTACCTTACTGGAAACTGTGTTAAATTAATAAACTATTTGATTTCTCCCCTAGGACACGAGCACCTAGGTGGGACACAAGCACCAACTGTTCATGTATAATAATTTTCGCTAGTGTTTGTTATGTGTGTGTGATCCAAGTATGATTATGGTCCACTCTGTAGCTGTGTTCCTTTACCAATTCCGGAGCTCTTTGTTCACCCAATAGTTTTACCCCCTCCTTTGGGGTCATGTGATCAATGTAGGAGGATGTGGCCCAAATGAGAGGACTTGAAATTGATATGTATATCATGGATTAGATACCTACACGGGTAGGGGATGTGCATGGTAGAAACCAAGGAATATGCTAAAAAGATAGACTAGAAAAAAAGTTTTAGTGTAAAGAGATATAATACAGTAGAATATACTGTAGAAAGTAATTATGAAGACAAGAGGGACCATGAAAAGTGGGTTGCATATGTGGGATATCACTCATAATGTCACAAGATAATCAGGGCCGAAGTGTCCATAGGAAAACAATTGATCAAGCAGTACAAAGGGCATAACCTATAAATAGTAGCAAATAATAGTAAACAAGAAGTAATCGATAACCATGGTTGTATAGTATCGTGCAAGGAAAATGCTACACATGAAGCACCCGTTATCTTGTTAGAAAGATAAATAGTACGTAAAAGCATGTACAGATAAATGAAAAGTAAGTGATTGTAAAAATAAGTAGTAAATATTGTAACAATATGACTTGTGAGTGTGGATTATGACAATAACAAAGGTAGATGCCCCCAGGAGTCTCGGTGGGACTGGTAAAGAGCGGTGTTGAGCATCATGCATCATGTAAGAATTTTTAGAAGTACTTCATTCACCTCAAGATACCAAGTGAGTGCACATGTGTGTATAGAGCAAGATAATGACATACTAAGTATCTGACTAGCATAGGAAACAAAGTGCAACATGTAAATAGTATAAGTTAACAAGAGTAAATACAACTAATATGTGTAAATGTTATGTGAAAGTTATGGTGTGCTGTGATATGTAAGATGAGGGGAGAGATGTTTCCCCCCAAAAAATGTGTGTGAGATGAGGTTCATTTCAGAATGCTCCCTCAACATTCTAGTATTAACCGTAGAACAAGAGTACATCATCTCAAAACAAAGGTATTATATGTGATTGGGATTAGATGTTAGGAAAGATTTATCATGAAACACAGAGCATGAAGTGTAGTAGATAAGATATGAGTAGATAATAGAGATAGCCAAGAGTGATGGATGGGGGAATAAAGTGTGATGCCCTCCAAGTTTGCAAGTAAGTTTATTTTAATGCCCTCAAAATAAATTTACGAACCTTGGGAACACGAGTGCATCATCTGGTAGCGAGCTAGAGTATGTATTAGTAAAATTGTGTTATGTAGATAAGAAGAAGTAGTGGTGTAGGATAAAGTGAGGGGGGAGTATGATGTCACTGAATGTGTATATCAGGAGCTGTTGGTAAATAGATGTGATCATTTTGAGAAAGAATAGCCATATTATGTATAGTGAGCTAAAGGATGTGTACCATATGTATAAAGTAGTATGTGTATCATGAATAGAAGGATCCATAAGCAAGCATGATGAGAAAAGTATGTATTGAGTGACATAGGAGTGGAAAGGGAATCAATAAACATAAATAGATGTCGTAAGGTGTGCTCATAGTGTAGATAAGAGAAAGTACTACTAAATTGAATTGAAGTGTACATCAAAAGTAAAGTATAAGTATGATAGATAATGCTTATAGTGTTTAGACCGTTATTTTAGAGAAGTAACTATATATATATATATATATGATTTCCTTATTTGAATTTCAGAATTAAAAGCTGAAATTTTGAACCAAAGTGTTAAAAGGTGACCAAGAATCAAAAAGGACCCAAAAGAGTATGAATAAGGAAGAGAGGGATATTGGCGCACATAATGGATAGGAGCATCTGTGTGCTTCTATCATAACTAGGTGCTAGTGTCTGAGGCCATCAAAAGATAAATCAATAAAGTGTTGACAGAGCTATAAGACATGTAAGGCCAGTAAAGTTTAAAAGACAAATAAAAAACAATGCCAAAAGGATTTGTTAATAAGTAGTTTTCTTACTTAGGAATCACGTATACATTAGTATGCTTTATGAACTAGAAATGCACCCAAATGCATAGAATTTGTTGTTACACAAATATAATAGATGTAAAATTGAACATAGTGAAGTATAGACATAACCATATATGTCTACATATTTATATATTTCTTAAACAATCTTGTAATTTAAATTAATTTTCCATTTTCTTCCCGCACTGCAAAATTTTGAATTTCTGCTCAAGCTTATGTGTCAGGTTTCCATGTGGTGATGTCAGATCCTCTGGGTCCGATCCCTAACCCCATCATAATTACTATTATGGTTCACCACTATGTGTCCCCTCTGGGACACGGAGATATGTGATCACTCAGTCTCCAAGGGCTTCTCAGATTGTAAACCTGCAACCCAAGCTACTTGATGGGATGTTGTCCCTGCAGATTCCTATCAAGATTATAAATGCTATTATGGATTCAAGAGAATTATCACTAATAGGAAATCTCATGGGACCTCACCCCCACTAGAGGAAATTTAAAAATGGGTGTGTATCAAGTGGGCCCCTTACAAGCCCTTTGAAATTGCAGCTCTACCTAACAGATTCATATTATTCACTTTCAGCCACAAAGAGGATTTTTCTCGAGTACTTCTTGGTGGACCATGGATATTTTAAAGAAGGGGATTCTACCTCATAAAATGGTCTCCGGGTTTTAATCCTTGTACTAAAACAATAACTCAAGCCCTAATTGGCTTCACCTTCTAGGCCTCCCGTTGGATTTTTTGCATTTTGTAGTCATCAAAGGTATTACTTCATCTCTGGGCACTATTATTGCTGTAGATTAGGCTACCAAATCTAGCTTTAGATTCATCCACACTATATTTTGTGTTGGTGTAGATATTACCAATCCTAGGCCCAAATCCATTGAACTCCATTCCAACTTTGGTACCTGGGTTAAACCAATTGAGTACGAATATACTCCATAGACATTCTCAATTTGTAAAAGCATCGATCATAGGGCCCCAACATGCCCATAAAAACCAGATCCCAGGCTCAAGGAATAGGTGTGCACACCTAGGTTTAAAGGTAAATATGTTCCCAAGTCCACAATGGATGTTAGTACTTCCAATCCTTTTGATATTCTTTTGGAATATGGTACTTTCAAGAAATTGGATCAAGTCTAGGTTGGATTGCGATGGATATTGATGCGCCAAATATGGAAATTCAAAGGAAAATATATGGAAAGAGTTGTTGGAATTCAGAGGAAGCTACAAACAGTTACCTTGGATCATTTTGGGAGATTTTAATACTCCATTCTTTTCTTCCAAAAACTAGGGTGGTGTTAATGTCATTTTTAGCAATATGGATTCCCTTGATAATTTTATTCGTCAAGGTGAGTTATTTGACTTTGATCTTCATGGAGCCTCATTTAATTTGTCAAATAGAAAACTTGGGGGTAATCATATTCAAATAATATTAGATAGGATGCTTGGTTATATAGACTAGCTTATCCATTTCAATGAATTTTATCTGATGGCCCTCCCTAAGGTTGCATCCGACCATTGCCCATTACTTTTAAATGACACACAATTTCAAAAATCTAAAAATACCCCATTTAGATTTGAATTGACATGGTTACAGAACCATAATTTTGATAAACATATTGAGGAATGGTGGAAGGTTGATATACATGGATCTTACATGTATAGATTTTCTATAAAACTCAACCATATTAAAAACAACTCAAAACTTGGAAAATCAAAAAATTCGACGATATAAGGGAAAGGAAGGATAATATTTCAAGGAAGATTACCAAATTTTTTCCAACATTGAATTAAGTGGCAGAACCCCTTATCTCCATCCATAAGATTTATTTCTGCTTAGTGAATTTAACAAGAACCCTATGGAAGAGGAAGTTTATTGGCAACAAGAATCTAGAGCCATTTGGATACAAAAGGGAGATCGTAACACTAAATTATTTCATGCTACTGCCACTAAACATAAAATTAGGGATAAAATTAAGGAGTTCCGTATGACTAATGGAATATATTTGAACTTTGAGGAGACTATGTTTGTGGAGCTGGTCAATTTCTATTCTAATATTCTTTAGGAAGAGGGCCCTCCAAGAGAGGAAGATGGTATAGAAATGCTGCAACATATCCCTAAGTTGATTTCTAATGAAATTAATATCAAGTTAACTCAACCATTCTCTATTGAGGAAGTCCATAAATTTTTCTCCCTCCTGAAGGAATGAAACAAAAATTTTCTAGATTTAGCACCTAAAGCCTTAGGTTCCAAATTGGTGTCAAACTTCAGCCTTATTAGCCTTTGCAATACTTCCTATAAAATCATCACTAAATTGATGGCTTCAAGCTAAAAGCCTTCATGGATAGATTAATCTCAAAGTAGAAGAATGGATTCATTGGAGGATGGTTGATTCAAGGTGGGGTGATCACTTTACATGAATCCATTCACTCATCCCATCATACTAAAAGTGCTAGTATGATCATTAAATTAGATATGTAAAAGGCCTTTGATCAAGTCAGACGCTCCTTTCTCCTAAAATACCTCATAAATTTTGGCTTCTGTGATAATTTGTGATCTTAGATATATAATTGTATCTCGTCCCCTCGATTCTCTATTTTAATCAATAGAATACCCACTAGTTACTTTTCCAATAGTAGAAGAATTAGAAAAGGTGACCTTTTATCGCTTTTATTATTTCTCCTCATGGATGATACTCTTAGTCGGGCTCTAGGAGGAGCTAAAAATTAGCACTTATTTTGGGTATTAATATCACCTCTAAAGTCCTGGTGGTAACTCATAACTGATTCACGGATGATACCTTTCGTTGGGTGCAACATCAATGGTAGCGGCTATATTTTTGAAAAGGATTCAAAACTTCTATCAATCTTATTCTCAACAACTTATTAATTTCTCTAAGATTAGCATCAATTTTATAAATACTCCTCCCAGTAGACAATGAAATATTGTGGCTATCTTTGGTTGTAGAATTATGGATCTCCCATCTTCCTACTTGGATCTTCTGCTCTTCAAAGGTAGGCACCTTAAAAATATTTGGAATCCAGTTATTGAAATATTTTAGAAGAATCTTGCGGGTTGGAAAGGTTATCTTCACAGTCAAGATGGTAAGCTCTAACTTGTTAAAAATACTTTACAAAGTATTCTAATCTATTTTATGTCCCTTCTTAAAATTCCTTCCTTGGTGGTATCTCATATCGAAAAAATCCAAAAATAGTTCCTTTGGTCTAGGTCTGAAGAGGATAAAAAGGATCGACTTGCTTTCTTTAATTTTTGTCTAAAAACCTACTTCTCTAGGGGGCTTGGAATTAGAAGAGTGACAGAAATGAATGAATCCATGTTAACTAAGCTTAGTTGGGCTATTTTTTCCAAGAACAATTCCCCATGGACATAACTTATGATATCTAAATATATTCCTTCTCAAGAAGATTTCCTCTCTTTTGACAATTTGAGAGGCTATGATATTTGGAAATCCATAGTCAACACAATCTCTACTATAATCAGGTACTAAATGGTGACTGGGGAATGGTAGAAACATTGATTTCTAGAAAGACTAGTGGATAGATGATAAGCCCTTAGATGTTGATCCTTTTTGGGATCTGATACGTCATCCTCTCTCAAGGTTATGTGGTAAGATGATTAATAGTTACATTGATAATACTAATATCAATCTTTGGTAGCATATCCCTTCATGGGAGGGTTGCAAATCTATCCAGATGTAGTGTATTGAATGTCTCAATTTCCCTACTTACTTCTTAATATATCCAATTCTCCCATTCTAAGGTTTTTTACATTTGGCCACTCTCTCCTTGAAGTTTTTTCTTATTTAATGTTGAATACCTCTCTAGAAAACATCCTCCTTGTAGTTCTCTACTTAAGAAAATTTGGATCCACCAAGTTACTCCTAAAATTGGCTTCTTTTCTTGGCTAGTGTCTTAGGATTCTTTTCTTTCTGGGGAAAATATTAAATGTAGATGATTTTCTCTCCCAAGATGTTGTGTCCTTTTCCTCAATGCTTTGGAAATCTCTTCTCACCTTCTTATTCACTGATCCTTCTCCCACTCCGTATGGAGTCTCCTTTTGGATAGATTTGGGGTTTCTTGGGTGTTCCCCTCTTCTATATTAGAAATTTTTAATCAATAACACTCCCCTTCTGTCACGTTGTGGCATCCCTAGCCTAGAATCTTCTGCTTCCTATGGAGCATATGGAAATAATGGAATAGAATAATCTTCAAGGAGAAGACTCATGATTTGAAGTAGGTTTTCAGGGAAGTTTTCCCTGGACTTCAAGATAACTTGAACTGCTATATGTTTGGAAGAAGCACATAAATAATTTTTTGCTAAATATTATTGATTATTGGCCTAAACAACTTCTTATCTCTTTGGATCCACCATATTCAGCTACATTTTGAGTGAGCACTATTTTGTCCCCCCTCCTGTTGGCTGGTTAAAAATTAATATTGACGGTGATGCTAAAGGAAACTCAGGAGATTTAGGTGGTGGGGATATTGTCAGAGATGATTTAGGTCAACCCTTGGATGCTCCTGTAGCTAATTTTGGCATAGGGAATAATCACAAAGAAGAACCCTTGGCTATTCTTAAAGGAATGGAATTGGTGCTTAGGATTGGCCCTGGACAACTTATTGTAGAAAGTGATCCTCTCAATCTAATCTAAATCCTTAACTTAAATGAACCTATTAGATGGACCATAAGTAACATAATTTATGATATTTGAAGCCTCCAATATCACTTCCAAAATATCAAATTTCCTCACATTTACAAGGAAGTTAACAAAATTGTTGATTTCCTAGTCAATTTGGTGTCCTATCAGATTATCCATAGATATGGATTGGAGATTTTCTTAGGAGCTTCCTTACTATACTTGCAAATGATTTTTTCCCAAAAGTTTAACTTCTTGTGGGATATCCTTCTCATTCCTATCATCGATTTTTTTCTTTACCCAATGGTAGTAAAGAAAAAGTTATATCTCTTCCCCTTGCCTCCGGTAGAGGTAATGATATCACATTAATTTACATGTATAAATATGATGAGACTTGCTCGTGTGGTACATATATCTCCATTATGTCCCACTCGCAAATATTATTTAAAAATGGAAGCACTTGGTTAGATTATCCATCGGCACGTGTGAGTGATTGGTCTAGTAGAGCTCACAATTTCTATTTTAAAAAACCACATTGGGAAATTTTTGAATTACGTGTCACTTTAAGTTTGTATAATACAGGGGGTTTTATTTTCAGGATTGAACCTTCAAATTATGAAGAATTCTAGAAAGACCATAAGGTTTGGAACATTTTGCATGATAAAGGGATTACTCCCTTCATGGATATACTGTCAGGACATTCTATCAGGGTTTCTAGTAGCATTCTTCTAACATGGAAAAAAGGGAGGGTCAAGGTGAGTAGGACCAAGTTCGTGATCTCTGTTGACTCTATTACTACCATCACCAGTATTCTAGCTGAGGGTGATGTCTACTTCAAACGTTCCCTAAAATCCGAACTGGTAGATTTCTTATGCTAGGGGGAGAGGCTAGAAAAATACCAGTCGGGATTTGAACATGCCTCTCTTCCACCCCTATGGGATAGAGTGGCAGAGAAACTTATGTGGTAATTCTCTTTGGAAGGGAGATAATAAATAATTTACGATCCCCAACTCTTCTTATTGGCACACATCTGTCAGGGAACATAGGTAAACTTAGCTAATTTTTTGTTTCAGTTGCTTGATTTATCTACCAAGATTACATGTGAAGAAGAAGATCTTTTTCTCCACTAAGGTCTTCTCTTTCTTCTTTTCCAAGTGTCTTGTTCCCCTAGTGAACTTTCTCATTTCCCTCTCAAACCTGAAAAAGTAATTTGTCCTAATTATGGTCTTATTCATTCTCCACCTTCCATCCCTGCTACTTTATCCGCCCCTCCCCACCGCCTCTTTTGCCATCTCTGGATCATTTTAGATTTTAACTCTGATGTCTTAATCATGGGTCAACGTGATGTTGCTTCCCCCTTTTTTCCTTTCCTTCTCCACCCCCTCATCATATCCTATCATCTCTCCACTGTCATTGGGTCTCCTCCTATCATTTTTGAGTTTCTTACCGACCCGTCTTCCCCTCCTTCAATTATTTTCTATATTGATTTGCATCCTCCCCATATTTCGTTGGTTACTACCTTGGGAACTGATGTTTCATTTTCTCAACCCATGAACATCACTTCTAATCAAGACATTCCTAATGTCCTATTGGGTAATTGATTTGCTTACATGGAATCCCCTTTTCTTTTCCCTTCGGGCTCGCCTACTAGTGTTGGTGTGGATGCTAGCATGACAGAAGCATTAGAGATTCGTCTAGACACTACCCCATCTACTACTAAGGATGTTGATGCTACCGACATTGTGCTCAAAATTATGGAGAAGATCAACTAAGCTTTTAATTTCATTAAGGAATGGAAGTTACATACTGATAAAACTTGGGAGAGTATTAATGTTGATTGTAGTAAGCTCATTAAACTTGCTGACACTTTGGCTAAAAACAATCCCAATGCTGCAACTAAAGATGCAACTACTACACTTAAGAAAATGCATAATATGTAATCCCCCTTGTGGGCCTATGTCTCTGTGTTGTTTCAAGTCTACAAACATGTTATTAGTATTCTTAATTGATATATCTAGCCTTATGGGACTTTTGTAAAAGGATGCGGGTCCTTTCAAAACCCCCAATTTTACCCTTTTTAAAAAAATAAGATTAAATGAAATTTCATATATATAAGTATAAATTTGGTTCTTTCCCTTTTTATCTTTTATTAAAAAATGGGTATCTTATTGCCTAATTCTTATATGTTTAAGTAAACTTGAGTAGTGTTGTCTACAATATTATCATGTTTTTCCTAAACCAAAATAGGTTATCATTATAGAGTAAATGGTTGTAACATTTTCAAATGGAGTTTTTTTTTCCTTTTCCATTCTCTACAGGTCTCCAGAACCATAGTATTTACATGAGATTTGTGTCACTCTTACCAAGAATAGTGAATAGATGAAAGTAAACCATTTTATGCAATGATGGAAGTATATATATATATATTATAATTTTATAAATTAAAAAATGGTCTACATTACCCATATACCATGCAATAAACAACAATAATATGGGGCCAAAACCAATGTTGCCTGCAACACCCATACACATAGCTCTACATAATGGGGATGTAAGATTATCTGCTCAACTAGAAATCTCCGCCCCTTCTTGTTTACCTCGGGTGGCTAACCTTGCATAAAATCTATAATTCCTTCCTCAAAACCCTACAAAAAACAAATTACAAAAAAGAAATGTCAAATTATAGGAGATTTGTCAATCCTTGGCCTCCATAAGTTCCTTGCCCCAACCTATAAAAAATAATGAAGAAAAGAGTGAGAAAGGGATGGAAATAGAAAGTAATGGGAAATAAAATATGAAATTATGGATTCTTAGAAGATCAATGGAGGAGATGGATTTAATCCAAGGGCCTAAACCTGGATTCTCTCACTAAGTTGAATTTTCAAATATTATTATTAGTGGGATTTAAAACTTACCTCTCTTTTAAATTAGAGGAGATTATCCAATTGTTATGGATTAAAGCTACACCTTGGGGATTGGAAAACTATTTAATGTAATAAATAACTAGTAGGTTATTTTTTTAGTCTCTTAAAGAAAAATGTTAATCCTCATAGGTTTATCGTAATCCAAAGAAGGATTAAATTTTTAGGTTAGCTAGACCTCCTCTTGATTCACATTGGAGAAAAATGAACTTCTTTTAGAAACAATATTTTTGTAGTCATATGATTCACATTGGAAGTTAAAATTTTGTCTTGCTAGTTAGATTAAGTCTTCAAAAGATAGATCATAACCTATCAGAGTAGTCATAATTATTTTATTGATGGTGGTAGTCTTGGTCCATAACCATAATGTATTCATAGTGTAAAATAATGACTTATAAAAAATAATAATACTCAAGTGTATAACCTTAATCTCGTAAATAACACTTAGTGCTCAACCATTGTTAATTGTCTATCGAGTTTATAACTAGTTGGTGCCAAATCAACTCTTTTAGAAAGAGAAAAATTACATCAAATTTTTCTGGGAAGATGTTTCAATTTTTACAGTTAAACTTTTGGTTCAAAATTATGGGCATTACAGAAGGAGGAAATGTGAGAGGATCTAAAGATCTATAAACTTCATCGAGGAAATAATAGAGACGTAGTTTAGTACATAATTATATTTTATTATAATTTTAGTGTTGTGTTTATGCCTAATATAGTGTTTTGGTAGTGGTGATGCTACTAGAGAGATCCTAGGTATGAGAGTTTTTAAAAATTTGATATATATTGGATAGATTTATACCTAATTTCTATCAAAATACTAGAGATTCTCAAAAACATTTATCAAAACATATTGTAATATAAATTTGAAAATGTTTAACCATCACAAATGGAAATGGTAATACACATGGATATATTAAAAAAATAATGAATTCTTCTAGTACATTTTTTGACTATCATGACCTAAAAAAACGTTAATGTATTCTTTAAAATACTAAAAAGGTTATTTTAGTTGAAATTTTTATAAGAATAACATTAAAAATTATTGATAATACAACCATATATTTTTATTGAAAACCAAAACCATCCAATTTTTTTTCATTAATATCTTAACAAAATAAAACCAAAACAAGTATTAAAATATTAATAAACATTATAGAAATATGAGGGTATAAAATATATTTCAATAGTAAAGAGATATGAAATACAAATTATATTTTATTTAGTATTATATTAGCTAATATTATCTATGTGAGCTTCAAATTGAGTTCTTGAACAATGAACAACCAAACTTGTAGATAACATTAAATGTCTATTTAGACATGGAATCCAACATTGATATAGTTTATCCCTTTAAAACACTCAATAAACTTGAACCCATAAACACAAAAAAAATTAAAAAATTAAACATGTTATATTTTTTTCCTTTCACATATTCTCACATAAACAATAAAACCTAGCTTAAAAATAAGAAAAAGGAAACTTCCTACTTTAACAATACTTCTCAAACTACACATCTAAATTCCAAATTAAAAAAAATAATAATAGACTACACTAATTTATTTCTTTTCTCTAGCTACACATAGAAATATCGAGAAACATATAACCTTTACTAACTATCTTAAAATTCATCTTATGTAGATTGGAAGGTAAAGCACACTTTTCATCTTTACCAGAACATGCCATGTATTGTGTTCACTAAACAAGATATTGAAGAGAGATACAAATGATAAAATAGACATTAATAATTAGAATGGAACGACAAAGTAACACAAAAATATTAAATATGTTATGATGGGTATAAATGCATGTCACACATTTAAAACTAAATGTATGAAATAAATAATCCTTTTAAATGTAAGTTGAATTTTAAAATTTATACTATAAAGAATGTGGCCACTAAATGATTGCTATCTTTTCTATTTTTTAAGACACTAATAACATTATAAGTCATCAACTATAAAATTCTATTGGTGGAATGGTTTATAATATAAAATTCCCTAACTAACTACACTTAATAGTATATAAAGTTTAATTTATATCATAAAAAAATAAATATAATTATAGTTTGAAGGAGAAATTAAACAAAGTCAAACACCTGACCATTATTCCATGTACTAGCTTATGGATGATGTCGGTACTCTTACAACTGAACAATTGGCTAAAAAGTTTAATGTCAGGAATTTTAGAAGAGTAAACAAGAACCATTATATTAATCTATAGGATTAAGGTGAAGTTTCACTTATGATTCCTTTGAAACATAGAAAAATAATAGCCAAAAAAGGGAAACAATACTTGTAAATGATGTTGGTTCTAACAATGAAGATGATAATACAAAGGAGATGATAAGGAACAATTGGGTTATGAGTTTTATAAATATTTGGAAACAAAATTTCATGTATCATAAATGGAAAAATTATGTATGCCAATTCCATCGATAGGTCAAGAAGATCCTAATGCACATAGTAATCTAGTGCCTTAACCAAGAAAACAATGAAATTTGATGAAAATGATAGAAAGTACATCTAGGGAATCTATTAAAATTATGGGTCTAAAACCTCATATGGCCAAAATTCAGGGATATGAGGAGTTTTATTTTCTTACAATACTAATTATATATTTATTATAACTTATACTATGAAATCACATCAAAGAATATAATTTCTAATGAAGAATATGAAACAAGAATTTAAATCTAGAGATGAAGAAGTGGCTACACCAATGGATGGTGTGTAATTTTATCAACATTTACATGATATTCCTACTTAAAATGAATGTAAAAATGTTAGAGATGAAAATATTGTTATGTGCCTTGATTCAAAAATAGAATTGGATGTTGGAATCCCCATAGAGTCACTAAAAACGTTTACTCATAATTCTATCAACTGTAGAATGAAGGGGATCATTTCCCTTGAGAAGTTTGAAACATTTCATGGAAAAAAATAAAAATTAGTTGATAATCTATGGTATAAAAGGGTGTTATTTTACAAAGATACAACACTTTATATAAAAAATTTTAAAGTGTTAGAGTTCCAAGGTATGAGAAAGTGTTTTTTAGTATTCTTTATTTAAGGTGAATTGATTGTTTTGGTAGGTCACATAAAACATTGATTGACACATACATGGGTGGCAATAATTTGTTTAATGAAGATAAGGAAAAGGCCAATTATGTATCATTTATTAATGTAAAATTGAATTTAATGGTGAAGGAGAAGAGTTAATTGATAAATTAGAATTATGTATTGAAGAGAAAGAATAATGAGTTGCAAAATGAAAACAAATAATTGATTAAAGAGATTAAAGAAAAGGATAGTTTAAAGTGAATTTGATTCCTATAAAAATTATACGAGAATATAATAATAAGTTATAGGTTGGATATAGTAAGGTTATTAAATATGAATACAATAATAAGTTGCAATTTGGTTATAGTAATGCAATTAAATCCAAGGGGCTGCAAGAAAATCAAATTAGTGCATTGAAACAAAAAATTGAACATTTGAAGGAAAAGATTTTTTTTGATGATTCTACTTTTGAGATTTCACCAACTCACTTGGGAATTTATTTAGTCCATATGCCCCATTTAATGATATATATGCAAGTGGTCATGAAATTAAAATTTTTGAGTTCATCACAATCAAGAGCTATGATGCATTGTGATTCATCTACAAATGTGGTGGGAAAACGTCATGTTCATAAAGGAGAGATGACCCATATATAAAATATAAGGAACTAGAGAAGCCTCGTGTTAAGAAAATTAAGGAACTAGATCATCCCTATCTTGAAAAAATAAGTGAACCAAAGGAAAATTTGCATATGGAGGGAGACAAGGAAGGGTGGGGAGAATTGGCCATGGGAACTGAATGACTTATCATAGTTTTCAATCATTAATTTTTTAATTGTGACTTATTGTAGTGACCAAGTATAGTTGTTCATTGTTAATTGAACTTATTATGTTGTTATTTGAGAATATTTAAATGATTTAACTATTTCAGTTATAAGTAGTAATTTTATATTCTACATGAATGCAACACATTTCAGTTACATTATTTCATGTTTATCATTTTTATGTGCTTTTTTTCATTATGTGAATTTTATGTTTACTTGATCCTTATTATTTGAATATCCTTTGATATTATGTGCATAAGGTGACCGATGTTCTTATGTGCATGTATAATTAATCTTGGATCAATTATATAAAACTTTCTTCCAACAATTGTTATTTTGACATATGGAAATGATTGGAAATATGTTCAAAAATTAGAAATTGAAGATGATGATAATTTTATATTTCCATGATCCTTATCATGATCATGTTCACTGGGATTATGTGCATAATTTATGTAATGAGATTATGTTTTTTTCTCTTATAATTTGCTTGATGGGTTCATGTCACTTACATGTCTATTATGATCATGAACTATTAAAAATAAAATATTTATTTAAAATGAGTTGTTCATTTTTGCAAACATTGTATTCATTAATAATATTCAATTGTTGATAACTTGACAATTCATTTTGGCTGGAAACAAAATTTTGTACTTGGGAAAATATTGATAAATTCAAGGTGACCATTCAACATACAATGATTCATCCCTATCCTTAGATGCATCTTTTGTATTTCTTTTTTTTATTTTGTCAATATGTAGAGTCTCCTTTCTTTGGTCTACCTTCTTTTCCATGTTGTTGGAAACATGTACTTTTTGAATTCTAATGCTTGATGTTGGGACACTATTTGCTTCATTTGGCATATTTCATGTTTCCATAATAACATTATTGACAACTTAGACTCTGTTATTGTAATATATTTGATATATTTCCCTTGTTTTATTATCTAAAGCTGATAATAATGTGGTCAATTAAATGGAGAATTTAAAAAGTTCTAAAAATTTACCAAATGCTACATAAAATAATAAACATTACTTATTAGTTGATTGAACGTATTTTCCAAATAATATCTTTAGATGATTGCTATGTTTTTCCTATTCTTTCATAAATGGTGTGCTTTGAGATGGGCCTCTTCACCAATTTTTCTTATGGTCCTTTTCCTTGGAAGATAGTAATTTTTTTTGTACACTCAATAGCTATTTTTAACATATTTTCCCCATGAGCTAGAGACTTGTTTCACTACATTAGCTTCAACAACATGGAAATGAGATGCCATCTCCATTTTCCTACTGATTATCATTTTTTCTAGGTTCTTCTCGTATTCAACCTTAAGTTAGGATTTAACATTTGAAGGAAAGAATTTTCTTTGTACTATCATTTTTAACATACCTTATTATTTAATGACCATCTTCATAAATATATTTCACATATCATTAACCAAACACATATTATCACGTTCAAATATGTTTCTTTACCGTATAGGACTACCTCTTGCTCCACCAGAGTTTGTATTCAGGTTTTTTCATCTCCTATTGTTATGCTCCATAACCTCATTCCTTAAGCGGCCCAATGTAACAGGGAAAACAAAATTGGTCATTTGTAAGGCATGGGCTCCTTGAACATGCATATAAGGGACCATATTCCCTCTTAGACATGAAGTAAACAACTTAAACCACTCACTGGGTAGCTTTCCAATCCTAAAAATGATGAATACTCAATTTAATTCTATGTCATATACAATATAGTATAATTCATCAAAACCAAATAAAACCAAGAGTTTACATACCTATAATCTTATTCAATTGTTTTTGTATCTAGACCTATATATGGTGGAAACTACATGATGTGGAACTCTTTATAACACTACCACATGCTCACAACTTTTAGCTACTTATGTGAATATAGAAGGCCTTAGATTACATAGTAAAAAATAATAGGTAATGAATTCCTAATTGAAGTCACTACACACTTTTAAAAAAATAAAAATAAAACTTACTAATTCCTTTAAAATGATACTGTGATGAATGAGAATCATCTTATGAATTGAACTATCTGAATCTCTGTAGTCAAGATCCTTATAGTCTTGAAATTTATAATGGTATGGTTTCCCCAACCTACAAGAAATCCCTATTTCTTCTATTACTTCCTGACTCATAATAAAATTATATTTCTCATGTTTCTTGGATAGATGTTAATTATTGTAGTATTATGATATATTTTTAACTTCACAAAACATGTACACAACAGTTCAAACTCTAATTTGGCGAGAACAATGAAAAAGGTTGGCCATTATCCTAGGGATAAGATGCAACTAATGGATTTTAGTTAAAAATTCCAACACAAGATATGTTTAAATATAAAGTTTTATGTAGGATTGAAAGAGACCGTGTGACATGCAATGTACCTTTTAAACATTGATTCTATTAACAGTATAATTTTTCATAACTGTTAATTCATATCCACATAATTATGGTGTGACATTTATAATTCACTCTTGAAAATAATATTCCCATTATTTCATTTTTGTCAACTTAGGGTTCGGTCCCTACTAGTTAATTTTTACATTGTTAAAAAATAATATTAGAAACTAATAATGCATTGTCAAGAAAATAAAATTATAAATTGACAACACTTAGTAACATAAAATTTTTTTTAGAGATCTCTATTAAGGAACTTGCATGTATAAAGTTTATTGTCATTATGTACAACATTGAAATAGTGTAGATAGTATCACCATTACTTGTAACATGTTTCTTTGTAACCATGTCTATGTCATTCTTTAGGATTTTGAAACATGTAAATAATTCATTTCCCATAACTATAACTTTATTATTGCATACCAGACATTTTTTGCCCATATAATCATGAAATTCATAAAATTTAACTTTGATGTCCCTATCATTTAACATCTTAATTCTATTTTGGTAGAGATATAATAACTGATTCATTATGTTCTTTGGATCTAGAGGGTCCTTGGGATGGGAAAAAACCTATTTATATTCCTTACCATAAAATTTTTCTATGCTTATACAAGACAAGAGACTGTTATTTTATAAAATCTCAAGTAATACCTCACACCTAACTGCATCTATCATAATGCAAATGAGAATATCTACCAAAATTTAAATAAACTTCATCAAATATAGATTTAGTTATTTTCTCATATGAATAAACCATAAATAATGCATATACTCTTACGTCCTTAAATTTAACACCCACTGTATTAGCATCTATTTTATCCCAATCCATATTCACTTCCTGAGCCTCTTTGGCACACAACTTCATCTCCTCAAAAACTGAGGTTCCAATAACCCCTTGATGTACTCCATGATTTTAAATGAATTTTAAATATGGAAAGGTTGTATATTACATATTTGATCAATAAAAAATGATGCTAGTGTACGAGGCTTAAATTCACTACGAGTCTCTTCCATAACAACTAATCGATAATTTCCCATTAATTTATTAAAGTGGAAAATCATGTCTTCTATTACAGAGTTTTCATCGTAATTATTAATTATGTAGAATATAATTGTACTAATAATGTCATTTTCATCCACATCATCAAATTATTTCCTAGAGAACCATTACCATATGTCCCTAAATAATTCCTTTCCCTCCAACATTTTATGATAATTTCATTCTATGCATTTTTTAGGTTTATAAAGTCTTTCCTTTATTGTACATTTTTGACATTTTATTCTATTGAGTCCTATATATTTCATTTGTATTAATTGAATTTTTTTCATCACTTTTGAAATTGGATTCACCCCCTTAAATTGCTACATATAAATGTGCACCAATCATATCCATGTCCTCATCATATCTAAAAGAATTGATGACCAAATTTTAGTGCAGGAAAGTTGCGTTTGTATTTAGAGGAATTATCATGAGGGGAGTTTGATGGCCTTTAATGTTCAATGGAGCTTTATGACCTTCCATGGAGGGATTTTGATGACCTATCATGCTAAATAATTTTTTTTGTCTTAACATGGAGGTAGTCTAGTCACCTACCATGTTGAATGGAGTTTGATGTCTTACCATTAAGGGAGGCTGATGTCCTACTATGTTTAATGGATTTTTATGTCTTACGATGAAGGGAGGAAGATGGCATTCCACGATGAGTGGATTTTGATGGCTTATCATGAAGGTAGGTGTTAGTGAAAAATTACAGAACCCCTGATTGCTTGTGATTTTGTGTACGAGGCAATCAATGCAACCTACATAACATGGGATTATCTTGCTATGTGGGACCCTAAAAGTGGGATAATACTCTTGATAAATTCATGTTATTCCTATAACCTAGTGCCAACTTCTCTAAAGATCAAAGAACGAAAAGCTAAACTAATTCTATTCTAATGCTTTCCAAGGAGACATGGATAGATAAATGCATGAAATAAAACTACTCTAAGTGAAGGTGATGCACCAAGAAAGGGTGAGACAATGCAAGTGAGTGAAGGATGGGGAGAAAAATGAGCAGGAGAGGGCTGGTAGAACACCACAGTCTGAGACAACATCCAGTTCCCTATATTTTTAAAGCACAACAAACTATAGACCCTGTAAAGAGATATATACATGTATAATATACTTATACATAGAATGTAAGGTAATATATTCAATTCATACAAGTTAGGGTGAAAATCACCACAAAACATGAATTTTATTGCTTAGAAACATGCACAATCCATCATACCATAAGCACAAGACAAAATATTTTACAATAAGCCCAAATTCAAGGCCTTTAGCTTACAATATCTCTAGAAAAAATCTGATAGATTTCCTTTTCCTTTTGGAAAAATATCTCTCTAAATGAGGTGAATTTTAAAATATATAAGAAATTTGGGTCACCAACTGGCATGATGCATTAAAGAGGTATGGGCAAGAATTCATTTTGGTACTTTTCTTGTACGGGCAGTCATAGGTGCCATGTCTCATTAATTCTAGTTGTTGGGATGTCATTCATTCA
The DNA here is from genome assembly GCA_019776745.2 of Taxus chinensis. NCBI lineage: Eukaryota > Viridiplantae > Streptophyta > Pinopsida > Cupressales > Taxaceae > Taxus > Taxus chinensis. The sequence goes on along the minus strand of CM034156.1, from coordinate 521,618,631 downwards.
CTTACCCTCTTCTGACTTGTAACTCATCCATCCTCTTTGTCATCCAACTGCGTTAGGTTGGACAATGTCTAACTTCATGACCATACATGCATCTTGTCTCTGACCAACCCGGGAGCTGAAATTTTAACATTGTGGGTGGTCCAACGCAGGTGGTTGGATGACCATCTATATCTACTCATACGACACACTACCTGTCCATCCACGTAGCCGAAAAACCAATAAGCTGACCAACATGGTGACTCACCCAACCATGTCCTACAACTATAAGCTAACCATCTATGTTAGCCGTCAAACTCTAGGAGCTTGGATGAATTATATGTATGACGACCTGTCATCACCAATCTGGCACTATGATAATTCTTCACTGGGAACTCCTCATGCTATGATTATTTACTAATGCACAACGTTTAGTTTTGTGGATGTAATCTAGAAACACAACAAGAAACATAACACAAGAATACCATAGACTATGATAAGAAGGAATGATGATAAATATGAAATATCAGTGTAAATTATAATATCAACATGAAATTGTTACAATCTCACCCATGAGGTACTTCAAGTGTTACTGACTTCACTTGCCTTCCAACAATAAATATGGGAGAAACTTCACAATTACACATCTTAATGGCTTCTTTAACACACCTTCAAAATGATGGCTTCCTTTACACACTTACTCATACAATATTTCTCACTACTTCCTTCTATGCTAAATGAGGGGGGTGGCCTCTTTATTTATAGAACTTCCAGGCTTATCCATCTTATCTCTAAGATAGGATAAGAAATCCACTCTGACAAATCATATTCCATACCTTAACTCTTATCTGTACATGTAAGCTTATCTTTTAAGATAAGATAAACCTTATCATTTCACATGGGTTCCACATTTTTAGACTTTTTACAAATAAAATACACAAAATATTTATGACCTCACTCCTTTTCCTTATTACCAATATAACATTTCTAATTCCTAATCATGTAGACCCTACTTCTCTACTTACCCCAACTTTGACATTTTAACATTACCGTACCACTTACGAAAAATATTTACTTTTTACCACAACATTCCTATTGTACTTTTGACTATTACTGTACTATATATTATTGGCGGTGTTGTACTAGTAGCGCCGTTATCTTCTATCAGACGCTACTACTAATTATACTTAACAACATCCTATTCCTAATACATACATTAATGAAATAGAAATTACGGAGGAAAATTTTAGTGTTGACATCTTCCCCCTTCCTAGCTTCTACTCCGTCCTTGGAGTAGACTATTCTGGTGCTTGGAAAATATTCAACTTGTCGTGGTTGACCCATTTCGTAATGGGAGTGCCATCCAATTCCTCTAGTCGGTACGTACCATTTTCATGCATAACTACTATTTTGTAGGGCCCCATCCATTTTGGAAGAAATTTTTTGTCTTCTTTTTTTGTATCTGGAATCATATACTAGAACCAAGTCATTCACATGAAATGGAGACCAATGGATCTTTTGATCAAAGTATTCCTTCTGCTTCATTTTCTTCTTATAGCTTGTATCCTTCACTATTTCCCTCATTTCCTCTAGCAAATGAAGATGTACCAACCTTTCTTTTACTGAATCACTTTCATCCATCCTTTCATTTTTCATAACTCTCACAGTGGGAATATCAAACTCAATAGGAAGAACTGGATCAATGCCATAAGCCAACTGAAATGGGGAGTATCCTGTTGCTGACTTTGATGTTTCCCTATATGCCCACAATGCTGCATGAATCCTTTTATCCCACTTATGTACCTGCAAGGCTGCATCTTTTGCTAGAATTTGACACAACACAAAATTTGTTCATTCCACCTGTCCATTTGTGCTTGGCTTGTATGTTGTTTCCTTCCTATGCTTAATAGAAAACTTATTGACTAGGGCTTCTACCACCTCATTAATGAAGTGGCTTCCTTGATCTGTTACAATTTCTAATGGACAACCAAATCTGGTGACAATGCATTCATATATGAACCTTGCCACTTCATCCATGGAAGTTGTTTTCAATGGCCTAGCTTCAACCCACTTGGTTAAATAATCTGTGGCAACTACAATATACTTATTTTGGCGTGGGGTAGTTGGAAGTGGACCTACAATGTCTATTCCCCACTTTTCAAAGGGACCAAGTGGAAGAATAGGGCATAATGGAGCTGATGAAGTCTTACGGTTACCATGTGTTTGACAAATATCACATGTCTTACAATAATTATAACAATCTCTAAAAAGAGTGGGCCAGTGATAACCTGCATCCAAGATCCTTCTTGTTGTAAGTTGTCTAGAGAAGTGCCCTCCACATGTACCATTGTGGAATTCTTCTATCAGCTCCTTCCCTTGATCACGTCCAACTGCCCTCTTGTATTGTCCATCAGGTCCTATTCGAAATAATACTCCATGCAGAATAGAATATGGACGACTGGCTTGAGTAATCTTCCTCTTAGTCTTTGCATTGGCACCATCAGGAAACTTGAATTCATTCAGATAATTCCAAATATCTATGTATTCACTAGGGATTGTGTCAAGGGATAACAATGTTGCATCTGGGAAATCATCATCATCACAAGATGAACCTAAACCATCATAGGCTCGAGAGAGTGCATCTGCATTGACATGCTTCTTTCCTAGCCTATCTATAATATCAAATTCAAATTCTTGTAGCAAAATTATCCATCTTGCTATCCTCCCTGATGGGTTAGGCTTATTTACAATATATTTTAGAGCCTGATGATCTGTTACAACTATAAATTTCTGCCCTAGCAAGTAATTTCTAAACTTCTTTACAACAAAAATGATAGCTAGAGCCTCTTTTTCAGTTACAGTATAATTTACCTCAGCACTACTCATTTGTCTGCTCCCAAAGTAAACTGGATGATCATTCCCATTTTCATCCTTTTGGCTCAGAGTACTTCCTAGTGCTGCATCTGAGGCATCAGTATACACAATGAATGGCTTGCTCCAATCTGGATTCTTTAAAATAGGTGAAGACACCAGGGCTTCCTTCAGTTGTTCAAAAGCTTCATGCACCTTATTTCCTGGTTCATAAGTAACATCCTTCTTCAAGAACTGGGTTAGTGGCTGTGTAATCTTTGAGAAATTCTTGATGAACCTTCTATAGTAACCCACATGGCCTAAAAATGATCTCAACTTACTTCTATTCATAGGAAATGGTAACTCTTTGATTTTTGAAACTTTATCAGGATCAGTACCAATACCATCTCTGGATACAACATGCCCTAACAAAAACACCTTTAGAACATCCAAAGACACACTTTGTAGGGTTTAGTGAGGCTTGTGCTTCATCTAACCTTTGAAATGCTATCTCCATTTGGTGCAGGTGGTCCATCTTGCTCCCATAGATGTAAAAATCATCCAGAAATACTCTGATGAAGTTCCCAATGTAGGGTTCAAACACCCTATTCATCAAACGCTGGAATGTTGCTAGAGCATTACACAACCCAAAAGGCATAACTCTATAAGAAAATGTTCCCCAAGGAGTGGTGAATGTGGTCTTCAGCTGATCTTTCTCTGCTATACGAACTTGGTTGTATCCGCTATATCCATTAGCAAAACTATAGCACTCCTGGCCAGCTACTTCATCCAAGATCTGATCTGAGAATGGAAGAGGGTAATGATCCTTCTTTGTTGCCTTATTGAGCTTCCTATAATCAACACAAATGCATAGCTTCCCATTCTTTTTTTATTGAGATCACAATGGGAGAAACCCATTCTGAATTCTCCACAACAAATATGAATCCTGCATCAAGCAACTTATCTATTTCTTCTTTTATAGTCTTGGAAAAATTAGGATTCATTCTATATGGCATTTGCTTTATGGGCTTAACACCATCTACCAACTCAATAGAATGTTCTACCCAACTTACTTGACGGAGTTCCTTGTAATCAAAAGTGAATAGGTGTATGTACCTTTGAAAGAGCTGGAGGTAGCATTCCTTCTCACTCTCCATCACAGCATCACCAATCTTTATTTGTTGGAGATGATCATCAATTTCTTCTTCAGATAATTTTATGGGTTCATGAGTCGGTGTGACTGGAAGGATATCCATGACCGAAACATCAACCTCACTTTCTTCATCTTCTGTGTCCACTTCACTGGTACTAGAGTAATCAGAGGATGTCCAATCATCAGTTTCATCACTTGAATCCACAGGTTCTGCCTTATGATGCTGAGGGATCACATTTATCTTCACCCTCTCTCTACCACGTCCAAGTGTCATGAAGCCTTCATTCCAGTAGTTTCTTGCATGAAATCTCCTTAGCCATGGTCTTCCCAACAACATTGGGTACGCAACAGTACCATTTTTCATCACCTGAAAGTCTACCACACATACAACACCCATAACAGATATTGCCACATTTGAAACTACACCTTTTGGTTTAGTTTTTCCCTTATTTAATGACCTTAACATAAGTGTTGAGGGGCGATCAATTTTTAAACCCAACATATTCATTACAGACTTGGTCATTACATTAACTGCAGCACCTCCATCAACTAAGACATCATGAATTGAAATACCATTACATAATACCTCAGCTTGTGGAGCATAGGGATCTACCTCTGCCTCCAAAATAGGGACCTCAACCTCCTTCCTTCGTCGAGCATTGAGTCCACTTTGTAGCTCCTACCTCTTCTCTGAAGACATAGCCAAGAGTTGACCATATGTAATATTTGCAGGCCTTTTGGATAGATCTTCTAAGATGGAGTATGGTCCTTGTCCCTGTGAAATCAGAAAATCCTGCACACCCAACTTTCTTCTCCTATGTTTCTTACTAGTTTCTCCTTTCATCTTCTTAGGATCATTTCCATCTTGATTATCTTTTTCTTTCTTTCTTTTTGTTACAAACACATCTACTTCATTATTTATGCTCTTATCTACTACATCAAAAGAATTCATAGGTGCTTTTCCTTTATCATTATCTCTTGTACCAGATGTAGAAGCTCTATCTAGACAATTATACTTATAATGACCCTTTTTATAACAACCATAACATACAACTTCAGAAATATTTCTTTTTGGACCTCTATCTCCTCCCTAAGAACTAAATTATTTTCCTTGAAGAAGATTAATAGTTAACTGGCCCATATTCTTGAGAAGATCTTCATACTCAATAGATGTACTAGGAGAAATATTTGTGCTCACCGAGAGTGGTTGTGGATTCTGGACCAAAGGTTCTAGTGTAGTCTCTACTTTAGCAACAATTTCTTTGGGCTCCTCTTCCATGCTTTCTTCTTGCCTTCTTGCAATCTCCTTTGCTTGTTCAATGGTAGCTGGGCGGTCATACTTCACTCGTTGTCTGATCTCTGGCTTCATCCCAAGAATGAAGTGCTTACAGAGGAGATTATCCATGCCATTCATCAACCCATCTGCTAATCCTTCCTTCTGGATCTGGGCATCAAGCTTCCTCCTTAGCTCTAGAACATGAGCATGATAATCCCTTATCTTCTCCTTCTCTCCTTGGGATAGCTTTGTGATATCAATCATGAGATCTACATATTTCTGTTGTTCACCAAATTCTTCAAGAAAACTTTCAGTTAATAAATCCCATGAGTTTTTCACATTATCACCTAGTGTTTCAAACCACCTAAGGGCTGAACCATCCAAAAAGGTAGGAAAAAATTCAGTCCATTGTTCCCTTCTTATAAGGCCATTACAAATACAAGATCGTTTAAACTCTTGAATGAAAGAGGAAGCATCTTCATTAGATTGGGCTGAAAAAATAGGAATCTTCCCCATTTTCAAAAGTAACCATAGTGAAATACCAACCCACAAGTACAATCAACAAGACTTATGTGCACAAATAGTTGGAATCACTATAATAGAAAATAGAAATGACCACGGTAAACTATGGTAAAACTTGACTTACTACGGTAAAAATTTACTTTACTATGGTAAACACTATTCACAGTAAAAAGTGAAGTTATTGGGGTAAATAATATTCACGGTAAAAAGTGACTTTACATCGATAAATACTATTGACGGAAAAAAGTGACTTTACATCGATAAATACTATTGACGGCAAAAAGTGACTTTACCATGGTAACTACTATGCATAGTAAAAACAAGGTTACCCTCCAAATATTTTCTGACTAAGTGGGAATATCTCTCCAGAAAATCCACCAACGAGGAATGGTCCCGGCAACAGAACCAAAATGTCATCACCAATCTGGCACTATGATAATTCTTCACCGGGAACTCCTCGTGCTATGATTATTTACTAATGCACAACGTTTAGTTTGGTGGATGAAATCTGGAAACACAACAACAAACATAACACAAGAATACCATAGACTATGATAAGAAGGAATGATGATAAATCTGAAATATCAGTGTAAATTATAATATCAACATGAAATTGTTACAATCTCACCCATGAGGTACTTCAAGTGTTACTAACTTCACTTGCCTTCCAACAATAACTATGGGAGAAACTTCACAATTACACCTCTTAATGGCTTCTTTAACACACCTTCAAAATGATGGCTTCCTTTACACAATTACTCATACAATATTTCTCACTACTTCCTTCTATGCTAAATGAGGGGGGTGGCCTCTTTATTTATAGAAATTTCAGGCTTATCCATCTTATCTCTAAGATAGGATAAGAAATCCACTCTGATGAATCATATTCCATACCTTAACTCTTATCTGTACATGTAAGCTTATCTTTTAAGATAAGATAAACCTTATCATTTCACATGGGTTCCACATTTTTAGACTTTTTACAAATAAAATACACAAAATATTTATGATCTCACTCCTTGTCCTTATTACCAATATAATATTTCTAATTCCTAATCATGTAGACCCTACTTCTCTACTTACCCTAACTTTGACATTTTAACATTACCGGACCACTTACGACAAATATTTACTTTTTACCACAAAATTTCTATTGTACTTTTGACTATTACCGTACTATATATTATTGGTGGCGTCGTACTAGCAGCGTCGTTATCTTCTATCGGATGCTAATACTAATTATACTTAACAACATCCTATTCCTAATACATACATTAATGAAATAGAAATTATGGAGGAAAATTTTAGTGTCGATAGACCAACTTCTCCATATGTTGTCCATCTGACCAACCATAACCTCATCATCCTGAGCCACCACAAAAGTCAGTCAACACACCTGTCTAAATAATTCATCACCCATCTAACTAAGATTCCGTACTAGGGTTGGATGCCATTAAACCCATCACCTGACCAACTGTGATGACTAACCTTCACCCGACCAACCATGCTGACCAATTGTCACCCAACCAACTGTCACTTGACTAACAATCATCCGACCATACGTCACTTGAACAACCGTCACCTGACCAACCTTGCCGACCAATCGTCACTTGACCAACCTAGCCAACCAACTGTCACTTGACCAACCTAGTTGACCAACCATCACCCAAAAATCCTTGTGCAAGCTTAATTTCCAACTCCAAGATTTGCCACAACTCGCCAACTCGCCGCAAGTTAGAACAAACTCAGACAAGCCAACACACAAGCTACCCTACATGCTGGAAAATTATTTTTTCCTTTTTCTATCAATTTCCAATGTTCCAACCTACTAAGTTGTCCCTTTTATAGTGGGTGCAAAAAATGAATAAGCATTGGTAACTTGCGGGATGTTCTTCCTGCTTGATCTTGAAGATCCGTGACCTTAGGGGATCCATTAGGCATGGAGTCATATGATTGTTGGAACTAGCCTATCACTTGAATATTTATCTTCTAACCTCTGAAGCACTAATGTATATTTTCATTTTAAGAGAAACCCTTAGTTGAGGATTGGTTGTTTCTTCACCAAAATTTACCTGAAACTAGAAAGTGTAAGAGAAAAAAGGGCACAACTATGTACAAATAAGAAAGGTCATACAAATTCCAAGTAGAATATGTAGAGAGTGTAAAATAACTTATTAAAAAAGTAACCTAAACTAAATAAATGCAATGTGATATAAGAACTTGGAGGAATTACAACTTCTAAACTAATATGTAAAAGAAATATTTTTCACTCAATAACAATGCTTGAGATAGATTCCATTGATTGGAATCTGGAGTCCTCCATTCAACCTTGATAGCTGGAAAGAATTGTTTTCTTTACATCTTGAAATCATATAAGGGCCACTCTATATAACATCAAACTTGGAGTGCCTTCCCAGATTTTCCCTTTCTGCATCCCATTTAAGGACCCTATCTCCCTCATGTAAGTTTCTAGCCTTTTTCTTCTTGTTAAATCACCTCTTGATCAATGCTTGATCCTTCTCCATGATGTGCATGGCTTGGTTCCTCATCTCCTCCAACTCCATGAGCTCTACATATCTAGCTTCCATGGGTCCAAACTTGGATATCTATAGTTGCTTCATGAGTTCCAATGTGGTAAATTTGAGGGATATAGGTAGTCTTTCGTCCCTTCCATAGACTAATCGGTAAGGCGAGTTCCCTGTCGACCTCTTGGGAGTAATCTTGTCAGCCCACAATGCTTATTTCAACTTGGCGTGCCAAGTTCTTTGGTTCTTGTCTAGAGTTATCCTTATAATCTTTAAATTTTTTTTTTATGGACTCGGCCTACCCATTACCATGTGGGTAGTAATTTGATGAGGTTCTCAAGTATATCCCATTTTGACTTCCCACTCTATGATCTTAACACCTAGGAATGGTAAAGCATTATATGATATAATGGTGGTCGGAACTATGAAACTCATCACTATCCCTTTGTAAAAATATAATATGTTGGCCTCATTTGCTTCTTTGAGTGCAACTACCTCTATCCACTTGGTGAAATAATAAGTGGCTGTGAGGATCCACTTATGGCCCAAGCTAGAATTTGGATTAATCACCCCAATGAAATCTAGCCCCCATTGCATGAATGGTTCATTTAGAGAAATGGGGTGGAGTGGAAGGACTGCTAACCTCTATTTTCTTGTGAAGAAGGCACACTTTTTACACTTCCTTATCCATGCATAACAATCATGAAAAAGGTTAGGCCAATAATAACCTGCCTTCATAATTCTAATAGCTATCACCCGTGTGGAAAAATGGCCACCTATTTCTCCCTCATGAAATTCATGTAGCACCTTCTATATCTGATCTACCTTGAGGCACCTTATGAGGACACCATTTACATATTTCTTGAACAAGATACCATCAACCGATACAAAGGGAATAAAATGGAGATTGAAATATATTCTTTTGGACTTTCTCATCCCTTGAGGATTTTGACATGTTTGAAGGAAATGGACTATATCTTGAGTTCAACAAAGATTGAGTGAGGCATCAGATGATTGCTCTTGATCTCCACGTAGAACCAAAATCGACTCTCTTTTATCACTTGACTCATCATGCTATCTCGAAGCTAGATGTTCACATAATACCTCCCCCCTAACCAGCTTGGTCACCTTAATATCAATGTCATAGTCCATGACCTTGGTTACCTAGCCATCCCTTTTTTCATTGAGGTCTTTGTTTAAAATAAAATATTTTATACTAGCATGTGTGACTATTAGATGAATCCTATTATTTGAAACTAAATGTATGAAATTCTTCAAACTTCTAATCATGGCAAGGACATGTTTTGAAATAAATTAATATCTTACCTTATAGTCCATAAGGCCTTGGCTGAAGAATGTAATAGGCTGTTCCTACCCTTCCTTACTCTACTGCACCAAGATTGCAGAGATGGCGTCCAAACCACCGAAGGCTTATAGAAATAATTCTTAGGGGAATTCAAGATTAATGAGAGTTGGAGCTTGAGATATGGCCTGCTTGATAGATTTGAAGCTTTCCTTTCACTCCACTGTCTATTTAAAAGCCAAATTATTTTGTAGCATCATCGTTAATGGCTTCATAAGAGTGGAAATATTCGGTACAAACCTTTGAACAAATTTTGTCCTCCCCAAGAAGCTTTCAAGAGCATTCTTATGACTTGGTAATGGTAGAGAATAGATGGCTTCTACCCTCACTGGATCAATTGTCATTCCTTCCTTCGACACAATATGACCTATAAGTTTACCCTCATGTGCCATGAATATGCACTTTTCAGGTTCAAAGACACTCCAAATCTCCTGCACCTTTGGAAGACTTGTATGAGATGGAAGAGGATACTTTCTACATTTTTAGAAAATACAGTGATGTCTTCAATATATACAAGGAATATTTTATTTAACATCCCCCTAAACACCATATCCATTACTCGTTGAAATTTTACCCCAGCGTTTGATAACCCGAATGGCATATTTATTTATGCATAGGTGCCCCATTTTGTTGTGAAGGTTGTCTTTAACTGATACTTATTTTTCACCATAATCTGATTATAGCTCGAATATCCATCTAAGAGGGAGAATCTTTCTGAACTGGCCACTACCTGCAGAATCTACTCCATGGAGGGCAGTGGATAGTTGTTCTTGAGAGAGGCCCTGTTTAAATCCCAAAAATCTAAGCACAACATGATCTCCCCATTATTTTTCTTAACGGGCACAATATTTTCTACCCAACTTGAGTGCTTGATCGAGAAAATGATACGCACATCAATGAGTTTATTCAACTCCTTCTTCATGAGAGGCTCTATATGAGGGTTGATAGGCCTTTGTTTTTTTCTGACATGTTTAGCCTTTGGATGCAACACAATGGTGTGTTGTGCCAATTTTGGGTTAAAACCTCTCAAATCCTCATAGCTCCATGTGAAAACATCTGATAATTCTTGGAAAAGCTACACAAGGTTATACTTTTCTTGTTCGCTGCTTATCTTGCCTATTTGGAGAGTCTTACCTTCTCCAACTAAAATGGGTTTGGAATCCTCCTTTTTGAATTGAATGTTGGCTTTCTCTTTCCAGAATTGATCATTTGGGTTGAATATTGACTCTAAAGTCACTAAATCCTTTGGAATTTGTTTTTCTGTAGCTACACTACTTGATCCATGTACTGCTGCTACAATTTCTCTTGATTTTTAGCTAAGAACTCAACCTCCTCCTATAAAAATTTAATGATCTGTTGATCATTCTCAAAAACCTACCAGCTTGTGCTATTATTTGATACAACTGGCCTTATAATGACATGCATATGTGGTTGTGATTTATCTCTCTTGACACTATCCACCACATCAAATGTTTCTCCAATTTCTACAAGCTTTTCCATGGCCTCATTCTCCTTCCGCGGTATGGCCTAAATATTGAATGTTTCAAGGTCTTCAATCTTATCCCATACCCGATGCTTGTAGGCTTTGAGTATATCATTCCTAGCAGCATGTTTTCCTCTAAGCTGGTTAACAATTAACTCACTATCCTCAAACACTTGCAAGTTTTCAATACCTCTCTTTCTTTCCTAATACAACCCATGGATTAAAGCTTCGTACTTAGCTATATTGTTTGAACAAGTAAACTGAAAATGAAAAGCTGAGTAGTAATTCATACTTTGTGGTGAAAAAAGCATTACACCTTCTCTAGCACATTACCTACTCATTGAGCCATCAAAGAATAGTTTCCATAACTCATTATCAACTTTAGCATCTGGCTTGGTAATACTAGGAAATGGTGAGTTTTCTTCGTGCAAACAATAGAACCCTAATTCAGCTTCTTCCATTTCCTTGTAAGGTTTGAATGCATGTTTCTTACTATCCCAATCATCAATGGTTAAGTCTAGAATGCTTCCGACTTTGGTATTTGTTTCATAAGTGCTTGGACAATATTCCTGATCAAAATCAATGAAATTTGCATTGGTTGGACTCGGTGTATGAGGCTCAATATGAAATTTTGCAATAGGCTCAGATCTTATCATAGCCTTAGCTCCATAACTTGTTCTGAATAACATGTGTGACCAATCAACAGACAAATAACCTCCAATTTTTGTGGTGAAGTCTCTTGAGAAACACAATGCAAAGAGTGGTGGCAAGTCTATGACTAATACATCTTGTAAGACGGTCACATTGGGACATGCATGCAATGTAAGGCTCAATCCTTTGATTACTCCAACCATTGTTACCGTTGTCCCATCAAATTGTACCACACCTCTAGAAATGAATTCATATTGAAGACCCAGTTGATCAGCTATTTGTTTTGGCATTACAGATCTACTTGCTTCTGAATCAATCATGCAATTATACACCAACTTATCTCCGATGATCAATGAGATATAGAATGGTGGGGGCTTAAAATATTTACCATGTTTTCCTCTTTTATTTCCTCCTTGTTGAGATGCATTGGTGAGTACCTTCTCTTTCTCTTTGGATAATTGATTTGATTATGATCAATTTGCCATAACAATTTACAATAGGTCTCTTTGTCCTGGGAAAGAAAATGACTCCCACATTGAGATGTTTACATTCATTTTCTTCATCTGATCAATAATGTTGAATGGAGATGAGCTATCTCTCTGTTACCCTAACTTTGTAAACTTTTTTCTTGCACATGGGTTGTTATAACCGACACTTGAGCTGGTCTAGAAGGTGTCTTAGGCTGACCTTGCACATTGGGAGCTACATTTTAGTTACCGATACCTTTTTTTGTGATAAAGTGTTTTGTATCATTTGACTTGGCTACTACACTTTGAGAAGGGGCTAAATTTATACCACATAAATGTTTAGCCTACTAATTGACAAGTGTGGTCTCATTTGGAGGTGCCTCTTGCTGAGTTGTTTCCTACTCCGGATTTCCTTCTTGACCTGTCTCTTGTTCCACACCCGTTGTTGTCACCATAAGATCTTGATTCAAAGAACCATTGAAACACATTGACTTGTTATGCGGTTGATTACATGGGAAGCACCAGTCATATTCTTGATCCATTGTATTTTGCATTGGTAACAAGGCTCTAGATGTGGATGTGACATTAGGATTATAAGGCTAAAATGGCCTATTAGCAGAAGGTTTTGTTTGGTTTTGATTTGTAGCTTGAGCATTGGGTTTATTAGGTTGATACAAAGGCTTATTGGGTTGGGCTTGAGTCTGATATGACCTAAAATTTTGAGCTTATTGCCTCTTAATTGTCACCAACTCATTTCCTAAGTTTTGTAAATACTTCATGACTTATTGGAGCTCATTTGAGGTACTAAAAGATGAGGTAGAAGCTTCAGTGGAGCTATGATTTTTTGGAAAAGGAATGGGAGATAATGTAGTTTCTTGACTAGTGCTTGGACTTCCTAATTATGAATAAAAAGGAATGGGTTGCCTACGTGCAAGTTTACCGGCTTGGATCAAGAAATTTTCATCTCTAATAGCAATGTTATAGGCTACGGGTAAATTTATACTTCCCATGGATTGTATCATCATTGTAATATATGAATTTAGGGCTTTTAGGAAGTAGAAAAAAACACCTTTAGCTACTAGTCTCCTCGCAAGCGGAAATCTATCCCATGTGCTCTAAAACCTGAAGTTGAAATCATCCATTTTCTCATTTGGTGCTCTCTTGATTGTGGTTAGTTGTTCCAACATAGACAAATTATCTACCCTCTCTCCAAATTGATTTTGAAGAGCTATTCACAAATGGTCCCAATTCTGGATAGATTCTAATGTTAGAATCTTGAACCATTAACAAGCTTTATCCTTAAAGGAGGATGCCAACAACTTAACAACAACATCCATCTCAACAATTTCATGAATTGTACAGATATTTGAAATGTTTTGGATGTGGTCAATCGGAGTTGTATGGTTCTCCCCAGTGAAATATGGATTGTTCTTTAATGCTGCAACTAGAATTTGATTATGTGCAATGAGAGAAACTGGGATGATGCCAATGTTGAAATAGGGATTAGGCTGTGCCATCCTAATTGGTCAGAGAACTCTAGTTGATTAAATAAACAACCTACTAGGTGGAGGTGTTGATAATGTTCTATTTGGTGGAGATGGATAACTTTGAGCTCTTCTTCCCATTCTTCTTCTACATGGGGATAAGTGTAGGTAGAAAAATAGTCCCTCTTCTCTAGTTCTCGACCTCATTTGAATTCTTGTCATGAAATTGCCAAGCTTTGACTACTGATATAAGTGGATTATTCCCTTTTGGATTTTCTAGATGTGCTATTTCAAAGCCTCTTACAAGATGGAATTTCAAAACAAGAGCACATCGAAATTGCTGTAATAAAATAAAAAACTTCTCTATCCCACTGGGGGTGCCAAAACTATTAGTGCAAAATTACAACACCCCTGATTGCTTGTGATATTATGTATAAGGAAATTAGTACAACCTACATAACATGGGATTATCTTGTAGTGTGGGACCCTGTAAGTAGGATAATCTTCTAGAGAAATCCAACTTCTTCCTCTATCCTAGTACCAAATTATCCAAAGAGAAGAGAATGAAAATATAAACTAATCATATTCTAATGCCTTCCAAGGAGACAGGGATAAAAAAATGCATGAAATGAAACTACTCTAAGTGAAAGCGATGCATCAAGAAAGGGTGAGACAATCCAAGTGAGTGAAGGATGGGGAGAAAACTAATCAAGAGAGGTCTAGTAGAAAAGCCACAGTCCAAAACAACATTCAATTCCCTATATTCATAAAGTACAACAAACTATAGACCCTACAAAGAGATAGATACACACACAATATAATTATACATAGAATGTGAGGGAAAATATGCAATTCATACAAGTTAGGGAAAAAATGGCCACAAAACGTGAATTTTATTTCTCAGAAACATTCACAATCCATTATACCATAAGCACAAGACAAATTATTTTACAATAAGCCCAAATTTGAGGCCTTTAGCTCACAATAGCTTTGGAAAAAATTTGACAGAGTTCATTTTATTCTTGGAAAAAACTCTCACTAAATGAGGTGAAGTTTACCACATATAGGCAATTTGGGTCACCAACCACTAGGATGCATTAAAGAGGTATGGGAAACCATTCCTTTTGGTACTTTTCCTACATGGGTGGTCACGAGTTCCATGTCTCATTAATTATAGTTATTAGGATGTCATTCATTCACCTACCGTCATCTAACTTGTAACTCATCCATCGTCTTTGTCATCAAACCACATTGGGTTGGACGATATCTAACTTTTTGACTATACATGCCTCTTGTCGCCAACCAACTTGAGAGTTTCCATCTTCACATTGTGGGCCATCCAACCCAGGTGATTGGATGACCATCTATCTCTACCCATATAACACACTACTCATCCATCCACGTAGCCATCGAACTGACGAGTTGAGCAACCGGGTGACTCACTTAGCCATGTTGTACAACTATAAGCTGACCATCTATGTTGGCCGTCAAAACCCAAGAGGCTGGATGACATCTATGTATGATGACCAACCTCTTCATAAATTTTCCATCTGATAAACAATAACCTTGCCAGCTGTAGCTGCCTCAAAAGTCAGTCGACACACCCTTCTGACTAACCCATCACCCATCCAACTGAGCTTTCATACCAGGGTTGGACATCATCCAACCCATCACCCATCCAACTGAGCTTTCATACCAGGGTTGGACATCATCCAACCCATCACCCAACCAACTATGTTGATCAACCCTCACCCAACTTACCATGTTAATCAACTGTCACCTATCCATTCTTGCTAACCAACTTTCACCTGACCAACCTAGCTAGCCAACCGTTACTTGACCAACCTATCTGACCAACTGTCACCTGACCAACCTATCCAAACAACTGTTACCCAACCAACCTAATAGATGAACCATCACTCATTCAAACTATTTGACCAACCATCACCTGACCAACCTAGCCGACCAACAGTCATCTGATTAACCTCATATAAGTTTGATTTCCAGCTCTAAGATTCGTCACAACTTGCCAGCTTGGTGCGAGTTATAACCAACTTGGCCAAGCCAACACACAAGATACCATGCATGTTGGAAAATCATTTTTCCCTTTTTCCATCAACTGCCAATGTTCCAACCTACTAAGTTGTCCATTTCAAAGAGGGTGCAAAAAATGGATAACAGTAGGTTGATGCCATGCCATGTTAAGTATATTCTTATGAAATTTCATGCTGAATACAATTTGATGACCTACAATGAAGGGATTTTTATGGCATTTCGTGTTGAATAATTTTTGGTTATCTCTATGAAAAGAACTTGAAATAGATTATGAGGTAGGTTGTTCCCTAGTATGTAATTATTACCTTCATTAGTACTTTCAGTATAGGGAAACAGTTGTAGTTTTTTATCTTCAAATGGTTGAGTGATATTAATATCAATTAGATTTAAAGGTTTCATTTAGTCAGGGTGTTAAAAATCACTACCACCATTATATTGAATTTTTTTGAAACAAGTGTAGTTATTTTTCTTATAGGTTCAGTGTATTGTTGAATATTTATTTGTGAAAATAAGAAAGAATGAAAATTTTCATTTTCCTTTTTAGGTCGTCCTCTTATTTGCAGAGGAATCTATGATGCATATTGGTTTGTAGAATGTTCCATTTTAGAGTAACTCTAGAAAAGATATAAAAATCAATTGTAAGTTAACTTTAATAAAAAAATATAATGGAAGGTTAACACAATACTATGATACATAATTTTTATTTTATTAGAAATGTAAAGTGAATTTAGAGGATCCTTTTATAATAATATAGAAAAACATCAATTAAAACATACAAAAATATATTATAACTCACAAGGTTAACTTTCCATATCTAGAAGATATGAGTTACGGGTAAGTGTACCAATGTTGGGTGCCAAAAGCAGCAAAAATATGAAATTAGGTAAAACACATACGCATTGTTAAATAATGAGTACATGTTTTAGTTTGTTTTTTTTTGTATTTCCCAAACTTAAAATGTGTAGGTGTTACCATAATCTATAAATTAAAAAAAGTAAATGCCTTCCTCATTTTCATTTTTCTAAAACGTGAATTCTCTAGAAAACCTTGTAGTCGTGTTTCATTTTCAACCATTTAACTCCCAAAATCATCTGTATATCACCACGAAGTTTGTATTGAGGTAGAATAGACAATGATGCCACAAAGAAGAGGTAGGGAGAATTGTTTTCTCTGAATTACATTGAAATTTGGTAATTATATTGTATATTTTAATTGAATACATGTTTTTATATTGTTATAGTTCTGCCACAACCATAATAAAACCTTGCAAATCCTCTCAACCCTTCTAGCCCTCCTATAATTACTAATCATCCTCTAGGTAGTCAGGAGGATTTAACAACCCATATAGTGGAGAATAAGATTAAAATTGAGGAATTAATTAAAACAACAAGGGATCACCATTCCACAAAGCCCCACCATGCCTCACTTGCAAACACATTGGAGGAATTATGGGCTTAGGTTGACGTGGAAACGAGTCAAATTTATCTATGGAAATATTATAGAGAGAATTGTAGGGAATATTACATTAATAAATTATCATATGTAGATGTAAAGAAAGAAATTACAAAAGACCTCATATGTGTATTATTCATGGACCCTAGAACTAATTTTCTTGTTTCATTGTCATGTAAGAAGTTTCTAATCCACTGGTGCAATAATGATTTGCTAAAAAATAATTTTTAGGACCGATGGTGGATGGTGTTGGTGCCCATTTTGAGCTCTTTTCTTCACTTAACAAATATTTTTTCATAAATTACCCCGAAGGATATAAGGACCCAAATTTGCATATATTGGCTTATCACTAGAGATTTTTTAATCTCCATGACCATCCATTCCCATGAAACTCAAAAATTAAAGGATGGAAATGAGTATCCAATTCTAAGCGAGTTACAATACATCAACTTAGAAGTCCAGAGAGTGAGGAACTTAATGTTGCTCTAAAAAGGATAGGATGTCGTGGGTGACTGGTTATAGATATAAGGGAGTGTGGTTATATAACGAAAACCGTGACACACTGGTATAATGTTTGGTAGGTTTTTTAATAAATAAAACACTTTGTGGATTTAACAAAAGACCACGAGAAACTCAAAAATATGCCAAAGGGCAAAAAAACATTAGAAAATAGCTGAAATTCCACTGGTGAAGTATGAATACAAGTAAAAGTTGTGGGACAATTTATCAAAAGGTTTAGCACTTTGAGGTTTTGAAAACTCTGCAGGGCACTCAGAAAAAGGAATGTCTTTCATAAACACATTTTTTGCAGGTATGAAAATCATACAATATGAATATAGATATTATTGTTATGCTATCTATTGTCATCCCCAAAATTCCCCTCTTTTGAAGTCAAGTTTTAAAAAAAAATTAAGTTTGTACATGGGAATATTGAATCGTGTCGAGCCTGGCATTGTTTTTTAGTTTTCCTATTCATGCAGAACAGTTTGAAAGTTAGGCATATGGTGAAGTTTCTTTCCTTCTTTTTATTTTCTTCTCATAGTCAAGAATGACAGACATATTTTCCCCGTTAATATTTTCCCCAGAATCCACGGGTAATATGTGAATATCTTTGATTGGATGTGGTTTGGCCATATTTCAAGGTTCAACAAAAGCCTCCATGTTTCCAAATGGCATAACTCTATGGGCAGGGTCCACGGGACAGTCCTTAAATAAGCACATGCTTTCCCTGTGTCCCAGATACAAAATGAAGACAAAACAAGCTAAAATCGGCCAAGTATGGAAGGTTCAGCCGGTGGAGACATGTGCCTAATGAGTGTAGCTTCAAGATTCAAAGTCGGGGGTAGTTCTCAAACTTGCGTTGGTTCTCCATGTGTCCTAGGTCCAAAAAGGGATAGAGCTGATAGTTAAAATTGACCAAGTGTGGGAGGGTTGGTAGAATTTTCCACGTGCCTTAACGACGCCATTTCGGAAGTGAAATCAAAGGGTTAGTATCCAAGTAGCGCCAACTTACCATTTTGTTAAATTCAATATGAATATGGAGTTGGCCGTTGAAAATTCTAAGACTGGTGGAAGGAGACACAAGTCGTCTCGGCAAAACTTCAAGGGGAGTTTCCATAGCAGAAACTCAAATCAGCTCCAACCCTTCATGTGCCTAGGGGTCAACATAAGTCAAACAAAAAATTGGCCCGAATCAGCTAAGTATAAAGGAACTGGTGGAGCTCTCCATGTGTCATCCTAGCACTGTTTCAAATGTAAAGAATGCAAGAGGTGTTCGCAGGCCCACTCCAATCAATTTCTCCCATGTGGGTGGCCCAAATTCGAAGTTGTAAAAGAAAATCAAATGGCCCATGTTTTAATTGGTAAAATAATGTAACAGCCATATATTTAAAAACTCTTTTTGTTTCCATTAACATTTTCAATGTGTTTTCAAGAATTCGAAAGGGCATGGATGATTGGAATAAGTTGTAACTATCTCTTACAAGCTATATCATGAGCTTTCAAATCCATTGTATGGGTTAGAATTTTGATTATTTTGGAACTGTAATTTCAAATTGGAAGAAATCAATACAAAGGTTTTTCCCTTTTTCTTCTACTTTCTCTTTCCTTTTGGTTCTGATATATGAATCATCTAATCCTTGCGTGCTTGGAAACTTTGTGTTCTAGTTTTTACAATCTCCAGAACTCTGATTCTATGAATTGTGTCTGTTATAGACATGTATGGTTCTATTATGTATCTCATTTGCACAATACATATAATGGTTTTCCCTACCATCTCTTTTCCCTGAAAGTATTATCTTCTTCTACCTCCCTCCTCTCTTCAAAGTCTTCTATCCTTATGTATTGATAACTTTATAGGCTTAAAAAACATTTCAGGATATCGGGAAACCACCATTGAATGAAAGACTGTGAATTTGTACATAGGTTTTGCCCCTACTTTCAATAAGGGAACCTCTCCTATTAAAGAGGAGGGACTTGCTTGTCCCCTGACTGTGGTTTCATCCCAAGTGCTAATTTGAAACCCAAAAATTTTTGGTAACTTCGTTGGGGAATTTGTTTAACAAATTTCCTTTCTAAAAGAACAACTAATTTGATCATTTCTTTGATCTAGCGACTTTAAGATATACTTGTGGTAGAAGGGCTTTTAGAAGTGAAAATCCCCAATTTCAACTCTTGGATCAAAAATCTTTTCAACTTCCTCAAACAAGAAGAAATGGAAGAGCTCGTTCCACAAGCACACATCCTATTGAAGATATAGCTTCTAGTAGTAGCATTCCTCAAGCAAAACTTATCCCTAATCTCCGTGCCCTAATTCTTGTTGGTGTCTAAGTTCCACTTCAAGCAATCTTTCTAAGGATGGCAGCACCTCAACCTTGGGGAAAAAGATTTGGGACTCTGACTCTTCCTCAACCATTGCATGAGTTACCTACGGGTAATAGGAAGAATTTTCCCAAATTTAGAGGTGATGGAAAAGTGCACCCTGATGAACACATAACATCCTTCATTGTTGCATGTGGGGTCCTTGGATTTGAACATGAGGATGTATCTACGAGGTTGATTGACGAAACCTTGCAAGATGATGCTGTAGATTGGTTTTATCATCTTCCTTCTGGGACCATCATTGATTGGACTACTATGAGAACTCAGTTTGAGAAGCATTTCAAACCTGGTGAGGATGTGCATGCTTTGCTAGCTCAGATTTCTCAAATCAAGAAGGAGCTACATGAGCCTATGAGAGAAGTTTTGGCCAAGTTCAACAAGTTGGTTAACAAGATTCACTAGATACTAGACCTGTTGATCAGATTAAGAATTGTTTCTTCTTGAATGTTCAATTTATGGAAGTAAGCTATGCCTTGAGGAGTGAAAATATTGCAAGTTTGGATGATGACCAGAGATTAGATGTCAGTGTGGAAGATGACCTGATCATGTCTAGAAAGATGAAAAGGGATTCTTTCAAATCCAAAGCATCTTTTTCTTCTCCTTCTTGTGGAGGTAATGCAGATCAGTTGGTGAAAAAGCTGGCTAATGACCTCATTTCCATTAAGAAACAATTGTCTCAACATGCTCCATACCAAGATGTTCCAAGGAATGAATTTCATCCTAGGAAGTGCTTGCCCTCTTCTCAAACCAGGTTGGCCATTGAAGGTCCACCCCTTAAGGTTCTTGTTAATGCTACTTGTGAAGTTCTTGATCCTAAAGATGAGGAAGAAAATGGGATTTATGATGAACAAGAAGAGGAAGCTGATGAAGAGATGGAGGATCCTGGTGGTTCTTGAGTTCATTTCCTCACTATTGAGGGTATGGATGATGTGGATGATTATGATGATGTAGTGGATGAGATGAATAGTGAGTCATGTTGTTATGACCCAAGAGTAGACCAATAAAAAGGAAAAAGTGGTGCAACATGCAAAAAGATCCAAGGAGTACCCCATCACCATCCTGGTGATTGCAAGAAGAGGATCTCCTATTCCTACTGCTTCCACTCAAAAGGTAAGCTCTGCTAGTCCTTCTCCCTCTACTTATGCTTCTGGGAATTCTTGCCCAAAAAATGATAAAGTTGATAGATCAAAAGCTCCTCCTACTCTTAGTAGTGATTCCCCATCCACATCTAGATCTTTTGACAGTATAGACCATCTTAAAAAGACCAAGATTCAAATTTCTGAAGTAGAGTTCTATCAAACCCATCCTTATGCCTTTTCCAAAATGGCTAAATTTATAAACTCCAAATCCAAAGTCTCATCCAGTACATTTAAGGGACTTTTTCCCACTCCCTCTCCCTCACCTCAATCAAGCTTTGTAGCTACACTCACTTCCTCTAATGAGAAAATTAAACCATTCTATGTGACCCTTGTCAAAGTTAGCCACAAACTCAACAATTATGTCATAGATTTAGGAGCATCAGATAATGTAATGCCTGCAAAGGTATCCCATGCTTTGGGTCTGGCCCTAACATGTGCCTTTGGTTCTTGTTATTCCATGGAGAGTAAGAAAGTACCTTTGGTGGGCAGCATAAAGATGCACAAGTAGCTTTTGCTTCTTTTCCAAAGAAAATAATCCTAGCCACCATTTTGGTAGCTGATATTCCTCCTTCATATGGGATGTTGCTGAGTAGAAATTTCTGCAAGGAGGTAGGAGGTGAAATTCAAATGGATTGGTCACATGCCTCGATCCCTGTTAATGGGAAGATGAAGAAGCTACTTCCTAAGAAACAAGTAGAGTATATTATGCAAAAGATAGATCATCCTAAAGCACAAATATTGTATGCAGATATAGGGTATGGGAACTACATGATCATGTCACAAGAGGAGACAAGTCTACCAAAGGGAGTGTTTCTTTATCCTAATGGTGTGTGAACTTTGGAGTTTGATGGAAGTTATTCCTCAATTGGTGTAGTGCTCATTTCTCCCAGGGATAAGATCCATTCTTTCTCCTTCAAATTTTAGTTTTAAAATTCCAATAATACTGCTGAGTATGAGGCCCTTAATCTTGGGTTGAGCATGGTGAAGGAGATGGGAGTGAAGAACTTTATTTCTCATGGAGATGCCAAGATAATTGTAAAAAAAGTTAGATACCTTTATCAGGTAAAGAGCAAAAGGTTGAAACACTATAGGAATTTGATCTAGGATTCCATTGAATTCCTTGATGCTTTTTCCATTGAAGTTATGCCAAGGGAGAGGAACACTAGGGATGAATCTCTAGCTATTTCTGGGTCCTTGTTGATTCCTCACCTTGATTTCCCTCGAGATAAATTCACCATTGAGCTGATCCATAGACCTAGTGTGCCTGATAATGAAAATAATTGGCAAGTTTTTAATGATGACCAACATTTGCTTTCTTTCTTGGAACTCAAAGACAAATTTGATCAGTTGTACTTTAAAGGAACTAAAAATCTTCCTAGAGACTGTGCATCATCAAATGAAGATGGTGTCAAAGAAGAGATGGATCAAGATGGATGCATCAAACTAAAAGGAAACAAAATTCCTAAAGGGCTGGTGAGTTTGGAGGATCTTTTTGATAAACATGATAGATATATGAAGTCTAAAGTTTCCCAAAGAGCCTAACAATCTGCTGAGACTGAGAAAGTGGATATTGGAAGTCTTGATGATCCAAATATGGTCAACATTGGAAAATGGTACACTCAAGAAGATAAAAGGAAGCTGGTGAATCTGTTGAAAAGGTATGTTGATGTTCTGGCTTACTCTTATGATGATCTTAAGGCTTTTCAGCCTACAAAAATGTAACATTTCATTCCTCTTAAGCCTGGGATCAAACCCTTAAAACTGAAGCAAAGGCAATATAATCCAGAGATAGCAGATACAATTTTCCAAGAAATACAAAAGCTTTTGAAGGATAGGATCATCTTCCCCATCCACCATTCAACATGGATTGCTAATATAGTGCATGTAAGGAAAAATAATGGCGCGATCCATATCTGTGTGGACTTCAGAAATATAAATCAGGGTCCTTTGAAGGAAAACTACCCTCTCCTCATGATGGACCAAGTATTGCAAGTTGTCACAGGCTCAGAGATGATATCTATGCTAGATGAATTCTAAGGGTACAATCAAGTAGAAGTGAATACTTCCGATCAACATAATACTACCTTTACAACTCCTTGGGGAACCTTTGCATACAAGAGAATGCCATTTGGTCTCATCTATGCTGGTGCTACTTTCTAGAGGGCCATGGACTTGGATTTTGGTAGTTTGAAAGGGAAATTCATTGTTGTGTATTTGGATGAGTTGACAGTGTTTTATAAAGCAAGAAAAGATCACTTCCAACACCTTGAAACAATATTAAAGAAGTGTAGAGAGTATGGGATTTCTTTAAACCATAAGAATACTATGTTTTATGTCACATAAGGAAAGTTGTTGGGACACATTGTTTCAAAGGAAGGGATCAAGATTGATCCGGAGAGAGTTCAGGCCATCCAAAAAATTCCTCTTCCATCAAGTAAGAAGGGTGTCCATTCTTTCTTTGGTAAGATAAAAGGAGATTCATCTCCAATTTTGTAGAACTTACTATGAGCATTGCTCACATGATGTAAGGGAAGAAATCCTTTATTTGGTCCTCTGAATGGAATAAATCATTTGAGGACATTAAATAGACTATTGCAAAGACTCCAATCTTGGCATGCCCTGACTTTAGCAAAGATTTCATTATCTATTGTTATTCCACTGAAAATACCCTAGCTACTGTGTTAGCCCAGAAGAATGCTGAAGATCACAAGCTCCCAATCACATTCATGAGTTATGTCTTGAAAAATCATGAGTTGAAGTACACCATGACGGAGAATCATGTTTTTGTAGTTGAGGTTTTACATCCTTAAATCTCATTCTGTGGTGTTGGTGCCTGATACAATAATCAAATCCATTATTACTTAACAAGAATTTGGAACCAAGAGAGGTAATTGGGTAGCAAAGGTGCAAGAGTATGATCTTGTTATTAGGCCAACAAAGCTAGTTTGGAGTAAGGGCCTGTGTGAACTCATTGTTAAGGGAGTTGCCAAGGAGTTGTCCAAAGATGAAGTTGATGTCCCTGTTGTTTTGTTCCTCAACTCGAAAGATGTATGGTATGATAACATTTCTCACTTTCTAACCTATGAAGAGTGTCCATATCAATTGAGTGCCAAAGAGAAGAGAGCCATCAAAATGAGGTCTACACAATATGTGTTATGGGAAAATTCTTTGTTCAAATGAGGCATAGATGGAAATTTTTTGAAGTGTGTAGACAAGGAACATCAAAACAAGTTGTTCTCTGATTTTCATGACCAGGCTTATGGAGGTCATTTCTCCTCTGTTGTAACAAATCATAAAATACTTTGTGCTAGTTATTATTGGCCCACTCTATTCAGAGATCTATAAAAATGGGTTGGTAAATGTGAAGCATGCCAAATGTTTGTTGGAAGACCTAAGTTGGCTACTTTTCCTCTCAAGCCTATAGTGATTGAAGAGCCATTTCAACAATGGGGTTTAGACTTAATTAGAGAACTCAATCCATCTTCTAGTATTGGACATACTCATGTGTTGATTGCCACATATTACTTCACCAAGTGGGTGGAATCCATCCTAGTCAAGAGCACTACCTTCGAGGTAGTTTGTAACTTCATTAAAGAGAACATATTGATCAGGTTTGGCATCCCAAACAAAATTGTGATTGATAATGCTTCCAAATTTTATTTTTTTGAGATGATGGACTTCTGCTATGGGTATGGGATCTCCTTTAATCATTCTTTAGACTACTACCCCCAAGGGAATGAACATGCAAAATCAATAAACAAGAACTTAGTAAACATAGTTAGAAATCTTGTAAATGATTCTTAGAGGAATTGACACAAGAAGCTATCTGATGCACTTTGGGATGATAAAATTACACCAAAGAGAGCAATAAAAATCTCCTCTTTCATAGTGGTGCATGGTGTAGAAGCTAAACTGCCAGTCACGGTGGAATTTCTAGCCTTGCATCTGATGAAAACCATTGAAGATTCAAGTTTCAGAAGCTCTTTGGATAAGATAATTTTGTACCTTTAAAAGCTTGATGAAGATAGATTGCAAGTGGTGGATAGGATAGCAGCTCATCAGTTGAAAGTGAAGGCTTTGTTTGACAAGAAAACCAAATCTAGAGTTTTCCAAGTGGGAGACATTGTGCTGCTTTGGGACAAAAGATGTGAGCCACGAGGAAGTCATGGTAAGTTTGATTCTCTTTGCCTTAGTCCTTTTAGAATTAGAAATTTTGCTAGAGAGAAATCTTTTTATCTAGATTAGATAGATGGTTCTCCTCTCCCACTTCCTTATAGTGGGAATTATTTGAAGTTGTTCAAGTCCTAGGTGACTAGGTGGTCCTTTTGTATATTATGTACACTATTTTGGTTTTGGGTTGTTCCTTTGTGTTTCATTTTTGTTCTTCCATTTTGGTTTGTTTTGTTTCTTTTCCTTTCTTATATGTGTTGCCTTGTATTGGTTTTTATTTCAACTCCTTTTTCCAATGGATAAAGCACTAGCCCTCTTTTCCCCAAAGTTATCTAAAGTTCTAGATCTTTCCTTGTGTCTTTGTTCCCAAGCCAAGTCATCCCTAGGAAGAGCCAGCTGTTTCCAGCCCCAAAATTACCCTCTTTTGAAGTCAAGTTTTAATTTTTTTGAGTCTATATCTGGGAATATTGAATCACGTCAAGCCTGGCATTGTTTATAGATTTCCTATTCATGGAGAACAATTTGAAATTCGGGCGTATGGTGAAGTTCCTTTCCTTATTTTTATTTTCTTCGCTCAGTCGAGAATGACATGCATATTTTCCCCATTAATTTTTACCCCAGAGTCCACGAATAATACATGAATATCTTTGATTGGATGCAGTTTGGACATATTTCAAGGTTCAAAGGAAGCCTCAGCCCTCCATGTGTCTAAATGATGAAACTCTAGGGCCAGAGTCCAAGGGATAGTCCTCAAATAAGTGTAGGCTTTCCGCGTGTCCCAAATACAAAATGAATACAAAACAAGCTAAAATCGACTAAGTATGGAAGGTTCAGTAGACAACAACATGTGCCTCATCAGCACAGCTTCAAGAGTCAAAGTCGGGGGAAGTTCTAAAACTTACGTTGGTCCTCCATGTGTCTTAGGTCTAAAAAGGGATAGAGCTGATATTTAAAATTGACCACCTATGGGTGGGTTAGAGTAAGCCACCACGTGCCTTAACGATGCCATTTCGGAAGTGAAATCAAAGGGTCAGTCTTCAAGTAGTGCCAGATCGCCACATGGTTAAAGTGAATATGAAGATGGAGTCGATTGTTGAAAAGTCTAAGACTAGCAAAAGGATACATGTGTTAGCTTTGTGTAGCTTTAGGGGGAATTTCCAAAGTAGAAATTCAAATGAACGCTAGCCCTCCACGTGTCTAGGGGTCAACATAAGTCAAGTAGAAAATTGGCCCAAATCGACTAAGTATAAAGGATCCGACAGAGCTCTCCACGTGTCAGCCTAGCGATACTTCAAAGGAAAAGAATGCAAGAGGTATTTGTAGGCCCACTCCAATCAATTTCTCCCATGTGGGTGGCCCAAATTCAAAGTTGTAAAAGAAAATCAAATGGCCCATGTTTTAACTAGTAAAATAATTTAATGACCGTATATTTAAAAACTAGTTTTTCTGCCATTAACGTTTTCTTTGTGTTTTCAAGAATTCGAAAGGGTGTGGATGATTGGAATAAGTTGTAACTATTTCTTGCTTTCTCAAGGAAGTTGTAATTGTCTCTTATGAGCTATATCATGAGCTTTCAAAGCCATTGTATGGGTTAGAATTTTGATTATTTTGGAACTGTAATTTTGAATTGAAAGAAATAAATACAAAGGTTTTTCCCTTTTTCTTCTGATTTCTCTTTCCTTCTAGTTTTGATATATGAATCATCTAATCCTTGCCTTATTGGAAACTTTGTGTTCTAGTTTGTATAATCTCCAGAACTTTGAGTCTACGAATTGTGTCTGTTATAGATGTGGATGGTTCTATTATGTATCTCATTTACACAATACATATAAGGGTTTTCTCTACCATCTCTTTTCCCTGAAAGTATTATCTTCTTCTGCCTCCCTCCTCTCTTCAAAGTCTTCTATGCTCATGTATTGATAAATTTATAGGCTTAAATTTTTTTTTAGGATATCAGGAAACCACCATTGAATGAAAGACTATGCATTTGTACATAGGTTTTGCCCCTGCTTTAAATAAGGGAACCTCTCCCATTAAAGAGAAGGGAGTTGCTTGTCCCCTGACTGTGGTTTCATCCCAAGTGCTAATCTGAAACCCAACACTATCCAAAGGTAAATTCAATTATGAAAATTAATTGTTGAATTATAAAATGAAATAAAGAGAAGAATATGTATATAATAATAAAAAAAAATGGGGATTCTAGGGGCCCCAACCCTTGAAATTCACATAAGTTATGGTATACAGATATAAAAGGGGAGATTCTTGCAAAAGAGGTATAATGTCAATTGATGATTACACTTTCCTTTTTAAATGTGGGAATCCCATAAAAATACTCAATGTCCCCTGTAACGTCATGGGACATGCCTATTTCATGAGTTTTGAAATACTTGCATTGGGACCTTCCAAAATTTTGATCAATTCCAATTATCTCTTGTAAGAGAAGATCCGTTCAAGAAGGTTAGACATGCCTTTCAAGTAGGCCTTAGTACACCTATGGGTAGTAGTTTTTTATGATGAAGATGGCCCAGAGACATTAGTTCATGTCATGGGGGTAGATTCAGGTTCATCCAAAGAAAGCGGTTGGCTTGCATATGATGGATTGGGCACGCTTCGTCTGTGTCTCTCTAGGGGAAGAATAGACACTTCAAGGGCCTTCCCAAAGGAGGATTTCATTAGTTCTTTGTCAAGAAAAGCAATTATTTTCTCCATCATGGTTATCTTATAGGAAATTGATGATATGTTGTCCATACGGTCATAAACATACACCACATAGGAATTGACAAGAATCTCTTTCTCCACCAATTCCTCATTGAAGAATAATGAGGATATTTCAATGATGTTATTATTAATGGTCATCTTGCAGTGGATCCAAAAATTCTTCATAAATTCAGGAGCTTTTTTATCATCTGCACGAAACAAATGATAATACATAACTTGAAATATAGAAAATAAGGGAGTTATCTTGATGATCCTTCTTATCAGAGCTACCCAAACTGTGTGAGGTGTCAATGGTCCATCAGTCTCCACCTAATCTTAAATCTCAAATAAAATTCTCCAAAATGCCTCATCCAAGACATAAAAGTAAAAAATTGAATATAAAATCTTCAAAGAAAGCTCCTTTAAACTAGTCCCTAATTCCACATCTGTAATTGTTCGAAAAGGATGAACACTAAATCTCTTTTCACTCAAAATGCTTGAAGGAAAATGTAATTTTATGAGAAAAAATGAGAATTTATAAGAGGATGAAGTTTTGGAGTGACTGTGTTAGGTATCATTGCAAGATTGAATGCAAAATTAATTATTAATACTCACACAAGTTTGAAATAGATTGATATCTTTGAAAAGGTGGTTTTCAGCTAGAAGTGGCAATTCACACAAAGGAAACATCGAATATGGGGGAGTATAAATGTTTATCTGGTTACCAAAGCATACTCCCAAAAGGGTAGGTGTTAAATTAGTTGAGATAACAGAATGAGGAATAGATGGTGACAACATGGATAAGACTAACAAGGATTAAACAACAAAAGTAAAAAACCCACATACATCCATGTCAGCATATAGAAGCGGAATCAAATTAAGGAATGAAAAAGGTATCTTCACAATTGAAAAATATTTTCCAAAAATGGAGCTCATTTTCCACGTCTTTCTGGGATGGTTTGTTGAAGTTTTTTTGGGGAAAACATCTGGCTGTAAGAAGACATCAAATTGTATAAATATGGGGTTTGTCCTCATAGTTAGGGATATGATTTTTGGTATTTAGATCAAAAGGGGCTTATTATATCAAATTCTGAAAAGGTTAGAGATATAATTGTGAATATTGTATGTTTCCCTCGTGAAATACATATTAAATCCTTTGCATATTTTGAGTTTAAATGAATTCAACTAATTATTAGTGGAGATTATCACTACTTGATACAATTTTATGCACTTTTCATGACTCCAGGATACTCTAAGTGTTAAATTCTATGTCACAATGAACTTATTTTCCTATAATTTCCCCTATGTGACATAATTACTAAGATTGACCCTATCCCCCCACTATTAAATGTCTAGTTCTACTTTTACTACCTCATTACTCTAAACATAATTCCAGGCATATTTTAGCCTTAATTTAAGTACTAAGATATTACAAGAGAAATTAAACTTAACTGTCTTTAGTAACCTATGTTTGGCAAAGTAAACATACATAAAATATCTTGTGACAACTCATGAGAGTGAGTATGGTGTCCATTGGCCATGTTTATCCCATATTGATCCACCATTTTGTGAGAATAAATTGAGGGAAAAAATATTCCATCTCCCCATCAAGATTTTTAGGTTACCCCTTGGGTCCTCTCACCCTGGTTTAAGGCAGGACCAAATGTAGCAGGAAAAGTCTATCTCCTTTGTACGTGCCCCTCAATAATCCCAAGGCTTGATCTTATTGAAAGTGATAGACCCTTCCCCGGCTACAAAATGACACACCAATCTGGTCTACCACTTTACCATGCCCTTTCCTCCTACCTTTTGAGAAATAAATTACTGTCATCCCAAAAAGGGGTGAAAATTTGAGGACTAAAATGCTTATGGTGCTGTTTCTGGGGGAAACATTCTTTAAATTATCTTGGTTAGTGCTTATCGTACCTTTTCTATTATGTTGTCAATACTTATGGTGATTCTACTGAGAACGTTTTATGCATCTATTGGGTTCAGAAGAGATATTTTTATTGAAATTTTAAGAAATTATTAAAATACAAACCACTATGCTAAAGTATTGTAAAAAAATTGTTCCATTATGAGCAAGCTTTCCATTAAACCTGTAGTTTTGTTATTATACTATTGAATTGTCCAAGATTCATAAATCTCTGCAATGTTTAACCTTCCTATTTGTAAATTTTTCTTTTCAAAGAGTTATTTAAGTTGATCTACACATGTAAGGTGTAAGACCTTAGTGATGGATCCATCTCTTAAAAGAAAATTTGGCATATACTAGTGTTAATTCTTTACTCATTGTTGATTTAATCTTCAATTTTGTAAATATGGAAGGAAGGAGATCATTCTTCAAATTTTATCCTAGTAGAAGGTTGCTTCAAGAGCTAGAAAATACAAATCCAAGAAGGAAGCAGATATGGAAACTAGTGTTTAGTATAAGATCAGAAGAAAAATTTGTTCTAGCTACTGGATTTGATTAGCCTTTAGTGGAAGACTATTCTAGAACATCTGACAACTCTAAATTAGATAGCCTTCAAGCCTATTTTCATACTTTATTTCAAGAGGGTCCAACACCTACAAGTAAAAAAGGTATTATTCACCTTCCTCCTTTGTTAACTCTTGAGAATAGGTTATTGTGTGAGATTGAGTCCTTGAAGGATCATTATTTTTTGGATCATACTCCTTTGCCTCAAAGACCCCCAGTTCCCCCTGTTTCAATTCTGAAATACCTCCAACAAATAATACAGAACAACCTCTACCAAGGCCTCATTTTATTGTTAATACCTATAGAAAAATAATATTCCATGGGATTGTGGGTTAGCCAAATGAAGTACCCCTTGAAATCAAAAATAGATTGTTGAGATTTCAAGGGAACAATGTCATAAGTGGAGATCAACATATTATATTTTTTTTAGAATGTTATGGATGACTTCGAAGTATAAAATGAAGATGTGTATGTCAAGTTATTCATTCATACTTTAGAGGAAGATGGTAGGGAATGGTATAATTTTCTATCTAAAAATTCAATTGATTCCTGAACAGAAATGAAAAATGATTTCAAGTTATAATATGGTGACAAAAATGATCTTAGGTTTTCTCTTGATTGAGTTTCAAAATATGAAGAAAACCCAAATCAGTGTGTGTAATATTTTAACACTAGGTTTAATAACACCTTAACTAGATTGCATGTTAATCTAAAGCCTAGTGATGATTCTTGCTTAATGAAGTACTCATATACCTTTGACAAAAAGGTGGATTATTATGTAAGGGATAATAACCCTAGAAACTTGAGACATGATTTCTGTATGGATGTCCAAATTAATAACAATATTAAAGTAGTAGGAAAACCTCCAAAGCATGAAGGTGCTAAGATGATTAATCCAAAAAACCCATAGGATAGTAAGATAGTGGACTTAGAGGTAGTGGTTAAAACTTTGGATGGATAAGTCAAAGAGATTTCATACAAGATGGCTCAAGAAGATAAAGGATTGGTTTCAAATTATCAAGTTTAACATCAGGCCCTAGGAAATAATAGATCTGGAAATCATCCCAAAGGAGATCACTGGGATGATGAATGAAGAAAAAGACCCACACCTTTAGGAAATAAAAAACATTCTTATTAAGAAAGTAAAACAATCCCTGATCCATTAACAAAAAGAGTTTCTTGGTGGAAGAAGATTGCATCATTGAATGGTGTGATAAATGTTTATTTCTACATTAACCTTGTGAGACACTTTTTGGAGATGATGGTATTACTGATGAAGCTGGTTTTGATGAAATATGCATGATGGAATGTCTAAAAGACTCAATTCAAGGAGCTACTTCAAATGATATCTTACATGCTAGAACTGTGGAGGAATTTTGGGCTTGTATAAATTAGGTATTTTCCATTCATTCTATTGTTAATGTTGATATAGATATGGCCTAGTCATTTGAGCTTCCAAATCATGATTTTGATTATTTAAGAGCCTTAATGATCAAGAAGTATAATGGTGGAATCCGATCTGAGGAGGATAGGTAGTTATTATTGAATGATATGGTTTCTCAATAGAAAGAGCATTACCTTAGGAATATAAAAGTCATAGGACATGCCCCTAATCCCAAACCTAAAATTACGATCTTGCCCAACATCCCTAGGGATGCTCCTAATAAAACCATGTCTAAGAAGGGACCTACTGTATTTTCAAAGCCAAGTACCTCTACCTCTACCTCTACCCCTACCTAAGTACTAAATAATAGCATTCCATCAGTTAATATTATTACCCTTGCCTCTAATGAAACCCTACCAACATATATTTTCTATGATATGGCTCAAATTATAAGTCAGATAAAAATTACAGTCCTTATTGTAGAACTTCTTAGAATCCCAAAACGTAGAAAAAGAACGTTATAATACTTGGGGCTGAAGGATGATATAGTTGTCAAGGAAAGGGATACAAATAATTCGGTGACTCTGCATTCCATATCTGATGTTGAGGTAAATAAGGAGCAAAAAAACTTGGAAGAACCCTTAGAAGTATATTTAGGCACATCCTTAGTTGAATCCCAATTGGATGTGGATCCTTTCTTTGTTACTATGATTGTTAATGGGTAACTTCTTCATAACTACAGTTTGACTCAGGGGATTTATGTAATATCATGCCTTTACATGTCATGAATGAACTGGATATCAAGATAACAACATCTTTTGGAAGGTTCTATGTAATGGATTCAAGATAATTTCCTATTGTTAGGTATGTTAGAGGTCTAGTGGTGTAACTTTCTCCTTATCCAAGAAATTAATTAACCATTAATATGGTTATAGTGAATTGCTCTGCTAAGTGGGGCATTCTATTATCAAGAAAATGGGCTACACATTTTGGAGGAAGTGTTCAAATGGAAATGTCTTATGCCGCTATACCATTAGAAGGGAAGTTGGTCAAATTACACAGAGATGAGAAGATGCTACATCTCATTGAGGATCCCATGAATGCCTCTTATGAGGTATTTTTTGTTGATAAAAATTTGGGTAACTTCATAGGTTGTGGAGATAGTGAAGATTATTGCATGGATGCTAATGCACATCTTGAGGATGAAAATGTTCCTTGCACCATGATTTTTGATGGGCATGTTCTAAAGTTGGAAATGAAGTTGGAGTGGTTCTGAATTCTTCAAATGGTGAGTCATTTGGCTTTTCTTTTAAATTAAATTTTGAGTGCACCAATAATGTAGTAGATTATGAAGCACTATTTATGGGACTGAGAATTGCATAAAAGCATGGGATAAAATATATCCTTGTAAAGGGATATTCTGAACTGATAATCAAGCAAGTACGTAAGAAATATGTAACAAAAATTTAAATATTAAATCAGTATAGAAATGCAGTATGGGACCTCCTTGAATGTTTTGAATCTTTTAATGTTAAGTATCATGAGAGGAGCCAAAATGTGGAAAATGATAGGTTGGAAGTCTTAACTTCACAATGTAATAAAGAAGATTCATCTCTATACTGTAAATTTGAAGTGGAAGTATTGGTTATACCTTCTGTACCTGATAATATTATGCATTGGAAAGTATTTGATGATGATTCACACATCGAACGAATTCTCAATTGCCAAGGTGAGTTCACTAACCAGATTATTGATTTGGAACCTATGATAGAGGTATGTGAAGGGAAGGAAATTCCATTTGGAAAGGAAGTAATTAAACTAAAGACTAATGTAATCCCAAGGGGATTACTTAGTTTGGATATGGTTTTGATAGTACTAATATAGAAGTTTGTAAATATACTAATTTTACAAGAGATGTTGTGGAGTGTAATTTGGGTTCCAACCAAGATCCTTGAAGTGTATGGTTAGGCAGTAATCTAAGTAAAAAGGAAAGAGAGGCTTATGGCTAGTTATAAAGAAAATACAAGGAATTTCTCACTTGGTCTTACTATGAATTAAAATCCTATAGGGAGGATCTATTTCAGCATAAGATACCATTGACACCTCACTCCAAGCCCTTTAGATAGAATTAAATACCAATGAATCCCCTCCTTACAACCAAAATGGAAGAGGAATTGACCAAACTAAGAGATAGTGGGATAATACAACCCACTAGGTATTATTCTTGGGTAGCTAACTTAGTTCTAGTCAGAAAAAAGAATGGTGATATAAGAATTTATGTTGATTTTAGGAATTTGAACAAATATTCACTTAAAGATAATTATCGCTTGCATAATATGGATTATTTTCTAGAGAAGGTGATTGGTTCAGAAATTTTATCTACCTTGGATGAATTCTCTAATTACAATCATGTTGTGGTAAGAGAATCAGAGCAATACAAAATTGCATTCACCACTCATTGGGGTAATTATGTTTACATCAGGCTGCCATTTGGGTTGATGAATGTTAGGGATACATTTCAAAGAGAAATTGATGTTGCTTTTGTAGGTCTTATAAATCATTTCATTATTATATATAAAGATGAAATCACTTTGTTCTCTAAAAGAAGAGAATATTACTAATGCACTTAGAAAAAATCCTGATCAGATGCAGGGAGTATGAAATTTAAATGAACCCCAAGAAATTTCATTTTGACGTGCAAAAGGCTAAATTTCTTGGATACATGGTTTCTCACTAAGAAGTCATGATTGATCCAGAATGAGTAGAAGCTATTGAAAAAGTTATTGTCCCCTTGTTAAAGAAAGGTATTCAGTATTTCTTTCAAAATATTAATTTTATAAAAAGATTCATATCTAAATTTTCTGAAATTAACTTTACTATCATGAATATGTTGAAGAAAGATCAAGCGATCAAATGGAAACAAGGGGTTGTTCAAGCATTCAAAGGAGTGAAATATGCACTTATGAATACCCCTATATTATCCAGTCTAGACTAGCAAAAGGATTTTCAAATGTTTTCATTTTCTTCTTAATTTACCATTGCCTCTATGTTTTTACAAAAGAATGAAGAAGGCCATGAAAATCCTATTGCATTTTTAGAAAATATTTGCAAGGTTCTGAGTTGAAATATTTTTTTATGGAAAAGAAAGCTTTTTCTTTGGCCAAATAAACCAAAATATTCAAACCTTATATTATAAGTTTGAAAATTATAGCACATGTTCCTCACATAATGGTAAAGGATATTTTATCTCAGATGGACATATCTAATAAAAGGTGCAAATGGGTTAACAAGCTTCAATAATATGACATGGATAGACAAACAACCAATCTTGTTCGAGGATTGGGCTTAGTAAGGTTGATGACATAGAGGAATTTAGCGGTGATAGAGATCCAAAATGTTGAAGAAAATGGGCCACATCCTTATTAGAAGGTGAGTAATTTAGTCTGGGATAAAGATATAGTTTATTATTTGATGAACTTAATTTATCTTATGTACCTAGATAAACATAAAAGGATAATTAAGTTGGTTTCTCAGAAGTATATTTTGACTGATCATGGGTTAGCTCGGAAGAATCCAGAAGGAATATTACTTTGATGTATCACTGAAGAGGAGACCCAAAAATATTTACATAATTTCATGGGGGAGTATGTGGAGGCCATTTTACTGGAAGAGTGATTGCTCATAAGATTCTAAGGGCAAGATATTGGTGGCCTTCATTATTTAAAGATGTTGATTCACTATTTTAGATATGTGAAAATTGTCAATGATTTTCTTGGAGATTGAAAGCTTTTGGGGCCCTACCTTTGCATCTCGTGTCAGTAGAAGCTCCATTTAAACAATGGGGCTTGGAATTCACTTGTTAAATCTCAAACCCTTCAATTGTTGGTCATGGATATTTGTGTCCACTACTACTTCACTAAATGGGTTGAAGCCATTCCCACAAAAAAATCAACTCATTAGATAGTCATAGATTTTATCCTGAATAACATAATCTACAGATTTAGTGTGTCTGCCAAGATAGTTGCTGACAATACCATGAGCTTTAGAGCTAAAAAATTGGAATCTATATGCAAAGAATATGGTATATGTTTAGCCTATGCATTTAATTATAACCCTCAAGGAAATGTCCAAGAAAAATAAAGTAATAAGAATTCGCTAAAGATCCTCAAAAGAAATCTAGAGACCAATAATAATAAATGGGGTGAGAAACTCAAGTTTTCATTATGGGAAGACAAAGTTACTACCAAGAGGTCTACAGGAAAAATAACTTTTGAGTTTCTCTATGAGTTCAAGCCCTTTTTCCCATGCACTTACAAATTTCTTGATATTAGTTTATTCAACAATTTGAAGATGGAGAAGAAGGAAGTCCATATGAGGCAAGAATAAATAAGATCATGGAATTAAATGAAATTAGAAGAGAGTCCCACCAAACACATGTTAAATTCAAAGGAAAAATGAATAAAATATTTGAAAAGAAGGAAACCCTAAGAGTTTTTAATGTTAGATACTCCATCTTGTTATGGGATAGTAGACACAAAGATAAAGGAAAACATGGAAATTTTTATGCCCTCTGGATGGGGCCCTATTCTATTGATATCAGAATTGGGGAACATAAATTCTTTTTGAAGGACTTGAAAGGAAATTTTATGGAGTTTCTTGTCAATGGCAGGAACCTCAAACATTTGTTGGATTAAGCCAAGTTATCAAGTATACTTATTGTATAGTGTACAATTTTCTTGTGTTGTTTCTGTTTTGGTTTGCATTTTTGTTTCCCCTTTTTTGCTCTAGTCTATAGTGACTAGGTTTCAAAACATGGTGTTTTCTAGTTTGAATTTAATGTATATTTTTAGTAAGCCATATGTGTTTTCTCTCCATGAATCCCTACCCAGTGGATTAGGCATGTAGCCCATCCATGTCTATGTTCTTATGGCACTCATAGGGGGTGCCCATCCTCAAGAAGGAGCCATCGCTTGTGTCCATTTTTAAATATGTTCTTAACTTAACTGAGTTTTGTTAGAAATTTCCCCGTACTATCTAAGGACCCAAATTTTCATAAATTGGCTTGTCACTAGAGATTTTTGAATCTCCATGACCATCCCTTCCCATGAAACTCAACAAATTAAAGGATGGACATGACTATCCAATTCTAAGGAATCGATAATGCATCAACTTAGAAGTTTGTGAAAAGAGGAAATTAATGTTCTGTGGGTTGTTCCAAAAAGGATAGGATGTTACAAGTCACTGGTTGTG